>OY282559.1:137205740-138424341 GCA_958295665.1 Tipula vernalis
GTTCACCCGTGCAGCGATCCATTTTAACTAACCGAAATGTTTGTACTTGTCATCTGTCAAACAACATATGGTACTCTAGTACCAAAAATATAAATGGCGGAATATTTAAAAAGATATCTCAAATTTGAACACCCTTTATATACGGTATATATATATATATATATATATATATATATATATATATATATATATATATATATATATATATATATATAATTTGTGAAGTTATGTTACGGTAACATTATTATTTATTTGTAGATAACACGAAACTATATCAAACTGAAATTTACAAGCATATATTTGCTAATGATAATGCTTATACATATCCGCAAATACTTAAGACTGTCTACTCATTCACTTAATAAAATATGCTGTATATTCGCCCACCATAAAACATTTAATTGTGTCAAATTTCCAATAAAATTCCGTGTTTCTATGTTTCTATATTGACTGAACAGTGTAGCGAGCTATAGGCTCACTGGTATAAGTTTCAATTGATATATTGATATACTGTGAGAACAATTGTTCACAAAATTCTTGATATGTTTGTGAAGCTTGCACCAAAGGTAATAAAATTGCCAAGTTTCGATTTATATAGTCTTATTGGCAAACAATTTAATCAACGATCGGTCACTTCAATATATTCGAAAGCATTAGGTGCTATCGATGGATGCCACATAAAAATGGTTGTACCGACTGCGTTACACTGTCAATATATAAATCGTAAACTTGATTACATTATTAATTTAATGGCGTAGTATGCGATAATTCTGGTAAATTTATTAATATTTATTGTGCATACCCCCCGGGTACCGTACATGACGAAATGGTCCTACGGAATAGTCAATTATATCGCAAACAAATATTCCCACCTCTGGATTTTGTTCTATTATAGATCCGGCGGCTAAGATCGGAGTTTTGAAGAAAGGAGGATTCTCAAATCGTCAAATAGTTGAAAAAATTGGTAGAGGGAAAACCGTTATTGGATCCTTTATCGATAATATTTAAAATTATGGTAAAAATAGAGAAGGACGCATTGCGGAGACTACAACGCCCACGGATAAACGGGCGATCATTCGATCAGCTTCAAATTTATGCTTATCAGCCGGGTCAAAGCTAGTTTACCAACGGTTCAACTTGTGATTAACAATGCTACGCATCTTAAATTGAACAAACTCCAAAAGAAACCTCCTTTGAATGCATCACGCAAAGCAAACTGATTGGAATTTGCCAAAAACCACATGTCATGGAAGCAAGAATGGTACCGGGATCGATTTTCGGACTCATGGAAATAAAATTGATGCCCGTCAGAACCATCCAAATTAATTTTTTTTCGTTTATGTTAGTAATTTATTTTTATTTAATTTGTTTTTGATATTCAATTACATTTAATTACTACATATTTTAACTGTATGTCATACAAATTGAAAAGTCGTCGAAAAGTAACCTACTAAACTGCCTTTTCACTAAGCATCTATGAGGAAATAGCGAAAGCTTCAAAATTTGAAAAGTTTAGTTTGAAAAGTCTTCTGAGGCACACAGCATTAGTCGTACACTTACACATTTTTTTTGTATTGATATTGCAAAACCCTGTGCACACTGCGACCAGTAAGATCTGTGATGGAGAAATTGGTGTCTTTTAAAGATGATAGCATCACATGTAAGTAGTAAGTATTCTGATGTCTTTGAAATTGTTGAAAGTTATAAGCTGTAAAATGTATTCCAATCACTACATAAATCAATCGCAGTGTTGTTATCTTTACTTTTTTACTGAGTTATTATTCATTGTGTTGCCACGTTATTTACGAATTCTTATTACATTTTAATATTAATCTTACCACTCCCAATGGGCTTAAAACTCCTTTTAATAATGTTCATAATAAATTATTTATGGTTTTTTGGTGGTCAAAATATTAATCCAAAAGTTTTTTTTTACTGTTAAAGTATAATCGAACAAGAAATATGAAAACAACAACAATTTAACACAAAATTAAGGGTGGGTTTAAACCTTTTTTCGATATTTCCTTTTCGATTGTTTTTCATTGCAGCATTCAACGTATAATGTCCTTAGGGGTAACTCGCACCAAATAAAATCATATAATATGAAAAATGGAGATGGAGGGAGGAGTTTTATATAGAATAATGCGCGTTATAAAGGACAACGTTCGACAGGTAAACGATTAATTTTGTACATGATATGAAACGCGTATTGATAGTAATGTGGCCATGGATACAAGAATACTTATGTTGTTATTTAAAATGTATGTAAAATGTGTACACAAAAGATAGATTCGTAATATAGTATGTAACAAAAATAATCCCTAACAAAAGAAAGGAATACATATAATAAAAAAAGGAAAACTAATCCCTTATGTTCCTTTTAAATTAAAAAAGAAAATATTTTTTTTTTTTTTTTTCGATTTTACCGTTACTTCCTTGTATGTACAAACTTAGTTTATTTTGTTTTTCGCACATCCTCCGGGGAAATATACTTCTTGAATATACTGGACTTTTCTATTTATTCGTTTGATAATTTGATTTTTATTTGAGAAAATGAGAGGGGCGCGGTTCCCCTTGTTTACTTGCCACATGCTTATCGTTACTGTGCGGTATTTATGTTTACAGAAGAAAAAAAAAACGTTGAGTAGAATCTTAAGATTTGGTCAGTCCAACAATAATCTTGATAAATTGGACAACTTGGAATCCAGCACATGACTGGGTGCAACATAGTATCACGGCTCGTCTGAACGCAGCTCAACCCAAAAGTGCTTGAACTTCTGTTTTTTTTATGGCATCATGTTCCCTAAGGTCTAATGAATAAGATAAAAATTTGTTTGAAATCATCCACCGACCAGTTTTCATTTTCGCGCCAAAATTCGAAAATTGGAACCAAAAAAATGATTTTTTGGTCAGAAAAAGTGAAATATCTTATGTTTTATGAAAAGTCTCAGGAAGAGAATGCAGTAGGCAGGTTACAAGAAAAGCAGAAAACTTTTCTTCCTCGATCAGTTCATTTCAGTTTTCCATAATGTCGAAAATTTTTAATCCTCCAAAAGTTGCCCGCGCACTTTCACACGAAGAGAACCGGAGTAAAATTTATTTGTTGTGCTTAAAAAAGAATAATGACATGTTCAAGATAGAAGCCTCGCTGCAATCGAATCTAGAAAAATTACTGAAACATCGTGTGGGCAATATCTTGTGTGAAGAAAGACTGCTGAATGTTCTTTGTGCCGAATGCAAACGGAACGTCGACCAACAACTTCCCAGTGCCGATCCAGGAATCGTTCCCTCCAAGACTGTCGAGCTACCTGATTATTCTAAGTTTTTGAGTGTAAGTTTAACTACGAGATCTAGGACTCAAAATCCCTGTCAGTGCTATTTGTGCCAGATTGCTCGAAGTAATGTGATATCCATGCAATTTCCTAACAAAAAAAAAATCGGCTGACGGAAAATGCATCTGTTATATCCATGTGAACATAGCACCCCTGGCAACCCTGATGATAAACATTTTATGTACATATATCATGTAAACTTATTAGACATTATGAATAAATAACAGTATGAAAAAAGACCCGTTTATATTAGTGGCGACGAGGATAAAAATTAAAAATTAAAATTGTAGAAATTAATGAAATAAGCAACAGTCTTAAATAATAATAAAATAAAAAAAAAAGCAAATTACGTCGACAATTGCGGCTGACAGTGTCAGTGTTTCAAGAAAAAAAAAACAAGTTTATGTGCACATGTGGTGGGAACATAACCTACATTAGTGAAAAATAAATTTATCTGTCGCTACGGATCTGTTGGTACACCATTAAACATTTCCATTTACAATGACAGATTATACAATTTTTGAGAAATACGAAAAGAAGACATTGTGGTCGCGTTGGGTCGAGCGTTTTGAGGGAGCAATGCAAATCGTGGCTACACCAGATGAGAAAAAAGTGCCTCTACTACTCCATTACATGGGTCAAAAAGCATTTGATGTCCTTTGTGATAAAATTGCACCGGATAAACCAAAGAACAAAACTTACAAAGAAATCGTCGACATGCTTACAAAAGTGTACGATCCAGCTCCACTGGAGATTATGGAGAATTACCGATTCCATCTAAGGAAACAAGCTGACGATGAATCGGTTGAGGAATTCTCTATAGCCTTACGAAAACTGGCAATCAACTGTAAATTCGGGGCTTATCTAACTACAGCTTTACATAATCAAATCGTATTTGGACTACGCAGCGCCCAAATCCAAAGCCGCTTGTTGGAAACCGCGGACCTTACACTTGACAACGCTTCAACTATAGCTAAAGCAATGGAATTGTCTGAAAAGGGGGGAGCAGAAATTCAACAGCAGAAGGAATCAATGCAGTCATTCAACTTCATTGCACAAAAAAGTGTAAGAAAGTCGAAAGTGGAACCATCGAAAAGTAACAACATGGTAGCGGAATCAAAGATGACATACAGCACAACGTCAAAAAACTTTTGTTCTCGCTGCGGTAGTAAAGATCACCGAGCCAAGACGTGTTCACACCGAAATACAGTTTGTACATTTTGCAACATCAAGGGACATCTTCAATCTGTGTGTTTCAAATCGAGGAAAGATAGCCAGAGTACAAATTACATCGAGGATGACACAACGGATTGTACTGAAGATATTTTTACTATTTCAGAATTTTCTAACCCAAGCAAATTTCCAAAATTTTTTGTTAACCTAAAAGTAAATGATATCGTTTTGGGTTTCGAGGTCGACAGTGGGTCTCCGGTAACGATTGTTAACAACAATTAAAGGACGAGGTACTTCCCGGATGAACAGTTGCAATCAACAAACACAAAACTCGTGAGTTACTGTGGTACGGAGATCAAAGTGTTTGGTTACATTGTCGTGTGTGTCAATTCTGGTGTTGAGTGTCGGTATTCGGAGATTCCATGGGTGAAATTAAAAACCTACAAGCGCGTATCCGTTTAAAAGAGAGCTCACAACCTATTTTCATAAAGGCAAGGAAAATACCATTTGCTTTACGAGACGCGGTGGAACAAGAACTCGAGGATTTGGAACAAAACGGCATCTTGACACCTTTGTGAAGTTGGCCCAAAATTCTATCCCAAAAAATTTAAATTTTAAGCACTGGCAATACCATTATACATGTTATGATATAAGGAAAGCTATCACGATAGGAAAAATAAAATGTATGGATAATACAATAAATTTGTTTTTGCAGCTACAATGTCCAGTACTACATAACATAACATTAAAAAAATATGAAATCAATTACAAACATATATGTAATAGGAAAACAGAAAATCAGAAAAATATTAATTTGTATTCGAAATATCTTAACTGAACTATAATGTAAAATAAATATTTATTATTTATTTCTGTTTAATTTCCAAAGAGAATTAATTAAAAATTTGCAAAGTTAGGTTTGCGTCTCATTGGGATCCCATAGTCACAATGACCTATATACGAGTACATAGTCCCATCAAGAATTGTCACTTCATCGTAATATATCTCGGAAGTAAGGGTGTTGAACATCAGTCTAGCTATGATTTTCTAATAGATCTGATCTTTACCTTCATGGTTCCAACGAATCAGACCAATGTCATTGGGATCTCATAGCCAGAATGGCCCATATACATAGTCCCCTCAAGAAATGTCACTTCTTCGTAATATATCTCGAAAGTTAGGGTGTTGAACATCGATCAGACTATGATTCTATAATAGATCTGACCTTTAACTTCATGGTCCCAACGAATCAGACCAATGTCATTGGGATCTCATAGCCAGACGGGCCATATACATAGTCCCATCAAGAAATGTCAATTCATCGTAATATATCTCAGAAGTAAGGGTATTGAACATCAGTCTAGCTATGATTTTCTAATAGATCTGATCAACGAATCAGACCAATGTCATTGGGACCTCATAACCAGAATGGCCCATATACATAGTCCCGTCAAGAAATGTCATTTCTTCGTAATATATCTCGAAAGTTAGGGTGTTGAACATCGATCAGACTATGATTTTCTAATAGATCTGATCTTTACCTTTATGGTCCCAACGAATCAGACCAATGTCATTGGGATCTCATAACCAGAATGGCCCATATACATAGTCCCATCAAGAAATGTCAATTCATCGTCTTATATCTCGAAAGTTAGGGTGTTGAACATCAGTCTAGCTATGATTTTCTAATAGATCTGATCTTTACCTTCATGGTCCCAACGAATCAGACCAATGCCATTGAGATTTCATAGCCAGAATGGCCCATATAAGTAGCCCCGTCAACAAATGTCATTCCTTCGTCATATATCTCGAAAGTTAGGGTGTTGAACATCGATCAGACTATGATTTTCTAATAGATCTGATCTTTACCTTCATGGTTCCAACGAATCAGACCAATGTCATTGAAATTTCATAGCCAGAATGGCCCATATCCATAGTCCCATCAAGAAATGTCACTTCTTCGTAATATATCTCGAAAGTTAGGGTGTTGAACATCGATCAGACTATGATTTTATAATAGATCTGATCTTTACTTTCATGGTCCCAACGAATCAGACCAATGTCTATCGGATCTCATAGCCAGAATGGCCCATATACATAGTCCCATCAAGAAATGTCACTTCATCGTAATATATCTCAGAAATAAGGATGTTGAACATCAGTCTAGCTATGATTTTCTAATAGACCTGATCTTTACCTTCATGGTCCCAACGAATCAGACCAATGTCATTGGGATCTCATAACCAGAATGGCCCATATACATAGTCCCATCAAGAAATGTCAATTCATCGTCTTATATCTCGAAAGTTAGGGTGTTGAACATCAGTCTAGCTATGATTTTCTAATAGATCTGATCTTTACCTTCATGGTCCCAACGAATCAGACCAATGTCATTGAGATTTCATAGCCAGAATGGCCCATATAAGTAGCCCCGTCAAGAAATGTCACTTCTTCGTCATATATCTCGAAAGTTAGGGTGTTGAACATCGATCAGACTATGATTTTCTAATAGATCTGATCTTTACCTTCATGGTTCCAACGAAATATGAAGAAGTGACATTTCTTGACAGCACTAAAAATATGGCCCATTCTGGCCATTCATGGCATCTTCTGACAACCATTAAGGTAAATAACGGATATTTTGTAAAATCATTTTAGAAGATTATTGATTACTGCTATCTCGAAGGAATTTTCTGCTTTCTTGTGACTTATTCCACTTTTAATTTGATAAATAATAAATTATTTTTATTTTATATTTATTGTTTATTTATTAATTTTCTTATAGTGAAATCATTATTGAAGTTTCTTATTAGAATCGATTTCCATTACAAGTAATAATAGTAATAATTTAAAAATAAGGAAATTAATAAATAAACAATAAAAATAAAATAAATAAAATTTTATTTTAGTTTAATTATCAAGCTTAGTGCTGTAAATTTATTAAATAATAATTCATATAATATGAATTAAATTTTGAAAATTTTATATAACTTCCTAATCATTTTATTTTATATTTACCGCATATTAAAATCTTTAGTCTCGCGATAGTTTTATTTTTGGGCTGAGAGTTACTGTCGTAAAAGTTTGAGCTATCATGAGAGTATTTTTTTGGGCTGACATTGGAAATTTTGTAATGATAGAATTTTTTTTGGGCTATAGTTTCGTAAATATTGGTCGTTATAGAAGTTTTTTGGGCTGACACTATAAATTGCCATTTTAGTGTTACCATAGCATTTCTTTGGGATAGAATTTTGGGCCAACTTCACATACATCATCTTGACCAGCAAAATGGCAGCGAGAAATTGAGCAAATTCTGAAGGACATCGATGGAGTATCAGTGTTCTTGGATGACATCAAAATTACAGCGCCTAATGACGAATCTCATATCCAACGACTTGAGCAAGTATTGGCGCGGTTGAACAAGTACAACATGAGAGTAAATTTCAATAAATGCGAGTTCATGGCACCTGAAATCGAATATTGTGGTTACAAAATCGATCAGCATGGTATTCACAAAATTCAAAGCAAGATCGAGGCAATTACACAGATGGCGGAACAAAAAAATAAGGATGAGGTTCGTGCATTCCTTGGACTGATAAATTACTACGGACGATTTTTCAAAAATCTCAGCACGGTTATTTACACTCTGAATAATCTGCTGAAAGATAAAGTCAAATTTGTTTGGGACGAGGAATGCAAAACAACATTTCACAACCTGAAAATGCTAATCCAACAGGAGATACACTTAGTACACTACGATCCATAAATGCCGTTAATATTGGCTACTGACGCCAGTCCAGTTGGTGTGGGGGCGGTACTGAGTCACGTTTATCCGGATGGGAGTGAAAGGCCTATACAATTTGCATCACAAACCCTATCTGATATACAGCAACGATACCCACAGATTGACCGTGAGGCATACGCCATCATGTACGGCGTTCGGAAATTCTATCAGTACGTTTACGCTCGTAAATTTATTTTGATTACTGATAATAAGCCTCTAATGCAAATTCTTTCACCGGACAAGGGACTTCCGACATTATCAGCTACACGAATGCAGCACTACGCAATATTTCTGCAGGCATTAGAATACGAAATACAATATCGCAAATCATCGGATCATTCAAACGCGGATGCCCTGTCACGATTGCCGCGTGCCGAAACAAATACAAGTATCGAACTTATCGACCTGATCGAAATCAACGCAATCGAAACGTTACCGGTGACTGTCGATCGACTACGAAAGGCTACGACCAATGATGTACGGTGAAATATTTGATCGAGGGACTACAGACAGGAAAGATAGTCAAGCCTGATCAAAGGTTCAATATCGAACAAACGGAGTTTACACTTCAGAGTGGATGCCTTCTACGTCGACTCCGAGTTTATATTCCAGAAAATTTACGACAGCAAGTGTTGCAAGAACTGCATACAGCACATTTTGGGATTACGCGGATGAAGTCATTGGCCAGGAGTTTCTGCTGGTGACCAAAACTGGATAGCGACATTGAAAATTTGTCGAAAAACTGCTTACAATGTCAAAAAACAAAATCGAATCCAAAGAAAGTTCCGACACACGTATGGGAAGCAGCGAAATATTCATTTGAAAGGGTACATATTGACTTTGCCGGGCCATTCATGGGTAAATATTTTTTTATTCTGGTCGACGCCTACAGGAAATGGCCAGAAATACATATTATTCCAAACATTACAACGGAAATTACAATTAATATATGCCGGGAGATATTTGCGAAATTCGGGATTCCGGAAATGTTGGTGAGTGATAACGGAACTAAGTTTACGTCCGATAATTTCCAACATTTCATGAAAGTGAATGGAATCCAACACAGGTTAAGTGCTCCGTATCATCCAGCAACGAATGGCCAGGCGGAAAGGCACATACAAACATTCAAAAATAAATTGAAAGCCATAAATTGTGACCGGGAGGACATAAGTAAGGAATTGTGCAAGATCTTACTAAATTACCGTCGTACACCCCATGCTACAACTGGCGTTTCACCATCATTACGAATGTTCAACCGACAAATCCGTTCGCGTCTTGACATAATGTTGCCAAAAGACGGGGAAAAACAAAATAGACGCAAAGAAGTCCAAGCTAACATCAGAAAATTAAACGCTAATGATCGTGTCTCTGTTCGTAACTACTTTGGCGACGGAAAGTACAAATTCGGAACAATCGTACAAGTGCTGGGTTCACTTCACTATCTGGTAAAATTGGACGATGGACGTACTTGGAAGCGACACATTGACCAAATACATCGAATTGGATCAGAAATTCAACAACCTACAGCTGATACGATTCCATACCACTATGATGGAAGGGAAGATCGAGACCTCCTTCCAGTGGTGAGCACTGAAATTACAAGTCAACAAACTCCAACACGGGAAGTTACAATTCAGCCTACATAGGAGCCAAAACAGACAACAATGGTTGCGGAAGCTAGGTCCACTCCACAACAATCAAGACCGAGACGACCGATCAAACCAAAAGTTCGTTTGACATATGATGAGAATTTTGAACAGTCAATTTAAAAAAAAAAAAAAAAGTATTGAATTTAAATAAAAAGGGGAAACCTGTTTTATCCATGTGAACATAGCACCCCTGGCAACTCTGATGATAAACATTTGATGTACATACATCATGTAAACGTATTAGACATTATGAATAAATAACATTATGAAAAAAGACGCGTTTATATTACATCAAACGTTGTTCCAAATGTTTGATCGATCCCAAACGAGGAACATCTCATAAATGCACCTAATACTGCCCAAGTTGATAATGTATGCAATTATATAAATACAATGGGGGAGAAAGTAATGGAACAAGTGGCGTCAACATTAATCAGTAAAATTGCAATTCAACAACATGACATTGAGCACAAAGTAAACAAAAAAGATTCAACGGTCTCCCTTACTCAAGCACGTGGAGGAAACTCCATGAAATTATTCATAAATCCCCACGAGAAAAATGAAGAGGAACCAGCTTCGAATATATCCACTGCCGATTTCTTGAAAATCAAAAAAAAATTTAATCTTAGTACAAAGACTACTCTTGATATAGCGACCGCTTTGAGAGTTGCTACCAAAAAGCGGGCGATAATTGAGCCAGGATTGAAAAAAAAGCCTGGAACAGAAGAATGGCGAGGTAAAAAGTTTCTTTTGTGCTAAGACAATAGATTTTGTAACCATCAAAGCTCGAATGACCACACCAATCCAATGCCCCATAGTTTACTGCCATACTCTTGAAGGTTTTCTTTCTCATATCGAGAAACAGCGGGATATTAGAAATCAGCACTTAAAATTTGGAATTGACGGTGGCGGTGGTTTTATGAAGGTGTGCCTGTCTGTTCAAGATGATTCAACTGAAATTTGTCAAAAGGAGAAAAAACGTCAAAAGTATGATGATGCGGCGTGTTTGCTAAAGCTTTTGCTGACTCAGGCGTTAAGAAAATCTTTATTCTTGCTATTGTGAAATTGACTCAAGAGAATTATGAAAACGTGTCAGCAATATGGAAAATATTGAAAATTTAGGATTTTTCTGGTACGATAGCGACTGATCTCAAATTAGCCAATATTCTGACAGGGATTATGTCTCATTCATCGACGTACCCTTGTACATGGTGCCTTTGTGAAAGCACAAATTTGGAGCACGTCGGACCTCGGCGAACTGTGGGAAACTTAACCTCACATTTTGAAGCTTGGAGAAACGCTGGCGGATCGATAATGAAAAATGCGAAAAATTTCAAAAGCTGTATCAATCCTCCAGTTTTTCAGCTGATGGCGATAAAATGATTCTTGACATTATTCCTCCTCCAGAACTACATCTAATGCTTGGTGTGGTTAATAAAATAGTCAGCCATATGCAAGATGAATTTGTTACTGAAACAACAGAATTGTTCTGAATTTTAGTATATAAGGAGTGTTGTAACATTTCGGATGAAAATAGTCTCAAGGGTCTCCCTATACTTTTAGAAGGAATAGCAGCCACGTTGTAGCAAGGTATAAAGTCCTCTATTTCAACTTTCAAAGAAGCTACCGATTTACTAAATTCCGTATTTGGTCAAAAACGGCCACCGTATAAAATTTTTCAGGAGATTTTTAATAAAAAACAAACGAATCAAAAAACCGATTTGTTTCTTTGCGAAATTCGAGCGCTTTTCGCTCAATTGCCGATAAGTTCAACGGTTTCTGAAACAGTTCAGCTGAAGGGAGGAAACTAAGAATTTTGATGATTTAATTAGATTTTCCCGGCAGGTGGAGGATTTTTATGAAGAGGTACCCTCGAAGGATGTTAAACCTTTTGCAATTTTAAAAACCGAAGATGTGTCGATATTGTCGCAAATCCGGACATCGATTCGAAGAGTGTAGGAAACGTATGAATAAAAATATAAACAAAAATTCCACAGTTTTATCAATCCCAAATAAAAGTCACAATGATATTAAATATTATGGATGTGGTCTATCGGGGTATATCAAAAGTAATTGTCCAGTTTGCAGTCCAAAACAGTCGTCAATCAGGTCGTCGGTAGACAAAACCAGCGTTTCATGTGCGGATATCTCTAACCCACTGTCGGCTGAATTTAGTTCAGTTGACTCACAAACTCACAAACTTTAAGACACGGGTGGTATACAACAGTAGATGTAGTCGTCAGTGAGATACAGTCGCTATATAACATTTATTGCATTTCAAAATTCGGAGTGTAGTAGCACATTATTGGGTATCGATTTTATAATTGCATCTAAAATGGTTTTAAATTTTTCAAATCATACAATGAGAGTAGACGACGTACCGAAGATTTTTAGGATAAATTACGAAGATGTGGTTCAAACGTCTCTGGAATGTTTTTCAATAAATTTCCTTAGAGAGGATGAGGGTTGTTCGTTACCAAATCAGCAGAAGGAATTAGTCAATAAGTTGTTGTTAAATAGTGACCAATTATTTGCCACACATGGCAGTCATGCCATGCCCGGTGATCATGCACCAATTTCAAGTCCACCTTATAAAGTATCCCCAGTGAAACGAGATGTTCTGAAACGGGAAATAGATGCAATGTTGAGGAAAGACATAATCGAAGAATGCGAAAGTCCGTGGGCATCACCCGTAGTTATGGTAAAAAAACCAGATGGTTCATTCCGCGTTTGCATTGATTATCGACGACTTAATTCCGTTACGGTTTCGGACAAGTATCCTATGCCTAGTCTTGATGAGCTGCTGCATGTTGCAAAAAGAACTAGGTTTATGAGTACCTACCTTATAGATTTGCGTGCAGGATATTGGCAGGTACCAGTGTTTGAGGGGGATAGAGACAAAACGTCTTTCATTTGTCCATTTGGACTGTTTCGATTCAAACGTATGAGCTTTGGTTTGAAAAATGCTCCCGCCACGTTTCAACGAATGGTTGACCGTATTAAATCAGGAATTCCTGACGTAGCTATGTGGGCCTATTTAGACGATATTGTCGTGGTGTCCGAAACATTTGAACAACATCTGGGTGATCTTCAGAAGATTTTTAGTCGTTTGTCGCAATATAATTTAAGGGTGAATCGGGAGAAATGTTTTCTTTTTCGAGGGAGCATTAAATTCTTAGGTCATATAATTGATATTGATGGCATCCGAACCAATCCCGAGAAGGTTTCAGCTATTTCCGGGCAACCTGAACCGCGTAACACGAAAGATGTCAAATCGTTTCTACAAACGTGCAGTTGGTATCGCAAGTTCGTACCAAAATTTTCCGAGATATCACGACCACTCAGTGATTTAACTAAAAAGAACATTAAGTTCACCTGGGACGAGAAACATCAAATGGCTTTCGATCAACTAAAAAAATTATTAGTTAACGCCCCGATTCTTCAACAAGCCGACGAAATGAAGCCATACACTCTGAGAACTGACGCAAGCAATTATGCGCTTGGGGCGGTTTTACTCCAGGGGGAGGGCGAAGATGAACGACCAGTAGAGTATGCTAGTCGGTTACTACTTCCGGCTGAACGAAATTATAGCACAACAGAGCGTGAAGCTCTCGCAGTTGTGTGGGCTTTGAACAAATTCAGAGGGTATTTGGACGGTGCTGTAGTTATAGTTGACACAGATCACCAGCCACTGAAATGGTTGATGTCATTGAAATCACCATAAGGACGTCTGGCCCGATGGGCTTTATTAATTCAAGGGTTCAATTTGAATATCACGTATACTCCAGGGAAAGCGAATGTCGTCGCTGATACCTTATCAAGGCCTCCAATATCCGAAAGAAGAATACAGTGCTGTATTCTCGTGTCAACTAGATCTTCCAACATATGATTTTGAAAATATACGCGATTCACAACTTCAAGATCGGGTAGTAGAAAACATCATAAAATGCTTCGAGGAACTGGATCATTCAGATCTTGCCAATTACACCGGAAGAGGATAGGTAATGTCGCAGCGAATTTTATACCGATATATTCCGGATCAAGATTCTGAGGAAGCCCAGCTTGTCGTACCTGCTAGTCAACGTGAATTCATACTACAGAGGTACCACTGTGATCCAACCGCCGGTCATTATGGGATAGAAAAAACTATCAGCAAAATTCGATCGCGTTACTTTTGGCCAGGTATGCGAAAAACAATCGCGAAATTTGTGGGCTCATGTACTGAGTGCCAGTATTATAAAATATCAAATTTGAAACCATCCGGTTTATTGAAAACCCCGGTTATGCAACCACCCCAAGTAGCACGAGTGAGTTGGTATAACGTTGTACTGTGGTTGGCTAAATGACTACTGGTCGGCTAGCCAACGTTGTGACAATGGTATGACAACTGAGATACAACGTTATTGGGGAATAAATTTTGGGTTGTAAGAACGTCGTAAGAACTATTATCCGACTTGTCAATTGACCATAGAATATAAGTCAGGAAATAGATATATTGACCACTATTTTGTTTGTATTTTAGCAGTCAGGACAACTATTTTTTATAAAATATATAAATAATCATGTTGTCTTCTTTTATCTTATAAATATAATAATTATTTGTCTATTTCCTTTATCATCTATTTCATTATTTCGACTTTATGAAAATTTACTTCATAATAATTGTAAATGTAATATTCACATTCCCTGTAATAATGATAACCCAAAAATCTGGCAAGATACGACATATTTTTATAAACAAAGCAAGTTTTATCGTAAATGTGCACCTATCAGTGAACTAAAAACTCATGCGCCTTATAAATTCGTCTTTTTTAAAAATATATTTCTATTATTTCAAAAATATTTTTATTTTAGGTTGACTAAAATTTTCTAAAATCAATTTAAACCATATTGAAATAATCCCCACCTTTAAAATAATGATATTACAATAATATTTAGTCATGAGAAGTATGAAAATCAGAATTTTATTTTCAAAAAATACAAATTTTTATATGCATGTATAATTAAAAATGGCGAACTTCATATTATGTATTAAAATATATTTAAACCACTAAAAAGTTAGATTAATAACCAATTTATAACAAATTCGACTCAAAAATTACAAATTTGTTAATTTATTTCCAAAAAAGTTACTGTCACGACGGTC
The DNA here is from genome assembly GCA_958295665.1 of Tipula vernalis. NCBI lineage: Eukaryota > Metazoa > Arthropoda > Insecta > Diptera > Tipulidae > Tipula > Tipula vernalis. The sequence continues at coordinate 137,220,825 of OY282559.1, forward strand.
TAGTCATTCTCCCGACGATTTATTTAATTTTATTACCAAATTTTCAAGAATTCAACTGTAAAGATATTTGCACACCAAATAAGTTATATTGAATTGCGTTGTGCATTCACCAAAAATTCCTTAACGACAAAAAAGAAAAACTTGAGATAGTTAATTTAAAATTCCCTGAAAAAGACAAAGGAGACTGTATGGATACAAATGTATTTGATTTTAATGATACATTCGCGAATTATAAAAAACATGATAAAAACTTCAAAAACGTAAAACATTTGTGTTATTTATGTTGATAATTATTCATTAATTAAATCCTTAGTATAACACAAAAATTATGATTGACCTATTTTGGAAGATAAAAGAAGTTGAAGTCAGAAAAACTTTTTTATATTAAATTATTTATATAAAAATTGACATTGGACACAATAAGGTTGTTTGCCGAAGATGTAATAATGTCGGTCACAAAATATCTTTTTTGTCAATTATTTCACTAAATTGTATGCATAAGTAAAAAATGTTATCTTGTGGTCGTGCAGGTAACAACAAAATATTTAGGTTGGATATTGGTTTTTACACGACAAAAAAGTTGCTAGGTAGTCATTAAATACCACATAATACGACAACATAACTAAATAATCGGTACACGGTTATAAAATACATATTAGTCGGTCAATAGTTGAAAATAGTCAAAAAAAGTTGTCAAGTAGATATAAAATAACGCTCTGGCGGCTGCTAACATATAACGTCGCATTGTGGTCGTGCCGACGAAAAAATAAAAATTGTTAGTTCGATGTCAAACAAGTGAATTTATAGAAATTTGTGACGTTGTACCGACGTCGGAAACGGGTTATAAAACTATAAAGTTATTTGGTGCTACTTGGGACGTTTTGAGACTGTCGCAGTTGATTTGTTTGGCCCTCTTCCAACTAGTAAAAATGGATATAAAACCATTTTGATTGTCGAAGATGTTGCATCTCGTTGCGTGGAGTTATTCCCGGTTAGATCTGCAACAGCAGATGTTTGCGCACGGAAGTTAATTGATAAGGTGTTCCTAAGATACGGTATTCCAAGGCGACTCATATCGGATAATGGTCCACAATTCATCAGCCAAGTTTTACAACACATCGCCGATTTTTTGGGGATTCAACAATGTTTGACTCCCATATACCATCCTCAAGCTAACCCGGTAGAAAGAAAGAATCGAGATTTATAGACTCAATTGGCTATATTAGTAAAAGGAAACCATCGAAATTGGGCCGATCAATTACCGTCGATACGTTACGCAATTAATACGACTCGATGTGATTCGATTCAACAAACACCAGCATTTTTGACGTTTGGAAGTGAACTTCGGACATTAGATGATGTTCTCCATGATAATCGACCAATTGGGACTCTTACCAATTTCGATTCGCAAATCGTCCCTTATTTAATGTCCGCATGAAAAATAAATTTATGAATGCACGAGAAATACATGAACAATCCCAGGATATACGAAAATAACCCGACGTCGGAACCGGTTGTATAAACTGAGTGATTTGGTATTTTTGACTGCTCATCTAAGTAGCAATGCCGATAAAGGTTATACAAGGAAGTTGGGTCCACGCCGTGTAGGTCAATGAAATATCTAAAGTGATTTCGTCACACTCATTTGAGGTATCCACGAACGATTATAACAAATCCGTTGTGGGAAGATATCATGTGTCGCAGATTTTCCCCTACAAGGGGGAGCCTAAGTCATCGGAATCCTAGCAGGTTGTTCAGAACTCCCATCGGGAGGTTTAGGAAGTTCTGAGGGGGAGATTGTAACAAAACAAAAAACAATAACCAAGGAAATTTCATCGGTGTTGGCAACACCAAGTTTCAACCGATGACAAAAACGAGGTGGACGAACAGTAAATAAACCATACAACAAATTATTATTATATCGATATACAATCCCATGGAGGGATTCCTGTTATTTTTATATTAAATTAAATCAATATGTAATCCAATCAAGATATGTAAAATAAAATAAATAATAATAAACTAAATGAAACAGGAATAGTGAAATCATAAACAAATAAACATTTAATGTAGGTTGGGAAGGGTTTCCTTAAGGAAAATGAAAATACCCACGCTACAGTATGTGTTTAGAAGGCATCTGTCGGCAAAGAGAGAAATAATTCGCAAATTAGCAACCTTTTGGCCTTTACTTTTAAGCATTCTCTTCCTGAGACTTTCCTCTTTCAACCTTTATATGCTGGAATCCTCCGGAAGGGCATACAAAATAAGATATTTCACTTTTTCAGACCAAAAACCGTTTTTTTTGGTTCCAATTTTCGAATTTTGGCGCGAAAATGTAAACTGGTCGGTTGATGATTTCAAAAAAACTTTTATCTTATTTGTTAGACCTTAGGGAACATGATGCCATAAAAAAAAAACAGAAGTACAAGCACCGCGTTCAGACGAGCCGTGAATATTTTTGTGTTTGTGTTGATCGGCGACCATTTAGTATTACAGAATGACAGAATGAGATTGACAGGTATTGCACATTACATACTTTTTATCTATATGCTAAATTTTTATGATATATTTCGCAATAAATCTAACAACCTATCTAATTGATAAACATCATAAAATATTCACACTGAATGCAGTTCAAGAAGGTCGCACATAATTAAGAAGAATGGTGATGTGCACTGCGGTGTTAATATATACTCGTAGACACACACACACTTAAGTTGTTAGTGGGTTGGAGCTTTTATTAAGTAAAAAATTATTTTCTTCAATTAAACGATTAAATTTTTTTTTTTTTTTTTTTGCTGGTTTAATGATGATTAGGAATTTTTTATAATGTACTATGTTTGTGTACAAATAAGATTTGGGCGCACATCAATTTTCAAAAAAAATAAAAAAGATGAATTATGAAATTCATTTTTTGTTTGAAAGTTTGATATCTCGTCTCGCGATCGACAAGAAGACGATGGATTATCTTTTCTTTAGGTTAAGTATACTTTATAGGCAACTCATTGTTGAAGTCGTCGCGAATTAAGTAATTTATATATCTGTACTGAAAAGCAAAAGTCGCTTATCTGCATATTAGTAGTTTTGAGAAAATGAAGGTTAAAGTTTTAAAATCAAATGGGAATACATTGTGAGTATTATATGTATTACCTCATAACTTTTTTATTTTTTAAGCGATTTTCACCAAAATTCGATACAATCTAAATAGTAGACCAATTTAGTTATTTAGGTCAAATTCATAAAAACCATTTAAAGTCACTTAAGCGACTTTTGCTTTTAAGTACAGATATAGGAGTTTGGTTAAAGAAAGGTATTAGAATTTTTTTTTTTTTTTTTTGATTGAGGTTTTATACAATTCGGTATGGGAAATATTATGAAAGTTTTGATTAGTGTTATGGTTGAAAAATGGTTATTATGAAGAGTGTGCACTGTACGTATGTAATACGAACACATGTCATAATATTTTTGGTTAGTAAATGCAACTTGTTTGGTAAATTATATTGTTTATTACATTTATCTTGAGATGGAGTGTTTATATTGATGAAATGTTAAAGACGTCGAATTTAACATGGTACACAGACGAAACATATCGTGCACATAAATGGTTATTTAAAACGACCTCCACGAATTTGCTAAAATTGTATTTACCGAATTCTTTTAAAGACCATAATTAGTCTGGTAATTTCATCTGGGTTGTAGAAAGTGGTGTGCGTTTAAAAAATAAATTAGAATGTCATGAAGGCAAGGCCCTCGTATATCTGAACTTTGTGCGATTAATGTTTCGTCTGAACATTATAACGGATTTTCTTTCTAAACATCTTCCAATAATGTATTCTCATATTTTCAAAAGCGGAGTCTTCGCGTTTGGAGGTATATCACCGGAGGAGCTCCGGAGTTGGCAACATTTCTCCGGATTTCGTTACAATTTTTGCAAACGAGTTCAAATTACAATTAAGTAAACAATCAAATTCTTACAAATCGCACAACATCGTTTTTTCAACACAAAAAGGTTTTTACAAGTCATTTTCTAATTTAAATGCTTATTGTTTATTGGAAAAATATGTTATAGTTTAAATCAAATTAATTTTTTAACAATTTTCACTTATGTAGGTATATTGTATGTTTTCTTGTTTAATTTTAGTTTTATATCCTATTGGGGAGCATTTTACTTCGGCCTAAAAAGACTAAAGTATTGAAATCCTGTGAAAAATTACCAAAAAGTTGGTAAGTCCAAAACCACTTTTCTCGACGTTTTGAAAGTCCCTGAGTCCGAAAAAGCAAAAAAAAAAAAATTGTCCGTCCGACCTACTACGGAGGAATTTCTAAAACTTCACCAATTGAGTTGGCTTTTGGATGTTGATAGTGAATCTTTTAACGGTGATATTGATGGTGATGGTGATCTTTGTGGTGATGGTAATGATGGTATGATTGTATGATGGTGCGAAGGTATGACAGAATGATGGTATGATGGTATAGTGCATGGTGGTATGACGGTATAATAGAATAATGGTGTAGTGGAATGGTTATTTAATGGTATGAAGGTACGACGGTACGTATGCTGATATGATGGTATGATTACACGATGATATGATTTTATGGCGGTATGATAGTACGAAGTTAAGTCAAGTTGAGTTCATATACGTATGTAGTTTTCGAACCGTGTTGATTTAAGGTTTGAGTTGAACGTTGAGTTTGGCTTGAGTTAAGGGTTGATTTGAGGTTAAGTTAAAGGTTTAGTTGGGGTTGAGTTATGGTTGTGTTTACCGTTGGGTTAAGTTGAGGTCGGTTTAGAGTTGAATAGGGTTTGAGGTGAAGTTGAGTTGGATTCGAGAGAGGTATTCGGTTATGGATTTATTTGAGGTAGAGTTTAGGGTTTAGTAGGAGATTAGACTGAGTTGATTTGAGTTGAGTTTATACATGCATGTAGCTTTCTAATCGAGTTGATTTTGGGGTTGGGTTGGCCATTCAGTGTGAACTTGAGTGTTGTTGGGAGAGGGTCGTTGGGATTAAGTGGGTTGTTCGGTTGGGGAATTATTTAAGAGTTGATTTGGAGTTAAGTTAAAAGTTGGTTTGATCGTTGATTTGGGATTGATTTTTTGATTGAATTGAGGGTTGGGTTGCAGTTAATATGATGATTGCATTTTAGATTGCGTTCCGATTGAGTTGGAGGATGAGTTGAAAATTGAGTAGGAGGTTGAGCTGAAGATTGAGTTAAGAGGTTCAGTTAGGGAATCCAATTGATTTGGGATTTGAGTTAATGTTCAGGACCGAAGTTCTGATCACCTCATGACGTTTCAGCCCTTTATATTTTGTGGTTTAGTTGATGGTTGTCCTTATGACCGTTGGTATGATGGTTCGATGGTGTAATGGTGTAATGATATGATGTTATAATGGTTTGATCGTGCGATGGTATGATAGTGTGATGTTGTGATGGTATGATGGCGTGATGGTATGTTGGCGTGATGGTTTTATAGTGTGAGTGTAAGATATTACGTATTATAGTACGATATTATCATGGCATAATGGCATATGATTATATATTATAGCCTAATAGTAAAGGGTGTTTTTTTAAGCCTGATAGAACTTTAAATTGTAAAAAATAAAACAAAAAATTAAATTTTTATGAAAAATATACTCTGGCAATCTCAGTATACTCTGGTAAATCATCATGAATAGACGCACGCTTGAACAACGCTACGAAATTATTAAAATTTGATGATTCGCACAACTTATAGGACGATTTCGTGATTTTTATGGCGTATATAATCGTCCATCTGAGCAAGCCATCCGTCGAACTGTGGATAGATTTCGTACCACGTACCACATACTCTCTAGAGGATGCAATAACATCAACACGTCGAAAGAATATGCGTACTGAGGAGAATATCGCAGCTGTAAACGAAAGTGTGGAAGAAGATCCAAATTTATTGATTCATCGTCATTCGCAGGAATTGGGGCTTTGCCCGCCCACTACATGGGAAATTTTGCGCAAAGATCGAGCAACAATTGACGCCTTGGAGGCTAGCATTGTTCGTGTTATTCGTGACATACGGCCAGCAGTGCTCGAAAAAGTGGCCCAAAATTGGACTCCAGAATGCATTTCGTCAAGAACAGCCGCGATGTCATATGCCCTAAATCATTTTCAAATATTAATGCCATGTATTGATCTTTCGAATAAAAAAAATTTTTGATTACAATTTAATCTTTTGTGTTACTTTTTACAATTTCAAGTTCTACCGGCTTAAAAAAATACCCTTTACGATGGTATGATTATATGACGGCACGATGGTATGACGGTATTATGGTGGATGGTATGATAATGGATAGTATGATGGATTGATGGTATGATGGTATGATGGTGCGATTATTCGGCGGTACTATCGATGGTATGATGGTTTAATGGTATATTGGCATGATGGTATGATGAAATAATATTATGATGGGATGACAGCTTAATGGTATGGTGATTTTTGACCTGCGTTGGTTTGAGGAATAGGTTCGCCGTTGGGTTTGGGGTTAAGTTGATGTTGCATTGAGGGTCCAGTTAGAGGTACGGTTAGGATTGAGTTGAGTTCATAGACAAAAATGGTTTTCAGAGCGTGGTAGATTAGCGATTATGATGGTATGATAGTGGGTAGTATGATAGTATGATGGTACGATTGTTCAACGGTACTACGGTACGATGGTATGATTGTTTAATGGTATAGTGGCATGATGATACGACCCGCATTGATTTAAGAAATGGGTTGATGTTGATGTTGAGTTGGGGGGTCCAGTTAGAGGTACAGTTAGGATTGAGTTGTGTGCATAGACACAAGCGGTTTTCAGAGGTTGTTAGTTTAGGGATTGAGTTTGGGGTTGAGTTGAGGGTTGAATTGGTAGGTGCGGATTTATTTTGGAAGAGTGGTGGGTTGAGTTGGAAATTAGCTTGTCTTGAGTTCATGTACACATCTACTTTTTCGGGTCATGTTTATTTAGATATTGAGTAGGGCGCTGAGTTTGGGGTTAAGTTAAGTTTGGGGTTAAGTGGGAGTTGAGTTGAAATTTGAGTCTTAAATTAGTTTGAATTATTCTGAGTTGAACTCATGTACGTATTTAATTTTTCGGACCGTGTTGATTTGAGAATTGAGTTGAGCGTTAAGTTAAACGTTGCGTTAAGGATTAAGTTGTCGAGTAGAGTGTTGAGTTGTATGTGTTGACGATGAGGTACAGTTGGGGATTTATTTGGATATTGAGTCTGGGATTGCGTTAGAAATTAGATGGTTGAGTTCACGTACTCATGTAGTTTTCGAACTATGTTGATTTGGGGTTTTAGTTGAACGTTGAGTTTGGGTTGAATTGAGGGTTAAATTGGGGTTGAGTGGTTCGGTTTCAGGGCTTAATTTCCGGTCGAGTTTAGGGTATAGTGGGAGGTTAGATTGAGTTAATTTTAGTTGAGTTGAGTTCATACACGCATGTGGCTTTCGTACCGAGTTGATTTTGTAATTGGGTTGGCCCTTAAGTGTGGAGTTGAGTGGAGGGTTGAGATTTGGTTCGAGCTAAGTTCAGTTGAAGTTGAGTTAAGGTTTAGTTAGCTTACGTTGGCTTTTCTAGTACTTTCTTCTACAGAGATCTTCGTGCTGAAGATAAAATTTCACGGCAATTTTGATTAATTTTCGAATTTAACCGATTCTACGATAAGACGGCTAAAATCTGGGCCTATCACCTGGAGAATACAGATTTTTGAATGTAGAAATGAAACAAATCTATTAATTACAATGAGTAAACCGGAAGTACAATATAACGTCATCTCAATATTTAAAAGTTATAAACCCCTTTTAGTAAAGTTGGAGTTCTTTCTTAAAAAGGCAAATTCTTTCATCAAATTAGATTCCAAAGTTTTATTGTACCAAATATCCATTCCAGTTTTTAAGTGAGACAAACGTATTTTAGTAAATTTCGGTTAGGACTGTCACTTACGCCTGACAGACATCGCACAATAAACAAATTCCCGTGATCTTTACAAATTGCGTCTGTGATAAAATTTTTTGTGTAGAAATCCACATTCCTAGACACATTTTCATTGTGGATTCTGTAATTTGATTGAAAAAATTTTTTGTAGATTAGCGAAGGCACATTTCATGACATCTCTTGAAAATATTTAAAGCCAAATCATGTAATCATCATTTAGGGGAACAATTTCGTAACATATAAACACCAAATTTTTCCTTTATTCAAATTTATTTAATTTTTTTCCAATTGGAAAACCGTTTGACTGTTTTTTTAATATATTGTAAATATGTAGATAAAAACTCTAACCTCAAAAAACAAAAAAAAAGGAAAAAGAAAAAACAATTTACAAAACAATTAATAATCTACCAGCCGACGATTTGATTGTACTTTAGTTACACCATCACGATCTTTATCGCGTTCCCGTTCTCGGCCCCTATCTCTATCCCGATCCCTATCTCTATCCCTATTACGATCACCGCGATCGCGTTCCCTATTTTTATTATCCCTATCGGTGGTGCGATCCCCTCCGCGATCCATTCGTTCACGACTTCGATCACGATTTCTAGTGCTTTCACGATATTTTGAACGTGATCGCGATCGTGTACGTTCACGCCGTCTTGTCGACTCATATCGATCACGATCACGATCACCACCACCGCCACCATGCTCACGACTATTTCGACGTGTTCCTCGTTCACGATCACGTTGCCGATCACGTGAATGATCAGGCGATCGCTCTCGTCGATTACTATTACGATATCGTTGAGCAGATCGTGAACGTGACCGTGAACGATTTGAACCATCGCCAGCGGAATGTGATGTTCGTAATCGTGCCCGTTTTTTTATTACAACATTACTGAGTTCGGCGGGAACTCCATTCGATGGTGATGTCGATTTCGAATGGGATTTTGATTTTGAATGGGATCGACTTTGGCTACTAGTTGGCGTACCATACTTATGCCGCAGTTCGCGTTGTCGTCGTCGCAGTTTTAATGCCAATTCACGCATTTCATCTTCACGCTCCTGTTGCTGTTGGATTTGGCGTTCGGTTCGCTCGATTTCGGCTTTTTTATCGGCTCGATCTGAAAAATTTAACGTATTACGTAACGTGATTAAATTGGTCGTCTATCACATGAAGAACACATCCGCTTACATTGTTTATTCAAAAGAATCTGCATTTTCTTTTTCAGGCGATCTCGAGGATTGGTTTTTGTATTTTGCCCCGATGCGGGTATCTGTATTCCGGCACCACTACAACTTCCACCACTGCCAATTGTATTCTGTAAATATTTAACTTAAAATTATGAATGTGTGGCTTGGAAATGGGAACAAAGCTGTGCGGGTTTTTTTTTTTTTTTTTTTGGAATGACAAAAAGAGACAAAATTAAGGGGGACTGTGTGCCCGAATCGAATCTAAATAAATGGCTTCAGGCACACACACACAAGACAAGAGGTTGTTTGCAAATTCTTACTGACTTTGGACTCAGATGATTGTACGGTAGATGATTTACCAAACACAGAACTTTGTGTTATTGCTATTTGTTGTTGTACTTGCGATTTATCATTTCTGGAAAAAAAGGAAGAACATGTTAGATTCTGGGAAGAGTGATCCAATTGCATTTCCATACTTGGGACTTAAATTATTAGTATTGCTTTCGGCGGCTTGTGCATCATCATCACTATCCTCCGATGATGATGATTGATCCTCTTTCCTACGACCATAGTACCGCTTGACAGGCGGTGGCTCCTCTTTCGGTTGGATTAATTCCGGGATCACTTGATCCTGTTGCACAGTTTTCTCTTTGGTCGGCGATTTTGTTGGCGACGATTTTAATACAGGCAGCAGTATTGGAAATAATGCGGCTACATTCGACACCCTTTTCATCGGACTCTGACTCTCCGACTTATGCACCGGTGATGGTTTAGGGCGAGAACTAGAACGTTTTCGTCTTGGCCTTGGTGATCTCGATTCTGAGGAAGAAGCACGTGAATACTTATGTGGCCGACGATGACTTGATCGAGATCTCGTCTTTCGCCTTCGTTTATATCGATCTAAGCTACCGGAACGAGATCGAGAACGTCGTCTACTTTTATGATTCGAACGACTTCTTCGACTTCTTCCAAATCGTCGGCCACGAGATCTGGAACGAGATCGACTCCTAGAGTTGCTTCTCCTTCGGCGAGATGACGAGGAATCTGCCCCACTTGCAATATTATTGATTTTTTTCAGCTTTTCCAAATTCTGTTTCACTTTTTCCGCATAGGTGAGACTCCCGAGCGAATTTTCCGGAAATTTGGGAATCGCGTTTTTCGAATTAAAATTTATCGAAATTTTCGTATGAGGCTGCAATTCATCTTCGCCACCAAAAGATGTAATATAAATAACTTTCCCGGCATTATCCGGAGAAGGAGATCTTGAATCACTATCATTCTTCTCGTCGTCAAGTCGTGGATCAGGTTCTTCTTTAGCCGCATAACTGGGCGGGCTGAGTGGACGTCCGGGTACCCTCCGGTCACGTTGTGCCCGCCTTTCCCGACGACTTTTACGTCCGCTCAACAAAATCTTTTCGGCCTCCTCTTCACGTGCTATTCGAAGAGTTTCAGCCTCATCCGCGTCTTTCGTTAGGAACGAATAGAAGTCATTGCTCTTCATACCATAATTTCGGCCGCATGCATTCAACTCATGCGCCTGTGTTGTGTCTAATTTACTAATATCAATCGAAACGTCAACGTCCAGATCTGAATCAGAATCGCCTTCTTCTTTGGCCGCCGCTGCTGTGGTCGATGGTTGGATCGCCTGAATTGTATGCATGAACGGCATTGAATCACTGTCCTCATATGTATAAGCTATCGCCGCACCTCCAGTTGGCACTTTCTTTTTCGATTTCTCCAATTCGAGTGTAGCATTTGCGCCAAACTGTTCCTCTAGGTACAATTGGTGTAAAAACTTTTCTTCACTAATCCCGATGAAATCATTTTGGGCCAGGATCCTATACCTTTCGTAATTACATGACCGCTCTTCAGCCGACGGTTCTTCTTCCGCTGTTGTTATGACTATTGTAGTTGTTGCGCCGGCGGGCGGTTTCGTCGGTGGTGGTATAAAATCTAAATGGGCTCGGACATCGAACCGATCAATCATATTGTCCTGATGACCTTGCCATGGCATCCTAAAATAGAAAATAAAATATTAATATAACATTTATAAACCCCCGAACAGCAGGAATCATTGGTTCTGAAATTCAAATATCACTTGCATGATAGCAGGACTCTCTCCGGCCGCAGCAACCGCTGGATCCAAATGTATTTTACATTTTCGACCATGAATTTGCATGAATTGTGTTGGATCAGCTTTCTGAAATGATAGAATTTACAGCACGATTAATAAAAAAGAAACAGATATTGATCATAACTAGTCTGCTGGATTTTACTGCGGGGTTCCAAATTTCATACATAACCTCAAATTAAAAATCTTTCTTTTTTATTTTTATAGTTTTTATAGGTAGGTTTATATACAAGATACATACAATTTTTTCATAAAAATCCTGCCTTCTTTCAGCCCTCTTACGATAATCTACAAGCATACCACGAATTTTTCTTTCCTGCTTCCGAGCTTCATGCCACATTTTTGTTGTTGTTGGTATATTATATCTCTTAAACAATTACGCCTCTTCTATTTACAATCCAAATAATAATATATACGACTATTTACAGCTATGTACATAATTAAACAAAAAATCACTTTTGAACTAAAGAAAATATTTCCAAATTTTCCAAAAAAAAATGTTTTTCTCTCGCGTTGCGAAAATTTTTTGTACAAAACTACGGCATTATTTTGATGCTTTTCCGTAAATAATTGATTGTGCGATGACAGCTTTACACTGTTATATGAGAGAGTTGCTCAATTAAGTGCCTTTAATACAAATTCACAATATTCTTGAGTGTTTACGAAATGACGCTTGCTTCATCGACGCAAACGACAATTGTAATTAAGTTCAAGCCTATGATTACTTCCTTAAGTGCTTTACCCATTGAAAAACGAAAAGAAAAATCGGATTTAGTTTTTTCGATATAATTCCAAAATTATTGCTTTATTTTCGCTAAAATCTTCTCGGTTTTGATCGAGTATACCATACAATACCATTTTCAATTTAAAAAATTCAAAAACATTTTTAATTGGCTGAGAAAATGAAAATTTAATTTTTTCGGTTCTAAACAATTTTTTTCGGACGAAAAAAATTAAATTTTCATTTTCTCAGCTAATTAAAATTTTTTTGAAATTTTTTAATTGAAAATAGTATTGTATGGTACACTCGGTCAAAAACGAGAAGTTTTTAGCGAAAACAAAGCAATTATTTTGGAATTACATAATATCGAAAAAACTAAATCCGATTTTTCTTTTCGTTTTTCAATGGGTAAAGCGCTTTAGTCTTTTAAAATTTTATTTTGAATGATTGATCAAATTTGATGTTTATAATCGCAGATTTGACGGTTTGAAATGCCGGTTTGTCATTTGCGCATGAAGCATCTCCTTAATGAAGATTTCGATTCACAAAGAAAAATCAGTCCGACTCGATGAAAGATAATCTTTCTGCTCTCAAACAAATCTGCCAAAAAATCGAGATTCGTAAACCAACAACAATTTTGCTCGACGGATTGACTTTTCTTGACAAATCGAACAGTTTGACAGCATAAGATCATCTTTCATAGAGCCGAATTGCTTTTTCTTCGTGAATCGAAATCGTTACAAGACTATGCTCAGGAAGTAGGAAATAGTAATCTCGATTAACTACAAAGCTAGATATTTTAGTGTAAACGACAGTGGTCAGGCTACTGGATAAATGTGGTCAGGCTACTGGATAAATATGAATTTGGCGTCGGCTTTTGATTAGGAACAGATATCTGGCCGTATATATCATAGCAACGTTCGCACAAACATTTGCACCCTACTTCTGCAACAACGAGATGCATACCTCCGGGCTGACTATACTCTACAAGTTAATGGTAGTCAGCACCTACTTCCTACATAAGCACCTCAAAGCCTCAAAGGGATCAGAACCAAACACGTAGCTAACATCGATTCAAACCACTCCCTGATACTGGCTGAATTAAAAGTTCGTTCAACCACCACATTCATCGTTTCCATCGTACCACCCGTTAGAACACTGCGCAATTGAATAACCAAGCAAGCAGGACCACCTGCGAGACTACCGTATCACGAATCTTGAAGAATAAACCACTTCCTGACTACGTTAAAGAACAACAACAGATCATCAAAACGACGGTAACCGATGTCTCCATGTAAACCAAATGTCTTTTGGTAGACTTCATGCAGGCGGACACCATTGAGAGAAATACACTATGGAACGTATTATGCCATCTGAGCATACAGTCAAAATTGGTAACTATCAGTTGAAGGCAAAATTTCGGATGCCTTCAAGATCACATCTGGAGTGTTTCAACCCAGTTCCTAACGTAAGCTGACAGGCATTTTATCCCAACATCAAAATATCCGTCTCATGTGTTGCACAAAATAAAATTAGACATCTAAAAAGCGCTGATACAACCGGTTATCACAAGTTAACAGCACAAAACATCCAAGAAGGTGTAACTGAACGGGAAATCGTTAGAATAATTCTCGGTCCCATCAAAGAGGGAGCTATGTACAGAATGCAAATGAATCATGAGATTCAAAACGATCTCGATAAAGTTTTACACTATCGGATTTATAAAGTTGTTAAGATTAAGATGGCTAGAACACGTTCATCGTTCTTACAATCGAACCACCAACCAGGCGTTACCCGATGGGGCGACAAGCTACGGGTGGGCGACAAGCAAAAGGGCCTAATCACGCGCGGTCACCGTGCCTGACGTTCTCTTATCGTGGATCGTCATTACCCAGTATGAAACTTCTCAACATGCATGTGAATTAAATTTGTGCGAAAAACACACTTTCCTGGTTCTAACCTTGCTTTTTTCATGAGTACGAAAAAGAAAAGTAAATATGTATTTTTATTTTGCTTTTTCATGGCATGTTGACTAAATGACCAATTTATGAAAAGTCATATTGGATTCTCAAATGAGAAGTCGCCTGATTTTCCACGATGTACGACAAGTATGAGACATGTCATATGTATTTCTTGTTTCATGACGTAGTCCTTAACTAAATATGTACGACAAGTCTACGATCATTCTCTTTATAATACGCAGTAATAAGAAAAGAAAACAAACGACAAATATTTTTGCTCTGTTGTCTGTTCAATTAAATTTATGTGTTTCATTCTTCAATTATTTATTTTATACATAAATTATTGTTAAAGTTTAATTGTTGAAGCTTGAATTATTTATTAAGTTTTTTAAATTGCAATTATATTTCACAAACAGAAGATTTTATCACATTATTGTGAGTAAGGCATTTAATTCGCCTTAACCCTATATATATATATATATATATATATATATATATATATATATATATATATATATATACAATATATGCAGCAATTTTTAAAAAATAACATGATTTATATGAGTATATTATATATGTATTATAAAACTTTAAAAAAAAATTTATAAATAAAATGTTTCTTTAAATTTAAATGATACACATTAATTTTAATTTATTCTTCATAAAAAGAAAATCCTTATTTTAAGAAATGCATATATGTAGTATCTAATATTCTTATGTGACCTGTCATATATGATTCATTTATGAAAGGTCCGAACATTAACAAACATGACGATTCAGACGCGATTACCTTTTGATATGTTTTATATGATTCATCACAGCATTGTCAAATTTTGACGAGTCAAGGCAGCCGCATGCCAAAATACATCAGGTTTTTTGACACGCAGTCTACACTAAAAAGATAAAATTTTTTCGCCTCTCTTGGGTTATATTCTAAAAAGTTACTAAATGTTTTTGTTGTTGTATTAGTTTTGGTAACTTTTAGAATCACAAGAAGATGGAAAAATTTTATCTTTTTAGTTGTAAGACTGGACTACAACTAGTCTAAGTGTGCTTTAGTTAGAACAGGAGCAGCCACTCTAACCTAACCTAACCTAACCTAGTTGTAAGACTGCGTGTTAAAAAACCTGAAAGTCTTTTGGCATGCGGCTACCTTTTTTTTTTTTTTTTTTTTTTAAATCTATGCATGCAATCTTTTCTGGGGGCTCAAGGCACTCCCAACTCTTTCGCAGTTAATTTTACCGACCTACTTTACGCAGAAGTAGCCAAATCGAGGACGTACGGCTATAGACCCGCTTTATATAAACCACCTGACCATTGCATTGCTTCATGCCAACCTACAGTGTTGACATGAAAGGTGGGTGGCCCATGGATTCTGCACTCTCATCAACAGGGGGTCATAGTTGTGTTCATCGTCATCACCGATCGTAGAAGATAATGAAAAATCCCTTTTGCATCCCCCGCCCCTATCGGGATTCGAACCCGGTACCTCCCGATCCAAACGCCGCAGCTTTAACCACTGCGCCGTTTGCTCGGTATGCGGTTACCTTCAAGTACTATTAGTTTATAACATGTTACAAACGATTCTATCTTCTGATAAATATCGTGTCGTGATTGACTGTCATTGACGAGTCATTGGCATGTCTCAAATGACTTTCCTGCTGTGTAATGACTTTATTTATTAATAACTTCATATTAAATCTGGTGGTATAATACATGTTTTATTAATTATTTTATGCAAAATGCCCAATTAGTTAGGTTAATCAAAATCAATTAACAACGCATCGGAAAAAAATCACGGCAAACAACGTTACGGTCACAATTGTGAACTATACATATTATTATGACATCCAAAACAAAATATTGAGCCACAAATTAGAGCAAAACTACAAAAATTTATGAATGAAAATAGTGCGTCGCATCGCTTTAAAAAATACACACCAACACAAACAAAAGTCAAAATCAAAACTTGGAAAAAAATTTTCTCAAAATATTTTTCAACATTTTTAAATTACATTTTATACACAAAAAATGAATTTTTCCTTGATAATTTTCTTATAAATATCTCATTGAATATTGGTTATTTGAATTAAAGTTAATGGAAGTTGCATAAATGCAATATGTGTAGTAAAAAATGGGATTGAGTGAAATGTGGTGGACATAACCTCAAAGTTAGAAAAAATCTATAATTTTTAGTTTTTTTTTCGATAACTATCGATAGTTTAAAGTGTAATTAATTAGTGTTAAGTGTTTAAATCTTATATTAAATCATAATGACTTCGTCAACAATTGTACAACAATTTGTGATTGGGCTTAAGTCAAGGCATCGTGAGGTGCAGTCAAAGGCGGCACAAGATTTGTTCCTTTATGTCAAGACAGAGTTGCGTGAAATGCCCCAGGACGATTTAGTTAGCTTTTTTGATGAATTTAATCATTTTATATTTGATATGGTCTCGAGCCCGGATACAAATGAAAAAAAGGGTGGTGTACTGGCGATAAGTAAGTTCCGGGAGGGTTTGGGTCCATATTTTATATATTTCATTAAGCTAATTTAAGTTATTTATCTAAGCTGTGTTTACTTCACTAGATTGTCTAATTAGTGGCGATGTCGTTAATACAACCACTCGGATATCACGATACTCGAATATACTTCGAAATTTGTTGCCGGCGACCGATGCTTCGGTTATGCAAATCGCCGCTAAGACCCTTGTTAGATTGGCCTCATTACCGGGGGCAAAGGGGGCCGAATCGTTTGAATTTGACATAAAACGCGCATTTGAATGGCTTAACGAGGAAAAGAATGATGGGAAACGACAAGCAGCCGTTATAATTTTACGCGAACTCGCTGGAACCATGCCCACGTATTTTTATCAGCAAGTCTCCCGTTTCTTTGACCATATTTTTGTTGCGATACGCGATACCAAAGCCGTTATACGTGAAGGGGCGGCAAAAGCATTGCGAGAGGCTTTAGTCGTAACTTCTTTAAGGGAGACGGCTAAACAAACAACGAAACCTCAATGGTATCGGCAATGTTTTGAAGAGGTTGTGAAATGTTTTAATGATAATTTTAAGGGTATAACACGAGATGAGCAAGTGCATGGCGCCCTCCTAGTATTAAACGAACTGCTTCGCGTCTCCAACAGTACATGGGAAAAGAAGTGTAATTTTCTTAAAAATTTGGAACTAGATCGTCGTAGACGCAGCTCGGATGATGAACTTTCAACCCAATTCGTTCGATTTAAGACGCCGTTTATGGAGAAACGAAACTCGATGCGATTAACTTATTCGTTCTTCGATTATGAGTGCAATTCAAAATCAAATTCGGTTCAAGAATCGACGACAAGCCGACAATTGCTAATTGATAATTACGATATGATTTGTGAACGGGTTATGGAACAGAAGCAATCGAAATCGATTTATATACAGCAGATACTATTCGTTCTACTGCCGAGATTGGCCGCACTAAATCGAAAGGATTTTGTAGACCAGCATTTAAAGCATACCATGGTTTATCTGCTAAACACCTTAAAAGGAAAGGAGAAGCACAGAAATCCTCAATTCTATTCCATCGGATATATAGCTGCAGCGGTCGAAGAAGATATTGAGCCATACGTTCCTCGAATCATGGAAATCATAAAGCTGGCACTTCCGCAAAAGGATACACCGGTCAAGCGGAAAATTGTTCTCGATTCGAGCGTATTCATGTGCATTACACTCCTAGGCCATGCAGTCAAAGGCGGAATTACATCGGATGTTAAGGAACTTCTTGAACCAATGATATCAACCGGGCTAAGCCCATCACTTACCATGTGCCTACGCGAACTTGCAGAGCATGTACCATTGGTCCGACGAGACATTAGTGACGGCCTCTTAAAAATGTTATCGCAAGTCCTGATGCAAAAACCGATGACACGTGAGCAACAGTCAACTCCTAAGCATACAATTCCGACGCCATTCCAACAACTTACTTCGGCTGCTTCAACACTTACTAATCAAGACCAACAAATCTCGCAAACATCAACCGCCACGGTAGTACTCGCTTTAAAAACGCTTGTCTCCTTCAATTTTGAAGAACGTAGCCTTCTGCAATTCGTACAACGATGCGCCGATCATTTCCTGTCGCACGAGCAGCAGGAAATCCGCTTGGAATCTGTACAGACATGTTCTAAACTTTTAAAACTAGCGCTTCAATCGTCCGATTGTATTTCGGATACCTTAAAGGAAACCGTTTTTCATGTACTCGAAAAATTGCTCATAGTTGGTGTGACCGATGTTGACGCTAACGTACGTCTATGTGTTTTGCGTTCGCTTGACGAAACATTTGATCCACATTTGGCGCAGCCGGAATTTTTATCAGCCTTGCTAGTAACACTAAACGATGAAGTATTCGAAATTCGTGAATTTGCCATTATTACAATTGGTCGACTGTCTGCGATTAACCCGGCTTACGTTATGCCAAGTTTACGAAAAACATTAGTGCAGCTACTGATTGAATTGGAGCACTCGGGGATGAGTCGGAATAAGGAGCAAAGTGCTCGAATGTTAGATCATTTGATTGTGAGTACGCCCCGTTTGATTTCCTCCTATATGAAACCGATACTAACGATTTTGGTGCAAAAATTGAAAGAGCCTGATTCGAATCCGGGTGTTGTATTAAATGTGTTGCGGGCCATAGGAGATTTGGCCGAAGTTAATGGAGGTCGCAACGATATGGAAATGTGGGCGGACGAATTACTTGCAGTACTATTAGAAATGTTGAGTGATGCCGGATCTTCGGAAAAACGAGGTGTAGCCTTATGGACACTTGGACAATTGGTCAGTTCGACGGGGCGTGTAGTTACACCGTACTACAAATATCCATCATTAATTGATTTACTGATTAATTTTCTAAAAACCGAGCAACAACCAACAATCCGTCGTGAAACCATTCGGGTTCTAGGCCTCCTCGGGGCACTCGACCCTTACAAGCATAAAATGAATAAAGGTCTGATCGACAGCCAAAAGGACACAATCCTTATTTCAATGTCCGATTTTCGGCACGATGAAAATTTTGATTTATCCACCGCTGAAATGTTGGTCAATATGGGCAACATGCTTGATGAATACTATCCGGCCGTGGCTATATCGACTTTGATGCGAGTACTACGTGACCAAACACTGTCAAGCCATCACACATCGGTCGTTCAAGCCGTTACCTTTATATTCAAAAGTTTGGGTATCAAATGCGTTCCATACTTATCCCAAGTACTACCAAGCTTGTTAGGAAATATCAGAATAGCGGAAATGAACCTAAAAGAGTTCCTGTTCCAACAACTTTCGATCTTAATCGAAATCGTAAAGCAACACATTATCGGCTATATGGACGAGATTTTTAAGCTGATAAAAGAGTTTTGGACTATTAATACACCACTCCAAGGCACCCTAATCAATTTGGTGGAAAAAATTGCGATCGCGCTGGGCTGCGAATTTAAAATCTATCTATCTCAGTTGATTCCTCATATATTGCGCGTTCTCTCGCATGATAACTCAAAAGATCGCGTCGTAACGATAAAATTACTCCAGGCCCTACAAAAATTCGGGAATAATTTGGATGATTATTTGCACCTAATAATACCACCGATTGTGAAGTTATTCGACCCGATTGATGTACCACAAAGTGTTTCGATCGTCGCTCTCGAAACAATAAATCATTTGGCTGAAATCCTAGATTTTACAGATTTTTCGTCACGCATTATTCATCCATTAGTCCGCCTCCTAGATCAAAACATGGAGCTGCGCCAAACCGTAATGTTAACTCTATGCTCATTGGTGATCCAACTCGGCAAGAATTATGTTGTATTTATACCGCTCGTGCATAGTGTCCTAATCAAGCATCGGATTTCGTATACGGAATACGAGAAACTGATTCCGAAAATACAAAGCAACACAACATTATGCCTCGACGATGAATTTCGTTTGCGGCAGGCCAAATTTAAAAATAGGGAAGTTAGCATTAACATCACAGATACAAATACAATTAAAAAGCTGAATGTTTCCGGAAGTGATTTACAAATGGCTTGGCAAGCTATGCGCCGTGTCTCAAAAGATGATTGGCTCGAATGGCTGCGGCGATTAAGTATTGGACTATTGAAAGAATCACAAAGTCCTGCGTTACGCGCTTGTCGTGCATTGGCACAAAATTATCCACAACTGTTGCGTGATTTATTCAATGCAGCATTTGTCTCGTGTTGGACCGAATTGACGCCACTCATGAAGAAAGAATTGGCATCGAATTTACAGCAGGCTATGCTAACTGTTCCTGAATTACCAGAGATTACGCAAACAATTTTGAATTTAGCCGAATTTATGGAGCACTGTGATAAGGATACACTTCCAATTGAGCCGAGTTTATTGGGGGAAAAAGCTATGCAATGCAGAGCGTAAGTGTTAATGTTTATTTTTACACTGATTCTTATTAGAAAAATTCCATCAAATTTATCTTTTTCTTCGCAGATACGCCAAGGCCCTCCATTACAAAGAAGCCGAATTCTATAATTCCAAGAATTCACAAGTTTTTGAATCGCTTATCCTTATAAACAATAAACTACAACAAAAGGAAGCTGCCGAAGGACTGCTAGAATATGTGATGAAACATCGGCATGCCAACGATGAGCTGAAAGTTCAAGTTCGATGGTACGAGAAATTGCACAACTGGGAGAACGCTCTCCGTTTGTATCAAGAAAAGCTAACGTCCGATATGGATGATTTAGAATCGCGGCTGGGTCAAATGCGTTGTTTAGAAGCGCTCGGTGAATGGGAGGAATTGGGACAGGTGGCCCAAAATCAATGGGATCGCTTCGAAAATGATGGTAAAAGTCGAGCAGGCCGTTTAGCCGCAGTTGCTGCTTGGGGTTTACAAGATTGGGAACGAATGCACGAGTATGTTAATTGTATACCAAAAGACACACAGGATGGCTCATTCTATCGTGCTGTATTGGCTATACACAAAGATGATTTTGAAACTGCGCAACGTTTAATCGATGAAACGCGAGATCTACTCGATACCGAACTAACCTCAATGGCTGGTGAATCGTATGAACGGGCGTACGGTGCGATGGTTTGCGTTCAAATGTTAACAGAACTAGAGGAAGTCATTCAATACAAACTAATCCCAGAAAGGCGAGAAACAATCCGTAATATGTGGTGGAAGAGACTTCAAGGTGGACAGCGGATTGTTGAAGATTGGCAACGCATCATTCAAGTACATTCGCTCGTGGTTAATCCACAAGATGACATTCACACTTGGTTAAAATATGCCTCGCTATGCCGCAAATCCGGGTCGTTTAAACTTTCACATAAGACCCTATGCATGCTGCTCGAAACTGATCCGTCAAAGAATCGTGAAATACCATTACCGGTCAATAAACCTCACGTCACTTTCGCGTACACCAAACACGTATACATAACAGGGGAACGTGAACATGCCTTCAATCATTTGAATCAATTTGTTGATGCATTCACAACCAATTTCAATATAGAGAATGTTAACGAGGAGAATGGTCGTCTACTCGCTCGGTGCTACATGAAATTAGGATTGTGGCAAAATGAGGTCAAAGGGATCGATGATATCTCATCAATTAACAGTATATTAGATTCGTATGAAAAGGCGACAAAATACGATAAAAATTGGTATAAAGCTTGGCATTCATGGGCCTACATGAATTTCAAAATTGTTCAACGTCAAAAGCAGCAGTTGGATAATTTATCTGGTAATGAATCGCAGCGTGAACGTAATATGATTGAACAGTATGCTGTTCCAGCGGTGGATGGATTTTTCCGTTCCATTAAGTTGTCACAAGGCAATTCGCTTCAAGACACGCTTCGTTTGCTAACTTTATGGTTCGAATATGGTCAATATCATGAAGTTTCGGATGCGCTCGTTAAAGGTATGCGATTGATTGAGATTAACACATGGTTGCAAGTCATTCCACAGTTAATTGCTCGCATTGATACGCCACGAACTCTGGTCGGACAATTAATTCATCAGCTGTTAATCGATATTGGTAAAAGTCATCCCCAAGCTTTGGTCTATCCTCTGACAGTTGCTTCAAAATCTGCTTCATTGGCTCGTAAGAAGGCAGCTCACAAAATTATGAATTCAATGTGCGAACATTCATCGACTCTCGTCCAACAGGCACTTATGTGTAGCGAGGAATTAATTCGTGTCGCTATACTATGGCATGAACAGTGGCACGAAGGTTTGGAAGAAGCGTCCCGCTTGTACTTCAGTGAGAAAAATATTAAAGGAATGTTTGAGACACTCGAACCGTTACACGCTATGTTGGAGCGTGGACCACAAACCCTAAAGGAGACGTCTTTTAATCAGGCTTACGGACGAGATTTGACCCAAGCGCTTGAATGTTGTCAAAATTATAAAATTTCGGGAAATATTCGCGATTTAAATCAGGCCTGGGATTTGTACTATCACGTATTCCGTAGAATATCACGACAATTGCCACAATTAACATCGCTAGAGTTACAATATGTCAGTCCAAAATTATTGGCGTGTAAAGATTTAGAATTGGCGGTACCTGGAAGTTATAATCCTGGCCAAGAATTAATTAGGATCGCAAATATTCAGACTAATTTACAGGCAAGTCAAAATTACAGCGACTTATTCTATAAATAAGTAACTTTTATTTTCGTTTCCAGGTGATCACTTCTAAGCAGCGACCCCGTAAACTATGCATTCGTGGTTCAAACGGAAAAGACTACATGTTTTTATTGAAAGGACACGAGGATTTGCGCCAAGATGAACGAGTCATGCAACTTTTTGGGCTGGTCAATACGCTTTTATTAAACGATCCGGATACATTCCGGCGAAATTTAACCATTCAACGGTACGCTGTTATACCATTGAGCACTAATTCAGGACTGATCGGTTGGGTACCACATTGCGACACGTTGCACACATTGATACGTGACTATCGAGAAAAATCGAAAACTATGCTAAATATTGAACATCGCATAATGTTGCGAATGGCACCGGACTACGATCATTTGACACTCATGCAAAAGGTTGAGGTATTCGAGAATGCGCTGGATCAAACCCCAGGCGACGATTTAGCAAAATTACTGTGGTTAAAGAGTCCATCGTCTGAGGTTTGGTTTGATCGCCGAACGAATTATACAAGTTCTTTAGCTGTGATGTCAATGGTCGGTTATATTCTTGGTTTGGGTGATCGCCATCCAAGTAACTTGATGCTGGATCGCTTGAGTGGAAAAATTTTACACATTGACTTTGGTGATTGCTTTGAGGTAGCAATGACACGTGAAAAATTCCCCGAAAAAATTCCATTCCGCCTTACACGCATGCTAATCAAAGCGATGGAAGTGACCGGTATCGAAGGCACGTATCGACGTACGTGCGAAAGTGTTATGTCTGTGCTGCGTCGCAATAAAGATAGCTTAATGGCTGTGCTCGAAGCTTTCGTTTATGATCCATTGCTAAATTGGAGACTTTTAGATACGACCGTGGACAAAAATCATCGATCAAAAAATACAGACGACACGATTGGCAGTTTAAATGGTAGCACCGATGACCAAAACGAGTTGTTTAGTTTGAGTAATCAAAAAGCTAAAACCGATACAAATTTGAATACGGAAATGTTAGGCTTGCAGTTGCATCCGACCGAGGCCACTAATAAGAAAGCACGTATCATAGTCGATCGGGTGAAACAGAAATTGACCGGTAACGACTTTAATACGCCGACCCCTATCTCGGTGCAACACCAGATCGATTTACTTATACAGCAGGCAACAAATAATGAAAATTTATGCCAATGCTATATTGGTTGGTGCCCCTTTTGGTAAACTAAATAATTGTCCCCGCTACACCTATATAAACAGAACTACTACGTATATATTTTTATGTAAATTATAAATAAAATTGAATTATGCGCTGAACACATTGGAAATACAAGAAATGAAAATCTAATTTTCAAATCTTTATTGTTAAAGCTAAGATGACGACGAAAAAATTGAATTTTTCATTTTCTAAATTTGTTATTAATTTATAAAATAATGTATATTTAATATTAATTAAGCATAAACGCCCCTCCCCTCTCCCACCCTTAATTCCTCCCTGACACATTTACAAATTATTATTGGTAACATATAATATGTCAACTATGCTAAACTATTATGTAACATAATTATAAAAAAATAAAATGAACTTCAAATATAAAACGAATTGTTGATTCGGGCCACATAATCTCAGTTATTTCAGATTCGGATGAAATTAGTAGCGAAACATGGTGTCAGCGGAACAATACATCCGTAATATTCACATACTAGGTATTGGTAAATAAAAAAATAAAAAAATCTCCCCGGCGGGGAATCGAACCCCGGTCTCCCGCGTGACAGGCGGGGATACTTACCACTATACTACCGAGGATATGTACGTTGAGTCATGTAGCTTGATGTGCTAACAATCTCGTTCACAAGATATTTAGCATGAAAGAGTACAATTAACGCCGGAAGCTACATTAAAGTAGCAATGTTAACTCGATTCTATACGTATGCTACCGCAAGTCACCAAAAAATCTTCAGAAAATGTATTGCTAGTTGATGATTTTACAAAATCAGTTTAAAAGAACTGATTCCGTTGCTTAAAAATTCTTTTTTTTTTTTTTTTTTTTTCCTCTTTGAATTTGTTGTGGTCAACCGTTTCCAGCCATATGACCTAGTTTCGCTGGGTCCCCCTCATCTGCTCTCAGACACTTCTCATCGGAAGGGCTGTAGCGAGGGAGTGTTAATATTGTGACACTTGTATATGGTCCGTTTCTAGACTGTATCAAGTGACATTATTTGTTGAACTCTTTTCTTCTTTGTATGAGGATGGTTTTGTGTAGGTTTTTTTTTTTTTTTTCTGATAAATATATATGTATTAAAGTAAGTTTTTTTTTTTTTTTATACTTTGAATTATGAGTTATGTAGTGTATTTAAGTTTAATTTTGTATAATTCAATTTAAATCAAGAAATTTATATAATTGCAAGGGAGAAAAATTTTATAATTTTAGAGATTATATAAATCAAATATTTACAGAGTGAGATAATTCACATATTGATCTCTTTTGTAATTAGTATTACTATACAATGTTTCTGAGAAAATTTTTTTTTTTTTTTTATATTTTTGAGTAAATGAATTTACATATGTTATATTGTTTAATTTCAATTTTTTTTTAAAAATTTTTTTTTTTTTTTATTTTTTTTTATTCTCTTTTATATTTTTTTTTTTTTTTTTTTTTATTTTTTATTTTTGTTAGTTTGTTAGCCACCACCCTTATATTAATGTTAGTAGGGTTAGTATGGGGGAATCCTTATGGGAGTAGATGTTAGTGTTAGTGTGTTAGTCCAAAGCTTACCTAAATATACAAGCCGTCAGGTTAAAATTCGAACTTAATATAAGGGGGATAGAAAGACAAAAAAAAATGAATTTTTCATACAAATCATATGAAAAGTTATGTTTTTTTAATATCGTTTTTTTTAAATGAAAAATCTTACAAAAATGAATTTTGATTTCTACGTTATCAAGAAGAATGATTGGTAAATATACGATTTGAAAATCAATTAATAAAATCTTGTTTATATATATTTAATTAATGTTTTAGTAAAACCCCTTTATTTACAAACACATCTTTACCACCTCATGACGTCATACCTTTCGTTCATGTTTTTTTTTGTAATAAGCCATAGTGACACCTACTTATAAACTCGACTAATTAAAAAAGTTTAAAAAAAACAAAATGGCCGTGTAGTTTTCATGTTTGAAATCAGATGGCGGTAATAAGAAATTGAAATAAATTCATATTTCAGAAAAACAAATCAAAATAATGTTTTAGCAAGTTAGGAGTATAATTTAGTAAATAAAAAGATTAACAAGCATGCGAATCTATTTCATCCGGACATTATTGATTTGAAGTCGAAAAATTCGGACGATGCGTTTGTTTTCAACATTCAAAAATTGCAATAATGATTTGAATGAAATTTGAATAATGATATTCCTATCTCTAACGGTGGAAATGAGTTTAACAAAAAGAATTCATCAGCTCAATTAAAAATACGAAAATTAATGCAAGTAAAAGGTACCGTCAATTAAAAATTACTTAATTAAGAAAAATTTTTTTTGTGATTTTAATAAAATATTGTATTTATTTATTTATTTGTATAATAACAATAATTTATTATTAAAAGGAAAAGCACACATGGAAGCAACAAAAAAAAACAGGACGAAAAATTAAGAAACTTGCTTCCATTAGGCATAAAAACCTTTTAAATTTTTTCAAACAATATCCACGTAATGAAGTCTTATTGACTGAAGCCGACGAATGATGTTGCCAACGTTACTTATCGGCATACACGATCCAACCTTGAAGAAATTTGGAGGCAATTCCAACACATATTCAAATTGTGAAGCGTCCAACACATATTCAAATTGTGAAAATATATTAATAAAATTGTTGTTTTTTTTTTCAAATAATTAATATTAATCCACATAAATTTCGCACATAAAAACCACTTTGACATTTGATTGCTCTATTAACCGTAATAAGTCCGGGGAAAACCAAATAAAACGGATTATTAATTTTTAAAACTCATTCGAACAGAAATAGTAACCGAAATATATATTTTTTGTGGTAAACTACAGATGTCACTAGTTTCTCACTTGACAGTGTACAAAATGGAAAAGCTAATTTTTTGACATATTCTAAACAAATGTCATACTTGTCAATGGAGAAAAGTAGTAAGTTCAGTCTCGTTTTGTACGCGTTACCGAGCGGACCAAAAAAAAAGTGGATAAATTAAGTCGCATTAAGTGGTTCCGGGTACTGCGTAAATTCGTATAAGGCCCATAATTTCGTACACAGAGCGAAGGAATCACCTTTTTTGCGACTTATAAAAAACACGTTTGTAAAAAAGGCTCAGGATCTGCTCAATATTAATTGATGCGATCCATAATTCATCGTACACTAACGATATGAGCCTACGCCATTTTACAACGTGAACACGTTTATATAACCACGACATAAATATAATAAATATAAAATTTACTATTTAACAACAAAATAACAAAAAACAAATAACTATAACATACATTAATTAATATATTTCATAATAGCAATTGTTAAATTTTTAGTAATTTAAATTTAATTAATTAGCGCATAATATAACAAATCCAAAGCTCCAGCCCTTCCCGTGAGAAGTGTCTGTGAGATATACTTTGGAAAACAGGACAACTAGGCCTTATGACTGGAAACGGCTGGCCACAACAAATTAATAGACGAAAAAAAAAAAAAAAAAGAAGTAAGTTGAATTTTTTTTTTTTTAAATTATTTAAATTAATTTATTTATTTTTATTTATTATTTTATTATTTATTAGCTGATTAGTATAAATTTATCGTTTCTAGCAAAACCGCAAATAGTTCAAGTGAACTGAACTATATGTTGAGACACAAATTTAATTAACTTTTAGCGAAGACATCGAAAAAGTTTATTTGTAACCGAGTTGAACGTGATTTCATTGGAAATGTTAAACAATCATTCCTACGCTCTAAGAATTTATATATTAAAAATGATGAGCGATGTAATACTGAAAGATTTAACGTCGGAAGAATTGACCGAAGTAAAAGAAGCTGGTGCGAGATGATTTTCTCGAAAAACTTTTCGATCACATGATGGATGTTAAATCACATGTACGATCATAGGCATTGAATATATTTTATCAGCTGAAAGAGGCTTATGCTGTGCCGTTGTTATATCAACATAAAATATTGTATGTTCGTGTCAACATTATTAAATTATTTAATAAATATATAAATATATATTATTTAATTATTTTATTTAAATTTGAGCTAGAGTAAAAGAAATGCGACTAACGAGATTAATAAATTCATTATATCACTACAATTGCTTAATTGCGTCTTTTTTCTTTTGTTTGTTGTACCAAAGCCATACCACAGAAGAAAGATTAACCAGAATAGACATTGCGTGGATCAAATTTTTTTTTCATCTTACCTTCTTTTTTGGACATTGAAGTATAATTATTTTCGAATATTATGAATTTTTTGAATATTTAATACAAATTATGCTGTAAAAACAAAACTTGTCCAATAATTTCACTAACTATACTGTTAAGGATTCTCAATTTTTATTATTTCAAATAAAAACCAGTAAACCAAAGAATACATAACCCAACTTTCTCTTACCTTCGGCAAATCAAGGTCAAAAAAATGAGTCTAAATTTTTCCATATAAAAACAGCGTTATGACTATTCTGGTTAATCTTTCTTCTGTGGCCATACATAATAGATAATTTCTTTATCATGTAAGTAAGGGGATTATTTGTGATTATGTGGGACACTATTAAATAAATCCGGGAATGCCACAAAAATATCCGGGTATAATTCCATAAATTACATGATGACCAAAGGGGAAATTCAAGAGCTCGCGCTTTATATGAGACTCAATTACCGGACGAATTTTGTCGAACACGAAATGGATTCAGCGCTAGAATGCTTGATTTGAGCAAAATACAAAATATGAACATTAAAATAAATGTAAAAAGTTTTAGTAATGAATTTAATTTTTCCGCGTCCACGCGGATTCTATAATCGACCTGTATATTTGAAAAGCATAAAATACTTACCAAATAAAATAAAACATTAAATAAATTAACTACATACGTTAGTTTAAATTACTTGTAAATACTTAGTTTCCCATTTAACAGAATTATTGCACTGTTAAAAATATTTAATTTAAAAAAAAGTTGTGTAGGCAACTTCATAACATCAAAAAAAAAAATTTGTGTTTACAAAACAAGATCTTACGTCATTGATTTCGTTTTTATAAGTTTATACTGTATTTTTCCAAATTTTTTACATATACATACAAAGAAAAAGTAAATTTGTACAATTTTATTTTAATTATATTAATCAAATTACTAAATTTAAGTTATTGGTTCTAAAATATGTTATACTCAAAGGTTTGATTTAAATATAAACCTAAAAATATTTTCTATTACGAGTATTTTTCATTCATAAAATTTGAATCAAAAATGTTCAATTTTACATGGGCTCTTATGAGAAATCGTAAAATGTATCCCCCTTAAATTAAGCTTCTTTTAAAATTGGTCTGAGCCTGACGGCTTGTATATTTAGGTAAGCTTTGGTTAGTCCCACCACCGTTAAATGTATGTTAGTGTGTTAGTGTATCTGATTTTAAGTTCTTGGGATGTGTAACTTTTATTATTTTTTTTTTTAAATATAAGTCTAATTCGACTGTACAGAATTATTATTGTGATTTAAATATCCGTAGAGATGACTGTTCAGAGGGACTAAGTGTACCGTCTGACACTCACTTGAGCTATTAGATAATAAAGGGTATAACTTAAAATCAGAAGTCAGTCTCCCCTTAGGGTTACTGTTATTCCGATTGTAATCTTAAAGTGTGAATTTATGTATTTGTAGTTTTGATCTGTATCTCTGGTCCCAACTTAGGCGTAGTTCACAAACCATAGTCTATTTCTTTTAGAAAATCGACTATATCTTTTAATGAGGTGGCTTCTCCCTCTCGCAGTAGATCCGGGAGTGCTCGTGTCAGTGATTGAAATTTGTTTCTAGTGTCTTCAAATTTAGTGCAGTGGTTGATGATGTGCGTGCTATCTTCTGTTACTCGGCAGTAGTCACATATTGCTTCGTCTTCATATCCTATAGTAAATTTGAATTTCTTATCGAAGGTGTGACCGGTTCTTAGTCTTGTGATAGTAGCTATGTTTTTGGTGTTAAGCTTGGACTTTTTGAACCAAGTTTCTTTAGGAGGGATGTTGTTTATGAATTTATAGAATGCTCCTTTGTTGCTCGTTAAGTTGATGTATTTTGCTTCCCATTCTTTATATATTAAATTTTTTATGTTTTTATTTATGTCTCTTTTGGTGGGTGTGTTTTTGTACTTGTGGGTGGGATTAATTAGGGCTTCTTTAGCAAGGCCATCTGCTATGTGGTTGCCTTCAATATCAATGTGTCCTGGGATCCATTTTATTGTAATGCTTTTATTTGTGTTATATCCGGCTATGTCTAGGATTTTGTTCTCGTAGTGGTATTCTGTTTGTTTATGTTTTGCTGATTTAATGGCTTTGCATGCGCTCATAGAGTCCGATAGTATGATTATGTTGTCTTTTTTACTTAACTGCGCTAGAAGTACGGCCAATTTAATTCCGATGCATTCCGTGTTCTTAATATCAGTGTAGTTTTCTAGTTTTATTGCAAGTCTAGTATTAGAGTGTGGGATGTATATTCCTATCCCAGCCGAGTTGTCTTTTATTGAACCGTCTGCATAAATCTGGTCCCAATCTTTGAATTTTTCCATTGAGATAATGGTGAGTTGTCTTTTTATATCCGCGTTTAGTGATCTTATGTTTGTTATGCCCTCAATATGTGTTATTATTTCTATGTTGTTAGGGTTGTTCCTCTTTATATGTGTTGGTGAAATCCCTTTCAATATGGGCGTGTTGATGTAAAGGTTGTTTAAATAAGCTGTAGACTTGTTGTTTTTGATTTTATCTCCTATATTTGTGTTTCTAAAAAGCTGGGTCGCGATGTATTTTAGAGTTTTTGATTTAAAATTTAGCTCGTTGGGAGTTTCTATGGCTTCAGCCAATATAACTGGAACTGGGGTGGTTTTTGTCAAACCTAGGCATATTCTTAAACAGGTGTTGCTGATTCTTTGACAGATATTGTTGGCTTGGATGTTTGTGTTTTCCGTTATAATGGCGGCGAAATCCACCTTAGGTTTTATTAAGGTTTTATAAAGCCTAAGCATTATCTGTGGGTGGGTTCCTCCATCTTTGTGAGAAAGTGACTTGATGATATTTAGTGATTGTTGAGCCTCGCTTTTGATGTTGTGGTAGTGATTGCTTAAATTTAATTTGTTAGATATTGTGATGCCTAATATCTTAGATGATCTTTTTTCTTCTATTAATGTGTCTTCTATCTTTATTGTTATTTTGTTTTTATTATTGTTGTTGGTAAATAGTCTCATAAAGTGAGTTTTTTCTTTGATGATATTAAGTTTGAGTTTTGCTAGAGTGTTTTGTAATTTTCTGGTTGTCATGTTAGTATTGTATTGAAGAGAATCGTAATTATTGCCACTAATAATTATGCAAATATCATCCGCAAATTGAAAGATTTTGGTATTGGAGCAGCTTATATTGTGTAGTCCTTGGGTATAAATATTAAAAAGTGTTGGGCTTAAGCAGCTTCCTTGGGGAACCCCCGCGTTAGTAGTGTGCTTATTATTAGTGGAATTTTTTGTAAAAATTATTCGGTTGGTTAGGTGTAAATAAATCCAATTTGTAATTATTTCTGGGAACTTCAAATCCTTCATGATGTCAATCAGTGCCATTTTATCTACCCTGTCGAAAGCTTTGTTTAGATCCATATTTATTAGAATACATTTATCTCCTTTTGTTTTGATGTTGTTTGTTAATGTGTACAGTTCCACCATGTAGTCAGCGATGCTTCTATGTTTACGGAAGCCAAAGTTCCAGTTTCCCAGTATATTGTTGTTGTTGATGTGCTTGTTTATACGAGTTAGAATGAGTTTACTAAATATTTTAGAAATGACAGGAAGGAGGCATATTGGTCTGTAATTTCTTATATCACTGTTGTCTGTGTTTTTCTTTTTTGAGATGGCAATGGCATTTGCCTTTCTCCAGCTCTCCGGAATGGATTGTTGTTTAAATATTGTGTTTAGGAGTTTGGTTAATGCTTGTGTGAAATTGCTGTTTGTCTTTGTTATTATTTTTATTAGTTTGTAACTTATAAAATCTATGCCTGGTGCTGAGTTTTTGGCTTTGGATATTATTTCTTCTATTTCTGTTATTTTGAATTCTTCTATGTTATCTGTTGCAGAAACTTTGTTGTGTGGTAGTTTTGGAGATATCTCGGACTTAGGGAAATTCAGGTCTAGAAATATTTTGGCTTTATTAGTGTTTTCTAGTATAGAGTATCTTGTGTTTTGTTTATTTTTTATCCTGTTAATTTTGTTCCAAATTTCTGAGCTCTTGGTGTCCTTATTAATATTGTTGAGGTAGATAATCCAGCTTGCCTTTTTCTCTTTTTTTATGTTTTGCTTGAGTTTACTAATGGCTATTCGTAGTTCCTCCGCTGTATATAAGGTTTTAGTTCTGTTGTAGATTTCTTGTTTCGATCTTTTTATTTCCCAAAGCCTTTCCAGATTTGAGTTCCACCAGGGTTTTGGTATGTAAGGGGATTTTGCTCTAGTAATAGTTGAATGTTTGTTTATGATCGTGGTTAAGTTTAGTTCCAGATTTTCTATTGTTTCCAAGTTTTGGTTGTTGAATTCTTGAATTATTTTTTTCCAATTGGTTTTTTTTTTATAAGTAGGTGTGTTTGATTTGAAGGTCATGATGATTGGTAAGTGGTCGCTTCCTATATTTTCTGAAGAGGTTCTCCAGGTAATTATATCTGACAGTTCTCTGTCACAGAGTGAGATGTCCGGTGTTGAGGTAGTGTGATATCTTTTGTCTTGTCTAGTGTATGATCCATCGTTTAATATTTTGAAGTTGCTGTTAGATATGATATGAGCAATTGAGTTTCGTAGTTTGTTTTGTTTAGCATTTGGTTCCCACAGGCTATTGTGTGCATTTAAGTCACCTGCTATGATGTTATTACCTCCTGAGTTTTCCTTGATAAGTATTTCGAATTCTGCAGCTATTTCTGTAGGATTATTTGTGTTGCTGTTGTAGAATGACGTGATGTTCAGAGATGTATTTTTATAAGAGAATTTAATTTTGATGTATTCTATTCTGTTTAACGATATGTTGAGTGGTATTCTTTTCCATGCCAATTTTTTGTTGATCAGGAAACCAACTCCGCCGTATCCATCACTTCTGTTTTCTGTGATTAGGTCCATATTGTTAAAATTAATCGATGTGTAGTTGTTGGTCCAAGTTTCACATAAGATTACGATGTGTATGTTGTTCGTGTTAATATACTGGTCTAATAGCTCTTTATTGTTGTTTAGGCTTCTTATATTTATTTGTAATATATTTATGTCGTCCCTCATATTTGGGCGGCCCTTATTGTATTTACAATATCAATAAGTATTGCGTCGTTTCCCGCTTCTGGTCTCTGCTTGTCGACATTTGTGATTTTTTTGTCTATTAATCCGATTAAATCCTCTTTTGATTTTAATTTGTTTTTTAGGTCCTTCACCACGTTATTAAGCACTAGTAATTTATCCTCTGCATTCTTGATTAGTTTCGACAGTCTTTCTTCTTTTTCTTCGTATAAATTTTTGAACTCCCAAGCATTTGGTATTGTTTGCTTTGTTCCAAAAAGTTTTTCTTTTGCTTCTCTATATGTACTTTTGTTGATTGTGATGTATTCCACAATTCTAATTTGACGTTTTTTTTCCATGCACGTTCTGTCATTTGTTTCATGTCCATCTCCACAGAATTTGCATCTCTTCTTGAGATCGCAGAGGTGCATTTCGTCTGTTTTTTTAGCACATGTTCTGCATCTTGGTTCTTCTTGTGATCTACATCTGGAAGTGGTGTGACCGTAGTTTTGGCATTTGTTGCAAAACATCGGATTGGGGATGTAGTGTTTCACTTTTATTAAGATATTGTCGAAGAAAACTACGTTGTTCGGGATGATGTTTGCCTGGAAAGTGATTTTTACCAACTCCATTGGAATCTTGGTATTATCCGCTTTGTTCCATTTGAACATCCTTTCCAATTTGGAAATTTCCACATTCGATTTTATATTTTGTCTGAGATCCTCTTCGGAAAAATCTGCTGGTATGTCTCTAATAACTCCTATTGTTTTATTCATGTTATCGGGTATGAAGCATTCTAATCCGTCAAAATCTTTTAACACTTTGTTTTTTATGCACTTGTTGGCATCGTTGTAGTTTCTAAAAATTATAGCGGCCATGTTTTTAGATATTTGTTCCACACTTTCTATATTTATGATTTTGCTTAGTTTGATCGCTTGTCCTAATTTCATCATGCTGAGGTTTTCCTTTTTTACGATGATTTTGAAAGGTCCTTTGTCCTGTATTGTGTATAGATTTATCGGCTTTGGTATAGTGTTAGTGTATATCTCAGGTGGGTTTGTCATGTTACTTGTCTCTATATTTTCTGTATTTTCCTTGATATTACTATGTTGTTGTTTGCTTATATTTGTTGTGTTCGTATTATTTGTCTCCGTTGTGCTTCTACGAGTACCTGAATTCCTCCCCATGTTTGATGACGATGACGCTTTAGTAACACTAGGAATATTATTTATTTTTTTATAGGTTGTATCCACTGTCACATTTGATTTATATTTTTTAGCGTTGTAAACATTAATTAAGTTGTGAGTTTTCAAAAATGATGATGAATTTGAGGCACAATCACTTTCACTTGCACTCCCGGATCCATCGCTCGAAAAAGCCGTCACCACGTTTTTTCTTTTTTTAATGTTGGGAAAAAGGGTTTCCCCAATTCCCACAATATTTGAGGAATCGTCCTCCAAAATTCTTTATTTTGTAAATCTAGGCCTAAATTAAGACTCACCTGATAATGATGAACAATAATTTCGTCCTTATATTCACGATGAATATTATAAAAACTGAATCAAAACTTTGTATTGAAAAATTAATTTTTTTTTTTTACACAAGATGGTTTCCATACACTGTTCTTCACTATGAAGAAGTTACAATCGGAATCTAAAAATTATTTTAGAATCTCATTTCCACAGAATAAGTTAACGTATTTTATTATAATCCATTATAGCACAGTTCCGGTTCCACTCTAGTTCGGCCATATTGCACAACATTTTTAAAAAGTCATATTAGTCAATCGGTTTATAGCAAGTTCTGTTATAACTGGTCAAATTCTAAGAAACAGTTTAGTTCCACTCTAGTTGGCCACATAAGGCACTCCTTTGTTTGTACACTTGCTGGCTCACCTTAATACCATGGTCGATAAAAAAGAGCAGAAGCATCACAGTCCAAAATGTCGCTGGACTTGGTCTTTAATCACGCACGGTGATTTTGTTTGTTCACCTATTGTTGAATTGTAAAAATTGACCAAATTTTCGAAGTTTGCTTGAAGGCTTTCAGTGTTTTTCGTCGATCGTTGAAGACGGACTCTTTTGTACCGGTACTAAATTCTGTGCTTTTTGTATCTTGTAATGTTGTAGTTTTTGTAAGATTATCTCCATGACGATTTGCAATGCTACCAGTATCATTGAAACGCTTTTAACGGTTCGACACACAAATATTGTATTCAAACGAAAATGGTGGAGCGCACGAACAAAGCTGGTCGCGATTTTCCAGCCAAATACAAGGCAATTACACTACTATTGCGTTTGAATTCCATTTGGATATTTATTTTCAATTACAACGTAGAACGATATGCTTCCATAAGCTTCTAAACAACTTGATAGACTGACACTTGGTCAACATATAAGTACGCTCTCATCAACTATTTAGCAACTGCACAGCGTGAAATTAGTGACACTTCGAGTGACGAACCCCGTAGTTGATTAGTGAGAGTTTCGGCCATACACACTAAACCTGGTTTTTTAATACGGTAATAGAAATACCATCATTCTGCCGACAAGGGAGAGCTACATGTAGCACTGGTCAGACTGTCACTTTAAGATCATTAGTATTAGAAATAGGATCCCAAGCGACAATGACATCAGCAGGTTTGAGCCAAACGATAACAAAAGGTACACACAAGAAGTTAGAAATACTACCTCATCATGAAAGATAATCCAAATAGTTATCTTTCAAGGAAATGGGCAACTACTTCTTGTAGCAATCGTTAAAAACGACTCTTAATTTTGTGTTTTGTGAACTGGCCACCCTTAATATGCAGTGATGCCCTGAATCTTCTATATTCTGGTTCTCGCACTTTTACGTTACGTTAAGAGATTCGGTCAAATATGATAAATTTTTCGAAAACCGTAATCGAACGGTAGATCCATCTCTTGTTCGGCGAATGCCTAATGGTTTATACTTGCTAAATTTTATCGGGCACATTTTCAGTTCTGCAGCAGGATGTGCCTGTATCTCCCAAAAATATTGCATCAGTTTTTCTTTGTTATCTCTAATTTATTCAAGGAGATATATGATGAAGATTCTTAAGCAGCCCTTGCGAAACTTGTGGTAGATCGAGACCATGAACGGAGTGGAACGTCCATCCAAATTTGGTTACTTACTGGAAGATGTTCACCCAATTTTTTTTTTTCTGCTAAGCGACATATTTCAAAATAATCCTAAAAATATAGCACCATCGACAATATTAGATGCGACGGTTGAGCATCAATGATCTGCGAAAGAATAACTTAAGTCATCGGTAACCATCATAATGGTTACACTCCTGTAAATCTCATCTTGCAAGCACCTTGATGGCGGCTAATGATTGTCCAGGAATTTCACCAGTTTGTTTTAATTTAATTCACATACAAGATAATCTCATCTAACAAGATAATCTCATCTAAAAATCGAAAAATTTCATAGTAGACTTTAAAAAGTCTAACTCATTTCGGATTTCCCGTCCTAAAAACAGTTGTGTAGGTGACATAGATTATTGAGCTAGTCGATTAGGAGTTGAACGGTAGATGTGGAGGAATCTGGTTACATTTTCTTTGTTTGATCTTTCCGCCTTTGATTTCTTGAATGTCCGTTTTAATGTATCGACGAATATTTCTGCTCAGCCATTCGACATTGGACTCGCACAATAATTTAAGCTTTTCACTCACAAATTGGGTACCATTATCCGTAACAAGATTTTTCGGAATTCCTAAATAGTGCGAAAAATTCACTAAGCTTCTCCAAACATGTTGATGATGTGATATTATCAACCTTAGGTACTTCGGGGCACATTGACTGCGAGTAACGAGGAATCATTTACCATTAATCGGGCCGGCAATGTCGGTGTGCATTCACTCGGTGTGTGGCCACGATTGCAGTAATATCATAATTGGAGATTTTGCATTTTCTGAGCAACGTTCACATGATCGCGCCAGAGCCATAATGGCGTCGTCAATTTTCGGCCAGTATACATGTGATCTCGCTAGCATTTTCATTGCGTCAGCTACTATATGTGCAACGTGTAGCTGTATGGTACTACCAAACATATGATACACAACCATGGTTGTATAACAATGAATCTCGACGGTTGTAAAGCTGTAGTACCTTCTCGCGGTCTGGCGGCAACTTATTCTTCAACTAGGGTCATCCATGGTGGATGTACGAAACAACCATTCGAAGAATTTTAACGCAGTGTATTGCGTTCGATGGTTTGTGGGCTGTGACCAGTGCAAACCGTCTACCATAAACGTAGCTGTAAAATTTCCTTACCGCATAAATAAGAGCTAAACTCTCTTTCTCGACTTGACTGTTATCCTGCTCGGCTTTTGTGAGTTCGATGGCTTTTTCCGTTCCGTTGCCATAATCCTGATTGATTGATGCTTTGCATTGGCGTATATTTTTACTGGTAGCGCTGGATCGTAATGTGTGAGGAGTAATTCGGAGGTGAGGATCGTTTTGAAATTTTTGAAATGCTTGTTGGCATTCTGGAGATCAATTCCACTCGACTCGTGCATCTGTTTGACGAATTTTCCGAGTTGATTTATGCTCTGACAGACCGGCATCGAAGTTAGTTTGTTGTGAGTGATACCATTGGCATTAACAATCATGCCTAGATATTTGACTTGGTGCGTGAACAGGTCACATTTCTCGAGTTTTACCTAAAACCCTCACTCCTCCAAACGTTGGAATAAGCATTTAACGTCATCTTTTTTAGACGCTGGCTTAATACCGGTGCGAGACGATTGAACGTAAAACTTACCCGTATGCGTATTTATTGTATCTGCTTTGATTCATCGTCGATTTCGATCTGCAAGTATGTATCTGACAAATTTATCTTGCTGAAGATTGTACTGCGTGCGAAACATTTCCTCTAGAGTTGGCAGAGGGTGTGCTTTTGTTTCGATGCTGGCGTTGACCCATGGAATAGTCGGCGCTTATTCATAGATGTCCGTTGGGTCGTTTGATGGCTACTATGGATGCTGCCCAATTGGAGAATTCGACTCGTGTAGACGCTCCAATTCGGATTCGACACTTTCAAGTGCAGCGAATGATACTGGTCTTTTCGTACGGGAAATCGGATGAGTATCAAGCTTTACGTGAATGTGAGCTTTAGCGACTTTGCATAAGCCGGGAGTGTCGCAGAAAACATCACGGAATTATTGTAGTTCCATTATAAACTTTTGTCACGATTGTTCCTTTCCCCGCGTATAACGTTGCAGATAGAACTGATCCCAAATTCCGAATGGTTTACTTTAAATACAAACCATAATTTCTAAAATATTGTCCTATAATACTGCTCACAAAACTTTTTACGAAATAACACTTGTCCGAGTTGGTAGCCCCTTGTTACAAAATTTACAGACTTCTTTTGGCCTCCAGGATGTTATTCCACCAAGGAACATCTCTCGGGCATCCAACATGAACAGGCGTGGTTATTAGCAACTCTAACGACAGCAATAGACTAGCATTCTCACAACGAAGGGCGCAGAGACCCAAAATTTCATCTAACATAATAAAACGGACTTACACAAGAATCAAAAGAATTTTTTTTTGTTTTTTTTTTTATTCAACTTCACGAAGGAAATTTTTCAATGTTGTAGAAATGTTTATAATAGTTTAGGGCGTAAAATTACACGACCACCATTGGACCGTCCTCAGTCCGGCGATTCTGTGCAGTTTCGCGCCACCAAAAAATTATATTACATTCAACAAATGTAGTTTAATCGAAAAGACCGAAGCCCATATCACCATCACTGGCATCGCTTTCTTCATCCTTAGCCTCTTCTTTGGCAGGTGCCGCAGCAGCAACGGCGGCCGCAGCAACTGGGGCAACAGCGACAGCAGCAGCAAATTTGCTTGGATCCTTGATATACTCCTTAATGGTTTGGGCTTGTTTAAATTCAACCTCGGTTGTTGCAGCGATGGCCAAAAGATTTTTGAATCCATTGATAATGCTGTGTGGTGTCGACGCAATGGTTGGATACGAAATTTCCAAACAGACGGCAGCCAAATTAGCAACTCCAGCTTGGAATTTGGCGCGTAAATCTTCTGGTTTAATGTCGAGAATGTCTGGTGAAAAAATTGATCCCGAATCGTAAACTTGTTCAATCAATAATCCATATGAGAATGGAGAGATGTTCAACATGTTCAAGAGTGTAGCTTCTGAAGCACCAACTCTCTCGCCTGGTCTCAAAATTGGGACATCATTAATGATTTCAATTGTTCCCTTGGAAATCTTGGTTGGGATAGACAAAGCTTGGAAGAAAGATGTCTTTTCCGGTCCTAAACCAGTATTTTGAGCTGGAATAACGACAGCCAATGGAGCGATGGCACCATTACGAGCTGGGGCGCGTACTTTTGATTCAATCAATTTGTCACGAACTTCGGCCAAATCTCCCTTGGTGAAAACGAAACCAACGTTTCCCTTGATATGAGGCAAGAGTTTCTCCAAAGCGGCGTTATTTTCCAAATGGCCACGGATAGCCTTACGCATCATAGTATTTTTGCCCATCAATACAATACCGCTTCCACGGAGGGAGATACGGATCTTTTGCATTTGTTTGGATCCTACATTGTCGGCACCGACAATGAAACATTTTGGATATTCATCGAGAAGTTGCTGAAATTACACAAAAGAGAAAATTACTAATAACTCAAACTATTAACATCCATCTGCTGCAAATGTAATTAAATCAGACTGTTCCCCTACGAAACTTCGTTTAAACACACATAAACCAGGTAACTAGTAGGTTCAGCTTTTTCAAGCTCTAGCACCAGACGATTTACATTAAGACGTAGAAGTTTTTCATCACATTTACATGATACACGGTTGGAGGATAGAAAATATAAAATGCCCAATACTTACAACAACTTTTGTAAAATAATTAGCTTTCCATGCGGTTTTGTTCTCCCTACCCATCTTGGTTTAGTGAAAATAGGGACTTCGTACGAAATTTAAGAACTGTAATAAGACAAAAAAAAACATAGGTTAGGAATTAATTTATAATCCGTAAAATTTCACATATATACATAAATTTAGATTCAATTATCACAGATGATGTTTTATAAACATATTTGGAATAATTTAAATCATAGATGATGCATAAATTTTAAGATATTTTCAAATAAAATATGTAAAAACTCACCAAAACTTGTAAACACTTTTGTAGTCACGGACTAAATGAAAGAGTTGACAGCTAATTTGGAATTATTTGTACCAACGGACCATAATATTTGCAAAAGTCACCGGAAGTCTTTGCCCGACAGACAAATTAGCCTTTAAAACTAAAAGTGTAATGACAAAAATATTTACAAATTTTGGTGAAAATATTTTAAACTTTTTTTTTTTTTTTTAAATGTTGCCAATGGCTTTACTCTTGAATCTTTCTACATAAGAAACTCACAAGAAGTAATCAAATCTTAAGCTAAAATAATTACATATTTTAGGTCTTAACCAATGTTAATTCTTATTGTTAGTGTTCACAATTTAAGGAATTTAAGATTATACTTATATGTATAACTTAATCTTAATAAATTTACAGGTTCACAGGTTCATCAGCCCGAATAGATCTGTTCTTCGCAGTCGCCTAAATCGCGGCTGTTTTAGTATCACCCTGGCCAATTCGTTGGGATGTGCTTTCCGTTTTGAGTAATATTTCGAACTAAATTCTTTAATGGTTTTAATCCCAAGGTCGTCATGTATATTACTATTTCGAAAGTACCTGGAGCAATGGTACTAATCCGAAGTATTTTCGCTTGGGTTCGTTGCAGGAGTTCTCTGTTTGAAGCCCTGGTGAATCCCCATAACTGAATACCATATGTCCATATGGGTTTGATTATCGCTTTGTGTAGTAAAACTTTATTGGCTAATGACAACTGAAATTTTCTTCCCATTAGCCAATAAATTTTGGGAAATGTAATTTTTATGTGGTTGCGCTTTGTTGCAATATGATTTTTCCACGTTAACCTTCTATCATTGTGCACACCTAAGTATTTTACCTTCATTTGTTGAGGAATATTTTTATCGTTTAATTTCACTGGTGGGAAGTTGCATTTGTTCAGCGTGAAAGTGACATGAGTTGATTTGTTTTCGTTCACTTTTATTCGCCATGCCTTCAGCCAGTCAGCCAGTCCGCGACTTTGTTTAAATGATTCTGTAATTTCTTTGAGGCAATTTTGGGATTAGTGTGTGACACCAGCATGGCCGTGTCATCGGAAAATTTGGTTATTATTACTATGTTGGTTATAGGTAAATCAGCTGTGTACAACAATATTGGTCCTAGAATGCTGCCTTGCGGAACACCTGCATTAATAGCTGCATTTTTTTATTCGCTCCGGATAGCTGCTATCGAGAGCCGTCATTTTTATACGCCTAAATTTTAATTTGACGCGCTATTTATTGGTAAACTAAACTTATTTAACATCAAACTATCATTTTTAATTCAATTGTTTACCAAAAACTTCATATAAAAAATATTTGGCTCTACCTATTTATACGGAGCGCTATCGGGAGCCATTTTTTACATGACGGCTCTCGATAGCAGCTATCCGGAGCGAATAAAAAAACACTACAAATATCATTTAAGCAAGTAGTTGTGCTATTTTGTTTGAACATAATTTGAAGAAGATAGTTTCCCAAAACTGCGTGAAATTTCTTCGCTAGAAGCTCTTTAATTTTGTATATTATATTAGTCCATCATGCAAAACTATATCAAAGCCTTGTGAGATATCCAAAAAGGCAGCAGAAAAATATTTCTTTTCCTCGAAGATTTGGTTGCATTTACAATTCTGTGTACTTGCTCTATAGTACCATGTTGGTTTCGGAACCCAAATTGATGGTCTGGAATAACGCGCCGTTCTTCTAATATTGGGCGGCATGCTTATTGGACGATATGATGAAATCTGCGTTTCATTTTTCCCTGGCTTATGTATCATTGTGATCAAGGATATCTTCCATGTTTGAGGAATATAACTGGTTCGCATAATCGCGTTGAATATAAATGTTATTAGTTTTATGCATTTATCTGGCAATTCCCTTATTATTTTTCCAGTAATAAAATCATGTATCCAGTAATGTAATCATGCATTAAATTTTGTCTGAACTTGACTGGTTGAAACCGGAAATCCGGAATCCGGTTCCTGCGATACGTGCGTTGCTGGACCCGATGTATGATCTTATTGGAGTATTTATCCTATGGATTATGTCAATAACAATAACTGTTCATATTATAAAGATGGCATTTATCCAT
Organism: Tipula vernalis; assembly: GCA_958295665.1. NCBI lineage: Eukaryota > Metazoa > Arthropoda > Insecta > Diptera > Tipulidae > Tipula > Tipula vernalis. Next base: position 137,263,178 of record OY282559.1, read on the forward strand.
TTTTTATCAGGTGCCGTGGCTTTTATCACTGTATATTATAGTTTAAAAAACGGTGGTTTTTTAAAAATTTTTTTTTTTTTTTACAATTTATTAATGTTTTTTATATAACAATATATGGTTAAAAAATTTTTTTTAATTACAAGCACAAAAAAACAAGCAAAATAAAATTTTTTAATTTATACGATTCTAAAAAAAAAACACAAATTGGTAGTAAAATATCTTATAGTGATAATTTTAATAATTTTAAAAAATTTATTTATTATGGAGACTAGTTTCGGAAATTTCTTCCTTCATCAGATCCCATTACTACACTCAGTGTAGTAATGGGATCTGATGAAGGAAGAAATTTCCGAAACTAGTCTCCATAATAAATAAATTTTTTAAAATTATTAAAATTATCACTATAAGATATTTTACTACCAATTTGTGTTTTTTTTTTTTTTAGAATCGTATAAATTAAAAAATTTTATTTTGCTTGTTTTTTTGTGCTTGTAATTAAAAAAATTTTTTAACCATATATTGTTATATAAAAAACATTAATAAATTGTAAAAAAAAAAAAAAAAAAAAAAATTTTTAAAAAACCACCGTTTTTTAAACTATAATAACTGTTCATATAACGATGAACACAACGCAGAAGAAAAAACAAAGTTGTTGTGTATTATTCAACAGTTACTTTTATTCTGAATAATGTATTTCTCGTATACAATAAAGTGATTTCAAAGGATTACTTTATTTTTAATATATCATTTCAATACTTCTCCTCTTTTAAATCCTCTTTTTTGTTAATTTAATTTACGCCAGTTGCTTCTCTGAATTTAAGTATTTTTGATCTTGGTAACGGTTTGGCCATCACGTCTGCAATCATTTCATCAGTAGGATAATAAATACATTCAATAATGCCTTTGTCGATATTGTACTTCACTGAACACGCCTTTGTGTCAATATGTTTTGAATGGTCAGAAAATTTTCCAAACCATTTCGCTTCGTTAACAGCATCACATAAAGCAATGAACTCAGACTCCATGGAAGATACAGCCACTACATTCTGGTTTTTGCTTCTCCAACTGACTGTTGTTTTCCCAATTTTCTTTTCGTGTATGGAATTCACTTCTTCTTCCATTGCTTTAACCCATTCCCTTTTGTTTTGATTTCCTATAGCTTCATTGTATGTAATTGGTTCATCCGATTCTTGTTTAACAGAAAACATTTATTCTCGAAATTTAGCTGATATCCATTTACCCTTATTTGCACGATCGGATCTTCTTAGGTCGGTGTTGCCCATAAGTTCCTCATTTCCAACAGTCAGGTCGGTTATAGTATCGTTACTATCAGAAACCGACACACAACTATATCTTAATGAAACTGCATTTGGCCTTATTGCATAATTAACCAAAAAATTGTTACTAACATCTATAAGCGTTTCCTTATTTCTGTAAATTGAATCCTTGAATTCAGTTTCCAATTTTGGCCTGTTTTGTAAAAACTGAACATCTCTGCTGATTATCATTTTTCCGGTTTTTCATTTTCGTAACACCTATACGCTTTAGATTTAGTGTCATAAGAACCAACGAAAACTGCAGGCACCAAAACATAACATTCGGAACCAAAAATTCATAAATGGGTAAAGTTTGGTTTGGAACCAAACCAATTTTCAAATGGTGTGGTTAAAATCGATCGTTCAAGTAAACGATTCTGCACATAATTCACAGCAACAACTGCTTCAGCCATGCACCGTATCATTTCTATCAGCGTCCGATGCTTACGTTTAGTAACACCATTTGGTTGAGGAATATAAGGGGCCGTTCGCTGTTGCTGAGTCCCGTCACTTTTAAAATACAACACAAACTGTTTGTTCTCGTTTTCAACCCTCTGTATGATCTTATACGTTTGGGCTTCTTATTAAACATTGTTTCTACCATTTAAACATGTTCCTTAAATTTTTCAAACATCTTTGATTTGTTTTTTCTAACAAACATATTATTGTGAATCGGGAGAAATCATCTATTAATGTTAAACTATATGTTTTACCGGAACGTGACGCAGTCCTCATTGGTCCACATATGTACATCTGAATGAACATTTCAAGCATATCTTGTGCACGTTGTGCATTCTTTGGAAATTTAAGACGCGTCATTTTTCCTTGTAAGCAAACCCTACACTTGTGAACGTTACGGCAACTTTCATCATACAGTGTATTATTTTCACACCCTTTACGTGCTCTACAGTTGTTAACGTTTTGACAACAATCATGTCACGATGTCGTAAAATTCTATGCCATTTATTTATACAACCAGTATGACAAGTAGTGATGTTCTAAATTGATCTTTTTGTTCCGTTTTGTTTATTTTCTTATATAATTTTTAACAAAAAAGATCGATTTAGCCCATCAATAATGACAAGAAAAGGAAATTTGTTCATCAAATTTGTTAATGACTTTAATTCGAATAGAGCCTTTTCCTCTAACTTCAACAGCTTCGCCATTCACTACGAAAATTTTATCGCAATAGTTTGTATCGAGCATTGTAAATAATACCTTATTTGATGTAATGTGAGACGTGGCACCAGAATCAATTATCCATCCAACTTCACTTACATTTGCAATAAATACAAATTCTCCACCGGATAGTTCATCTTCAACCCGTTCTGTCGCCAAACATAAATAAAAGGAATATATAAGATAATTCAAGTGGTGTATTTCTTGAATGGTAATTTTTTTGTAGCGACACACAACATATTCCAATTTTTGGAACTACGATGATCGTCGCTATTATATACGGACGAGTGACGACCAAGTTAACAACATAAAAAATACAATACATAAACAATTGTAAAATTGTGTTGATATTGAACACATACTAGTATACTTATAGAAATTATTTTTGTTTCAACTTACATACGAAAACGAGACACTAAATAAAAGCAGCTAGAAAGGAGTAAAAGAAAATTTTTTATTTTAGTTTTTAATGTACGAGTAGCAAACAAAACCGTTTTTGTTTTATAAAATGAATTGGATTCAAATGTTTTCAAATCCAAATCATGTAAATAATAAAATTGAAGATATCCCTATTTATTTACTTCGTTTCTATATTTTTACAGTCGGTTCTGGTTGTAGATACATATGTATATGTATATAACAAAAAAAAACATTAAGGAAATTTTCAATGTGTTTTTGTTGTTTTGGTTTTTTTTTAATATACCTAGCCAGTTTGACGAAATATCCGTATTTTAAACAAATTACAATTATATAACTAAATAGGATACATTTAGCAGTACAGGTGCAAAAAAAAATATTTTGAATTCAATTACATAATATTGCATATACATAAATACATAATACATCTGTATGCATTTTAAGTTCGTAGTTCGTAGTTGCATACCAAATTTTTACTATTTATTGAATTTTGGATTATTGAGCCGTATATATAGTATGTACATATTTACAATAGAGGAATATTGTGTTTTTATTTCGCTGTCGTCAATCTGATTTTCGTTATTAGATTTTACCGAATTTATTTTTATTATTCTTAAACTTATTGTTTTTAGATAATTTTTCATTGCCGATATTTATTTTGCATTTTAATCGATTTATAGGTAATTATTTGAACTCGTATTATCGAAATATCATTGTTGTTATTATGAGTAGATCGTCGGGTGTTAAATGTGCAGTTTTGCACTGTATTTCTAAATTAAAAGATGCTACTCGTCTTTTTAAATATTCAAAGCATTATTCGAACCACGAACTTTGGCTAAAAAATTGTGGCATATTACCATTCAGTAAAAAGAGAATATTTATTTGTTCAAACCATTTTGAGGCAAGCTGTATTCTTAAACGCAAGCTTAAACGGACAGCTGTACCAAAATAATGTTTACCCCAGCCTACAAATTCAAAACAGAAACTTTTATCGGAAACGTCGACTAACTTAAATAAAAGCCCCTTATTACAAAACGAATGCATGGTTAGCAAAGGGGTAGTTAATTTAAAAACTGAGTCAACTAATCAACTTCAAAACATATCAAGAAAAATTAAAAATTTAGAGCACAGAAATCGAATTGCAAATAAAAAACTGATCGATTTGAAAAATCAACCCAAATCATGTTTAAGTGATTTAATTACCAAAGCAAATAAAAGTGATCACTCCAAAAACTTTTGTCGGTTGCTACTTTTAGAAAAAGAGAAAACGCAGGAGTGGCCCGAAACATTTAAAATAATTGCGGAAAATATTTATTACCGGTCCCCGAAATCATATAATTTTTTGAGGAACAGGTTGAATTTCGATTTACCATCGAAATCTTCGCTTATACGGTGGCAACCAATAAAACATTTTTTCCCAGGTTCAAATAATGTACAAATTTTAAACAAATTAAAAGAAATAATCGGCACTTTAGATATTTTCGATAAACAATGTGGACCAGATCGAAAGAAAGGACACCAAAGACAATCAATCAAAAAATGTGAACCAGTAAACAAAGTTGAGTCCGGGACATTAATGAATTCGCGTACGTCCCGGCTCTTTAGAAATGATAATAATAACAAACTAATTTTTCTAATTGATACGGGAGCTGACATTTCAGTTATACCTGTCAAATTTTATAACATAAATATAAATAGCTATTCTCAGGATCTAACATTACCAGCCGCCAATGGGTCAACCATTCGTACGTATGGTACGAAGTTGCTCAAGGTAAATTTAGGACTTAAAAGAGACTTCACGCATGCATTTATTATAGCATCCGTGAGTCATCCTATTATTGGTGCTGACTTTTTGTCAAAGTTCGATCTACTAGTCGACCTCAAAGGAAGACGATTAGTAGATGCAACAACAAAATTATCTGTTGATGCTGCAGTGAGGAGTTTCGAAACCCCTACACCTGTGCATTTTTCAATAGATAATGGTTACGGTACGCTTTTAAATAAATATCCTAGTCTTACAGCGTTACCTAATTTTAATTTGCCAGTCTGTCATTCGGTAGTTCATCACATAGAGACAAATGGTCACTTGCCAATGGCCAGACCACGTAGATTAGATCCTGACAGGCACAAAGCCGCATTTACAGAATTCCAACAGATGGTGGATTTGGGGATTTGTCGTCCATCGTCTTCCTCAGTATCATGCCCATTACATATGGTGAGAAAAAAAGATCTCGATTGGAGGCCATGTGGAGATTATCGGCAATTAAATTCTGTAACAATACCAGATAGATATATTCCTTTTATTTATGCGCCAAATTAATTTTCTTTTCTTCAGTAGGTTTGAAAATTAGATCACCCAATTGGGCTTTACAATTCCTTCCAAAGTGCCCTTTACCATTACGCCGATAGCAAAACTTGTTAAATTTCTTGATTTCTGTTTTCTTTTGTAGATTCTTCTGTATCACCTTTAAAGCACTCTGTCCTTTCGACGTCTTTCATTAATCTAATATATTCTCACTCTTAGGAGTGTTATGCATACCTATTTTCTCTCTAGCTTCATTTTAATTTTTCGCAGGTGAAAAAAGTCGGAAAATAATTCTAGCAATCAAAGCCATCAGTAGCTACAATGAAACTTAACTTTTATTCTATTTTTATGTCGCAATAGTTATTAATTACAAAAATGTTAAATTCAATTTAACACAACTTATGTTAAATTCTTTCGATTTCCAAAAAAAAATCGATTTTTTTATTTGCCAAAAAATATGAAAAAAAATAAATTGATTTATTTGTGGTTGTGTTGGTGAAAAAAATAACAAATAAAAAAGCGAGGGTATGTTTACTCATTTTACAGCATTTTACATGTTATATTGTGAAGTCTTTACCGTAAAAAGATAAAGAAGGTTAATTTAGATTAAAACGCAAATATTCGCATCTAAATATATAGCGTCTTAGTTTTGTTTATCTAATTTTGACGTTTACATTTCTATGAATTTGTGAAATTTTGATGAAATCTACCAAAAAATCCGGATTTGTGACAAATGATCCGCATCAAAAAAAAAATCAATTTATTTTATTCGAAAGAATATGTAATGTCAAAAAAGATCAAAAAAATCAATTTATTGATTTATTTTTTCCCAAACAATTCGCCATTAAATTGTAAATATGCAAGATAACACGCCAAAATTTAAAAGTTTGTCTAATTATTTATGAGCTTGCCCTTTCAGATTTTCAGTAACAAAATATTTTTTCTACTAGAGATGTGTGGTTTTGGTAAAATTAGTTGTCTTCAAATAGATCTGCTTACTAATCAATTATTAAAGAGTTTAAATAGTGCAATTATTAGCGTTTTTTCGTTTACAAACTCAAGCTTTATTAAATTATATATGTCATTTAAAAAATATCGACAAAACAGCGACGTTTTTTCGTGATAAAAACGAATATTATTTAGAGATTAATAATTGGTTGCTAGGGTATGGTTGTTATATGCAATTAACTTCATTCATATTTTCATTCATCAAATGCCAAAACTCAAAACTTCAAAACTTTAACGTACTTTGCTGTAGAATCACAACATTTTTTTGTAAATACAAATTTTAAATTAAAAAAAATAAATAATGTTATCCGATGATGATGAATTTGCTTACGACGACCAGCTATACGAAACTATTTTAAAAATGGCGGCTGAAGAACGAATGGATCGAATGGAGAAACGTTTTAAGAAAAATATAATTAGCGCGCGTAAAGTATGGCTAAAGCAAGTCCAAAATTCAATAGAAATTAACAATGAAATCCAATATTTTATTCAAATCGTTATGTTAAAATCATATCTAGATAATAAGACGAATTTGCTGACAAACAAAAACAGCATTATCGAAAGGTTGGATTTAATCGAAAAGCTTAATAAGAATATTGCTAATTTTGAGGTTTTGAATACGGTCCCGTCAAATGTGCATATTGAATTTGGGGCGCTGAACAAAGTTTTGATGGAATTTATCAATAATTTTAATTGTCTTAGCAGTGAATGCGATTATGGGGTAAAAATTTATGAAATATGTGATACAATCAATCAATTGAATGATTTAATTATGAAGATTTTATTCCAATGGGATGAGTCTTATAATTTGTCGAATAATATGGTCGCAGAAGTTTTAAAGTTGTTTAGCAACGAGTGTATTGATGAGATGGGAATCGAGACAACGTTAGATATGGATAAAGAATAAAAATGAATGTTGTATAATTATTGTAAATAAAGTATTAATTTTTTATTAAATAATTTTCTTTTGTTTATATAACTTCTGGGATCCGAGGCACACCAAACGGTTCGATTCGGCTATTAAATTCTAATCATTTTGAATATGTATACAAAATTGTAAAGAAAGCAGTTTCGGTAGGTAATTACACTATTCGCCACTAGATACCTCTGTTCCCAACGCTGAATATAAATTCAGTTCAGTGATTGTGTATTTTCGTTTTTATTCAGCATTGCTGACTATGAGAAGAGTGTCAAACTTTTTTCGATCGTAGTTGAAAACAGAAACAAATGCTAAAAATATTATTTAATAAAATAAATTTCAATTTATTTAAAATAGAAGTGCTAAATATATAAATAATTAAATCATGGCAGATGCAGCGGCTCGTCAGCTGCAATATGAATATAAAGCTGTAAGTATAGTCTTTGGAACGGTTTCAATAGATAAACTTAACCTCAAAATGTTTAAACGTTTACAAATCAAGGCCTTCGTTTATTTTCTAGAATTCTAATCTCGTATTGCAAGCTGATGTACGACTAATTGAGCGTCCGCGACGAGATGAAGCAACCGGCGAAGTGGTTTCGTTGGTTGGTAAATTAGAAGGGACCAGAATGGGTGATCGCTATCAAAGAACACGTCCAGAGAAGACTGAGGAGCGTAAGGCGAAACGTCAAAAACGTGATGAAGCCCAGTACGATTTTGATCGGATGAAAGGTGTAACGCTTTTATCGGAAGGTATTGATGAAATGGTTGGTATCGTGTATCGACCCAAAACTCAGGAAACACGACAAACCTATGAGGTACTGCTGAGCTTTATACAAGAGGCGTTGGGTGATCAACCTCGTGATATTTTTTGTGGTGCCGCGGATGAAGTGCTTGCCGTACTCAAAAATGAGAAATTAAAGGACCGCGAAAAGAAACGGGAAATTGATGGTCTACTAGGAAATGTAGCAGACGAACGATTTGCCCTTTTGGTAAACTTGGGGAAGAAAATCACCGATTTTGGTTCCGAGGCGGTAAGTGTACTAGGCGCTAAAGAAGAAGATCAAATAGATGAGGCTTACGGGATTAATGTACAGTTCGAAGAATCCGAAGAGGAGAGTGTTGAAGATATTTATGGCGAGGTTCGAGAGGAGGAAGGTGTCCAAGATGAGGGTGAGGAAGCACATATCGATGGTACATTACATGCCGAGAATTTAATAACAGAGGAAACAAAAAAAGAGAAAACGTTACATCCACTCGATATTGATGCCTATTGGCTACAAAGATGCCTTTCAAAATACTACAATGATGCTATGGTGTCACAAGCTAAATCAGGCGAGGTCCTTAGCATCTTAAAAGATTCAGGCGACGATCGAGAATGCGAAAATCAACTAGTGCTTTTGCTAGGCTATGATTGTTTCGATTTCATCAAGCAACTTAAAAAGAATCGAAACATGATCCTCTACTGTACAATGTTGGCCTCGTCACAAAGTGAATCGGAGCGGCAGCGAATTCGCGACAAAATGAAGAATGACCCTAGCCTCGTGAAAATATTGCGGCAGCTCGACACGGGTCGAAATGATGATGATGACGAGGATCACGACGGTTCCATGAAATCATCGAGAAAGTATAAAGATGCGGATGAAGATAAAATGAATGGCGTGGGCGGACAAGTAGCCGGTGCCCGCAAAATATTAGAATTTGATGAGATGACATTCGCACAAGGATCGCATTTTATGGCGAATAAACGGTGTCAATTGCCTGATGGCAGTTTCCGAAAACAGCGTAAAGGTTATGAAGAAGTTCATGTACCAGCTCTAAAGCCAAAACCATTTGATGATAAAGAAGAGCTACAATCTATAGACAAACTTCCGAAATATGTTCAGCCCGTCTTCGAGGGTTACAAGAGCTTAAATCGAATCCAAAGTCGATTATGGCGTACTGCTCTGGAATCTGATGAAAATTTGCTACTTTGTGCCCCAACTGGGGCGGGTAAAACTAATGTTGCTCTGCTGACGATGATGCGGGAGATTGGCAAACACATCAACGATGACGGGACTATCAACGCCGATGAATTTAAAATCATTTACGTAGCCCCCATGCGTTCTCTAGTACAGGAAATGGTTGGTAGTTTTGGTAAACGCCTGGCTTGTTATAATCTGACCGTATCAGAATTAACAGGTGACCATCAATTAACGAGAGAACAAATCGCAGCCACACAAGTCATCGTTTGCACACCAGAAAAATGGGACATCATAACTCGAAAAGGAGGAGAGAAGACTTTCACGTCTCTAGTACGTCTCGTCATCATAGATGAAATTCATTTACTTCACGATGAGCGAGGTCCTGTACTTGAATCGCTTGTAGCCCGTACTATTCGAAATATCGAAATGACGCAAGAAGATGTCCGGCTAGTCGGATTATCAGCCACGCTACCAAATTATCAAGATGTAGCGACGTTTCTACGAGTTAAATTGGACTCTGGGCTTTTTTATTTCGATAATAGTTTCCGCCCAGTGGCACTAGAACAACAATATATTGGGGTTACAGAAAAGAAGGCCATGAAGCGGTTCCAGGTGATGAATGAAATCGTGTATGAAAAGATTATGGAACATGCAGGACGTAATCAAGTCTTAGTGTTTGTACATTCGCGGAAAGAAACTGGGAAAACAGCTCGAGCTATCCGGGACATGTGTCTCGAGAAGGATTCACTCGGAAGCTTTTTAAAAGAAGGCTCGGCCAGTATGGAGGTGCTGAGGTCTGAAGCGGATCAAGTAAAAAATTCTGAACTCAAAGAGCTACTACCTTACGGATTCGCAATCCATCACGCTGGTATGACTCGAGTTGATCGTACCCTAGTCGAGGATTTATTCGCTGATCGACATATTCAAGTGCTTGTTTCAACCGCAACCCTGGCCTGGGGTGTTAATTTACCCGCACACACTGTAATCATTAAAGGAACTCAGGTTTATAATCCGGAAAAAGGACGATGGGTAGAATTAGGTGCCCTCGATGTACTCCAAATGTTAGGTCGTGCTGGTCGGCCTCAATACGACATGAAAGGTGAAGGAATTTTAATCACAAATCATAGCGAATTGCAATACTACCTATCTCTCTTGAATCAACAGCTTCCAATCGAAAGCCAACTCATTTCAAAAATGCCTGATATGTTAAATGCCGAGGTGGTACTTGGAACTATACAAAATGTTCGGGATGCAGTAACCTGGTTGGGTTACTCATATTTATATATACGAATGCTCAGGCAACCCGCTTTGTATGGAATTTCACACGATAAACTAAAGGAAGATCCACTTTTGGAAGGATTCCGGGCGGATTTAATTCACACTGCTGCACTACACCTAGATAGAAGTGGTTTAATGAAATACGACCGGAAAACAGGACACTTCCAAGTGACTGAGCTAGGTCGTATAGCATCCCATTTCTACTGTACTCACGATACTATGATGACGTATAATCAATTGTTGAAACCAACTCTTAGCGAAATTGAATTGTTCCGGGTGTTTTCCCTATCGGGTGAGTTCCGTAATATCACGGTTCGGGAGGAGGAAAAATTAGAACTTCAAAAACTTATGGAACGTGTTCCAATTCCGATTAAAGAGAGTATTGAAGAACCGTCTGCAAAAGTAAATGTTCTACTTCAGGCGTACATATCCCAGTTGAAATTGGAAGGGTTTGCCCTAATGTCGGACATGGTGTACGTCACACAATCAGCCGCTCGGCTTCTTCGGGCCATTTTCGAAATTGTTTTGCACCGTGGGTGGGCTCAACTCTCGGATAAGGCCCTCACATTATGTAAAATGATTGATCGCCGAATGTGGCAGTCTATGTCACCGCTGCGCCAGTTTCGGAAGATGCCCGAAGAAATCGTTAAGAAAATTGAGAAAAAGAATTTCCCATGGGAGCGTCTCTACGATTTGGAACCAAATGAGATCGGAGAATTGATTCGAGTCCCGAAATTGGGTAAAACTATTCACAAATTTGTGCATCAGTTTCCGAAATTAGAACTTTCAACACATATTCAACCAATCACGCGAGCAACACTACGAGTTGAATTAACGATTACGCCTGATTTTCAGTGGGACGAGAAGGTGCACGGATTAAGCGAAGCATTCTGGATTTTAGTGGAGGACGTCGACTCCGAGATAATTTTGCATCACGAATATTTTCTGTTGAAAGCGAAATATGCACAGGATGAGCATTTGGTTAAATTTTTCGTTCCTGTATTTGAACCACTCCCGCCACAGTACTTTTTGCGTATCATATCGGATCGTTGGATTGGGGCGGAAACGCAACTTCCTGTATCATTTCGACATTTAATATTACCGGAAAAAAATCTCCCACCTACAGAACTCTTGGATTTGCAACCACTTCCAGTTTCGGCGTTACGGAATTCAAAATTCGAGAAACTTTATCACGAGAAATTTCCACAATTCAATCCAATTCAGACACAAGTATTCAACGCCGTCTATAATAGCGATGATAACGTATTTATTGGTGCACCAACAGGATCTGGAAAAACAACGATCGCAGAGTTTGCTGTAATGCGGTTATTTTCACAAAATTTTGAGGCTCGCTGTGTTTATCTCGTCTCAAAGGATGCGTTGGCCGATTTAATATTCCTCGATTGGCATAATAAATTTGGTCAAGTGCTCGGCCATAAAGTTGTCAAATTAACCGGTGAGACTGGAACGGATTTAAAATTACTTGCGAAAGGTCAGATTATAATCACAACCGCCGATAAATGGGATGTCCTATCGAGACGCTGGAAGCAACGTAAAAATGTGCAGAACGTCCAATTATTCATTGTGGATGAATTACAGTTGGCTGGCGGAGAAGAGGGTCCAGTACTAGAAGTGGTATGCTCCCGAATGCGATACATTTCGTCACAAATTGAGAAACAAATTCGAATTGTTGCGTTATCTAGCTCATTGAGTGATGCTCGCGATATCGCCCAATGGTTGGGATGTAATGCAAATGCAACTTTTAATTTTCATCCTTCAGTGCGGCCAATACCACTAGAATTGCATGTTCAAGGTTTTAATATAACACATAATGCGTCTCGTATTGTGGCAATGTCGAAACCAGTGTATAATTCGATTGTTAAATACAGTCCCCATAAGCCGGTTATCGTGTTTGTCTCATCGAGGCGACAGGCTCGATTAACCGCGATCGACATACTAACGTACTGTGCTGCTGAGACTCAGCCGAATCGATTTTTCCATGCAGAGGAAGAAGATATAAAGCCATTCCTTGATCGAATGGTGGACAAAACCCTTAAGGAAACGCTATCACAGGGTGTCGCTTACATTCACGAAGGATTATCAGCTTCAGATCATCGATTAGTCGAACAGTTATTCGATTCCGGGGCTGTGCAAATTGCAGTTGTGACGCGGGATTTATGCTGGGGCTTAAATATATCGGCACATTTGGTTGTCATAATGGATACACAATTTTATAACGGTAAAAATCACTCGTACGAGGATTATCCAATCACAGATGTATTACAAATGGTGGGACGGGCAAACCGGCCTTTAGAGGATGATGATGCAAAATGTGTTCTGATGTGTCAAGTGTCGAAAAAGGATTTCTACAAAAAAATCTTAAACGAAAGTCTGCCAGTGGAAAGTCATTTGGATCATCGCCTGCACGATCACTTCAATGCTGAAATTGTTACGAAAACTATTGAAAATAAACAGGACGCAGTGGATTATTTAACCTGGACATTTTTATATCGACGCCTCACCCAAAATCCGAATTACTATAATTTACAGGGTGTCACTCATCGTCATTTGTCTGATCATTTATCAGAATTGGTCGAAAACACGTTATCCGATTTGGAACAATCCAAATGTATTAGTATAGAAGATGATATGGATACACTACCCCTTAACTTGGGCATGATTGCAGCATACTACTACATCAACTACACAACGATCGAGCTGTTCAGTTTGTCGCTAAATAATAAAACAAAAATACGTGGCCTCTTGGAAATAATATCATCAGCTGCGGAATACGAGGATGTACCTGTGCGGCATCATGAGGAGAATATACTACGGAATTTGGCAACACGCTTGCCGAATAAATTAACAGGGCCTAATGGTGCCTCACCAAAATATAATGATCCACATATTAAAACAAATTTACTATTGCAAGCACATTTGTCGCGATTACAATTAGGACCTGAATTACAGGGCGACACCGAAATAATATTAAGTAAAGCGATTCGATTAATTCAGGCTTGTGTTGATGTACTCTCATCGAACGGGTGGTTATCACCGGCCGTTGCCGCTATGGAACTTGCACAAATGGTAACCCAGGCCATGTGGAGTAAAGACTCATACCTCAAACAATTACCACACTTTAATAATGAAATTATTAAGCGTTGCCAAGATAAAAATATTGAAACAGTATTTGATATCATGGAACTGGAGGATGAAGATAGGTCACGATTATTGCAATTGTCTGATGTACAAATGGCCGATGTGGCCCGATTTTGTAATCGGTATCCAAATATTGAGATGAATTTCGAAATTTTGGATAAGGATCGTATTAATTCTGGATCAACAGTCAATGTTGTGGTGCAGTTGGAGCGGGAGGATGATATCACGGGACCGGTTATAGCACCTTTCTTTCCACAGGTAAATGGTTTTATGGTATTTAATATTGTCGTCTGGTTCCTCCCCATTGGACAATTAAATGTGTTAGGTTGGAGTGGCTGCTTACGCACACTTAGACCGGTGATGGTCCATTGTGATATAATTAAATGTGTTGCAATCAACAGATTGCACAAGCCACAAACATTTAAAGTTTGTTACATTAGATTAGATGCGGGATAAATTCGAAAGTCTAGAATTTTAAAAAGCTAATTAGAACACTATTAATTGTTTTAATAACAAATTGCGGATATTTTTTGTTTTTGTGGGGGGGAGGGGGGGGGGAAGGTTTGTGTAGTCTAGTCGCACAATTTTTGTTTTATAATTTCTCAGATTAGTACTCATTAATGAGCAGAACTCATAATATTTTTATTATAATTTCGTTTAATAATGATAAGGCAAAGGAAATGTCAAAAGTGTCATACATAATTATATGCGAATGTCTGATAATATATTACACAAAAATATCAAGCACCCACAAGATGCGTGGCATTTCGTTGCATTGGGTTTGATTTGATTTTTTTCCTCGAATCTTATTTTGTCTTTTCTTTATTTTTTTTAGAAACGAGAGGAAGGTTGGTGGGTGGTTATCGGTGATCCAAAAACAAATTCATTACTATCAATTAAGCGCCTGACCCTGCAGCAAAAAGCCAAGGTAAAATTAGATTTTGTTGCGCCAAGCCCTGGAAAACATGAATACACATTGTATTACATGTCCGATTCATATTTGGGATGTGATCAGGAGTATAAATTTGCCATTGATGTGGGTGATTTTCAATCGGAGAGTGGAAGTGATTCAGATTAAGGGTTATATTTATATTTTAGAAGTTTTAATGTTTTCTAAAAAAATACGACATTTACTAATAAAATAAAGTAAAAAAAAAAAACAATATCAAATGTGTATTTTTGTCTTTTGAGCTTGATTTGATTACAGTCACCTAGGTGTAGGCATAGGCAGTTTACAATTCTGTTTCAATAGAATATAATTATGGTAAGAGCTTCCTCAATAAATCTAATCTTAAAATGAAATTAAAATTACCTTGAGCCAGAGCATCGGTGGTTCAGTGGTAGAATGCTCGCCTGCCACGCGGGCGGCCCGGGTTCGATTCCCGGCCGATGCAATATGTTTTTTGTTTTTATACGATAGTTCACTTTTGCTTGTTTCTAGAATAAAAAATTTTATCATCGAATTTATTTCTTAAGGTACAAGGCGGGCGCATACAGGAAGTAAGTCTACTCTAAATTCTCCGAACAAAACCAAAGAGTTTATTTTTTTTTAACTATTTCATATCGCAACAAAACGATTAAAAGATTCAACTCTATTGTTGACAGCGAGGTAGTTATAATAATTATTACTACATAATTATATCAGTATTGTATTTTAGTACCAAAAACAGAGCCTATCGCCCAACAATTCATTCATATGGCGCCGTGGCTTAGTTGGTTAAAGCGCCTGTCTAGTAAACAGGAGATCGCGAGTTCGACTCTCGCCGGAGCCTCAGTTGAAAATTGATTTTTTGACACTCAATCAAATTGAGTCCAACAAAATTTAAGCGGAATTAATTTTACACATCTCAATTTTTTAGTACATAATATGCGTTTTGCTATATGATCCATAATGTAAAACAAGCAGAAAAAATTCGTTAAACTTAACGTAATTCAGAATCAATCAAAAGTTGGGTCTCAATAAAATGTTCAATTATTTAACTGTTAATTCACCCCAATTATTTTGTTTTTATTTTTTACAGAAATCATTTAAATTTAATCATTTTTAGTCTTTTGTCGTCACTTGAAACATTTATGGTAGATCTATCAGAAGAAGCGATACGAGCGATACAATTCCTTTGATTTGTGTCTGCAAGGTTGACGAAGCATTAACGAAGAATTAAATCCGCAATTCGCTCCAATAGATTCGTCGATATCATACTAACCCAACGAATTAAGCCATCCACAAAATAATTTGAAACATTTGTGGTAGAATTATCAGTAGAAGCGATTTGGGTGAATTAATAGACAAGTACCGATAACTCGTTTTGAAATATGCTTTGGTCAATATGATCGATAATTCCATAGAAAAGGTACACTGTCTTCAAGCATTTGGTCCTTTAAAGAGTATTGAATTGAAATGGAAGAGAAAGAATATGAAGATGCCAAAATATGCTCAATTAAATAAAATAAAATAAAATTACTTAAACAACTTACCCATTACGTTAAAATTCAGCTTACAATCGATTACCACCATTTGTTCATTATTGGGTTGATACCATGCTGTGTAAGAATGTGGCCATAAACTTATAAAATTTGATTAGAGGATATTGTTTGCCGTTTTTTGTGGTTTAATAAACTAATCGGTTATAAATTGTAAACTAAAATTTAGTTACTAAATAAGGGCCAGAGTCCGAATTCCATTTTTATTTAGAGAGTAGGATTGCATTTTTATTTAGAGAGTAGCCGAAATAAAAAATTCAAGTCATTTCTTATTCTCATTTGTCGCAGAACCGGAATTTATTGATAGAAAACAGTAAAGAAAACTGCTATTTTCCCCCTTAGCAACCACTATTCGTGAACAATTTCACTCGTTGGAAAACTCTCACTTTTCTTTAGTTGTAGAACAATCTACTTATAGGTAACTAGACAGTTTTGTAATTTCTACATAAAATGTTTTCAAGTCACATCCATTTGAAACGAAACTCTAAACCAACCGAGCAAACGGCGCAGTGGTTAAAGCTGCGGCGGTTGGATCGGGAGGTACCAGGTTCGAATCCCTATAGGGGCGGGATGGCAAAAGGGATTTTTCATCATCTGATTACGATCGGTGATGAAGATGAACACATCTATGACCCCCTGTTGAGAGTGCAGAATCCATGGGCCGACCCACCTTTCATGTCAGCACTACAGGTTGGCATGAAGCAATGCAATGCGCAGGTGGTTTTTCAAAGACGGATCTGTAGCCGCCCGTCCTCGATTTGGCTACTCCAGGCGTTAAAGTAGGACGGTAAAAAATAAATCAAGAACAAACAACAACAACTCTAAACCACAGGATACAACTGAATTACCGAACCACAGGATACAACTGAATTACCGAATCAATGAGAAAAAAATGATGAGACCCTCCAGACCAGGTGTACATAAACGTACGGTTTACGAAGACTTTGCTATACTAAGGTGTTCGAAAACGTTACACTAAAACAGTACGAATATAGTACGTATTGTGTACTTTTGTCACATGAGAAGTGAAACAAATTTGCGAAGACTTGTATTAGTATGTATAAAAGTGTTCATAACGTGTACGCCTAAACGTAATGTTTACGAACTGCTTAAGCGTAACATTGACGAACGGTTTGGTGCGAATTGCCCCATTTAATTAGAATAAAACAATTTTTTTAAATCAATCTTATCTTTTATTTGTATTTTTACGCACCGCAACACAAGACACAACGTGCCAAATTTGTTAATTAATCTTTTTCTGAAATGAAATAAAATGTTTCAATCATAGATGAAGTACTTCGAGTATTACTTAAATACCTTTTAAAATATTCATTATAATGATTTTTATACGATATTATGGATATAGTGCTGCTCTTGAATGCCACGAAAAACTAACAATAATTATCAGAAGTTTTTATATTTTCACAATACAACAACTTTAATTTAATTTATACAAAAAAAATTGAAAATAAAACAAAGCCGCAAGATATAATTGACAGCACTGTGTATAGAGAATGTAAATGTAGTAGTGTGTTGTAATAAGAACCTTTCGTAAACTGTTCGTAAACGAAATACTTTTGATGTATACATTTTTGCGCCGGGAGGGGAATTGAAAAAAGCCGGTTTTACAAAATTGCTACATAGATGGAATGAAGAACATTTCATGTAAAAGAGGTACAATTGAAAGAATTTGATTTTCTGAAATTTTCGATTAAATTTATACTTAAGCATTAAATTAATTTTTTAATTAACATAATGATTTGTTTAAATTTAATTAAAAAAATATTGGAACGCGTTTTTTAAATTAATAAATCAAACGGGGTTTCAGCTATAATACGTCAAGTAGAACGGGCTACAACTGAACATAATATTTATTTAATTACATATAACCAGTTATTTATGTTTATATAACCAGTTATTTATGTTTCACTTCGATTATTTTTAACCTTAAAATTTTAATTTGTAATTTATTTAAAATGATCTGTCACATGAGTGTCGAATGGAAAACTGACATCGTTTTCCGATGGAGAGATATGTATATGGTTTTCTTTTTTGTCCATCCCCCATAATATTATCGATTGCATCTGTTTAATGGTGTTCAGGGTTCATTTCGTACCAACATCACGTACCCCTGCATCAGCTCGATCCAATCCACAACCTTCCTTAGCCCTAGGTTTCACTTCGAGCATGGAAAGCTAGCGTTGCTTGACTTCTATAAACTGCATCCTTGGTGCAAATAATCACTTGTCGAACTTCGCCATTGGCACTCCTTATTGGTTTATCTGCTATTCCCTTTAGCTAAGTTCCCCTCGGACTGTTCTCATCATACTAATACGTCTCCCGTTTTCAGATTTTTTATTTTTCCAAATCACTTCGTTCTTCTCGTTAGAAGCAAGGATCTCTTCCCCCATCAACTCCGACAGATTTTCCCAAATTAAATTGGTCAGGTGTGCAAACAACCACACCAAATCAAAACAAAGCGGAACCAAAGCACGAACGAAGCTGGTTCCTCAAAACTGACCTGAGGTAAACATGCCGGAGGCACCGAAGTCAGATAAAGACACTACTACTGTGCTTGAAAGCTCATTTGAGTGGCCTGAGGAAGCGGACAGCTAGTGGCAGTGGTTAGCATTGAGATAGACAAACGCATCCTCTGGCTAATATCAGCTTACCTAGCATATGATGAGCTGAACCTTCTACCTACATCTGTAGGTAAGCCAATTATGGATTCAATTATTATGGCTCAGAAGCGCAAGGTTGGAGTTACCCTTATGGAGTCACCCTGATGAGGTGAAGTACGGACACAAATGAACGAGGTGAGTTACTCCTTGTTGATATTATAAGACTAAACTTCATACCTAGCTTTATATATTGTTTGAGTTGTTGACGGGTACACAACAATTCCAAATGAAGCTAAAAATAAAATTAAATTTTATGTAAAATAGCCAAAAATAAAAAATAAAAAAAAATAAAATAAAAAGTTAAAATTTCAAGTAATTAAAGTGCAATGATCGAACAAAAATACAAATATTAAATTTCAAAATACATAGGTAGATGAGTGTGAAAATATTTTTGTGAACATTTAATTTTTGTCGTGGACAAAATTTTGTGAAGTATTTATGTATATTTAATTGTCATTAAACAAAATTGTAAAATAAAAAAGTATATAGCTATCATCATTTTCATTTACTAACACATATAGTGCAATAATTGAACAGAAAAATAATATTAAATTTCATTGAAGTGCAATAAACTGTATTTACAACATTATAATGTCGTGTATTAAATGCAACGTAAAAATTCAAAGGGAATCCCAAAAGATTGATTACGCTATTTGTGTGTTTCATTAAACGAAGCGGATGTTGAATTTATTCGGATAGGGAAAAAAATCTTGGAACTGTTTAAGCTGCTTACAGAAAGCTAAATCATCCAAAAATAGTGATGACAGGTTAGCGTCTCTACGGGCCGTAAGCGCATCTAATGCTATTTATGAGTATGAAAATGCCACCCTTATCAAGGTGTTGCAGGAGATTACGCAACTGAAACAATGCTCAGTAAATAATCACAAGAAATTGGAGGATAGATTCCAGACTTGGGAAAAGACTTTGGAGCGAATAGAAAGTCTAGCTGCAGAAAATAGTTTCCTGAAAACTGAATGTAAAAAAATGGAAAAAAGGATAGAATTTTTAGAGCAACAACAATACGAGAATTCAATTGAAATAGTTGGAGTTTCATCATCTGTAAATGAGAATTTAAATGAAACCATTTTGAACATTACCAACAAAGGACTGGATCTAGCGATTAGTGAACTCGAAATCGACTATGCTTATAGAAGGAAGACGTCAAATGGGAAGCCATCTAATGTTATTTGTGTCAAATTTTGCCGCCGTCAGATGAAACATAAAATTCTTGAAGCAAAGAGAAAGAACAAACGCTTAGCGGTTGCAAGTTGTGGTTTAAATTCTAATGGCTTGATTTATGTAAATGAAAGCTTAAGTTTTTACAGAAGACAACTATTCCTACGTGCTAAAACGGTTAAAGAAGAAAAGGGATATAAATATCTTTGGATCCGAAACTCAAGAATATTACTAAGGAAAATGGATGGAGGTAATGTGATTGTTATAAGTGACATGAATGACCTTGATAAGTTAAAATAATTTTAGTTTAATACTTAATTTTAATGATCAATGTAACTAATTTAGCACAAGGTCAAGTATGTTCATTTGTAAATCCAGCATCATCATCTAGTTCTGATAATAAAAAATCCTTTTGGATCATACATCAAAATGCGCGTAGTCTTCGTAAAAACAGTGATGTTTATTTTTGCTCATTTTGCGTCATACAAAATTTTACCTGATATTTTATTCTTCTCCGAAATTTGGGTAACAAGTGATGAGGTAAATTCTTATAAACTTAATAATTTTGAAATAGTTGATGGTTGTAACAACAATTATTCAGCTGGTGGTATAGTTGCTTATGTGAAACAAGGTTTTCCTTTTAAGTCTATAGTTAAAAATTTGGTTACGGCTGATATTTTGCAATTAAACTTTAGTTTAAATTCTGAAGTAATCTGTGTGGTTTGCGTATACCGTTTTAATTTCCACTCAATCAGTGATTTTATTATGGAGTTCTCAAACTATTTAAGTGTTATTAACTCAAAAAATTTATTTGTACTGTGCGACTTTAACATAAACATTTTAAAGTCTATTTCGGAATTTAATGATGTTAATCAATATTTATGAATGATGTCCAGCTTTGGTTTAAATTCTCTAATAAATGAGGCTACTCGAATAACTAAACTGACAGCACTTGTATTGACCATATTTTTGTTAGAATCAAAATATCAAAATTATATCTTAAAGCTGAGGTTTGTGACTTACACCTATCCGACCATCATTTAATTTCATTAAAAATTGATATGTTTTCGAATAATATCAAAAATTCAAATGAGACGCGTACAATTAAAAATATTAATTATATTAAATTAAATTCCTTGTTAGTGCAGGACCAATATTTATTAATGTTGTTAGACGATCCTTATGAGATTTTAAACAAATTTATAAATAATATTACTGCTAAAATTGAAGAATCATCTTATTCTATCAAAATGCTTTTGAAAGATATGAAAATTAAGTGCTGGATGTCTAATAGCCTTCTGAAAAGTATAAAAGCCAAAAATAGATTGCTTCTAATTGCTAATAAACATAAAAATAATATTAAACTTCAGAATTGAGTAAAATTCCTTCAGAGGAAAATTAAGTTAGATATAGCAACCACAAAAGAACAATACTATCAAAATAAATTTCAGCATTCTAAAAAAGATTTAAAAAGTCAATGGCGTTTATTGGATGAAATTGTTGGTAAGCAGAAATCATTTCAACCAATTTCTGAAATATTAGATACCAATGGTGTTGTACTAACTGAGTCACTTAATAATATTTTGTTGATGTTTCCATCAACCTCAAATCAAAAATCTCTAGTACATCATATGTACCCAACAGAGATGGTAACTTGCTAAAACATAATTTTGAGTCTAAGATATTTTTCTTTTCACCAATATCCCCGTCTGAAATTTTGAATTATATCAATAGTTTGGATAATTCCAAATCATCTGGCATTGATAATTTAAGTAATTCTTTAATCAAACAAATTGCACCATCTATTGCTTATATGTTGGCCCATATCTTCAATCTCAGCCTTGATTGTAGCATTTTTCCAGATTGCTTAAAAATTGCTTCAGTGGTACCGTTGTTCAAAAGTGGTATAACAAATCAGAGTTAACAAATTATAGGCCCATATCATTACTCTCAGTTTTTTCAAAAATATTTGAAAAATGTATTCCCGCCCGAAATGTATTCTCAGTATTCCCGCCCGTGGGGGCAGGGCAACCATTTGTGTGAGGTGGATCCTGCGTCGGCGCTGGTTGCAGTTGGTCGGACCGGTCTTAAAAAAAAAAAACAAGGTAAAGCAAAATCAAGGGACAAACAAACTGGGTAAATTGTAGTTTTCCAAAGTCTGTAACAGTTTGTTTCTCCCCCTCTATTTTCACTATATTATATGTATATTGCTATTTTTACCGTTTGTTTTCGGCGTTTCGTGGTGGTGCACCGATTTGGTGAAAACCCCACTCAGAGCAATTATTGTTCGGTTATATTCTTTTTCCGTCATTTTGATTGATTGCGTTTGGAATTTCCGTTCTTTTTCTCTTCACTTCTGCTCGGTTGTCCGTTTTGGGTGTGGTTCGACCCCATAACGGTTCATTTTTTTTCAGGTATTTTTGTGTTTTCCTTGATTTTCTTAAAACAGTAATAGTGAAAGTGAAATCTAACATTAACGTAGAATCAGTTTTAACGTAATTTATCATTCATCAGTTTTAGCCGAATTTTCAATTTTTTCTCTTTTACCGCAACCTAAAAAAAAAAACAAAAAATTTTTTCTTTGAATTTCTTACTGTAGTGTGCTACGCCGCACCATGTGCGTGTAAATAAATAATTGATCGGATGATGTGGGGTGTGGTCATGTGAAGGGTCGGCCCTTTTCCACCCTTTTCCGTGCGTGCCGTTCGTTCCTCCAGGACAGGCTGTGCTGGAGGGCGGCACGCCATATGAGTTGATCGCGTCGGGGTGACAGTTTCCGTTCCGGGGGATTGTCGCTGGGATTGTCAGGCGGGCGTCCTTCCTTCATAAATGGCATCGGTAGCCGTCGCGACTGGGAAACAGCATCCCAGTAGGCGGGCCGATGAGGGGAGGCCCGTGTGGCAGTCACGGCGGTGATCGCCTGGGATTGAGACCGTCACTCCGGATCGATCACTCCCAGCTTATCATTTTCTTTTTGCCGCTGAGGCCGTGGCAATTTAGTTTTAATTTCATTTTTCCCTCTAATTTTATTCTTCATGCGGTTATTCAAGCATGAGAAATATGTCTGAGAATCCCCACGCCGCACCGTGAGCTCTAGCCAGCTACTATACCGCATCAGACCGCTATTCTCATGTCTGTTAACGTAATCCCTTGGGGGATTTCGTTACACTATTATATCGACCAATAAACGACGGTTTGCATCATTAAATTCAGTATTTGTCTCGTAGTGTCTTTTCAACATTTGACCTTGGGTATCCTCAGAGAGTAATTCATCAAGGCTTATTGGCCGTGGCAAAGTTATGTTTGACAAATATGACGAAACGGTCCTTAATGTATCAGTTGATGGTTTGTTTATAGTTATGCCCTGCATTGTTTGCCATTGAACGAGCTCATGTTCGAAATCTATTTTTTCACCAAAAGAAAATCCGTTTAGTAATTTTTCGATATGGTATATTTTAAGCCGTTTTAATTGACTGATGTAAACCTTCTCATCTGGAAGAAAAAAATGTTTAAGTTTCTTTACTTGTAATTAACACAATTTTATAAAAAATTAAATATGTATAAGTTACTTGCCATATAAACGAGGATATATTTGAATTAAATTCCAGTGCTTCAACAAATTTTGTAGCTCCATTTCTTCATTTGTTTCAAATAAAATCGTATTATTAGGTTCCAATACGTAATATGTTAAATCCTCTCGTCGTAAATTCTCATCCGGTTTCTTGGTTTTCCTTGTTGTTTTGAGGAAGTTCTTCAATAATGTTGGTCGAATCCATCTTGGAGACAGTAATTTTAAAACTATTTGTTGAAGGGTTTAAACTAGGAACTTTAAACTATTTAAGTATGATATTTTTAAAATTTTAAGAATAAGTTTTTCTTTACTTAAAACAAAAATTTAAATATAAATAATCTAAATTAATTAACTAGAGATTACTCGAATTAATTATATAATTCAAATTTAAAATAAAAAATTGGTAAAATTATTTATTATATTCGCTTAAATTTATAAAACTGTTTAGGCCTTATCATAAATAAACCATTTGAAAGCTTTGAAATCTCAACTGGGGGACCATTAAACTTATCTAGTTCGATTAGGCTAACATTACCAGACTCTAAATTTACAGATTAACCCCTGTGGTGTGAACTATAACCCTTTACTTGTAATTTGGAACACATAACTTTGACATCGGTTGAATAAACGAATACCAGTCCGAGGATTTTATAGATGTTCAGTAGAGCATCATAGCATTTATCTTCAGTGAGACAGAACCCGTTTTTTAACAGTATTCCATCATATGTCATACTAGAAACACAGAGAAAATCCGCATTACAAATATTAAGATAATTTGAAATTTAATCGTAATATTTGCTCACAACAATATTATTTGGATCAAACTGAACAGGTTCGGATATAAGGTCATTACATACATAACTGGCAAATTTTAATTGAAACTTTTTAGCCAGTGTTATTAAAACTTGCTTCCTAGATGTGGTAGAACTAACATATAGTTTAAATTCTCTATGTTTGCCTTCATATCTCATGCTCCAAAAATGCCGTGGGGGACCAAATTTTTCTATTATGGTGGGATAGTGTGTTAAAAAGTGGAACTTAGGTTTTAAAGAATCATTGAAAAGTCGCTGGTATTCCATGTTATGGGTTTTAATTTTTTCCTTTAAAAGTGAAATGTTCGTTAAATAAGAAAACCCATATTTCGTCATTTTCTGGGATTTTATCAGCTATCATCAAGGGCAAAAAATGAAGGAAAGTCATCATTTCCCTAGTGCACATTTTTAATGTGACTCAATGATATCGGTGGAGACATATTTTTACATTCTAAGTATCCATAGTTAAAATTTTGTTTAAATACAAACATTTAAGATTTCTAACGAAATATATTTTTTAATATAAATCAAATGATTTAATACGTGACACAAGTCGTAATGGCAAATGCCTTCATATAAATCGTGCATCAAATCTACTGCAAAGTTCGTTGACACACTGAAAGTAGTAATTTGGTTAAACACAGATTCCCTCTGTATGCCAGTAGAACTTGGTTCATTTGCTTGAACATCATGTTTATAATTAGTTGAATTTCGTAAATAATTACTGTTTTCCACGCCCAACTGTTTTGTATTTATTTTACTTTCTCGACAGAGCCTACAAAAATAATTAGATGAAAACGAACTATTGAAATCTAAAATAGCATTCAAACCCAAGTTATCTCCTAAAATTAATTCCTAATAGAAATCGAGCGTTTTTTGGCCCTTGACTAGTTACAATGTTTAAACCATTTTCTTCTAAATATTTTAATTTATTAACTAATGATTTTAACGCCATGGAATTACCATATTCTTTCAAGTCTGTTGCTTTAATAGAAGCTGCTAAATATATATTTTCTAATTTAGAAGAATTTTCAGCTATAGGGAAGGAATAGTAAAAATTCGCCACTGATTTATGTTTCGAGTGTGAACCTTTGGTGGTTCTGGGATGGCAACTCCCTAGCGTGCACACTTATGCGAAGCCCTCTCGCGGCTCGGGGATGGCAACTCCCTATCGAGCACAATTAGGCGAAGCCCGCTTTCGCTATTCGTTAGTGTGTTTTTTGATTAATAACACATATATTTTTTATTGCTTTTGATAGTAATACAAGTACTTTAGCTTTTAAACTTTTATTTTTATTTGGTTTACTAAAACAGAGAGGAGATACAATTTGCACCAAGAAACTCAAGTCGTAAGTAATGTTATTGTTTTTTTTTTGACTTCTCTTTTTTGAAAAAACAAAAAACCTTTTTTGTTGCTTGCTACGTTTTTTAGGAATCTAAACATGGTGCGAATATTTTGTACTTAATTATTCTTAAAGGTGCATTTTTATAATTTGACAACTTTACTTTCAATCGACGCCACAAATACTCCCCTCCCAGAGAGATCGCAGATCTATCGTACTTCACTCGAAGCGCATGGGAGTCCTGGACACACGACCTGACCTCGTAGTTTTAGTCGCAGATTTCGGCGAAAGATCGAAGCGAACCTGCTTGCAAACTTTTGACTCTACAGTAGGTAATTTAGATACGTCAGCCGAAATTGGAAGTTGTGTTTCGTGAGTCGGTACAGGTGGTCCAGTTTGTGTAGTCTGCGTGTCTTGGTTGTCCCTGTAACACGGTTTAAGTCGGTCGATGGAAATTTTGACATGTCTTCCATTCAAATCTAAAGTGTAAAATTTTGATGTACGATCAATAACCAAAAACAGTCTTGTATATGGTGGTTGCAGTGATCTGCGTACTGCGTCAGTTCGTAAGAAAACGTGCGAGCAAGTAAGCAGATCTTTACTAATAAAAATTTTGTCCGTAGCATGTCGCGAAGCCGGTACAGGTCGAATTTCGTCGAAGTGTCGTTTGATGTTCGTCACAAAGTCTGACTGTAAAATTTGATCATTCGTAGTTTCCAAAAAAGCTCCTGGAACTCGCGTCGTATGTCCGAAAACAAGCTCAGCTGGCGTAGATTTCAGTTCGTCACTGTACGTTGTTCGTAGTCCAAGTAAGATTGCAGGAAGAACATTAGTCCAATCTGTTCGATTGTAGCACATAATGGCAGACTTAATTACACGGTGCCAACGCTCGATCATGCCATTACATTTTGGATTGTAACTAGTTGTTCTCCTTCGTTCAAAATCAAGTAAATTAGCCAGTTCGTGAAAAAGTTGTGATTCGAATTGCGTGCCTTGGTCCGTGACAATGGACTCTGGCACACCAAAGTGAGCTATCCAATGAGAGTAGACAGCGAAAGCGACGGTAGCAGCAGTTATATCCGGAACTGGAACCGCCTCGGGCCAGCGGATGTATCTATCAATCAATGTGACGCAATACCGCTGATTATCAGAAACCGGTAACGGACCAATGATGTCGAGGTGAATATTTGAAAAGCGTTGAGAGGTTAATTTATACGTACTCAGTGGAGATTTAGTGTGTCGAGAGACTTTAGCCTTTTGGCAAGCTACACAGTTTTGAGCCATTTTCTGGACGTCTTTATTAATCGATGGCCAAATGACATTCTGCGTCAAAAGTTTAATGGAAGCTTTGACGCCAGGATGAGAAAGGTTATGAAACGCTTCGAAAACTTTTTTCCGAAAATTTAGCGGAATGAATGGCCTAGGTGTAGTAGTTGATATATCGCAATGAATTAAGGTTTTTGAATTGAACGCAACCGCAAATTTCTCGAATTTGAGAGCAGAGTTACTCCTTAAGATTTCTTGAAGTTCTTCGTCATTGGTCTGAGCATCTGCGATGACCGCATAATCAATACTTTCGGGAATAGAAATTTGATTAATACGTGAGAGAGTATCTGCGACGACATTATCCATGCCTGAGATGTGCTGGATATCGGTCGTAAATTGACCAATGAAATCTAAGTGTCTAAATTGACGAGGAGATGCCTTTTCCGGATTCTGATTAAAAGCGTAGATCAATGGTTTATGATCGGTGTACAGCGTGAACGTACGACCTTCGAGGAGGTGGCGAAAGTGTTTGACGCCCGAGTAAGCCGCGAGAAGTTCACGATCATAAGCACTGTATCTTTTTTGCGTATCATTGAGACGTACTGAAAAAAACCCGAGTGGTTGCCAAGTATCTGAAATGCACTGCTGAACCACTGCTCCTAGCGCCGTATCGGAAGCGTCGACCATGATGGCCAGAGGTGCTGATGATGAAGGATGAATCAGTAAGGTAGCGTCCGTAAGTTTATTTTTGCAGTTATCGAACGCTTCTATAGCTGCTGTCGACCACTGTATTGGAACGCGACTGTTCTTTGTGTAACCTTTTAGGTAGTCGTTCAGTAATGCCTGGTCGGCAGCAGCACCAGGAATGAAGCGACGATAAAAGTTAATCATGCCTAAAAAGCGTTTAAGTTGTTTTACGGTCAGTGGTCGTTCGAAATTTTTGATGACTTGAACCCGTTCATGCGATGGTAAGATACCTTGTCCAGTTACCAAGTGTCCTAAAAATGTAATTTCATGTTTTGCAAAAGTGCATTTGTCGAGGTTAACTACAAGTCCGTGTTCTTCTAATTTAGAGAAGATAATTTTAACGTGTCCAAGATGTTCGTCGTAATTTTTAGAGGCAATGAGCACGTCGTCCAAATACACAAAAGCGAAGTCAATTCCTCGTAGGACTGAGTGCATAAGACGTTGGAACGACTGTGCTGCATTGCGAAGACCGAATGTCATTCTACAAAATTCAAAAAGTCCAAAAGGCGTCGAAATTGCTGTTTTTGGAATGTCCGTCGCTCGGAAATCTCCACATGGTCTCCACTCTCCATCCTTTTTTAACACCAAATGTAAGGGAATCGACCAAGGGCTGCTACTAGGTCTGCAAATCCCGCGTTTCATCATGTTTTCGAATTCTGTCTTTGCGATGATGAATTTGTCTGGTGCCAGTCGTCGTGCTTTGCACGCAATCGGTGGTCCGTTCGTCTCTAGCTTGTGAGTCACGTTATGTTTTATATTGTCGATGTTGATGTTGCCGTAAATTACTGTCGGAAATTTTGAAATAACGTCGAACACTCCTGGGTCCATCACTGACCTGTCGATCCTTGATACAGCAGAAACATCGATGGAGGACAGCGCACCGTGTGAACACAAAAAGGTTAACGGATCTATAAGCCTTTGTCTTTGTATATCCACGAGCAAACCGGTGTTCCTCAAAAAATCTGCGCCGATAATAGGCATCGACACGTCAGCAATGATAAACTCGCTTTAGCTCCGAAACGTTGATGATAATAACAAGTAAAATTATTTGCGGCAGACGGATCACCCGAATTTTGGTAATAAGAATTTCGAAAATTTGGTGAGTTTTGTCGTGAATTATTAGAACCGGATTGCGACCGAGACTTATAGTGACGATTAGAATTTGAATTTGATCGAGATCGAGAATTGTGTTGAAAAATTTCCGAAATTTCCGATAATAATGTTTTGCGAAATTCTGAAAATTGTTGATCAATCGAAAGATTAGAATTTACATTTGGGACAGAAGCAGGCGCCTCAAGGATATTAACCTGAGCCTGAGTCATCGTCTCATGCACATTGTCCGCTCGTTCCGCCAAGACCGCCAGGGAGACGTCATTTTCGAAAGGTGTGAGCACCATTTGAACTTGCTGCGGCAATCTTTTCATCCAAAATTGACGAAGGGTTGTATCGTTCAAATTGCTGCCAGCGTTCAATCGCATGTTGTTCAACAACTGCGACGGCTTCCTGTCTCCAAGTGTCAAGCCATGCATCAGATTGTTAAGCTTCGCCTTCTCTGACTCGCCGAGCACCCGGATCACTTCGGTTTTAAAGGTGGTGTAAGGATGTGTACCCTTCACGCTGGTAATCAAATACGCGAGAGTGTCATGGAGTCGTGCATCCAGCGCCCCCACCGCATGTGCGTACATCGTTGTTTCCACTGTAATACCCGCAACTAAAAACTGTTGCTCTAAAATTTCGAACCACACATTTGGATTTGGATTATGAAGTGGTTGCGGAGGTTTAAAAGCCACTCGAGCAATTAACCCACTCGCAACAGAAGAATTTGAATTTAATTGCGTCATTTGTGACGTATTATTAATGCCGCCGGCTTTGGCAATTGCATCATTAATAACTTCCGCCAATTGCGATGGGGACAACGTAACAAGAGCAGAACCTGTTGCCGCATTGTCTGATGTTGATGCCTCATCATTGACGCTCGGTGGGAGAAGAGTACCTGTTATCGGGTCCATTACGAAAAATTTAGTGAAGGTAGTGCAGGAGAAAAATAATTTTTAATTTAAGACCGATATAAACATATATTTGCGAGATAATTAATTTGATGCGCGAGAGTATAAAAATAATTAAGTACTTACAGTTATTTAAATTTAGCAGAAAGCCGGTGCAGAGACTCGTTAAAAAAATGGAGTCACCTCGGTCTCTGATATGTTGCTATGTTGAAGACGTTTATTGATTGCCGCCTTGTTGTCTGCTGCTGGAGGGAGGTGATTGTAACCCCAATCGCTGAGAAATCGGGCGTGACCCGTGGGCGAACAACTCTCTTTCGATTCACTATTTTGTGGTAAAGACACTATTTTCTTGCATCGGAAGGTTGCGTGTTTAAATCACGTCGTGGTTACCACTTTTTGGTGGTTCTGGGATGGCAACTCCCTAGCGTGCACACTTATGCGAAGCCCTCTCGCGGCTCGGGGATGGCAACTCCCTATCGAGCACAATTAGGCGAAGCCCGCTTTCGCTATTCGTTAGTGTGTTTTTTGATTAATAACACATATATTTTTTATTGCTTTTTATAGTAATACAAGTACTTTAGCTTTTAAACTTTTATTTTTATTTGGTTTACTAAAACAGAGAGGAGATACAATTTGCACCAAGAAACTCAAGTCGTAAGTAATGTTATTGTTTTTTTTTGACTTCTCTTTTTTTGAAAAAACAAAAAACCTTTTTTGTTGCTTGCTACGTTTTTTAGGAATCTAAACATGGTGCGAATATTTTGTACTTAATTATTCTTAAAGGTGCATTTTTATA
This sequence comes from Tipula vernalis, assembly GCA_958295665.1. NCBI lineage: Eukaryota > Metazoa > Arthropoda > Insecta > Diptera > Tipulidae > Tipula > Tipula vernalis. The sequence goes on from OY282559.1 coordinate 137,293,602, forward strand.
ATTTGACAACTTTACTTTCAATCGACGCCACAAACCTAAAGGATTGTTGATTTCATCAACATATAAGAAGTATGGAATTAAAAAAACTGTTTGGATATTTTAAGACTTTTTCTTGCCACAATTTTGCTTGTATGAAATTTGAAATTGTAGTAGTAGTTGCAGATAGAATTTCTATTCTATTTAAACATTTCAGTAAATAATCATCTCGCTCAAATACTTTTCTAAATTGGAATTGAAGAGGTAAAAGCGTACCGACAGAATGTAGTTCATCGAATAATATTTCACCGTTTCTATAAACTTCTGTAATTTCTTTAATAATTGTAAAGTTTTTCAGAGGTCCTATTGCATCAATTGATTCTAAATATTTGTTGAATTTGTAGTCAGTATCAAACTTACTAAAAGGATTTTGACAAAATTTCATTAGTTTTTTAAATTCGAAACCCATTTCCCCAATTAGGGCATTTATTCAACGAATCTAGAATAGGTGTTAAAATAGCACTTTGAACCGAATTTTGAATTTCTGTTATCCTTTTTATTTAAGTTATTTTTGTTATGAAGATTTAGAAGAAATAGACATGCCTTGTTTTCAATGATTTTAATGGCTTCATTAAAATTAAATTCGTTTTTCGATGATGTAATATTAACATTTGTATAACTATCTAAATTTGAACAACTGGGTTGAGAACGTGGTAACGAAGGAGGATTTGTGGCTGATGGCTCAGTCTTAGTAAGTTTCTCTATAAGAATTTCTGAATTTTCTTTAAAATGTTTTACTAAGGCATGCCTTCGAAAAGACCGAACATTTTGAAACGAGCAAGAACAGTTATCTTCACAACAGCGATAGGTATCGTATGTTTTTAACTTATGAACTTTATGGCAATGAGATATCAATTCTTTCAAATTACTAAACAAATTAAAGCACTTAAAACATTTCATTTTTTAACCGATAAACAAAACTGGATGCACTTTTAATTAACTAAATTAGAATTACGTATAATATTTTAACTATAGGACGCACGTGATTTTATCTTGAACAAGAACGAAAAAAATAATGTTTGTAATAATTAAAGTTGAAATAAATGTTTAAATAAAACTTACCAAATTATGTAAAAGTTTAATTTTTTACAGTCAAAATGCCAAGATGTCAGTGGTTGAGTAAATATCCTGATAAAATATGGCGTCCAGCCATGCGGCTCTCTTATGTAAAAATTAGACCAAACTGTTTTATTTGATTCAAGAAAATTATTAAATAACTTACCTAGCAGGCTGAAGATAAGGTTAGGTTTTACTATATAATATATTATATAGGCCTTATTTATTATGTAATATTTTATTAAAATATTGAAAATAATATTTCGCTCGACGCAATCAAATTTGGGACAAAATGATGTGATATTATTTGTTAGGTGTCACACGAAAATGAATATCGCAAGTATATAGCACGTAATGGCGCGTATTATCGACACTTGTTGCACAGTAAACTTCCCGAATATGAATAACGAATATACGAAAAAACAAAAAAACAAAAAACGGAGTTAACGGTATTTTTAATTTGTTTTCTAGTAAATAAATGTTTATTTATTTGTAACACAACACTGCTTCTCTTTTATTTTACCACTATTAGGTAAATGTTTTGTTACAATAAATAAATTTATTTCTTAAAACAACTAAACAATTGTTTGTCTACTAACCTGACCATTTAAGAAAAAATTTTGTTGTTCTGACTATGGGATTTATTAAATTAAATAATTACTTTATTTTAGTCAACTAAAAATTTAACAAAACCTCTTTCTTCTTGGTAACTAATGGTTTTCACAAGCTAGAGAAGATTTTTTGTGATAATAAATAAATTTTCGTTGTTAGTACAAATTTTTTTTAATTAAAGTTCTTTATTTAATGAAAACACAGGATTTTTTTCAGTGTACATTGTGGTATAAGCTTAGATCTTCGTAGAGGCTGAATAACCACTTTGCAACCCAAGATGTACTTAATTTGTTACATTTTTCGATATCTTCATCACTATCGAAGGTCAACATAAACATGTTGAGAGGTACTTTGCCTCTCCATTTTAGCTTAATCGATGCTTCAGTTGCCTTAAATCCTTTTGATTTCAGGTCATCAATTATTTTGTCTGGTTTACACGTAGAGTGTAAGTTTTTAGCCATGACCCTAATTGGTCTGGTTTGTTTGTCTTCAAACGTGCGCCCAACACGTTTTTCTTCGTTTAACATTTTTGTCATTTTTCTGTAAGTTTCAGCATCTTGCAAGTTTATGTTGATGGTGTTTCCATTCATCACCTTTGCATTAAACTTATCAGTAGCAGTTATTGTTTTTATTTGTTCATAGAGTACATCGTAGTCTTTGACTTCATCTATTACTATTGGTGGTGGTGGTGGTGGTATTTTTTTTTATTGTTCCTGGATAATATTTGGAACATCATCCTTTAATTGAGGTGGGGAGGGCGTATTATTCCGTCTCCTTTTTTTTCTCCCACCTTTAACTCTTATCCACTCAGTTTCTCGAGCTAGTTCTTCTTCATCCGTATGATATTCTTGTGGAGTCGTATTCTGGTTAGGAGTAGAACCGATGTCCTCCTTTGGCTTAAGGGCTTTAACTTGGTTTTCAAGAGTCTTCATACGCTCCTGCATCCATGCAATTGTAACATAGTTGCTTGTTTATCTTGTTAGCTTCAACTAATGCGTTATTAGCTTTACATAATTCATTGTGAAGCATTTCTTCGTTTGTAGAACAAGTGTTCTGGCTGCTGGCCCCAATGGAGGGACTACCTCCTCTTATCGGAGAATGCGATATTTTCTTACTCCTCTGGAAGGGATGTGAATCATCCTTTTCTGTTTCACTCAATTGAGCTTGTTTTAAAATAATTGTATAGTATAACAATGGCTGGTCTCTACCAGAATCCATGAGACCGACCTCCGAAGATGGTGAATTTGCCTGAGCAACAGGTCTACCATCTGGGGTATTAGTTTCCATATTTGTTCCGCTCATTGCTCATTTATAGTGTATTGCATTCGTCTCTAATATTTCGCCGATGCTTCACATCGTTGCGAGGGTGTTACCACGTGGAGGTATACTAGACATATTTGGTGGTTTCTACATAGTTGCAGCGGTGGAATATAGAGCACGAGATACATGGCTATAGACGGTCAACCCCAACCATATTGAGACGCGCCCAACACCCTCGAGTAAATTTGAAAATCTTTAAAAATCTCGAATAATCCTAGAAATGTTGAAAAACTTCTCGATCTAGATTTGGCTCGAACAATTTCGGAAAGCCTGTATTCCGAAAATTCGTGTAAATATCGAATTATCTGATAGGTAATTTAATGTTACTAATACCGCTGTAATCCAATAATAATGGAACCCTCAAATAGTATCGGATAATTTCGTAAATATCGAAGAATCATATTCCTCGAAGAGGATCTAAAATTCTCGAGTAACTGTAAACTATCAAATACACCCGACAATCCCAAACAAACTCGAATAACCTCGAAAATTTCGAATAACTTGATTATTTCGAAACATCGAATCCGGAATCACCAATTAAGTCTCGAACATCACGCATCCCATTTCCATACTATACAAAAGTGATAAAAAGATGAAATTCGAGACAAGAGGATATGAAATAGAATGAACCAAAAGAAGCACTATAACTAATTGCAAAATTAATTTGGAATTTGCAATTTTCTCATATTTAAAATAGTTTTTCAAAATAAACCGGTTTTATCGGGTTTGAAAATCAAATTCAACCTTTTCTAATCAAAACTTGATTTGTAAAAGGTTGAGTTTCATGTATAAAAGAGGTAAATTTGAAGTGCAAAACGTAAATTACAAATAAATCAACCCCGCAAATACTAAAATCGTTATCGTTTGATGTCGAAAGCTTTGATTTGAAACGAGTTAAGCAAATTTTCTTCTAAATCTAAACGGGAGTCAGATGATGTGCAATTACTCTGACATTCACACCTTCAGACATTCATCTTTCTCTTAAAATTATACCTACTCCCTTTTCTTAAAAATTTAGTAAAAATGTCCCGTTTTGCAAATTTGAAAGGGTGCGGTCTACTTTAAGCTTAATCTGATGTACATAGGGTCTATCTGATCTTAACTTTGAAATAATATTCGAACTCTTGATAAATTCCGTCGGCCCCATTAACCGTGGACCCCCGCGGCTGCTGGTGCTGCAGGTACCTACAAGCACGCCAACGGTATACAAAAGAACAACGCCAACGGTATACAAAAAGTTTCCATTCGAATCCAGACTAAGTACCTTCTGTTCGTGTTGAAATTTAACGTTACAAGATGATTCAAATTTTACTTAGTAATCTTTAATTATTTTTAAATTATAATTGAAAATAGAAATGCGTCATTCATATATTTAAAGTACAAAATTTTTTTTTTTTTTGTTTTATTTGGTAAAACCAAATTAAAATATTTATTTAATACCGTCTTATCTCGCACACATTCGCGCGCATACAGATTTCCAAAATATACGATTGATATACTACGAGTATGTAAATGCATCTCTAAATGTATAAAGGTCCGTGTAACCAAACAAAATAATAAGAACAAACACACGACTAAAATTAATAAAAGAAACGTTAATTACGGGCAATAAATATTAAAATAAGCTGTGTTTTTTTATTCGCTCCATATAGCTGCCGATCGAGAGCCGTCATTTTTCTAAGCCTAAATTTAAATTTGACGCGCCTATTTAGCTAAAACGCTATATTTGGCTCTACCTATTTAGACGCGGAGCGCTATCGGGAGTCACATTTTTAGCTATACGGAGCGAATAAAAAAACGTAGCTATATTTAAACAAATTGTTTTTATTTTTAATTTTTTATATTTGTATATAAATTAAAAATAAAATATGCGATATTGATAATTTTTTTGAAAATATAAATATTATTCTCGTATGTATTTAAAATAATTGATATGGCGCAGAGTAAACTCGTATGAGATGGAGATTATGATCTTTACCCATATGAAATTGCGACTCAGACAATTTTCACGGTTTAACTAATTCTAAATACTAAATACTATTTTTATATACACTATATATAGAGAGATAGTATATGTATTTTTGTTATTTTCTAAACACTACGTAGCTTTTTTACGTTAAGGCTAAAGTATTATTTTGATTTGAGTTGAACACGATGTAATGGAATGCATTTGCACGGCATTTTCCGGAACACAAAGGTTGTAATTCGAGATGTTTAATATTTAAAACGGGCACGGTGAAAACCTTCATTTGTCTTTTATATTAATTTGTAATTCACTTCACGTTGTACTCAGTCCGTCGCACATACCACAGTGCTGACATGTTGCTTGCGTGCAAGTGATTAAGAAAAGAAACTTTAAGAAATTGTAACGCAATCGCCCAAGGGATTTCGTTAACAGACATGAGAATAGCGGTCTGATGCGGTATAGTAGCTGGCTAGAGCTCACGGTGCGGCGTGGGGGTTTTCAGACATATTTCTCATGCTTGAATAACCGCATGAAGAACAAAATTAGAGGGGCAAATGGAAATTAAAATTATATTGCCACGGCCTCAGCGGCAAAAAGAAAATGATAAGCAGGGAGTGATCGATCCGGAGTGACCGTCTCAATCCCAGGCGATCACCGCCGTGACTGCCACACGGGCCTCCCCTCATCGGCCCGCCTACTGGGATGCTGTTTCCCAGTCGCGACGGCCACCGATGCCATTATGAGGGAAGGATGCCCGCATGACAATCCCAGCGACAATCCCCCGGAACGGAGACCGTCACCCCGACGCGATCAACTCATATGGCGTGCCGCCCTCCAGCACAGCCTGTCCTGGAGGAACGAACGGCACGCACGGAACAGGGTGGAATAAAGACCGACCCTTCACATGACCACACCTCACATCACTCGATCAATGATTTTGTTTACACGCACATGGTGCGGCGTAGCACACAACAGCAAGAAAATTCAAAGAACATTTTTTGTTACGGTAAAAGAGGAAAAAAAATTGAAAATTAGGCAAAGGCAAGATAAATTACGTTAAAACTGATTCTACGTTAATGTTAAATTTCACTTTCACTATTCACTGTTTTAAGAAAATAAAAAAAAAACACAAAAATACCTGAAAGAAATGAACCGTTATGGGGTCGAACCACACCCAAAAACGGACAACCGAGCGGAAGCGAAGTAAAAAGAAAAACAGCGAAAATTTTGTTCCTCTGTTTGAAGTGGAGACGTATGCCAGTCGTAACAAACGTGGGGACGACCCACACCCGAGATAAGGTCTCAAGCCAGGCATATAATAAACAAATAATAGTGTTAAACACGAATATCTTTGGCATGGTATGTGCCTAACGGTTTTTCATTCAGATCTTTCACGGTATAAGCTACATTACCCACTCTATTGACAATGATAGCGGGAATGAATTTAGAGGCTAACTTTGCTGAAAATTTATTAGGAGCGCTGCTTTGTGCAAAGGATCTAACAAACACAGGTTGGTCAGGATGAAAAATTCGATTTCTACTTCGAAGATTGTAATGATCAGCAGCCTTCTCGTGTGCGACTTTAAGGTAATGAATAATCTGGTTCCGTAGCAAATTTAATTGGTTTGTTTTTGACCTAACATGAATTTCATTGTCATCTTGAGATGATAATAATTTACGTATAGCATAATCAGATCCACTCAAAGACATGTGTTGTCCAAATACCACATAATGGGGAGAAAACTGAGTAACGTCATGTTTTGCGTTTCGAAGTGCAGCAGTAATTTCGGACAAATGACAATCCCATTCATTGTGCTTATTGTCATCCAGATAGGAACGAATACTTGCTAGTAACGTCCGATTTACTCTTTCTGACGCATTACTTTGTGGTGAATAAATGGGAGTGCGGACGTGACTAACATCATATTTTTTTAACAGATCTTGAAATATGTTCGAAAGAAATTGTTTACCGTTGTCAGACGTGATTACAGCAGGTACTGAAAATAGCAGGAAGATTTCATTCTCCAAAAATGCACACAGAGAGGAGGCCGAAGCTTCACGCAGAGGTTTAACGAGAACAAATTTTGAATAATGATCTAACACGATTGCGATACAAGTATTGCCCTTTTTCGAACGCGGATATGGTCCCAAAAAGTCAACGAACAATTTTTCAAAAGGCCTGGTAGACACCGTTTGAGAACCCATAAGAGGTTGTGTACTACGGTTAACAGATTTATTCATCTTGCAATGAAGACAATTAGAGATAAAAAGTTTAGTTTGTTTAGCCATACCAGACCAGAAAAATTGTCGTTGAATTTTTTCTAACGTTTTTGCAATACCCATATGCGCGGAAGTAGGAGGAGAATGTGCCAGCTCAATTAATTTGGTAGTCATGGATCGTGGAACTACTAACTTCCATTCGGATAAATCAGTCGAGGTATAACGCGAGGCATAAGATGGTAAAATTAAAAGTTTATTGTCGCGTATTTTAAAATTATGTTCGCAGTCTTTTAGTTGTTGAACTCGTTTGATTTGCTGAAGATATTCATCATCCTGAAAAGCTGACGAATTGAGATCAATATGTAAAACCGAATTGTCACTAGGAGTATTAAGGCTTGACACATTTCCTTGCACAGCGGTTGCATTAACAGGTGGTGCAGAATCATTAATCATAGTATTTTTAGTAACAGCAGTACTTTGTTCAAGATCTAGATCATTTGTTGAATCAATATAAAAAGATCTTGAGAGGGCATCAGGAACAACATTCACCGATCCTTTACGATATCCGATATCAAACTTATACGCTTGCAGTTTTAAACTCCAGCGGGCGAGTCTACCTGCTAAATCTTTTTGGGACATCAACCACCGGAGACTAGCGTGATCGGTATAAATCGTGAACGGGTATCCCTCGATATAGGGCCGAAATTTTTGCACACTGAGTACTGCGGCGTAACACTCAAGCTCGGTTACAGAATAATTGCGTTGAGCAGCATTTAGTTTGTGTGAAAAAAATTCAATGGGGTGTTCAGCGCCATCCGAGTCGAACTGAAATAAAACACTACCCACACCAACAGCACTTGCGTCACACTGAATATAAAACGGGCGCCCATAATCAGGATTCGCCAAAACAGGAGCAGAAGATAAAGCCAACTTAAGAGCTTGAAACGATTCCTCAGCGTGAAGATTCCATTTAGATTTTAATTTCTTTCCCGTTAAGTCAGATAGTGGAGCAGGTAATGAAGCGAAGTTCTTAATAAAACGTCGATACCGCCCACATAATCCCAAGAAGCTACGTATCTGTTTGGTTGTTTTGGGTCTCGGAAATTCGCTAATTGATTTACACTTTTCAGGATTGGTGCGAAGGCAACCCTCACCCACTAAATATCCCAAATATTTAACTTCTTTTAACGCAAATTGGCTTTTTTCCACATTTATAGTTAATCCTGCATTACGGAGTAAATGAGCAATCATTTCCAAAAGTTCAAAATGTTCGGACAAAGTAGAAGATGTAACTAACAGATCGTCTAAATAGACAAAGACTCTGTCGTGAAGTTGGTACGGTATTACCCGATGCATTAGGCGGCATAGTGTTTGGGGAGCATTACACAACCCAAATGGCATGACCTTGAAATGATACAAGGGACGACCAGGAACCGTAAACGCCTTCTTATCTCTGGATTGTGGGTCAAGAGGTATCTGCCAGAAGGCATCTTTTAAGTCGATTGACGAGATATAACGAGTTTGATCCAATCGACCTAACAATCCATTAATAAGAGGAAGCGGATACGCATTCCTGACCGCCACTTTGTTCACCTCCCGAGCATCCAAACACAAGCGCACTTGGCCATTAGCCTTCTGCACCATGGCAATAGGGGAACACCATGAACTATGACTCTCCTCAATCACGTCCAAAGATAACATGCGATCTAGCTCATCATACATTAATTTCTGTTTCACAGGTGAAACCGAATAAAAGCGTTGTTTCACAGGCTTGGCTTCACCGACATCAATAACGCGAGAGACTAACGTGGTTCGACCAAGGCCTAATTTAACACTTGATGAAAATTTCTTTACAATCGTAGAGAGCTTGCTGTCGTCTTCTGGAGAGAGCAGATGAAATTTCGGAGAGACAGGTAAATCCAAAGATTCAGTTATATCACTCAAAGCAGATATCTGGGGTGAAATTCCAAATTGATTCCAAAAGTCGATCCCCAAATACAACGACTGCTCTAAGGTAGGTACTAAATAGAAACGCATATTATGGCATTGAGAATTAAATTGAACCTGAGCATGTACATAACCAATTATTAACTGTTTTTGACCATTGGCAGTTTGAATTGAAGAAGGGAATTTATGGAATTTAAAATTGGTGTCACTCAACAACTTTTCGGAACCACAACCCAAAACGCTGACACTCGCTCCACTGTCTAACAGACCTCGGTAAGGAACATCATTAACAAGGATATTGGCATAAGGCCGTTTATCACTCGTTTCAGAACCGAGTATTGAAGAGACAACGAAGGATCTCATGACCCGACGGTTCTCCCAATATTTTTTTGAACGTAGCAGACGAAGCGGGTTGAACTTTCGAAAAGTGTCGAGGACAGACGGAACGGAATTAAAAAAATGAGTTTTATTAGAAACGCAAAAGTGTGAAGGATTAGATAAAGTCAGTGGAGAGTCAGATACCATTTGATTGAGAACATGCGTCGCCAATCCAGACGATGATTCGGAATCAAAAGACTCAACGAGAGCTATCATGGGTTCGTCTGTTCTCTCACATCTGGCATCGACTTCCACTGAAGAATTTATTGGTCGGTGTTGCTGCCAGTGTCTTCTTTCTTGACAAAAAGGGTTGAACGATTCTGTGGCCCCTGGGTCCCCGATCTTCATGAGCCACTGGCTTGGTTTCCCGAGCAACGACTGCATTTAGTGGTAATGGTACCCTTCAATCCACAACTATAACAAAAGGAGCCACCGCGCGGATTAGGACAATCTTGAAATACGTGCCCGATATCTAAACAATTAAAGCAGATAGGATGGTTGCCCGTACCATGGCCACGATATGAATTAGATTGGTTAGGGCTCTTGGACAGGATAACAGGTTTTGACGTAGTAACAGATTCTCCCATTGGAGCGCGATAACCTGCTACAGACGTACCTGCGAGTAAAGCAATAGGAGATAACCCCATCTGTTCACTTGGCAATACCATCTCATCAGTAGACCCGATATCCAGTTCGTTTATGGCACGACGAGGATAAACAGAGTAATCGGTAGGAGCGCGAAGTCGCTTTAAAGAATCCTCCCAAGCCGTACAACTCTTGATCAATTCATTAATGTGTGAAAAGTGCCAATCCGTTAGATGGTATTGTAATACAGGTTTCATGTTATTGATCAGGAGTTGGATAAATTCATCATCTCTATAAGGAGTGTGGCACTGCAGGGACAAGCTCCACATGTGATGATAGTAATCATCTAGGACCAGTGTTGTTTAACGTTTTCATCAATGAAGTTGCTTCTTTGTTCCAGTACTGTGACTGTGAGTTATATGCTGATGATTTGAAAATATCAAAAACTGTATGTAGCCCGCAGCAATGTAATGAAATGCCGAGTGATCTTGATTTGCTGTATAATTGGTCAATTGTGAATAAATTGAACTTGAATTTGGAAAAGTGCAAGATTATGAGCTTCTCCAGGAAAAAAGCAGTTATTCATCATCAATATCTTATTGGTAATCATCAGCTTGAACGAGTTATGGCATTTAAAGATTTGGGTGTTATCTTGGACCTTCAATTGAATTTCCGAGACCATATCAATTTAATAGTGGCTAAGTCTAACTCTCTACTTGGCTTTATTCGTCGTATCACAAAAGATTTTCGTAATCCACAATCAATTAAAACTTTGTATTGTTCCATTGTTCGATCTAATTTGGAATATGCGTCGAGTATTTGGGATCCTGCTTACCATATTTATATCGATAGAATTGAACGGGTACATAAGAAATTTAGTATTGATTATCTTCATAAATTGAATTGGCCGTTTGATCCGGACCTTCCAATGTGGCTGAATAAAAAGAATTTGCCATCCTATAACGACCGTTGTAAAATTGCTAATTTGGACTCATTGCTTGTAAGACGTAGATGTGCTGCTTCAACAGTCATCGCTGATTTGCTGAACAATTCTATTGACTGTCCGGAACTACTTGCAAAGATTGATATTCATGTGCCCTGTAAACCTACTCGGGTCAGGGATTTTATATATTTGCCGACTTTTAAATCGAACTATGCATATAATGCTCCGATCCCATCTATTTGTCGACAATTTAATCATAATTTTGATGTGTTTGATTTTAATATTTCTAAATGTACTTTTAAAAAGCAAATCAAAGCTAAATTATAAAACTATTTATAATTATAATTATTGTAATCAAAAAAGGATTTTTATGCCGTTGATTTTTAGAATAAATAAATAAATAAATAAAGGATTCATTAGGCATTTGCTTACGAGATTCCACCTTACGGCGTATCTCATACGGTGTTCGCCGGTCTCGGAATCGTTAAAGAAACTCTCTACGTAAGTAATCCCATGAGGTTAAAGGGTTGTGTCGGCGATACGTCCAATACCACTGCAAGGCCACATCCTTCAGGAGAAGATGTAAATCAAGCAACAGAACTTCAGGTGATATTTTAATTGACGCAATGACTGAGTCCAATTGAAATAGGAACATATCGACAGTAATTCCTGCGGGTGAACCACTGTAGGAAATTTCGCATCGAAACAGAGAGCGTCTGTCCGATATAGGATTACTAGAACCAGGAGGAGTATGAACGGGATTTAACGTACTATTATGTAAATCAGCAGTAGATGGGAAGCCGGACTTAGTTGTAAAGGGGGCAGCCGACTCCAGAGATGGACGCTCTTTAGAGATCGGAGCTACAGGAGGCATTTCAAATCGCAAGAAATCATCAGGACCCGATTGGGACTCTAATGAAGCAGGGGGAGTTTGGAACCGCACTTGCTGAGGGTTTTCAAGATCTTTGTTTATTACTCTAGATGTATTTTGCATTGCATTTATTTGATCAGTCACAGCCTCTGCACTTGAGCCTCCAATGACCTCATAATTTCGGGTTGTCCACTAGCAACGACTGCTCCCCTACCAGAATCAACCTCTGGAGAGGCTTTCAGAGTGGACAGTAATTTATTGGACACATCTGACTTTCCGGTTTGACCCTTCTCTTCAAACTCGATCATTCGATCACATCCACTCTGTTTGGCCGAATCTATGGACTGGTTCAAAGAAGTAGTATCGCCCAAAAATTGGTCCATCGCGGCTAGCAACTTACTACTGTTTTCCAGCATGGACTTCGCTTGTCCACCATAAGATGGGGAGCCAACAGCGCGATTCAATCTTCCCTGCACATGCAATAATCGAGACCGAAGTCCCTGTACAGAGGTTACTTGCCTATCGAGCTGAAAATCGGGAATTCTCTCAAAAGTCTCCTGAAGACTTTGCAACTTAGTACTGCACACCGTTAATTCTCTATCAGGGTTTTGTTTAGCTCGTGGGTGCATTTGGCCTGGAGGTTCACTAATACCACCAGCCTCTTCCGTCAAAATCTTTCTCAACTGGTCCATCGCACCAGGAGTAGCTGTGGGAATAGAGCGAATTACGCATTCGATGTCCAGCTCGTCGGCCTTTAAATGCTCGATAGTAATTTCTGGATTATTCATTGTTAAGAGATGAGAGAAAAAAAATTAAATTATATATAAACAATTTAGAGATACGGATAAAAGTTGAAGCTATGGTTAAATAGTGGTCAGTTTGCTGATATACTAGTTCAAAAATTTAAAAGCGTTAAACGTAGGAGATAATACAAGAACAATAAAAAAAAAATGTTTTAATTTAATTAAGCTATACGTTAGCAACGTTAAATGAATTCAAAGACTTAAACTTAGAAGTTCCACAACCAGAACGAAAATACAGAAGTTAATAAATGGAATTAAAAAAAGTGTGATTATCAATTAGCGGTTCCCAAAAAATTCCCAAATCCCCAAAAAAACAATTTGTAATAAAAATATTTATTTATAAATGATTTATATTTATTAACGAGTTCAAAATAATTTAGCGTTGGTATCGTCTATGAATTATTAAAATTCCTAATAAATAAAAAAAATAAAGTTTCCCAAAACCCAAAGAAAATATTAATTATACCCATTTACCAAATAAAATTAAATTAATTAATTACTCGAAAATTAAATTAACTATTTAAACGAAATTCAAATGAATTGATCAGACAAAGTTAAATAAAATTATTTAACAAAAAAAAATCCAAAGTTAATCTATGAAACCAAATTACGTTTATTAATGAACAAAAAAAATTAAATTAATCAATTAAATCCGAAAAATTAAATTAGAACTATGTACAATAATAACGTGGACATCCACAAGTCGGGAAACGTGAGGAGCTACGAGAATATTATTACTGTCACAAGGACTCACTCGCGTCAATTGTTGACTGCCGCTCACTCAAACGCTGATCAAACAACCGTACTTGAAGGATTATCACACGATGATTTACTGGCGTTCATTTAATTTTGAAATAGTTTCGTAACAAAAAAAAAAATGTTTATATAATAAAAAAAAAATTCAATCAAAAATCAAAAATAAATTGGCTTAATTTATTAACGAGAGTTAAACTAATTAATTTTAAATGAATTAATAAAAAAAAATAAAGGAAAACAGAAATGTAATCAATCGATATATAAAGCGAATACAAGTAAGGAATTAGCTGCTCCGCTACGCTGCAAGGAATTAAGAAAAGAATAATGAATGAGAAGAAAGTAAATAAAATTTTCACATACAGTGAAAAGTGAGTGAAAGTAAAATAAGAAAAATAAAGAAAGAGTTGATCGAATGATGATCGGTGCGGCCATGCGTTGGGCCGGTGGTAAGATAATAATAAATAATGATAAAAAAATGTTTGGTATCCTCCCCCGTTGGCCTCACAGTCGCACTCCTAGAGCTCCACCATGAGACGCGGGGTACTGTTAAAGATAATAATAAAACCGCTGAGGTCCAATAATTTTAATTAAAGAAGCTAAAAATAAGAAAATTAACAAAAGGAATGAACTAAGGATGTGCCATTGACCAATGAGACCACGAACTGTCCAATCAACACCACATTGGTGGAAACAACAAGTTCGCGATCTCAATGATCATGGCATACGGAACCAACATGGCAAACGATCCAGCGAGGTCGAATGACTCGAAGTCAGAACTCGCTTGGATCGCTCCCCATGAAGGTAGTTGGAACAAAATAAATTTAATTAGAAAATGAAGTATTTTACTTAAGGGTACGTAGATCTGCAAAAATAGAAAAAATAAAAAAATTGAAGAAAGCTAAACTCAGAACAAAGGAAGAATGAGTCTAACCACAATCTAACGCCACATGGCGGAAATGGTAGACCCACTCAACCGATGAACTGAGAATAGGGATTGACACTCACAACTGTATGTAATCAAACAGTTTACGCTGGTTACAATACAGATGCGGGTGCCAACCGGACAAGGGAAACATTGATGTGAGCATCCGTACAGATCAAACAACGCAAGCGTTGGACTTACGCGATGCTCACAACAAGTTAATAAAAAAATTGAAAACTGAAAAGACGAAAAAATTGAATTTAATTAGCCGAGTTTGGGCGCCAATTTAACGCAATCCCCCAAGGGATTTCGTTAACAGACATGAGAATAGCGGTCTGATGCGGTATAGTAGCTGGCTAGAGCTCACGGTGCGGCGTGGGGGTTTTCAGACATATTTCTCATGCTTGAATAACCGCATGAAGAACAAAATTAGAGGGGCAAATGGAAATTAAAATTATATTGCCACGGCCTCAGCGGCAAAAAGAAAATGATAAGCAGGGAGTGATCGATCCGGAGTGACCGTCTCAATCCCAGGCGATCACCGCCGTGACTGCCACACGGGCCTCCCTTCATCGGTCCGCCTACTGGGATGCTGTTTCCCAGTCGCGACGGCCACCGATGCCATTATGAGGGAAGGCGCCCGCATGACAATCCCAGCGACAATCCCCCGGAACGGAGACCGTCACCCCGACGCGATCAACTCATATGGCGTGCCGCCCTCCAGCACAGCCTGTCCTGGAGGAACGAACGGCACGCACGGAACAGGGTGGAATAAAGACCGACCCTTCACATGACCACACCTCACATCACTCGATCAATGATTTTGTTTACACGCACATGGTGCGGCGTAGCACACAACAGCAAGAAAATTCAAAGAAAATTTTTTGTTACGGTTAAAGAGGAAAAAAAATTGAAAATTAGGCAAAGGCAAGATAAATTACGTTAAAACTGATTCTACGTTAATGTTAAATTTCACTTTCACTATTCACTGTTTTAAGAAAATTAAAAAAAAACACAAAAATACCTGAAACAAATGAACCGTTATGGGGTCGAACCACACCCAAAAACGGACAACCGAGCGGAAGCGAAGTAAAAAGAAAAACAGCGAAAATTTTGTTCCTCTGTTTGAAGCGGAGACGTATGCCAGTCGTAACAAAATTTAAGCAAGAATACGACAATAGGAACTGGCATCTTACTGATCAGGGAAACTTTAATAATTTTTCGTTCAGTTTCGTTAAATTTAAACGAGGATAGTGATAAATGAGCGGATTTACCCACTCTTTCGTATTTTAAAACGAAGATAAATCCACTGAATTAAACCTGGATTAAAATTGTACCCTCGGATTTATACCTCAATATCGATGGCTAAAACAGTGGATACGGGCTATTTTCGAAATTTGGGAAATATAAAACGTCATTTACGATATGTCAAATTACGTATACAAAACTAAATATTTGTAGATAATGAATTGCAAATTTAAATTTAAATAAGTTTTTGAAAATTTAAGTTAAAAATGGAAAATATATTTAATGGGTCTTTATAGGGCCCTACACACTATATGACTTGTCGGGCCGACAGTCGGCCCGACCAAATCAGTATTGTATGTACAGTACCTGACATACCGTCTGATTTGGTCAGTTATCATTGATTATGAAAAGAGAACATACGAATCATGCCGCGAACTTTATCCAAAAAACAAAAAATTTTCATCATGATCTTAGCGTGTTTGAATTTAAACATTAAAAATCGAAGAATGTGGGCTAAAAAATGGCTGTTGCAACGCAAAAAATTTTGCCAAATGGTTTGGTGAGACTGAATGGGGCTCCGCCCGGGTATTCGATCTTGTTACGATATTTGGCAGTCTCCTATGAATATTTATAAATACTCTTGCGTCAAGAATGCGACGTGTTGGAAATCTGAGTTGATATTCATTGCGAGCTCGTGCTGCATTACCATCGCAAAATCCGTAAACAAAATGGATATCAATGTACTCCTCACTTGAGAACTGTGCCATTATAATATTAATTTTATTAAATTAATTAAAATTTTGATTCACAACACTGATAGAACACTAGATATTATCTCGAAACTAATGACTGAATCTGAAAATATTTAGTTTTTGTTTTTTGAACATTTAAACAAATGTTTCGCCTACTGTTTTACAGATCAAAATAAAATTGGTAAAATATTAACACTATAACATCTCTTAATTAGATTGAGAATAAACGAAATACGAAGAAAACTATGGCACGTGGGTACAAGTAATGTATTGGGGGATTGTAGAGGAGATCATGACAAATTAAAATTAAATAAACAAAAGAAAAAATTATAACGGTTTTTTTTGAGAAAAACTCGATTTTATAAAAAACAAATATTTTTTTTTACTTTAAATCACCATAGCTCTCAAACGGATGCAGATACAAGATAACCACCTAAACCTTAATAATAGCCTATACGATTACCAACCAAATAAGACTAAGTTGGTTGCTCTCCGATATAATTTTGGAAGTTACAGTTTAATATTTGGGTGTACTTTTTTTCTGAACCAAATTTTTTAAACACCCTGTATCTCAAAGGATATCAAAAATGGATCCCCCCTCCTCATACGATTTGTTTCTCAGAATGAACCAAGGAATCACCCCATGACGGATCAGCATCCCAAACCCGGACACCCTGTATATGTATATTGATAAAATTTATAGTTTAGTGAAAATTTTTTTTTTGATATACAAAATTTTTTTAGATATTTAAGTTTTTAGTGATGGTTATGGGTAAACAATAGTATCATCCCCGGTAGTTTTTTAGTTATTAAAGTTTTAGTGTTTTACATGTGATCAAAAAATTAATGATACACACAAACGTTAGTGCTGTACATAGTAGTGATAGTGATACACACAAACATTCGTGTCGGATATTAAGTTAAAGTGAAAAAAACGTGCTCGAGAAAAAATATCTCGCATGATAGACAATAAAAAAAAAACGGTAAATTCGATCATTCGATTTTTAAATGTTTTTTTTGATAACAAATAGCGGTAAGAACAATTGTATGCATAATATAAACAATATTTATTACTATACAGGGTGTCCCACAGGTACGAGTCCAAACGAGTAGTGCGTGTAGCTGGATCAATATCATGAAAAAAAGTCCACTACGCATATGCCCGGAAATGAACCGTTACCCACTTCAATTGCATTTCAAAATTTTTAGCATGGGACACTGCCTTGAATGATGTAGATGCCAATAACTCTTCTAAAAATTAAGATAACTCAATTGTTTTTCTATAATTTTAAAGACACAGAGTGCTTCTTTCTTGTCTGAAAGTAGGAATATCATGCATGGTATTTTCCATAAAAAAAACATTGGTGGAATTAAAAAAATTGTGCGAGAAATAATAAAAAAATTCATTAAACTCATTTTTTCTCGAAAAACTCACTTAATAATTTTTGTTTTTTATTTCAAATTTAAATTTAATAGACTATTTAATACAAAATTGCTTCATCGTTTTTTATCTAATCATGTATAGTTTTTGAGATATTAACATTTCAATGTTGTTCAACTTCGATTCCACAGTCATTCTGTTCAGATTTCACTCAACTCAAATTGTAGATGTACATATGTCGAAATAAGATGTCATCGATGGATACCTGTAAATAAACAATTGTAAGGTTAATAACGTATAATATCCAGTATAGAATTTAACTTAGCTTGTGTTAATCCAATTGTAAACACTGTTGAGTATAACCTAAAAATCAATTAAAATTGCGTTTACTTTCTTAAGTACTCATGTAACGAACACTTTTATATCTAATCATCTCAACAGTGGCAAGTTGTCCGAAATAGTTTATTTAATTAATTAATTAACATTAGTATCACGTAAATAGGTTGTTACATTATTATTGTTTACTACTTTATAAAATCATTTTTTGACAATTCAATTTGTAGCTCAATTCGAATTGAGTGCGTTTATGTCCCGAGTAATGTGTTTAATACTCTTTTATTTTTTACACCTATCGTAGAGCATTAGTACTACTGTAATTGTCAAAATATTCTAAATAAAGAAAATTTTTTCTTTTTTTCTCTCTTGCGATTCAACCTAACCAGTGAAGTCATCACATCAAATACAAAAATTATTAGAACAATTAAGAATAAAATTTAAATAAAAGTAAAGTGGCTTTTGTTTTATATCACCTTGTACAAAAGTGTTCGTACATTGTTTTGGTCCTTCGAGCCGGATTGTTGAAACTAACCGGCAAGTATTCATAAAAGCTTCTATAAAACAAAAGCAATCACCGCATGTGCAATAATAGTTCGCCATTTTGATAAAACATATCAAATTATATCAAGCAACCGCGTGTGTGTGATAAGTTCGTGATTTCCTGTAAATTAATTGTGTACGGTGAAGTCAATTATGGAAAAATTAACTAAAAAAAAGGCATTATTAAAGGACAATTCACTCGTCTCGCTAATTATATTGAGGCAAATGGCGCGAAGCTTTCATACGATGAGTTATGCATTCGATGTGACAATGCGCACAAATTATACACTGAATTTATTGCTACCGAAGATGCCTTGTTTGACATTGATTCAACCGTACCGTCTGAAATGGACATCGTTGATGACAGTTATTATTCAATCATTCCCAAGCTGAAAGGCCTAATGCGTGCTACGTCGGAAACTAACCCATCAATTGTTCATGATTCACCACTGGATAGCAGTATCGCAGTCAATCCAACATCAGATTTCAAGTTACCGTCATTAACAATGCCGTCATTCGATGGTAACCTCAAAGACTGGCAATCGTTCTATGACATATTTTCATTGACCGTACATGAAAATACTTCGTTATCTCCAGCGCAGAAGTTCAAATACCTCTAGGGACTTTTGAAAGGAAATCCCTACAATTTAATCAGTCATCTTCGGGTAGACGACGCCAGTTACATTGAGGCTATTCAACGACTCGTCAAGCGATATGACCAGAAAAAACCGATTGTAGAGGCGCACATCAAATCTTTTCTTGAACTACCGAAAGTATCAAAAGCAAATGCTGCCCAACTTGTAGCATTTCATGACAACATAGATGAGGTCGTCAGAGGCTTAAAGGCGTTAGGCAAGGAGGCAGAGGCACGTGACCCCTGGCTAATTTTTATGGCAACTGATCGACTTGATGATGAGACCAGGAAAACTTGGAGGTACAAAACAGCAGAGGAAGATTTTCCAACAGTCCAAGGTTTTCTTGACTTTTTATTGAACCGCGTAGATGCACTCACAGAGATCAAACCGACCAGTGTCAAGGACACCAAATCACATCAATCGTCTAAGGTGTTACATGTTGACTCAATATCATTACCATCATGTATACTCTGCAACGTCGAACGACATCGTCTTTTTGAATGTACCAAGTTCAAATCCATGACAATCAATGATCGAAAACAATTTCTAAAGGAAAAGCAGCGATGTTTTAATTGTCTCGGAGGAGACCACAGCGTTTATCAGTGCCGATCCAGAAGAACATGCCAACTTTGCCATCGGAGACATCACACCCTCGTTCATTCTCAACCAACTGCAAGTCAAGGTACATCGTTAGAAGCCAAACAATCCACTAGCACGACCCTAACTGCCTCCCTACGAGGAAACCAAAACCCAGCTGTGGTCAGTCATGCTGTTAGTGCAAATGCAATATTACTTACTGTGTTGGTTGAAGTTCGAGATGGCTATAACAACTGGCATACCATTCGAGGCCTGCTAGACTCAGGTTCGACCAGGTCACTCATAAAAGAATCGTGCGTAAATAGATTAAACCTGAGCAAGGCGAAT
The DNA here is from genome assembly GCA_958295665.1 of Tipula vernalis. Classification (NCBI taxonomy): domain Eukaryota; kingdom Metazoa; phylum Arthropoda; class Insecta; order Diptera; family Tipulidae; genus Tipula; species Tipula vernalis. Next base: position 137,313,833 of record OY282559.1, read on the forward strand.
GCGATAATCTTCTTACAAGGCATTGGAGGAACGAAAGCGGGCTGCTCAAAGGGAACTACAAATATTACAATCAGATTGAGAATTAATCAAGAAATCTCATACAATATTGATGCCCTAATCGTCACCAAATTGACCTCGCAATTACCAACCAATCCGGTGGTAGTGCACATACCAAATGATAACATGATTAGTTTGGCTGATGGCTGATCCTACCTTTGGAAAACCAGGTCCTGTCGATTTACTTATAGGCAGTGATTATTTCTTTGAAATACTGAATGCCGGACAGATGTTGATCGATCAACAAAATGTTATCTTCCAAAACACTCAACTGGGTTGGATCGTGGCCGGCGGAAGATCGTCGCAAGACATGTCCACTACATCAAATCAGATGCATCTCACGGAGCAACAAGAAGTTTACATCGATAAGACATTACGACAATTTTGGGAAACTGAAAGCCTCCCACGACCAGTCGAGTATACATCTGAAGAATCGAAATGCATTGAACATTATACAGACAATGTAAACTGCAACAAAAATGGAAGGATAACAGTTGCCTTAACATTCAGGAGAACTCCACCTCAGCTGGGTCATTCATTCAAAATTGCATTGCGTCAATTCCAAGCACTGGAAAAAAGATTAAGTTCAAATGTTCAATTACAAATAGATTATGTGACCTTTATGCGAGAATATGAGCGACTAGGCCACATGAGGCCCATACCAAGCCATAAAATCGACCAGCCTGGCAGTCAACCATATTACTTACCAAATCATGGCGTTGTTAAGAGTTCGGATTGTTCGAAGCTTCGAGTTGTATTTAATGGATCACAGAAAACATCGTCAGGTCAGTCACTGAATGATGAGCTAATGGTCGGGCCAACAGTCCAGCAAGGTCTGTTTGAAATTACATTACGGTACAGAAAACACAAATTTGTTTTCAGCGCGGACATCGAAAAGATGTACCGTCAAGTGATGGTCCGAGAAGAGTACACTGACTACCAGCGTATACTGTGGCGGGAATCATCTAAGCATCAATTGCAGCACTACAAATTACTGACAGTCACATATGGTACTGCACCCGCACCCTTCTTGGCAACTTATTCATTGACCTATATCACCAATAAATTTCATGCCAAGTATCCAAACACAGCTAAAGTACCAAACTCGGATGTATACGTTGACGATGTGATCACCGGTTCAAGTACGCTAAACGGAGCGTTAGTACTGCGAAATGAATTAATAGAAATTCTGGGATCTGCAGGATTTAAACTAAGAAAGTGGTCGGCAAATCATCCCCATATTTTGGATGACATCAACCAAGCTGATCTGCAACCAGTAACACGATCATTTAACGACAGTGGGAAGATGATATCCATATTAGGACTGTATTATGAACCATCCAGCGACGTTTTTAGGTTCAAAGTGGATATCCCAGAACATTCTGTTATGACAAAACGTAGTTTATTGTCAGAATCATCGAAGATCTTCGATCCACTGGGTTGGCTATCTCCGACCACGATCGTTATTAAAGTCGTGTTCCAACAGTTATGGCTCGAGAAACTTGGATGGGACGATACCTTGCCAGAGTCGTGTAAGATGAATTGGAAGAGGTTGAGAAATGACCTCAGTACAATCGAGCAATTGGAAATCAAAAGATGGCTGTATTCGACCGAGACAATAGAAATCCATGGGTTCTGTGATGCGTCAAAGGACGCCTATGCTGCGGTTTTGTACTCTCGTGTAATATATCACCAACAGAAGCTTACACTAATATTATCGCAGCCAAAGCAAAGGTAGCTCCCATAAAAACGGTATCAATTCCCAAATTGGAGCTCTGCGCGGCTACATTATTGGTTAAGTTAATGGAAACTGTTACAACGGCGCTAAATTTTGAGATCACACCAAAACAACTCTTTTACACCGATGCCAAGATAGTATTGGACTGGTTATCTAAACCGGCGAAATCATGGCCGACATATGTGGCAAATCGAACTGGACTAATACTATCCTACTCGAATCGAAACCAGTGGCATCATGTCAAATCAGCAGAAAATCCAGCTGATCGAGTAACTCGGGGAGTGCCCCCAAGTGAGCTGAAAAATGATACCTTGTGGTAGATGGGTCCTATATGGTTATGTACCAACCCATTGATCATTCCATCTGAAGTCATTCAAGTTGCTCAAGACGATGAACCAGATTCGCAGTCCTACCATATAGTGCAAGAGGTCGATAGGTTTGACCAGCAGCTAGAAGAGATGATTGCACGGGTTTCGAAGTATCCAATAATAATACGAATAGTAACTCGTATCCGCAGATATATCGTAAATGCAAAACGATCAACTGAACCAAAATCATACGGAAGTTTCACAGTTAATGACCTCAACCAAGCCGAGAATTACATAATCAAGCATGTGCAAGCCCAAGCGTTTTCCGAGGACATCAAGTCAATACATTCAGGACAGCTATCACCAAAAAGTAAGTTATTTAAACTTTATCCATTCGCAGACAATCACGGACTGCTAAGGGTTAGTGGCAGATTAGCCAATGCACCACTCAACTTTGACACTCAACACCCGATCATTCTTCCGTCAAATCATTTATTGGTGCAGAGAATGATAGAACACTATCATCGAAAGCTATGTCATGCAGGAATTTCGCAGCTTACTAGCTACACAAAACAAAGATTTCACATTATTCGCAGAAAAAATCTTATACAGAAGACCATTCACCACTGCATTACGTGTCACCGTCACAAAGTCAAGGTTCAAACTCAGTTAATGGGCCAGCTGCCATCATCAAGGGTGAGTTATAATAGGCCATTTATCACAAGTGGTCTCGATTATGCTGGGCCATATCGAATTAAAGCTCATCAGTTACGGAATTCAAAAATAATGAAAGGCTACATCTGTATTTTTGTGTGTATGGCAATTAAAGCGGTTCACATCGAGCTGGTAACTAATCTAAGTACAGATTCATTTATAGCAGCATTGCGTCGATTTCAAAGTACAAGAGGAATCTGCACGGACTTGTATTCTGATAACGCGACTAATTTCATCGGGGCCATCAATCAATTACAAGAGCTCCAAGAGATGTTTAACTCAACACAATTTTCTCACAAGGTCAGTACCTGGGCAGCAGAACAGGGTACACAATGGCATCACCACCAGCAGCGCCTAACTTTGGAGGTTTGTGGGAAGCTGCCATCAAATCGACGAAGTTTCATATAAAACGCGTCATCGGAGAAACCATTATGTCATATGAAGGACTACTGACATTCCTGAAAGAAATAGAAGCCATACTTAACTCACGTCCGCTATGTCGCAACGATGAAAGTGCGGACCCACTAACACCAGCACATTTCATATTGGGCCATCCAATGACACTTATACCAGAACCATCATTATTGAATACCAAAATTAATACATTGTCTAGATGGCAAATGATTCAAAAACTGATTCAGAAATTTTGGGTTCGCTGGCATGCTGAATACTTAACCACTCTGAACCAATTTCAAAAATGTAATCAAGCAGTCAATCAAGTTAAAATTGGTGATCTAGTCATTTTAAAGGAAGAAAACGTACCACCAGCAAGATGGCCATTAGCGAGAATCTTAGAAGTTCATCCTGGACAAGACAATTTAATACGGGTTGTAACTGTACAAACCGCCACGAATACGTTTAAGCGTCCGATTACTAAGATCTGTATCATTAATTGACTCATCCGAGTCAAGGGCGGCGGAATGTTCAACTTCGATTCCACAGTCATTCTGTTCAGATTTCACTCAACTCAAATTGTAGATGTACATATGTCGAAATAAGATGTCATCGATGGATACCTGTAAATAAACAATTGTAAGGTTAATAACGTATAATATCCAGTATAGAATTTAACTTAGCTTGTGTTAATCCAATTGTAAACACTGTTGAGTATAACCTAAAAATCAATTAAAATTGCGTTTACTTTCTTAAGTACTCATGTAACGAACACTTTTATATCTAATCATCTCAACAGTGGCAAGTTGTCCGAAATAGTTTATTTAATTAATTAATTAACATTAGTATCACGTAAATAGGTTGTTACATTATTATTGTTTACTACTTTATAAAATCATTTTTTGACAATTCAATTTGTAGCTCAATTCGAATTGTCAATCGAATTGAGTGCGTTTATGTCCCGAGTAATGTGTTTAATACTCTTTTATTTTTTACACCTATCGTAGAGCATTAGTACTACTGTAATTGTCAAAATATTCTAAATAAAGAAAATTTTTTCTTTTTTTCTCTCTTGCGATTCAACCAGTGAAGTCATCACATCAAATACAAAAATTATTAGAACAATTAAGAATAAAATTTAAATAAAAGTAAAGTGGCTTTTGTTTTATATCACCTTGTACAAAAGTGTTCGTACAAATGTAGTACTTAGTAATTTATTGTATGAATTTCCAAGTTTTCAACTTCACAAACAATTTTCAAAATGATTTCTATTTCGTAACAAGCATAGTTGCAGTCTTTTAATGGCAGCAGCCATGTTGCAACTTACTAAATTTTTTTTTATTTTGTTGCCGACATTATTGATTCGATCAACCAACTGCTCCCTAGTCTGAATGTTTGTTTTGTAGACTTCTCCTTTCAAGTATCTCCATATATAAAAGTCTAATGGTGTTAAATCTGGAGATCTAGCCGGCCAAGCTATAGGTCCGCCGCCGAATTTATATCAAACCAATTTCGAACTTGTCTTCCATGGTGTGCAGGAGCTCCATCTTGTTGATACAAGAAAGTATTTATCATCATGAGTGGAATTGAATCTAGCACAATGGGAACTTTTTCATTCAAATATTCAAGATAGTTTTGTGAGTTCAATCTTTCCGGCAGTAAAATTGGCCCAATAAAATTATTTCCAATTATACCACACCATACATTAACACTAAAACGTCTTTGAAATAATGATTCTCGCTTAACGTGTGGGTTTTCTGGTTGCCACTCATGAAGATTGTGAACATTTGTTATTCCATCCCTCGGTAATGTCGATTCGTCTGTAATAAAATGGATTACAAATATGTAGGATTATGTTCCTCGTTGTTTAACAATAAACGGCAGAAATTTGTTCTGTTTGGTAAATCGACTGGTAATACTTCTTGCACTGGAGTGTAGTGGAATGGGTGTAGATGGTTTCTTCGAAGTACTCTCCAGACTTTATTTTTGCTAATACCAAGTTGTATCGAAAGACGTCTCGTGCTAATATTGGGATCTCTTTGTACTGAATTCAAAACTTGTTCATCGGTATTGACTTCATATTGAATTCGGCTAACATTTTCGTATTCATAGGGAACCAATGTTCCTCGCTCTCGTAATCGTATGTGATTTCAAATATTCTATGATCTGGCACCGGCCTACCTCTGGATAACGATTTTCACGTTCTGCAGCTCGTCCATTTCCGTTACATAAACTATAAATAAAATGGATGTCGGCGATTTCTTCGAATGTGTAGCGTGGCATTTTATTATTTCTGATTACAAACGCGCAAAAAAATTATTTTCAAAAGATTAACAACGATTTTAGGTATACGTTTACTAACAAGTACTACACTGAAATGTTAATATCTCAAAAACTATACATGATTAGATAAAAAACGAGGAAACAATTTTGTATTAAATAGTCTATTAAATTTAAATTTGAAATAAAAAACAAAAATTATTAAATGAGTTTTTCGAGAAAAAATGAGTTTAATGAATTTTTTTGTTATTTCTCGCACAATTTTTTTAATTCCACCAATGTTTCCTTTATGGAAAATATCATACATGATATTCCTACTTTCAGACAAGAAAGAAGCACTCTGTGCCTTTAAAATTATAGAAAAACAATTGAGTTATCTTAATTTTTAGAAGAGTTATTGGCATCTACATCATTCAAGGCAGTGTACCATGCTAAAAATTTTGAAATGCAATTGAAGTGGGTAACGGTTCATTTCCGGGCATATGCGTAGTGGACTTTTTTTCATGATATTGATCCAGCTACACGCCCTACTCGTTTGGACTCGTACCAGTGGGACACCCTATTTATTAATAATCAATTGTAATTATTTATTACTAATTATACGAGTATATTAATAATCAATTATTAATTATTTATTACTAATTACTAACGACTACTTACTAATTACTAATTAATTACAAATAATAAATTACTAATTATTGATTACTAATTACTAATAAATAACTATTAATAATTAATAATTACTGAATAATTATTACTAACTATTAATAATTCCCGTGTGGGGTTTTGTCAGTTCCCCTATCGGGCGCCTCCCCAGGTGGCGGATCGAGAAATGCCCGAAAGATATTTCAGGTACCGGGGAAATCAAATATTCGGGGCGGACCAAAACTGACAAGGCCGTAGAGTTGGAAAATTCTGTGATTTGTTGACTTTCAAATTGTTTTTGCAAGAGCCCTACGGCTCATATGAAAATGGCACTAAGTGATTTCAATTCGGCAATGTATGCCCTCTACAACCTATAAAGTCACTATATGAGCCAATCTTTGAGATTCGTGCTATTTGGTATAATAGAGAACAACGTCCTTGTTCCAAACGAAATTCATCGGTATGTTAATTTTCTAAATTTTTTTGCAAGAGCCCTACAAAAAAAAGGCAAGAGCCCTACAAAAGCATATTGGAATTGAATGTTAGAAATTATTTGAGGCTTGTTTTATTTGAATAACTTTATTTTTGTTAAATACAGTGTTAAAAGAAGTACACTCGCATAAACATTTCTCCAAAAACTAATTTTTTCTATAATCTCAATTTTGTCCAAAAACTTCACACCGGTTTAAAATAGTCCTGGCAACGGGGGTTATGGAAAATTTTGAAAATAAATAAAACCAAAAAAAAGTGTAGTTATACGAAGAATCCTAAGAAAGAAATAATTTCAAGTCATAATTTTCTTTTAGGAAATCTTGTCGAATTAATATTACTATCGATAAAATGGGTGAACAACCATAAACACAAACAATTTTCATGATCTACAAGTTCGACACAAAAATATCAAAAAGGAGCCATTGGCAACAGCGGTTGGAGGGGTATTTGCAGTTTTTAAGGTGGAAAATAATAGTAGAGTGAATTTCTTGCTGCGTTATATGGATTCTGAAGGTTTCATGATTGTGTGCTATAAAATAGTGCCAGAAGATCAATACAAAATGGATTTCAAAGAAATCTGTGCATTATTGGAGAAGCATTATAATCCAGTTTCACTTGAATTAACGGAAAATTTCGTATACGCAACCAGTCATTAGAACGATGGCAATAAACTGCAATTTTGGCCCATACCTAAATACGGCATTACGTATTCCAGCTAGAAAATTTGGCTTTGAAACAGAGACCCTATTTGGGAATCCGTTTCGTTTTGTCGTTCGAATAGAATTGGTATTTTGGAATTCGATCGAAAATAAAAATATACACTGTTAAATAATCAAAAGGGAAATTCTTCTTTTTGGGTAAACCTATACGAAAAATATAAACCTTGATGAATTTTTGACGTATATCTCGCAGTTTGAAAATTTTTAATAGCTATATGTTGAGCTATGTATTCTGTTAAATAATTATTATAAACAATATATTTGTGTCTTCTAAATGAAGTTAAAGTTGATGATGACAAATTTCTTCATGTACGAGGGCGGATTGAAAATGAAGCTACCTAGCGCTAGATGGCAGCACAAACACAAACATTTTTTGTTTTTTAGAAATTGCGATCTGTCAAACGTCAGCTGTTAAAATTTCACCCAAATGCATCGATTAGTTTATTTGTTGTAGTCGTTTGAAGTAAGCAACTTTTGTGTTTCTTGAAAAATGGAAAAAAACGAATTTCGTGCAGTGATTAAACACTATTATTTGAAAGGGAAAACGGCGAAAGAGACAAAAGAAAAGCTCGATAAACATTACGGTGAGTCTGCTCCGTCAGATTACATGGTAAAATATTGGATTGCTGAATTTAAACGCGGCCGAAGAAGCACTGCAACAATACCATCAACAGGAAGGCCAAAAGAGGTGGTTACTGAAGAAAATATCAAGAAAATCCTCGATATCGTTATGAATGATCGCCGAGTCAAGTTGCGTGAGATTGTTGAAATGGTAAACATATCATATGAACGTGTGTTCAACATTTTGCATAAACATTTGCATATGAAAAAGCTATCGGCAAGATGGGTGCCGCGTTTGCTCAGTGTCGAACAAAAACGAGTTCGACAGACCACTTCACAGCGGTGTTTGGACATGATAAAGCGTAATCCTGTTGATTTTTGGCGTCGATTAATTACTGTTGATGAAACGTGGGTCCACCACTACACACCTGAAATCAAAAATCAATCGAAACAATGGGTGGAAGCTGGTGGAAGTGCTCCGAAGAAGGCAAAGGCAGTGAAATCGGCTGGCAAAGTTATGGCCACTATATTTTGGGATGCACACGGAATATTGCTCATCGATTATCTTGAAAAAGGATCCACAATCACAGCAAAGTATTATCGTGCATTATTGGATCAATTGGTTGATGCAATCAAGGAAAAACGACCACATTTAAAGAAGAAAAAAGTGCTCTTTCTGCAAGACAACGCATCGGTTCACACAGCATTAGATACGATGCTAAAATTACGTGAAATACACTTCGAATTGGTTGATCATCCACCTTATAGTCCATATTTAGCTCCTAGTGACTTTTTCCTGTTTCCAAACTTGAAAAAATGGCTCGCAGGACAAAGATTCATTTTAAACGAAGAAGTGATTATCGAAACTAACGCGAAATTTGAGGGGTTCCCGAAATCGTATTATTCGGATGGTATAAAAAAGTTGGAATATCGTCTTACTAAGTGTGTCGAATTAAATGGAGACTATGTTGAGAAATAAATGGTTTTTGGCAAAAAAAATGTTGTTTTCCTACTTAGGTAGCTTCATTTTCAATCCGCCCTCGTACGTATATAAGTAAGTGTTTATTTAGTATTTGCTGAAATTTTCATATTTCGTGTATTTATGATATTTCTTCCACTAAAATTGGCTTGGCGAATGTTATTTAATTCAAACAGCAAAACCAAAAAAAGTTTAAAAATAGAATTGGTTTAAATTAGGAACAGTAAAGGACCCAATACCGATCCTTGAAGAACTTCAACACTCACGGATCTAGGATCACTCAAAATACCACCAATTCTAACTTAACCATGTCAAAGTCCTTAGAAGCATCAACAAACAAACCAGCAGAAACATTACCACAGTTCAGCCCATTATGTATAATATCTAAAAATCCTAACAAAGCTGACTCAGTACTCATACCTTGATGGAAGCCCTGTTGATGTACACTAAGTATGTTAAAGTGATTTAAGAAAATAGTCACTTTGTTTTTAATTGCTTTCTCTAGAACTTTCAAAATGACTGGCTGGAGTGCGATTGCCGATTTAAGTCGTGCAGGTACAAATCCCTGATTGGAGGATAAATTGAATATATGAGTCAGGACTGAACAGACGAATTTAGAGATAGCTTTCAAAATATGACTAGCGACTCAATAATAGATATTATTTCATTGCTAGAGACTAGAGCCATAAAAAAAGTTTTAGAACAATAATCAGAAGGTAGATCGTAATTAGATGCTAAGTTACTCGGCCAAAATTTGGATCGTAGGCCATTGGCAATATTTGTAAAATAACGGTTAAATTCATTTGAAATATCTAAATCACTTGTGAGAAGTGTACCATTGTCTGATAGAATATTTTTTATCGAAGATACTTTAGGCCGTTTAGTTAAAATTTCATTCACCTAAGCAACGATTAACACAATATGTTTCTTTTTCTCTTTTTATGCACAGATTAATTTGATTGCAACTAAGCTCATAGGATTCACGTAGTTTTGAATTATTAGGATGTGTTTTTAATTTTTCCGCAATTAGTTTTTTAATTCGTCTTGGCATTGATGTTATTTATCCTTGAGTGAGTGTAACATTGCTCTAATAAGATCGAAATAGTGCTTAGAAATTGATCAAGAGCTAAAGACGGATCTTTAAGGCTCAGTACCATATTCCAATCTACATGCTCAAGAATATCATTTAATAGTGTAAAGTTGAGTTTCTTTCTAGATGATGATCCGAAATCTTGAGGTCGACCACCGAAGGTGAAAAACATAAAAGATCATTTGACCTGAGATGAGCAAAGAAGTGGTCGATACACGTAGATGTTGATGTTGTCACTCTTGTAGGAATATTAATCAAAGACTCTACTCCAAAAGAAGACGTAATACGCAAGAGGAAAAAAAATAAGTTACATGATCCACTTTCAATAATTAATTTAATTTATTTCAAATAATTAATTTGTTCAGTTGGTTCAACTATCTTCCTATAAGAGCCAGTAGTGATGATTGACATAGTTTTAATGTTTTAATATCGCTCTATATTTAATACCCTTTTAATTGACGATATGGGTGAAGCAGCACTTCTCGATCTCTATGGTCAGTGACAAGAACCTGCCCACCTTCTGTACCTAGCCGGCAAACGTGCTGCGGTCACTAATGTATAGGACCATAGGGATATTCTGCTAGCGGAGTAAAATTCAACGATGAAGTGCCACAATACAGTGGCGTTTAATTCTACGGTTATTCTAAGTAGCTCCGTTACAGTGACACACATACACATACATATATCTATACATATATATATATATATATATATATATATATATATATATATATATATATATATATATATATATATATATATATATATATATATATATATACATATATATATATATATATATATATATATATATATATATATATATATATATATATATATATATATATATATATATATATATAAATATATATACATATATATATATATATATATATATATATATATATATATATATATATATATATATATATATATACATATACATACATACATACATATACATACATACATACATACACATACACATACGCATACATATACATTGTGATCTAGATGATGGATCACCTGCTCTCCTCCCTCCCGTTGGCAATACCACGCAGAATCATTCGGTATGCCCCTTTATATTAAGTGTTAGCCCATCCTACTTCATCACCTGTATCTTGCCGTGTTTATTCACACATAACAGTACCCTGAAATTGCCTAGATAAACTGAGAAACAAAAGTATAGCAATGTTCCGTGAATTAAAATAAAGTCTTGCCCGTAATATCGTGAAGGAAAATCTCAAACATATGAAACATAATGAAATCACAGAGAAATTGATTGATTATTGATTTAATTCACTTAATATCAAATTTAGGTTTATAACAAAACAAAAATATGTATAACGGATCCGCGGTCCTTAAGATTTGAACATTTAATACAGTAGTACGTAAGATTTATAAATAGATATAAAAAAAATAAACTTAATTAATCTCTTGAGGAATGTTTTATGTATAAATCAAATTAAAATATGTAAGAACAAATAAATAAATATATGTATTTAGGTATGTAAGAAATAATACAACTTAGGTAATAAATAAATAGATATGAAATAATATAGTTTAAATAATAAATAAATAAGTATGGACAATTGCCCAACTTATAATTAGCCCACTTAGCTGACTAGAGTAATGGCGTCGTCACATTTTGGTTTGGCGGCCTTTTCCATTTTCTTTATTTCACGCAACGCCGAACTTTCTCAGTTAATTATTTTCTTCTTTTTATTGTACGCAATTAAACAATCCACGCCCAATTATTGGGGCCAGAAAAAAAATATGTCGCGGAAATGATACCTCTTCCGCGACAACTTAAGCTTAGAAATTTAGCAATTTCCTGGCTGGTAAGTTTATATTTCCTATCGCTGTTGGATATTTTGTTTTATTTTTGTTTTATTTTTGTTTTATGAAACAATAATGGCCACTTATTGTACCAGTGCCAATGTTAAACTTAAACACGCACAAACACAGCTCTATCAATACAATTTTGTATTTATACACTCGTTCAATGTAGCTGTTCTATTTCAATATAATACACCGTTTATTAAATTTTATGACAACGTCTCGAAGTGGAATGAGTATAGATAGCAATTTTAATTTATAATTTGATGTTTTTTTTTGTTTTGTTGTTGTTGTTGATAATAAAAAAAAATCCAATGAAAAGAAAAGGTAACAAACCCAAATGTTCATCCGCTCTATTACCACCTAAATGAATTGGTCAATTAGACCATTAACCAATCTAGCAGGGCAGCACACACCCTGGGTAACCAAAAATATTTGTCAATTATTTTGCTTAAGTACTCCCCTCACGATAACACTTAACTGACGAAAATTCAACGACTGTTTGCCTGGAACATTGCCAACAATGTTACGTGGGGCAGTCCCACACCCATGAGAAGGTCTCATAAGCCGGGCATCTATTCTTGAATTCTGACTACAATATCATCAAAATCAAATACCCAATCGGAAATCATTTCAAAGAGAATGCGATAAATGATATTAACTCTACTGTTTAATATCTTTAGCATGATACATTCCCAATACTTTCCCCTTCTCATCGGCAACTTCATAGATTACTGAGCCAATCCGCTTGGAAACTATAGCTTTAACGAACTTTGGCGCGAGCTTTCCACTGAAATCCTTTTGAGCGCAGCTCTGAACAAAATTGCGTATATATACAGTTTCGCCGGGGTTAAATGATCGTGATCGGCTTCGCAGATTGTAGCTTGAAGCATTTCGTGCATAGGCTTCCTTGAGATTCTGCAGTACAGTATTCTGGACTGAGGACAATCGATCAGCTGATGATGAGATTTCTATGTTTCGATCTTCCAGTGAGTTTAGTTTTCGAAGTAGTCCATACATTGACCTGTGAGAGAGTTTGTGCTGTCCAAAAACTAAGTAGTGAGGCGAAAATCCTGTAGACGAATGTACAACATTTCTTAATGCACCGGCAATCTCACTTAAATGGCAGTCCCACTTTTTGTGGTCATTTTTAATGTAAGACCTTACAGATGCAAGTATTGAGCGGTTCACTCGCTCGGAGGCATTGGACTGTGGGGCATAGATAGCCGTAAACTCGTGCTTTACTCCATATTTTTGTAGAAGTTCCGCAATAGCAATGATTTGAACTGTGGACCGTTGTCAGAAAATAAAACCTCAGGTACGCCAAACATATGGAAAACATTTTCTTCTAGGAACTGGCATACTTTTGCTGCCGAAGCGGACCGCAACGGTGATAGTATTGGGAAACCGGTATACTGATCCAGAATTATCAAGATGTGTGTAAATCCATTGGTGGTACGTGGATAAGGGCCCAAAAAATCAATATAAAGCCTTTGAAATGGCCTGATTGAGTCAATAAATTTTCCCATTTCTGGGCGAGTTGAAAAATTGACAGGTTTGCTCATCTTACACACTACACACATCTGAATAAAATTTTTAACCTCGGCAGCCATCGAGGACCAGTAAAATTGACGTTTTAATATCTCAAGTGTTTTGGCAAAACCTTGATGGGCCGCTGATGGCGGATTGTGCGCTTGCTCTATAAGCTCGAACGTAAGTCCTACTGGTATCACTAACTTCCATGATGAAATATCTGTCTCTGCCTGGTTCGGATTATTCAATTTTATGAAAAGTTTACCTTCATCGACTTTGTAATTAGAGTTTACTTCCGGATTATTCAATATACTATCTATTTTGCCTTGATAGTCTGGGTCCTGGAAGACAGATGATTCCATATTTATATTTAATGGGACTTCAGTGGACAATTTAATTTCATCGATGTTGACCCGTGATAGACTATCAGGGACGACATTTTGACTACCTTTACTATATTCAATGGTAAACTTATGAGCTTGAAGTTTTAATACCCACCTAGCTAGACGTCCGGCTAGGTCCTTCTGATCCATTAACCATTTTAGGCTGGAGTGATCGGTAATAATGGTGAATGGATGTCCATCAATATAAGGTCTAAATTTTTTAACGCTCATCACTGCAGCTAAACACTCCAATTCAGTGATGGTATAATTCCTTTGTGCCTTATTCAGCTTTGCCGACGTATAAGCAATGGGATGCTCTTCTTCTTCTTCATTTCGCTGAAACAGCACACTACCAACACCCGTGGTACTTGCGTCACATTGAACATAAAAGTGTCGCTTAAAATCAGGGTTTACTAGAATTGGAGCAGATATTAAGGATTGTTTTAACTTATCGAATGAGTCTTGGGCTTGTTCGTTCCATTTGGGTTTCGCGCCTTTCTTCAATAGGTCACTAATTGGAGCTGCCAAAGCGGAGTAATTGGGGATAAACCTCCTGTACCACCCGGTCAATCCCAGGAATCCCCGTATTTGTTTTGTCATGGCAGGAGTGGGGTATTCGGTTACTGCCTGCACTTTGGACGGATCCACTCTAAGGCATCCATCACCAATTACATATCCTAAGTATCTTGTCTCCCTGAGCATAAATTTAATTTTTTCTACATTTATGGTCAGCTTTGCTTCTCGCAACAATCTCGCCACTTCAGATAGTAATAAAATATGATCGTCGAAAGTAGCTGAAACTACGAGAAGATCATCAAGGTAGACAAACACCCGGTCATGCAACTGGTGAGGGATGACCCTATGCATCAGTCGGCACATCGTTTGGGCTGCATTACACAACCCAAACGGCATGACGACAAACTGGTAGAGTGGACGTCCTGGGACGGTGAAAGCTGTCTTATCCCTTGACTCATGATCTAGGGGAATTTGCCAGAAGGCGTCTTTTAAGTCGATGGAACTTATATATCGAGTTTGTTCCAATCGGCTTAGTAACCCATCGATCAAAGGCAAAGGATAAGCATCAGTCACCGTCACCGCGTTTACCTTACGTGCGTCCAGGCAGAGCCGAACCTTTCCATTAGCCTTACTCACGAGACTCACTGGAGATGGCCAGGAACTTTGGCTTTCTTCAATTACGCCCAATGCTATCATCCGATCCAGCTCCTTATAAATTTCAGTCTGTTTAGCCGGGGACACAGCATAGTACCTCTGCTTTATCGGTCGTGCTTGACCTACATCAATTTTGTGGGTTAGAAGGTGTGTTCGTCCCAAACCCAATTTCTCACAAGAAGGAAACTGATTTACGACATTAGCTAGAATGGTCTGTTGGCGGACATTTAGTTCGTGTTTCTCGGTATTGTTGAATGCAGGTGGCACGCTATTTTGTAACTCACTGACCATCATAGGAACCAACCCAAATAATTCCCAAAAATCCATCCCTAAATATTACTGCTTGGCTCAGTCCTGGCGCGATATGAATTCGCAGTGATTTTGTCTTGCCACCATATGAAATCTTTGCCACGAAATGTCCTATAACTCTTTGCTGCTGGCCACTGGCAGTCCATAATGTTGACGGGAGGCTGTTAATCTTCAAGTTATTAGACTTCATGAATTCTTCTGCTTCACAACCCAAAACAGTAACGTTTGCTCCACTATCGAGCAGACCACGGTACGGTATCCCATTTATAAGTACATTGGCATAAGGCCTAGGGTCGGTCACCGTAGAAAGAACTGATTCGCACACCATTTTCTGTAGAGTTTTTCTTAGTTTAAAATATCTGAGCGACCGATTTAATTTTGAATTCTGGACTAAGGGTGATTGCTGGAGATATGGAAATATTTGATGCATTAATCCTGGTTCGTATTGACACCTCTCTTCAGAATTGCATTGTAAAACTCCGGATCGGTGTTCGTAGCCACTTCTTCTAACATCTGTCTGGGTGCTAAATTCTTGGGTGGTTGGGAGTTCAGCGCCCCAGTGCTTCTGAAGTCCCTCCTTATGTTTCCCTGTTGAAGATTTTTACATTTTACACACTGTGTCTTTATAGTATTTGGTGTCCCACAACCAAAGCAAAATCGGTGCTTAATCGGGATAGCACAGTCCTTGTAGAAATGTCCAATCCCGAAACAATTCCAACAAGCGTTTGGCGAATACGACTTCTGAAAACTAGTTGCTCGTTGATCTAAGAATTGTCTAGACGATGCAATGGCACAGACAGAATCAGAGTGCTGAGGCTGCTCAGAATAATTCAAACCGATGGCACCATCATTCACACCATGCCCGATCACATCCAACTCATTAACATTACGAGGTCTTGCTTGGTGGTCTATTTCCGGAGTCCACCCTATCCTACTCCAGGTATCCTCTACTGTCACACATTGGTTGACCATTTCAGTTACGCTTAAGAATCGTTGTCCCGCATATTTAGCCTGTAAGCCGCCCCGCATATTTCTGGTTAATAAATTTATTAATTCTGTATCGGTCATTGGTATCTTTAACGATAGAGCCAAGCTCCGTATTGAATGGTAAAAGTCTAGGAAAGGCTCCTTGAATTTTTGCTTTCTGCGTTCCAAGGCTTGCTTCACATCATCATCCGTCCTCCTGTTCTTAAACCTTTGTATCATCGCCTCCTTCAATACTTCCCAGCCCACTGTCCCATATGTTTCCTGGAACTCCCAATACCAATTAAGAGCTCTTTCTTTTAATAATACACTAAAGTTGGCAGCTAATCGCTGTTGACTGAGTCCATTTTCAGACGCCATTCTCTGCACTCTGTATAAAAATCTTTCTACGGGAAGTTTATCCTTATCATCTCCATGGTAGACCATCTTCCAATTGTAAATCTCTAAGTACTGTTTAGGAATCTTTACATTTGAAATTGAAGGGATGGCAGTCGGCGCTGATGGTAAAGTGAAACATGGCGGTGGTAGCGCTGGATTAAAACTCAAAGGCAACTGCCTGTTAATAGTTTCGACGCCTGAGTTTTGGGTTTCGTCATTGATCGCTGATTCAGATCTATGTCGGTTGCTCGGCGGAGGGATGTCTGTAAGGCTTAGCTTTCGGTATAACCTATCAACAATCAGATCGACTCTCTCATCCTCTGTTAAATCAGAGATTGACTTAGTAGGCTTGTTTGCTGCTATTTCATAAGATTGACGCGATGTCCCTGGTATAGGCCCTGTATCTTGTTTGGTTTCCGTTGCTTCTTCAGAAGACTCGCTTTCCTCATTTCTTGAGTCTTCATCAATTTCATCAAAAATCTGCTTCAAAGAATTTTCCAATTCTGCCGAAACCGCTTTCTCCACGAGAATATCGTTGAGACAGCTCAGTAGTTTCTGGCAGACACCAGCCATTTTTGCAGCTATTGTTGCTACTGACTTAGATGCACCAATGCGAGTCAGTCGATGCCCAACATGTAAGGTACTTGTCATTAGTTCTGATACCTTCTCTAATTCAAAATCAGACTTGGTTAACATTTCCTGTAGCTGGTTTTCCAAATGTTTCAATTTGGTACTGCACACCCCGATTTCCCGTTTTGGATTCTTTACCGCGGCCCTGTGTGCGATTACTGGTGGTTCTATTTCTTGCGCAATTTCTTTGACGTACATTTCTTTTAACTTCTCCATTCTGCTCATAATGCTTCCGGTAATGTTTCTTACTTCGCATTCAACCGAAAGTTCGTCACAATCCAGATTCTGTACATTCATTGTGATACTTAAATATTATTCGCTCAATAAAAAACAAAAAAAAAAAATAAACAATGATGTCACTGTAATTGAAATAATTTTCGAGAATAACTTACAAAAAAAAAAATTTTATTATCTGCTCAATCGATAATTAATCTTACTAAAACAATAAGATAGGTATAAATATTATTTTAATTTGTTGACTAGGTGATCAGTAGCTGCCGTTGGGTTAACACTTCGTTAAAATACAAATTAGGCTGTAACAATGAAATTTAAATGAACATAAACTGTACTGATGATGACACAGTTCGCTCCATGTTTGTTAAATATTACTGAAATAAATCACATTGTATAAGATTATGAAATCAAAATGAATACAACTATTCATCAACGCAAATCTGCGGAATGCATACTCTACAATGGAACAAAACTCACATAGTTATTTGATCAAAGTACGCAACACAATCGAAACTATCTAGAGTGAACGTGTTGCTAATATATCAAATACATATGTAAAACTAAATTAGATCTGAAACTATTGCAATGTAAATAAAACGCCAAAATTCTCGGTATCCACATCACCAACATTTTCTTAATCAAAAATGGAAATTAGCGAGATACATCATATGTGCATTATGAAGTTGTTCTGAATCACATCCAAACATTGCAGTCAAAACGTTAACACGGAAAACAACGCGATGATTCAAAACCACTAATGAAATTTAAATAAAATAAATTATAACATCTGAAACTAAAATACAATAATTGACAATATGGGTATATCTGCCAATTTTTCTCCCT
Source organism: Tipula vernalis (assembly GCA_958295665.1). Classification (NCBI taxonomy): domain Eukaryota; kingdom Metazoa; phylum Arthropoda; class Insecta; order Diptera; family Tipulidae; genus Tipula; species Tipula vernalis. The sequence goes on from OY282559.1 coordinate 137,332,112, forward strand.
TCAGGAGGAAAATTAAGACTAAGATCTGAATAACAATTAAGAATTACCGAACTTGGGCGCCACTGTAACGGAGCTACTTTGTAGAATTAAGCGCCACTGTATTGTGGCACTTCATCGTTGAATTTTCGTCAGTTAAGTGTTATCGTGAGGGGAGTACTTAAGCAAAATAATTGACAAATATTTTTGGTTACCCAGGGTGTGTGCTGCCCTGCTAGATTGGTTAATGGTCTAATTGACCGATTCATTTAGGTGGTAATAGAGCGGATGAACATTTGGGTTTGTTACCTTTTCTTTTCATTGGATTTTTTTTTATTATCAACAACAACAAAACAAAAAAAAATCCAATGAAAAGAAAAGGTAACAAACCCAAATGTTCATCCGCTCTATTACCACCTAAATGAATCGGTCAATTAGACCATTAACCAATCTAGCAGGGCAGCACACACCCTGGGTAACCAAAAATATTTGTCAATTATTTTGCTTAAGTACTCCCCTCACGATAACACTTAACTGACGAAAATTCAACGACTGTTTGCCTGGAACATTGCCAACAATGTTACACCCTTATCACACCGCCAACTCGGTTAAAAGCTATTTGAGTTCCAAAAACATAACCGCTACTAGATTGGCCGGAAAACTCTCCGTGCCAGTGCCTACAACCATTTCACCATTTTGATTAATTATGGATTACCGAAAAGAGAAAAAAACAAATTACAAACTGGAGAAAGATCATAGCTGGCAAAAAATTCAGTTGGACACCTTTTCTCAACAGTATTCTCTCATAAGATGAAAATGTGGAACAGCATTAATAAATTAAAAAATAAAAAACAATCTTGTTGCGAAATTCTAAATGACTATAGTCAAGCTACAACTTTCTTAAAAACCAATTTTCCTTACTCAATTAAAGTAAATCAAAATTTAACAGCAAATCAAATCGAACTAATTGAAGTAGCCAGCGGATCAGAGATTATGGACATCATCAGTAAAACGAAAAACACAGCTCCAGCTAATGACAAAATCAGTCATAAATTAATTAAACATTTTATCAAATGTACCAAATCCAAAATTTAGTCAATATTTGGTCAAGTCAAATTTATCCGGACAAATGGAAAATAGTACGAGTTATAGCGATTACAAAGAAGGGAACAACGATATAGAAATAACTAGTTACAGACCAATCTGCTTACTTCCGATCTTCTCTAAGATTTTTGATAAATTAATTCTTAATATAATAAATGAACATTTATTTTATTAACACTGACTTAACCAAAGCATTTGATAATGTTAATAAAGACATATTGATTAATAAACTCAAACATCTTAACTTCTCTCACTCAATAATAATTTGGATAGACCAATTTCTTACTAACAGATTAATCATAATTAATAATTAAAATTCATCAGCTAAACATTATACAAATAAAGGAATCCCTCAGGGTGGCTGCTTGAGCTCGACACTCTTCAATATATACACAAACAATATAAACGAGCTCAACAAAACACAGACACACACAAGAATATTTCAGTTTGCTGTGACGATATTTGCATGATAATTAGTGGACTCAGCCATGAAGAACTACCCCTAAATGCAAACAGAGCTTTATTGTCGCTATCACAAGAACTAGAATCGATAAAGCTAAAAATTAATCGTTTGGTCGTTGAAGCGTACAGACGTATTTTATTTTATTTTAAATTAATATTAAAAAATTAAAAATATTTTTGTTGTGCATTATATAGTGCTATATTGTATAAACCGTTGCCAATTAAATTGTTCATGTTTTAGAGAAGCGGTTACTATATTAAACCGACTGTGTTAAAACTATAAAATTGACTCTGATATTTCTACATAATTGTGATAATTCTAATAATCTGTGATAATTTATAGTGTCGCAGCGCACACACACATTCAAAATAACTGTGATATTTCTACATAATCGTGATAATTTATATAAACTGTGATAATTGTGCATAGCTGTTTATTTATTTTATAATCTGTTCTGTGTCATTCCATCGTAATCGTGACAATTTACATCTACATAAACTGTTTTTATTTATTCATAAATTCATCTACACTGTGATTGACTACGATTTGATCGTTAATATAATTATCAATTTAAATAATTAAATAATAAATATAATACAGTTCTGTCAACGTTTAATATAATACATACACCGATAATGTCTTGCAACACTTGCAAAAAAATGTTTCCTGCTCCGTATACTGACATCGTTAAATGTAGTCTCTGCGAGAACCAATTTTGCTATGACTGCAATGGAATTGACCGTGCTGCGATCAATTCAATCAAAATATATGGCAATATATGCTATCTTGGCGATTGCTGCAAACCACTGATCGCGAATGACAACATGTCCAGGATTCTGAAGAAAATTGACGTCATTGTAGACAAAGCCGCTGAAAATTTAGAATTAAAGAAGATTGAAACGGAGGTTGCTGAAACCGCAAATTGATCAATACCTTGATAAATAAGTTGGGTGACGATAACGCCACTAAACCATTTTTGTCAAAAGTTGTAGAGTCTGGCTCCAACTCCGTTAATTGCGAATCGCCGAGGTTAGCGCAAGTTGTCGTAGGGACAGGCACACCTGTCAATTCGATTAAAACTGTTTCTATACCTGATAAGAAATATTTATATATCAGTCGTATTGATCCATCCGTCTCATCTGATCTGATTGTTAACTACATCTGTGAAAAACTGAAAAATTGCTCACCTGAGGAAATTAATTGTAAACTGTTACTCTCCAAAGACCGCATATTGGATAGTTTACTCACGTTCGTTTCCTTTAAAATTGGGTTGAAGGAGGCCCATTTCGACCTGCTAAATAACTCCAATGCTTGGCCTCCTGGTGTAATAATCCGGCCATTTACTAATTATCCACGCATAGCAAAAAACCGGACAGGGACCGTGTTTCAACATCTAAAGTAACTTCCCCGTTACTGAAGACACCATTGTTTACTCTTCGTAGCAGTGAAGCAGTTCCCCAGCCGCGGTCATTCTTAAATATCTACTACCATAATTCAAATAGTATCAGAGCTAAATCAAAATCTCTGTATTTGTCAATTTTAGAGGAAGACTTTGATGTTATTTGCATTGTTGAAACGTGGTTAACAATCCACTTTAAAACTGAGGAGTATTTTCCGTCATCTTATGCTGTTTTCCGGAGGGACAGGCATCTGCAAAGGGACACTTACGAAAAGGGTGGCGGTATTGTAGTCGCAGTCTCTAACAAATATTCATCCAGTCTGATAACGTTGGCTAATTGCGTTGCCGAAATTGTTGCTGTACGTATACAATTCCATTCATCGAGATCATCTGTGTTACATATATACCCTGCCATTCGAGTATGCCAGTTTATCAAAGGTTTGTGGACACTGTCAAATCAAATATTGCTCCACTTCTTCAGCCGGAGGATCGTCTATTTATTTTTGGAGATTTTAACATTTCGGATATTGTGTGGGAGTATGTTGATCACAATTTGACTCCTATTAACATGAACGATGAAATGGATAACTTCATCTCGGAAATATTTTCGTTGGGGTTAAAGCAATGTAACAGTGTTACGAATAATAGTGGTAATGTGTTGGATCTGGCTTTTGTACCATTTGATCATGAGGTGACCGTATCGACGTGTGAGGATTTGGCTGGATCGTCTAGTATTTTCCACTCTCCACTGAATATTTCAGTTATGTTTGAATGTTGCGAGTTAGTCGAAGAAAATGTTAATTCATGGACTTACAACTTTATAAAGGGCGATTACAATTCTTTAAATGCATTTCTGGATACGTATGGTTGGTCGTTTTTTTATGCTTGTAATAGTATTGATGACATGTTAATCGAATTTTATGGAATTATTAATCTAGGTATTGTGAAATTTATCCCTAGACTGAAAGCTTTTAGCGTTAAGAAGGAACCGTGGTATAATAATGAGTTGATAAATCTAAAAAATAGAAAGGACAAGGCTCACAAGAAATATAAATTGCATCCTAATGTTGTTAATTACAACTCGTTTGATGTATTACGAAAGAAGTATATATGTCTAAACCGATTTCTTTACAGCTGTTTTATTCTGGAAATTGAATCATTAATTAAATCGAAGCCAAATAATTTTTGGCATTTTGTTAACTACAAAAGTAAGTCTAATGGTTACCCTTCTACGATGTATTTGAACGACCGTTCCTGTGATAACATACAGGATACTTGTAATTTATTTGCTGATTTCTTTCAGAGTGTATATAGTTCGAAATCAAATCTTGGTAATTTCAGTAATGTTGCAAGTAATTCTAAGTTTTCAATGTTTCGTCTGGAAGTGGATACTATTTTATCCGAATTGTCTAATATTGATATTAACCAAAGTGCCGGTTTCGATTCTATTCCACCCATTTTTCTAAAATTAACCGGTAAGGTAATTTCTTCCCATATCTCCGTACTATTTAATAAAAGTCTCGCTGAGGGTTGCTTTCCTATTGCATGGAAACGCTCACTTATTAAGCCGATTTTCAAATCCGGATCTCGAAGCGATGTCGAGAACTATAGAGGTATTTGTATTCTTTCAGTTTTACCAAAGCTTTTTGAGAAACTAGTTAAAGATCAATTATTCTTTCATGTTAAGACTTTCATTTCTTCCAACCAGCATGGATTTTTCCCTGGTAGGTCAACTATTACTAATTTAGTTTTGTTTACTAATTGTATTTCAAGGGCTCTATTAAATGGTAATATTGTGCAGGTCGTTTACACTGATTTTTGTAAGGCTTTTGACAAGATCGATCATGACTTGCTGTTGCGGAAACTTATTTCATTGAATTGTAACTACTTGCTAGTTGATTGGATTAGATCTTATCTAAAATCCAGAACTCAATTTGTGAAAATTGGCAGCTTCACTTCAAGAGTGATTGATGTTTCTTCAGGAGTCCCTCAAGGCAGCCATTTGGGTCCCATGCTCTTCATTCTTTTCGTAAACGATGTGGTCAACTGTCTAAGTCATTCCGACATTCTCATTTATGCGGACGATTTCAAAACTATTTCTTGCGCCAATGATGCACTTGACTTTCAGTCTGACCTGACAAACTTCAAGGCTTGGTGTACATCGCATAATTTGATTCTAAACATCTCCAAATGCAAAACAATGTGTTTCACCCGCGTAATCTTACCCACTAGTTACGATTACTTCTTTGATGGTTGTAGTATTGAAACTGTTGATACTTTTAAAGATTTAGGTATAACCTTTACTTCGAATTTATCGTTCCATAAACATGTTGAAGGTTGCATTTCTAAAGCTAATTCTATGCTTGGATTTGTTAAAAGGTTTGCTAAGGATTTTCATGATCCTTACGTGATTAAAACTTTATATGTCTCTTTTGTTCGTTCATTGTTGGAATATGGTGTTGTAATATGGAATCCGTTTTATATTAACTATTCAGATCGCATAGAGAGGGTTCAGAAGCGATTTTTAATGTACGCACTACGAAGGTTGCCTAGAGATGCGATTGTACCTGCTTTCATACTCCCAGCGTATCGAGGTAGATGTAAATTAATAAATATGGAGCCGCTATTTATTCGTAGAATTGAAATTAGCGCAATGTTTGTTCGAGATTTATTGGTGTCTAAAATCGATTGTTCGGAAATTTTGAGTTTGCTTGATATATATATACTCCATTACGTGTGCTGCGCGATAAAGATTTCCAAATTAAGTTGCCGTTTTGTAGGCAAAACTACGGTATACGTGAGCCGGTTTATCATTCTTCTGCTTCCTTTAATAAAGTACGGCCGGCTTTTGACTTTAATCTGTCTAGAAATGCATTTAAGGAATTGATGTCGAAGCTTCTTTTGAATTACTGGTAATCTTTGTAATCTTAACATTATATAATTTTATTAAATTTCTTATTTAAGTGATGTAACCAGTTATATATAAGTTGGTAATAAATAAATAAATAAATAATCCAGAGAAATCACAATATTTAAGACTCTTCAGCAACACAAATAACTCAAATCAAAACATTATCATAATCTAAAAGTCGAAGCGCAAGAAACAATCAATCTATTCAAAGCTCTATCAAATTTAAAAGGAGCTGTTCATGATGATGATCTATAAATCGTTAATCAAATCCAAGCCAGACTTTGTTTATATTTTTACGGAGGAAGGAAACCAGACTTCCCATAAAACTTGTCAGACCATTAAAAATACATGTCTAAGATTCTGTATTGGTCTAATGAGATCTACATCATTAACCACGCTACTAGCCGAATCTTTTAGAAATGACAAAAAATTTTTTGACGGAAAACGGAAAGGATATCAAAAACCAAGGTTCACTGACATTAAAGAAACTCACCAAAAGTCCACCAACCCATCAAAAAAATGCTATCACTCCGTATATAAATAGACGGCGTCATCAACAGATCGCTAAATAACAAAAATGAAATTTCGACACTATATTTATACGGATGGATCAATCAAAACTAATAAAGAAAGAGTGGAAATTTTTTTAAAAGACCGTAATTTAAACCTCAAGCACAGAAAAGACAAGTCGATAAACACTATGAAAATCAAATTTTGGACATTGTGGGTAATAATCCCAGTAAACATATCACGATACAATGGATTCCGGTGCATGTTGGGATCCAAGGAAACACTATAGCTGATCAGTTAGCAAAGTTGGCACACATAAGACCTTCCCACACATTGGACAATGAACCAATTGTCAGTGACACGTTAAAAATCAATTAGAAAAAAAGTTCATGAAGAATGGTCAGATTTCTTCGAAACAATGACTCTATAGATGTGGGCTATTACCACAAACACCTATTTCCGGGTATATCGACAAGTTTATGGTTCAAGTGCTCTAAATTTAGTGACAGATAAATCAAAACCTTGAACAGACTCAAGTCAGGTTGTTCATTTATTTTATAAGTTTATTTCCTTATTTGTGAAATTATTTAGTTTTTTTATTTTCAAAATCGATTTCGATATATATGTACTACTTATATCATCCTCAGTTGACCGCTACTAAAACTTTATCGTAACGATTTTTTTACCTTTTTTATAACTCACAAAATTTCAGGGTTTTCTATGTTCAATTTGAAAATTGTTCCGCTTAATTATGAATTTAAAATCAAATCATAAATTTCCTATAAATTTTAAAACTTCCAAATTGGTGTTCATGGCTTGGTAATTGTGTTGTGTATCATTTATATACTACCGTCCAAGAGTTTGGAAACAGCAAGGTAAAATCAAATAAAACAAGACGAAGCCATCAAAATTTATTTGTATTGATATAAAAATAAAAATTTAACATACAACATGAAAATTAAATTAAATTTTAACTTCATCGAAGTGTCCAGCTTTTTGTTTTTTTATCTTCTCGCATATTCTAGGCATTCTATTAAATAATTTCTTAAAATAATATTCAACTAACTTGTTCCATCCTTCTCTAATAATTGCCACAAATGTTCTGATCTCGTAGGAGATCAATTTTTCACCCTTTTATCGAGTTCATCCCAAACAAGTTCAATGGGAGAAAGGTCAGGTGATTGAGATGGCCAATGCATCATTTTTAAAATATTTTCATCTTTTTCTTGTTCAAAAAGTTCTCCCAACTAACAATTTAGGTAGTTTATTCTATCGCTTGATGTAATATGTGCTATTTCGGTTGAAATAACGTAAAATTTTGGTTAATTTTCTACTTTCAAGAAGTATTTGCTAATTGGTAAGAATTTAAGGAAAATTTACGAAAATTTTCTGGCGTTTTTCTACCTTTAGGCGGCTTTTACTTTTTAGTCTAATATTAAGAAAGTTTGGCCTAATTTGCACCAGCGAATCGTGTTTAAAGTAGAAAAGAGTTGGTAGTAGAAAATTGGGTTTAAAATAAGTAAAATATTTCTTCTTTTCCTACCTATTGTCAACTTTAAAGTTACTTTAACTTTTAAGTCGAAAGAATAACAAATTTTAATAGATTTCGTCAATTATATTTCACCAATTTTCAACCTTGAAAACGATTATACTTTTACAAAGAAAAATAAGGATTTTTTTCTATATTTTTCCATTTTTTTCTACCTTAAGGTTAAAATTTCTTTATAGAAATATTTTAGTAGAAATTTAATTTTACCGATCGTCTATAAGACCGTAAATCACCTACAAAATTCACTTAAAAGACGAATTTCCTAAAAGGTTCTCTCACAATTTTCTTTATAGTCGAAAATAAGCAATTTTTACTAAAGTAAGACATTTTGATTTTATTACATCATCAGCTTTTGTCGTAAAATTTCCTTTAGATAATTATTCATAGTACAACTCGTATATTCAAAGTGAAAGGTTAAAAAATGAATAAATCCAAGGCGTATAAAACACCTTATCGTTACACTTCTAGTTATTTTAGAAAAGTGAAGTGTTATAAAGATAGAAATAAAAAAAAAAATATTTTTAATTCTCTCAGCCCTTTAAATTATTCAACATCTGTTAATTTCGATATCGCATCATCGATCGGAGCACCTACAGAACCAGTGACACATGAAAACTCGAACGGCTTAGTAAACATTTCTACAGATCAATTATCATCTTCATCTTTAAATTTCACAAATTGTTCACCATCAGTTAAAGAGTCATCAGATTCAGAATCTGCAATTGGCCGTGCCAGTGACACAGAAAACATTTTTTTTATGGATGAAATTGACGAGCATATTTTTGATGAAGATATTTATAGCAAATTGGAAGAAGAATCCATTTCCGAAAAAATTCATCTACAACAAAAGTTAATGCATTGGGCTTTATTGAACAAATGTACTCATTCATCTGTTAATGATTTACTAAAAATATTAAAAGATCACGGACATCCAGATCTACCAAGCAGTAGCCGAACTCTATTAAAAACTCCGACTAAAGTTGAAATTATCGAGATGGGAAGCGGACAATATTGGTATTACGGCATAAATTCTAATATTGAAACAGCATTATCTAATATTACCGAATCGTTTTCTATTTCCCTAATTATCAATGCTGATGGAATATCGCCTTTCAAAAGCTCGTTGTATGAATTTTGGCCAATTTTATTTCGCATTCGAAATATGCCACTTAAGCCAATGGCTGCAGCGGTTTATTATGGCATTGGCAAACCTCCTTTAGAAGCATATCTTCAGCCTTTCATTAACGAATTGAATGAAATTTTAACATCTGGGATTTTTATAAATGGTCACAAAATAAATGTAAAAGTAAATTGTTTCGTTTGCGATACCCCAGCTCGATGCTTTCTTAAAGGTAAGAATGTAGAATTGTAATTTTTCTTTTGAATTCGGTATTATAATTTGTTTGTATTCTTAGGTGTTGTTGGTGCCAATTCCGAAAACGGCGCTTGTTTAAAATTCACTGTTGAAGGTGTTTGGGATAAAGGTGGCCGCCACATGAGTTATCCGTTTTTTAACTGCAGGCTCAGAACTAATGAAAGTTCTAGAAATGGTGTTGATGAAGATCACCATAAAGAAGCTACGCCGTTAACAAAATTACCAATGGAGGTCGATCTAGTAAAATCTTTTGTTGTTTCGGACTCCTTACATTTGTTTGATTTGGGTATGTATTTAAAAATTAAATTGGAAAGAATTTATAATTAGTTAGTTTGCTTCATATTTTTAGGTGTCATGAGGAGATGCTTGTTCGGTTGGTGCAATGGCAGTTACAATTTTCGGAAAAAACTATCACCGCCTGGAAAAATCATGTTATCAAGCCATTTAGAAAATTGTAATAATACGAAACCAATAGAAATTAATCGTGCTATTAGAGGTTTAAAATGTTTAAAGTACTGGAAAGGTTCAGAGTATCGAAATTTGCTGCTTTATATTGGTCCCGTAGTTCTAAAAGATATTCTACCAAAAGAAACTTATTGTCATTTCCTAACTTTGTCATGTGCTGTAACAATTTTATCTTGTCGTGAATATGTAAAATATATTCAACTAGCCGAAGAGTTACTAAATGATTATCTGCAACGGTTTACTGAACTTTATGGAATTGACTCAGTAAGCAGTAACATTCATAACTTGTGTCACGTAATCGATGATGTAAAGAATTTCGGACCATTACCGGAAATCAGCTTTTACCCATTCGAAAACTTTCTCGGTCATCTCAAGTCCTTAGTTCGTAGCGGTAGAAAGCCATTACATCAGATTTCAATGCGAATTATAGAGTTATCTAAAATAAACAATGGCATTAATTTATCAAGTGAGTTGGCAGCAATTTCTTGTAAAGATGAAAGTGATATAATCCATGAAGAACCTGAATGTAAAAATGTTTACAAAAAAAATTTTTATTGGAGAATATTACATGTTGGCTGCTAATGCAAAAAACAAATGGTTTCTAACAAAACAACGGGATATAGTTTCCATGAAAAACGCAACCTACTTCAAAAAGAAGTTACACATTTATGGTGCTGCCATTAAAGCCAAATATAACTTCTTTACGAAACCATTTGATTCATCAAACTTAAATATATACTCTTGCAAAGAAATATACGACAAAATGAAGTTGTACAACGCTAATGAAATCAAATGTAAATTGTTTTGTTTAAAATATCATGACAACCTAATTTTTTTTCCATTGCTTCACACTGTAGATGTAAAAATTAAATCTTGAATTAAAAATGAAAACATAAATTTTATATAATAAAAATATATTCGCAATTCAGTTCATTTAACAAAAAATAAAAATCACAAAGAAATGATGAAATAATAACATACAGCTTTTATTTATCGTCTTCAGCGTCAAACCCATGGTTACTTTCCGAGTAAACCTCAACATTGGAAATTACTGCTGAATCCGCAACTAGGTTCGCCACACTATTTTCTCTCGCTGTCTTCTGAGGTACTATTTTTGGTTCATTTTTTTTTTAAATCTGCCGTATTTCGCTTGTTAGAATGTTTCAAGAGCTTCTCCCGAAACAATTTTTCTGTTTCTGTTTTCGACCAGCGATTATCCGCTTTTATTAGCACTGTGCTAATTACGTCAATTACAGATTCCAAGCTGCGAAAGGGAAACTTTTGATCACATTTTGCTGAACGAGAAATTCCTGTCCAGGACGTTAAGGTCAGAAGATATTTTGTACAAATTATATCAGATATCAATTTTACACCTAGTTTATCTCCTCGTTGCAAGCCATCAGTTCCACAAATTCCCGAAAAATAATTAATTATGTACGTTTTGTATTGCGGGCTGGACTCTATGTGTTTATTCCATTTTTTTAATTCGTCGACCGTATTTATCGGAAATTTAAATTGGTTTGCCAATATTTCGTCATCGATGCCAATTTTGTCTAGTTCTGCAATTTTCTTGGGCTCGCCAACTTTTGATAGATAAGCTTCAATTCTTTCCAATATAACACGTTGCGATACCATCTGACTTTGTAGTCGTTCAATTTTTTCATTGAGTAAGTCATACCGTTTATTACAACCGTTAAAAAAATCTATTATTTAGAATTTATTGTAATAACATTATTTAAGAATAAAATATTTACTTTCGGAACAGGGAGGGTTACTCATGAAACAGGCATCGCTTAAAACTACTACCTCATTTGATTGGTTTGGTATTATTATATTTCGTTGTTGGTTTTCTTTTTCGGTAATTAAAACAGAATCTTCCTCTGTTGTAAATGAAATTGGTGATGTTACTTCGAAATAGGAGTTATAGTTCTTTGGTGCTTCCTGTTGTATTTTTCCTTGCACAGAACTCACAACACTATTAAAGATTATAAAATAAAAATATTTGTGTTTTGATTTATTACAATTGAATATTAATATACTTACTTTGCTTCACCCTCGGTATTAGTTGTACTGTAGTACTCTTCGTAGAGTAACCCCTCCTCGAATGTGGCTATGTTCGATTGTTTAATAACACATCGACTTTTGGTCCACTCTTCAACAACCATTTACCACCCATTTGTGTGGTACTACACTATACTCTTTTATAACAAGAGCACCTCTTTTTTTTAAGGTCTCTACCAGAGAAAAATAATTTTCTACGCTTTCTCCCTCCATGATAAAGCGCACGCAATAACAAACAAAATTGTAAATTTATCACACGACACGAAATTATAGATGGTAAAATATCGTAACAAAATTTTGACATATCTCGCGCAAGCATGGCGAACAAAAAAAATTGTAAAGGCAGAGCTGTACTTTTAGATTCCTTGTTTGCGTTTTTCGTTTCTGATGTTCTTTCGAACATTTACGACAATTAGTAAATTGATTAATTTTACTCGAATCAAATCAATTTTAAAATTCCATATTTTTTATGCTTTTCTGAAACATAAATTAAATTTGTTTATAAATTTGCCTAGTTCGTGTTATAAATAGATGGTCACACATTTTCCATAGGCGTCGTTGATTTTCTTATTATATAATAGATTTATTATTTTTTTATAATTTTTTTGGTTACTTCACTGGAAGTTGCGCAGAACGATGTAAAAATGAGTTCCAGTACGATAATGTTTTACCTATAAGTCGATTAACACCCTATTACGTACATATTTTTTCTGACTTGTTTAGTAAAATTTTTCCTAAACAAGTAGAAATAGAATTCGAAAACGCAATTTGAAATTGATCTAAAAGTAGAAATTACTTAAACAAGAATTTTCGACTTAAAATAAGTAATTTTGTTTTAAACCGATGGATATTTCGTCGCTAAGGTCGAATAATTGAGTAATTATGGAAAATAAAGACGATTTTTAAAAATCCGCCATATGTATTTTGCTTAATAATGACCGTGAACCGAAATTTGATGTTACCGAAATGACAAAAAAAATTATTTCTGTATAAATTATATAAAAATAAAATTACAATATAAATTATTTATAGATGGCATTTCAATTTTTTGAGGCAGAAAGTGCGTTTTCATCGAAAAATTTTCAACGGCATTATGTTTTATATTGACGCAATACTTAATTTCGCGCATATTAAAAATGTAATGTATTATTTTTCTCGTAATATTATTCATTTGTATTTTCCATTTTAATAATAATAAAATAACTTGTTTCATTTTTCTGAAAAGTTATATTAAAACTGGGTAACATGTTATTGCAGAGCCTTCTAGAGTATAGAGCCATAATCTTAATGACGTATTTTTTAGAAGCTTTTTTAGTGGTACAACTTTTCATTGATTTCCATAGGAATCCATAGTAAAAATGGTGTTTTTTAGCTTCAAGTTTTTCAATGAAAAAAGCAAAAATATTATAAAATGTTTATATAAAAGTTTTCTACATATCTTTAAGAACAATATTCAAGAAGGCCATATTGGTATTAAATAAATATTAATTGCAGAAATATTAAAATTAAATTATTTCTAAAATAAATTTATTCGAACTTTCATTTTGAAAAATACATCAAAGTTGGCTCTGACAAATTAAAATAATACTTGCTAAATTTATCTTTAGTTTTACTAGTGTACGTAAGACGTCTAAAATGGTTGCAGAAAAATACGAAAAAAAATTATTTAATCGCAAAATTATCACGCGTTCCTATATTTTGTGAATTTGTTTTGCTTTTCCTACAATTTTTGAACTTGAAATTTCCCCAGGTCGTAATTTTTGATACGATTTTTCCAAATTTTTACGGCCATCACTGCCATCTATGTAATGTATATTGACTTAATGACCAAACGAATCGTAGTAAGCTTTTATTTTAATTTGACCAGAATGCTGTTGTTATGAATTTTTTTTAATATTTTGGTTTAAATAAATCAATTATTACAAGAAAATGAAAACGATTTACTTAAACGATATTCATATATGTTGAAATTCAAACATTTATGAAAGTATCTCAGAAATCATAATTAAGAATTTGTAACGTTTTCATTTAAAAATTTGTCTTAGGAAAAAAAGTGATTTCCCATATGTTTTGTGTGTTTTACCATGAAAAGTTTCGTTTTTTCCTCGTTTCTAATTCCCTTATAAAAGCTCAGATTTTTTGATTATGGCTCTATAAAATACAGGGTGCTCTGGTTATTGTCGTAGTAGAAAGCTAGGAGAAAATAACTTATATTTTCCGTCGAATCGACGTAAAACTAACCAAAAATAGGTAAAAGGAAAAAGTGAAAATGTACCTAAATAACACTTTTTAGGTATAATTTTACGTCGAATCGACGTCGAAAAATTCTCCAATTAGGTTGATTCGACGTCGATTCGATGTAACCTTACACCTATTTGGTTAGTGTTTTTCGTTTTCAAAGACTATTTTTAAGTAAAAATCTACCTATAATCGACATAATTTGTTAGTTGGGCTGGCAGCATAGTTGTGATGAATGCTTAGGATCATTATCCTGTTGCAAAATAAATCCAGGGCCAATGAAATTCAGTCCACTGGGTATGACGAAATCCTGAAGAATTTTCAAATAGCCTTCCTTGTTTAGTTTTTCGGTTATCCTCTCAAGATTTCCGGGTTTACTGTTGCAAAAACACACCCAAACCATAACATTAGCAACATCATGTTTGTTAGTAGGCACTGTACATGCTTCTGAAGCCCTCTCTTGGGTGTTACTCCTCTTAGTCCCGCAAATATCAGACGTCTTCTAATAGTTGTTAGTGTTTCTCACGTATCAATCAGAGCTGCGGTAAGTTGTGGTGCAGTTAAGCGTCGATTCCGTTTAGAGAGAACTCTGATGAAGTTATCCTCTTGATTTGTTGTGGATTTGGGCCTACCAGATCATTTTATATCTTCATTTTTCCCAGTTTCTTGTTTTCTAGCAAAGCCTTTCTGCGATTTGACGTTAACTGTATCCTTCCTCACATAGAGTACAAATAGCGATTCGCTGTTCAAGCGTAATTTGCTTGCGTTTTGCTATTTTCAGAAGAAAAAATACGGTCAAAGCAGTAGTCGAAATCTTTCAAATACAGACAATGTTGATAATACAACCTTTGCGTGCCAATGCTCAAGTACGACTAAATAGGGTCCAAAAATTTAAAACCACCAAATATTTTCAATCAAACCACAACATTTCATAAAATAAAGTAATAATCCCATGTATGTTCCTTAAACCGTTGTTCAAATGATCTGCCAGTTTGCCTTAAATAAAATGAAGGGCAATCTGAACATTTTGATTTATAAAATCCGGTCTCCAAAAATTAGTTAACTACCTGTATTCCATTTTATTTCGATAAATTGAACTCATCAAGTCAATTTTTGCTGATTTGTAACCGTTTCCACGCGCATAGAATTAGATTGATCGCTTCAATCTCAGAATGTTTGTCAAATGATTCATGTACAACAAATGATGATTACTCTCCTGAAGATAAAAGAAGTTTTATTTTTGTAATAAGAAATTGTTTAATAAATATTTTTATTAATTATATTGTAATCTAGGTTATTTGACGAATAAGGGTTGTTATTAATAAGGAATTAAGGGAGTGAAATTTTGTAAATATGACTGAAAATTGCTAATCGGTGTCCCAAAAACAATGAAAATGACATGCATCTTGACCGTAATATGATATATACGGTATTTTACGCATAGGGGTTGTCAATAAAGGATGAAAGGGGTGAAATTTTCTAAGTCGGTCCCACTGTGCGCTGGTCAACTGGGCGAGGTTCAACTAAGCAACGAGCAATTTGGTGATAGCTTCGGGTAAATTCCAGACCACTGTCGCAAGTCCCTTAACCAAATTTTAATTGAGATCGGTTGTCGCTTTCTCTTAAAACTGGTTGGTAACAACAATTTTTAGCCAATCGGAATCAAACTCGCAACTTCAAACTAAAATTCTCGTTATTGCCGTACGCTACCGAGAGACCTTCTTGCTGAATTCGTTGCCAAATAATTTTTTAATTTCGTAATTTGTAAATTAAACCCGAACAAGAAAAAAATACTTTTTCGTTAAGGTGCAATTTCGAAAAAGGAATTAAAGTGCTAAACCCACTGAAAAACAAAAATGAAATCCTCGTTCAGTTACTTTATTAAAAGTCTTGCTTTAAGTGGCATAGAACTATAACTGTGTATTAGAACTATATAATCGCTTATAACTTTTGAATAAACAAAGGCAGCAAACTGCAACAGCCAAATGGGATCTCAACTAATTCGGGCGTTTAAATGTCCCGGAGTAAATTGGACCATCAACTCTCAAAAACAGATGACAATTTTTTTCAACTTATATTTAGGTATATCTTCGAAAATCAAAGGTTTGAAGAATTCAAAAGTGGGAACAAGTATAGCAGATAAGCAAAATAAGCCCAAAAAAACTGCTTTGTAGTAAACAATATTGAGAGAGAGTTCAAGAATGTATAGAAAATAGTTTTCCATTAGATGTGCTTATTCTTTTTGAATAGGTAAAGGTAACAAAACGTGGAGACGCCCCAAAATTTGGAGAATCCTCAAGATCGATGAAATGGGTCGGGTAAAACATGGCTCGAAAAAGCGTTTCCTCAGTCATTTTATATGCATTACTATATGCGAGATTTTAACTAATATGGGCTTAAATAAAGACAAAAAATTGTGTTCTCGACTAAATTAGACTATCTTTCAAAAAGTAGACGTACGAGAACGTTTGTAGTCGTTAAAATTTTGTTAACGTTAAAATACCTCAAAAATCGTTGAAATATCTCAAAATTGTGAGAAAGCAAAAGTCGACACAAGCTAAACGGCAAATAATATCGCAAAAATAATCAAACCAACTCTTTCTCGATAGAGTGCAGAACCGGAGGTGAGCGGAAAAGGATAAACAATAAATAAATTAAACACCGAAAAATCATATCAACCATTTCACCTAGAACTGATGTCGCTACATTCACTGATGTCGCTGACAATCACGCAACACTAATACCATCCGTCATTAAATAGGTGAAATAGTTGTCATTCAATGTGATTTTATCGAAACGAAGAAATTTTGTCGAACTGAATATGTGTCTGTTGAATAAATGGTTAAAATATAGTAGACAAGAAAACGTGTTTTTTCGGTCTTTTTATGTAAAATCTTTACACGTCAACATTTCGAAAACCAGATTCAACTTTGCAAAATGGCCGATTGCGTTGGATCCAGCGTACTCTCATCA
This sequence comes from Tipula vernalis, assembly GCA_958295665.1. Lineage (NCBI taxonomy): Eukaryota > Metazoa > Arthropoda > Insecta > Diptera > Tipulidae > Tipula > Tipula vernalis. Next base: position 137,349,136 of record OY282559.1, read on the forward strand.
ATGTTGCAAAAAATACGTTTCCGATTCGAGCACAGTGATATTATATGTTTTGTCTATAATAAGATGAAATTAAAATATTGTGTGCTGTCTCGGCTCTGAACGGCAGGAAAACGTCTGCCAAACGGATTTTCCTATTCCACCGGTAATAAGTAAATTATTAGTCATCTGAAATTGATAAACGACCTTCTTAAAAACTGAAACGTTCGATTGGACAAAACAAAAAGAACGCCCCGCTAAACAAAAACACTTTGTCTGCCACCGCTTTTAACTAACAATAAACTTCTAGCTTGACACCAATTTGTCACCATTTTGTGAAGCTACCTCTCAAGCAACATTACAAAATCAGTGCTAAATGAACCAAATTATGTCAAATACATACATATCTACTATAAATATCACGCCTATAATAGTTGCCAATTTATTTACTTTTGCTTGATACAACTATGTAATACGAAAATGTCAATGTATGATAAAATGGTGATACCCCTCTGTAAATAAAATAAAATAAAAAATCATTTTTTAATCGGAAATTTCCATAATTACAAATTTAATCCAATTCCAGGAATAACCTATTCACCCAATCACATTATATTAATTTACAGCACATAAAAAGCTTGAATTCTCCAAAGATTCGCGCAATCAGTGTGCATTGTCCTTTTTTTTTTTTTTGCGCGCGGTGTCTACTCCATGATAACGACGTGATAATGGCAATTTTTGCGTTTTTAAAATACATTATTGAATAATTAAAAATTATATATTATAAAATTGGCCTTTATCAATTAAATTTGTATTTATATAAGCATGAACCATAAATCAAAATTCACATAACATTTTTAGTGAATGCATCACCTCGATTGTATTATGTAGATACAAAAAAAAAAAAATATCGCGGATTATCAACCAAAAAATAATCGAGTCAATAAGTTCATTTTTCAAACAATTTTGATTATTGGTGGTTATATTCAAATGCAAATTCTGCGCTTAAGGTTATCACTAAATATGTCGATTTTCCAGTGTTATTGTTTTGCAATAAAATGGCCGATGATTTTTGTGCATTTTATATAAAATTATCCTACGGATTGTGATTTGTACAAAATGACGTAAATCAAAATCGAATACTGGAGATATCTGGTTTTGTGATATGATTCAATTTCATTGATTGGTTCATACAGTCATTCGAATTACATCATACGATTTCTAGGGTATGTGTGCGCGGTTATCGTAACGCAATATGTACGATGTTAACCTTATTATCAAGAAACCACCTGACACAATGTCAAACTCTTTACTTAATAATGCCTTAATAAATTGCCGTCAAGCTAAATCGGCTTGAAAATGGAATTGACTATAAAACACAAAAATGAGCTTAAAAGCTCGCAAATTACGAGAAAACATAAAATAAAATTTGGATGTGCGCTTAGGTGAGAACAATTTCACTGAAATGCTTATACTGCTATATAGCTTTGAGTAATTTCAATTCCATCTTTACAATAAACTTTTCTCGTTTTCCTTAAAAGCACTGTTCAATTATTTTATATTCAATTTTTGAGGTAAAAATTTGGAAGACAAAACCACGGGTGGGATGTTCTAACATCACTTTCAAATCGAATTCGATAGAGTTTCTGTCTCTTGTTTCAAGAATAAAATTGTACTCTATTTCATTTTTCAATTATGCTTTTTTTTCTTGCTATCTCAGCTTGCTCGAATAAAACCACATTCTATTCCTACTTATATTCATGATTTAGATATGACTTTATCGATATGAAGGAAAGGAAAAGTACGCAACAAAAAGAGATCCCAATAGAAAAAGCGTAATCAAAAAGCGAAATAGAGTACAACTTTATTCTTGAAACAAGAAACATAAACTCTATCGAATTCGAATCGAAAATCATGTTATAACATTCCACCCCAGATATGCAAAACCAGTTGACAAACTTATCGCAAAAAAATAAAAATATAAAACGTTCTTTCTTTTTGGTATCAACTACCTCTGGGAAATACATACTAAATGCCGGTTCAACATCTATTCCGTCGCCAATGAGGTTTCAGCTAACTGTGCCGACGTGTTGCATCTTGTGACGACTTCGATGTACAGTATTAAAGTAGTATTCAACCTGTCGCAACCATTGCCTTCCTGTACTTGAAATCAAATCCTTTTTGGTAGAACACGTTGTCAATGCAGAATAATTCGTAACGAGAAAGTAAATGGCTTTCCGATTAAATTATCATGGAACCTTTGAAGCGCTTCAACGATCGCCAAAGCTTCTAACTAATATGAATGATATTTGCATTCATCAGTACTTTTTATATAAGTATTGAAAAGTTCTTAACGAATTTCCTGAAATTATTTGGTAATCTAATAAATTGTCGTATTACCTCGGTCCAAAAAGACCCAAGTATTGAAATACTGTCAAAAATGAGCAAACATTTGGTTGGCCCAAAACCTCATTTCTCGACGTTTTGAACAATAAAAAAAATGTCCGTCTGGAATTTGGATGCCTGGACCCATGATATCTCAGGTTCATCTCGGTTGTATATTATGAGCTATTGAAATCTTCTATTAATGGCGAAGTTTACCGACGGCAATTAACACGTTTGAAGCGAGCTGTTCAAGATAATCGACCAGAATGGGAGAATAGATACAATAAACTAATTTTGCAGCATGACAACGCAATACCACATGCTGCAAGAGTCGTTAAAAACTACCTAGAACGGCAGGACTGGGAAGTTCTATCCCACCCGCTATTTTCGCCAGACATTGCTTCTTCGAATTACTATTTATTTCGGTCATGCAGTCAGCCATTCAAGACGTATGATTCATATCTTATGAAAATATCAAAAATTGGTTTGACGAATGCATCACTTCAGAAGACGATGACTTTTTCAGAAAGGGAATCCGTAAATTGCCTAAAAGATGGGCGAAGGTTGTGGCTTCTGATGGAGATTACTTTGAATAATGTACCACTTTTAAATACTTTGGAATTGAGTTTGAATTGGATTAGGATATAATCAGCAGTGTACCTGTTGATTGAGGATTGAGTCAGGCGTTTAATTTGCGATTAAGTTGAGGATTGAGTTGGGTTCCATTTGCTGGTTGAATTGATGCTTAGTTGGAGTTGAGTTTGGGTTGGATTAGGGTTTAGTGAGCAGCTCAGAAATCTATATATATATATATACATATATATATATATATATATATATATATATATATATATATATATATATATATATATATATATATATATATATATATATATATATATATATATATATATATAAATCTATATATATATAGATCTATATATATATATATATATATATATATATATATATATATATATATATATATATATATATATATATATATATATATATATACATATATATATATATATATATATATATATATATATATATATATATATATATATATATATATATATATATATATATATATATATATATATATATATATATATATATATATATATAATTTAAAAATGAGTGTTTGTATGCATGTATGTATGTACGAACGATATTTAAACAAATCCACACGCTATACGAATGGCAATGGTAATGGAAATGGTAATGATATAATGGTATAACGGTACAATAGTATAATGGTATAATGGTAATGGTATAATGGTAATTGTATAATGGTAATGGTATATTGGTAATGGTATAACGTCAATGGTATATTGGTAATGATATAATGCTAATGGTGTAATGGTATACTGGTATAATGGTATAATGATGTAATGGTGTAATGTTGTATAATGGTTTTTCGAGCCGCGTTAATTTGAGGTATCGGTTGGCCGTTGAGTTTGGAGTTAAGTTGATGTTGAGTTGGAGTCGAGTTAGACGTTCAATTAGGATTGAATTGAGTTTATAGACACAAGCGGTTTTCAGACCATGTTAGTTTAGGGATTAAGTTAAATTGGGATTGAGTTCTGGTTTACTGAGTGTGCAGTTGCGGATTTATTTTGGGAGAGTTGTTGGTTGAATTGGAAATTAGCTTGAGTTGAGTTCATATGCATGTATTATTTCGAACCAGAGGGTTAAATTGACATTTGAATTTTAAGTTAGCTTGACTAGTTCTGAGTAGTGTTTATGTACGCATTTAGTTTTTCGGACCATGTTGAATTGAAGATTCACTTGGGGATTTATTTAGCGGTTAAGTGGGGGGGTTGCATCTAGTTTTCGAACCGTATTGATTTAGTGTTTGAGATGAACGTTGGGTTTCGGTTGATTTGAGGGTTAAATTGGGGTTGAGTTGAAGGTTGAGTTGGGGTTAAGTTATGGTTAAGTTTAGGGTTGGGTGGAGTTGAGGTCGAGTTAAGGTTGAATAGGGTTTGAGTTGAAGTTGAGTTGGTTTGAGTAAGTGGTCTAGGTTAGGGTTTAGTGGGAGGTTAGATCAAGTAAACTTTATTTGAGTTCATACGCGCATGTAGGTTTCGGATCGAGCTGATTTTGGGATTGAGTTGGCCTTTAAGTGTGGAATTGGTTGGTGGCTTGAGATTTGGTTACAGCTAAGTTCAGTTTACTTAAGGTTTAGTTAGCTTACGTTGGGGTTAAGTAAGAGGTTCGATTGGGGAATTATTTGGGGGTTGATTTGGGATTAAGTTAAGAGTTGATTTGAAAGTCGATTTGAGATTGGTTTGGTGATTAAGTTGTGTTGGCGGTTAATTAGGTTGTTGTAAATTTAATGGGAGGTTGAGCAGAAGATTGAGTTATGAGTTTCAGTTAGGGTTTGATTCGGTAGTTGAGTTAATTTTCAGGATGGAAGTTCTGATCACCTCATGAAGTTTCGGCCCTTTATATTTTCGTGGTCAAATTTAGGCTTTGGAAATTCGAAAATTGCATTGTTTGATTCTGGTCGTATACCCTGAAAATCGATTTCATTTCCAAGAAATTCAACGTTTTCTCTGAAAAATTGACACTTCTTTAATTTTAATGTTAGCCCTTGTCGTTGTAATACCTTCAATAATCGTTCCTTTCCCTGATACCTTCCTAGATGGTCGTACTTGGAATAATGACATATCAATATCATCTAAATAATCGATTATTTTATCATCAACCTCTCGAACCATAGCGTTCATCATTTTTTAGCAAACCGCTGGAGATTTGTTAACCCATAGGGAATCTGGTGTTACGAAAGCCGTACGGGATACTGAATCGGCGGACATTGAAATCTGATAATAGCCGGATGCTAGATCCAGTACAGTAAAATAATTACAAAGACTGAGTCGTAATAGCTGATCTTCTATAATCGGTAACGGATACTGGTCCCGTGTCGTCTTATCGTTTAGTATAAGCATAAGGTAATTAGGATCCACTTATTATTTTATGTTCCAACAATTCACTTATCAATGCTTTGACTTTTTCGTGTTGATGAAATGATAGTCTATAAGGGCGATAGACAACTGCATCATTATTATTCAATTTAAGTTCCGTTTTGATCTCTGTTTTCGCGAATTCTTTTAAATTTCGAGCAAAACATATACTAAATTTTGATATCAACTGAAATAAATATCCGCGTTCATTCAAAGCCACACATTCATCCATATTTATTTCTGCGCTGGCCACTTTGTATATTCCATTGATCCAAACTCTCGTCAGATCCGGTAAACATCACATTCGTAGTATTATCATTGATGGTTCTCGATATATTTACTTTAGGCAATTCGACATCATTTACACTTCCTTTTCGGTCATTCACCTTAATGTCGTTAATTCAACAAAGTATCGCTTATGCTGACATTTTGAAATTTTATCGTATTGTTTACTCTGATTATAGATATTGGTCAGGAAATATAAGCAACTCAATCTCATCGGCAATTGGAACAATACCCCGACCTGCAAATCCTTTGATAAACACGTTACATTTTAAGCCCCACGTTACATTTTAGCCCAACATTTTGTTTGTCCCCTCGCATGGACACGCGAACATTTTCTACTTCGTTCTCGTCTCTGTGGTTCAAGGAAATTTATAAACAAATGCTCTGGTTTTGATCAATTATAACATTCGCATGTTCTGGCTGATCGAATTGTGATGGTTCCTTCTTTGTTGGTTAGTTTTACACGCGTTTAAATTATTTTGTATATTCAGCTGACTCGAATTATATTCGCCATTTATAGTTCGTGTCACGAACACGTCTGTAGCACTGGCGTCGTTGTTCCACTTGCCTTAACATCAGTTAATTCTATCTCGAGACGTTGAAACTCTTTTTGAAATTCAGTCAATTTTAATTGACAATTCGAGAAGTTTATCATCGATTCTCCTAAGACCATCTGTAATTTGGCCTTTAATTTCCTTTCCTTGTCTCTCCATCTGGTGTTTCATTATTTGGTTCATAGTAGTCATTCACTGCGACAAATCGAAACTTCCATTAGGTACTTGTGTTGTTTCGACCAAAATTTTTGTTTCATCTCCTGTCTTCTCTATGATTGCCGCATCCTTTACTTCCTTTACCAACTCATAATGTTCCGCATCTAACCCTTCGTTGCTTTATTACCATCATTGAACAAACCCCGTTTCTCAAATTCCCTCTGTAATTCTGGAACTCTTAATTCGGAGAGAATCATTTCCTTTGCTTTACTATTCACAATCCCACCGATGTCACCAATTGTTATGTTTTTGCCTTGTCGATGAAGATTCGAATCACTGGATTATGAATAAAACGAATCAATTTAATTTATCACGAACGAATTTATTTATTTAGCACAAAAATTAATACAACACAATTTATTGACAGTAATTCACATAATCACTTTTTATAATATTTGCACAAATTTTACTGTTCACTTATAATTTTTATATCGCACTAATTCACTTTTTAAATCACTTTTAATTCACTTTTTAATCCTCACACTATCGCTTTCCAAATACTAATGTTCTAATTCGATCTCGTTCGCTTTTTATATACTCAAACCAGAACTTCTACAAATGTCATGACTTTTCCAGTACTAATAGTGTAGAAACATTTAGAACAGTTTTATCATGGAAAATTCCATTTTAGTACATTAAAAATTTGCGCTATCAATTAACTTATTCTATTCGACTCTAGGAGTCACCGTAACAATATTAAAGTTAATTTAATCAAGTAGTTGTTTAAAATGTCGTCGAATGAGTTGGAAAAGTTAAACTGACGTTCCACAAAACTTCTCCAAAAAAAAATTTAAGATTTCTAAACTACTTCAATTAATTTTTGTTAATATCAATAATTTTAACTTCACTATTTTGTTTAAAGTATTTGCCACACTACTAAATTTTATAATGAGGCTCATCTCAGACGACTCAACATGAATGCAAAAGTTGAAAGGTCGCCTACTTTATTTGAAACTTCAATTCAAGTGAAATAGGGTTCAAGTTACTTGAAAGTAATTGAATTGAAGTAACTTGACTAAAGAGAAAGAGTGTGCACGAAGAGTAATGCTACGGTGAAGATATGTTACGGCGACACCTAAGGTAGAATAGAATAAGTTATTTAATAGCGAAAAGATTACTAAATGTTTCTAGACTATTCTTACTGCAAAAGTCATGATATTTGTAGAGGTTCTGGTTTGAGTATGTACAAAAAGCGAACGAGATCAAATTAGTTCATTAGTATTTGGAAAATTATGGTGTAAAGAATACAAAGTGAACAAAGTGAATTATTGCGATATAAAAATTATAAGTGAACAGTAAAATTGTAAATGGAAAATTATAAAAAGTAGTTGTATTAATTTTTGTGCTCAATTAGTAAATTCGTGTATGATTAATTGAAGTGGTTGGTTTTATTCACAATCCAGTGATTCAAACCTTTATTAACAAGGCGAAAACATTACAATATTAAACTTTTTGTACTAGGGGAAATATGGCTTGAATGGCAGGAATCTATATTAAATATAATTCGCTTTCATAACAAAAATTTCAAATTATAATGGTAAAATCTAAACACTTATAGAAGAACGTCTAGAGACAGTTGTGGTGTGATAGAAAATACATAAACATTTCTCTAAACGTTATAATAAAACTAATTAATTTTTCAAAACTCCAAATGAAACTTTGTACATTAAAAAACGTAAAAATTACTTGCAACGAATAAAACGTACTATTTTAATCCAATTCAATAATGTAACTGAATATACAACCCATCCTGCCCGCAATTCATAATAAATCATGTTCTTGGATTCCACAGGAAGACGAATTCTGCATCATTTCTTCTAACGCTAACTGGACCTCCAAATTTAGATCAGAGCAGCCGCTTCTAAATTTCAAGACCCATCCATAGTTTCATCTTCCTGTTCAGCTGCATAATTGAACTGTATCTATATACCGTATATTTCAGAAACACATCTTTAGTATAGTAAGTACTTAGTTTGTTATATTATTATTATTATTGGGGGGGCCATGCGGGCGATCAGCCACTTCGCACTGCGACCTAAAAGATCTATTGTGCTGGCCCCTGCTTAATTATCCGTCCAGTCAATATTTAGGTTCTTAATGAACCTGACAATATTGCCTCCCGGTACGTGATACATACTATCTAGGCTTATTGCTCTCCCTCCTAGATGTTTACTACAGCATGTAGTTCCGCTAGAAAGACGGTAACATTGGAGCTCAAGGACCTCGAGAGGGTTGTCCCACTACCGTATATTCCTACTCCTGCCCCGTATTCCATTTGATTTTACTCTTACGAGTTGCTGGGAATTGCAAATCACCTGTAGGTCACCCAGCTTTACTACAGGAAGGCTAAATAAAACTGGAGGGTGCCTGGTATCCAGAGTCCGCATATTTTGGGCTGATTAACCTATCAGCCATTCATCTTTCGGCATATGCTGTTCCACCTTAACGTGCCAAATGGCCAAAAATGTGCCAAGTGGCCTTAGTTACCAGTGGTTGCCACGAGGAGGCAGTACGTACACTTGCGAATTGTGAACAGGTTACCCCTTACACAATTGTACCCATCACGCAGCTGCCTAATGACAAGACCAGAATAGCTCACGTGATGCGCACCCTATTGGAAGGTTACGGAGCTGGTAGATTAATCTACTCAACTTTGATCCCCGCCTCCAATAGACGCCAAACCACCTAGTTTGTTATATGCAAATAAACTATTTTAGAACAAAACTTTGGTGTAAAGGACATTATCAGTGACACCATCCCCGGAAGATGTCAGTGCTTGCCTCGGAGTTTCTAAAATTTGCGTGAAGCAAGGTTCTGGAAGAAATACTCCTACTTTTTACTTTTGAAATTCATGATGAACAAAGTTGAAAGGCAATGCAGAATCATTTGCCGTAACGAAATCCTTGGGATAAAATATATTGAACCAGAGTAACATTCATTTATTATCTCTGCTCTTATGAAATTTGGACTAAAATCCCTAACCATCAGCATAAATATCCACCTCTGTTTTAGATTTAAAGTATGTGGTGGTAGGCCAGAACGAATGGGACGATGTTTGGATGTAGCAAATTACGTGTGCATGCCATATCAAATTCGCCTAACATTTGCTTTGATTTATGTTTTCAATTCTTCGATGCATTTCGATCACATAATCGTTGAAAAGAAATTGCTTCAAGACATTGAAATTATTTTGTGCATGAATGATATGAAATGTACAGATTTTCGCCTTCCCGAACCAGGCCCGATTCAGAAAGTCGAACATGTTTTCCATGTCGAAGAGCAAGCTCAAATGGCCACAAACCTTATCGCCACTCTTAACCGAATGCAGCGTGCCATTTTCGAAGAGATTTCTGCTGCAATTGATGATTCGATGGTTGAGTCGCGATTTTTCTTCCTCGACGGTCCTGGCGGTTCAGGAAAAATTTACCTTTACAACATTTTGGTGAGTTTTGTAAGAGGCCAGGGAAAAGTTGTTGACGCTTTCGCCACGACAGGAATCGCAGCGGATTTATTGGTTGGTGATCGAATTTCCCACAGCGGTTTCAAAATCACACTTTCAGCTAACGAAACATCGGTGTCATCCATGAAAATTCCCTCGCTTGAATCCATTAAATTACGAGAAGCTTCAATGCGAGCTTCTGTCTTCCTGAGTATTGACACCATGATCTCCGACGATCCGAATGATGCAATAGATTTTCCAGTCGAATTTTTGAATTCTCAGACCGCTTCTGGCATGCCACCACATTCACTCAAATTGAAAGTTGGGTGCGTTGATCATGTTGCTAAGAAATTTGAATCCAAAGAAGGGACTTTTGAATGGAACTCGATTGGTCGTGAAAAAGTTGTTCAGGAATTACATCAAGGCGGAAATCATCACAGGCAGCGATAACGGAGAGGAAGTTTGCATCTCCCGAATCGACTTGGAACCAAGTGAGAGCAGCATAGGATTTCGAATGAAGCGACGACAATTTATCATCATTTTGGATTTTACAATGACGATTAATAACGCTCAGAACACTAGAACCTGTTTTTGCTCATGGGCAGCTTTATGTAGCTTTAACGCGAACACGAAATCATGACAATCTTAGAATGTTGATCAACGTTTCCTCATACCAAGGCGCAATATTAAATGATAACTGTACTTTTACAAGAAATGTTGTGATAAAAGAATTTCTGAATTAATATTAAATTCTATAAACAAAAATTTTACTTTTGAGACTACATTGAGTTTTCAGAAAGTTCCGTCATTTTTAATGAGCAATTACTAGTTTTAGCATAAAGTGCAGTCTTCGACTACCATGTGGTATTCAATTTCAATCACTCGATACTGAACCAATCGAGACAGAGAACAAGAGAAGAAGACGAGAAATTGAAAACGCGAATGAAGTTACCAAAATTGGTTACAAGGAGTTTACGTCAACAGGTTGACCTGGTTCTACGTTACCATACTGGAGCAATAGATTTGTCTTTTCGAGAAGAATAGAAGTATGTACAAGGGGTAGAACGTGGCAATCAAGAGTTACAGTATATCAAACTCTTATCGACTAATATCGACTAAATACGATTTTGTAATTTATATTGGAAATTTAGAAAAATTGTTTAGTTGGTTTTAGAGTTGTGATTAGCGCAATTAAAATAAAGATCTAAAAAGTGACAAAAAATTTGAATTTAACAAGTGGAATTTGAATACTGTGACAGGATTCTACCCTAAATCTAGTTTAGGGTAGAATCCTGTTCAATTAGAACACACTTCTTTATTAGACGTTTTTGATAAGCTGCCCATCAGCTTATTTTTTCTGCAGGTACTAACAAACAAAAGCAGCTTCATCGTTTTCAAATCTAGAAACAAGACAATTTGTCTCATATTTTGTTTAATATAAATTTTTAAAATAAGTCATCGATCTAGCACCTATGTACATACATATGCTTAGCGTACAAATAATAAATATCATGCGGCTAAAAATTTCTAAAAAAACAGAAAAGAAATTGAGAGAAATTCAGAATCTTCAACAACATGTCAATGTCATTCGCGCGATTCCTTATTATAATTAACGGGTGATTTCCAAAATAAATTTACACAAAAATCGACTAAAAAGGTTAACTGTGTTTTGGCTTTCAATTTGAAATATTTTTAGAATAGAAATTAAAAATCTAAAGGTCAACAGGAGTTATCAAAATTTGGCTTGATATGACAGAATATAAACAACAACATTTCTTTTTCGTCTGTTGTTTTTGTTTACGATAAATACCAAAATCAGGCATGCGATTCGAGAAGGTGATCTGTGATTATAGTTTTGGCCATAGTAAAAAGTGATCACCATCTAAAAACATAAAGAACAAACATTTTTGATCGTTAACCACACCTGTAAGTCCAAAGTAAAAAGTTTTTTCCATTGTGATCACTAAAAATTGTACTAAAACAACAAAAAAAAAAAAAATCAAATGTCAAAAAATATCAACTGTTTATGTGCAATCGAAATGTTTAATTTTGACTTTGTCACACATTTGTCACTTTGGATGATTAAATTAAAAATGTTGTCGTTTGTCGCATAAGTTGATCGTTTCGATATTTGTATATTTCGTACTCCTCTATTCTGTCCATTTTGTTGCCCTTATGAAGTCTATATATGTTTCTCGGTCAATTTAATGTTGTAAACAAAATTTGATTTACAATTTGTGGTTTTCTGGGTATTGTTGGCTTTAATGTAAATGTTCGCTGAATCGCTGTTTGAATGTGCGCTCTGTTTGGCCAATCTATTGTAATGTTTTGGGCAATTATTACATTTTAATTTGTACATACTCGTATATGCCGCTGTCAATACTCTAAAATTCTAAAATGCTTTAAAATTTTATGTAATATCACAGAATATATATAAACAGAACAATAGCTTCTATTGCGCTTTAGTCCTAAGTTTCTGAACAAATATTTAGATTAAGATTTAGAAAAGATAGAAAAACATTTTTCTATGGAATCAATGAAACAAAACAAAAATACAAAAATGTTTGTACCCACCTCTTCGTTTTGATCAATACAAATCAGTACAATTTTAAAAGGAAAGGGAAATCTTTACACTTTGTAATGTGTTTAAAAGAGATAGATGTTCATAAATAATTTTTGATTTTCGTCTAGTTAGCTTTGCGAAACTTTAAAATCAAATCAAAAAATAAACAAAGGATCACTTTTTGCTTTTAAACTACGAGATACAAAATTATACAAATAAAAGTGAAATGATACATAAACACATACACAACCTTATTCAAGTTTTGTTTTTGTCTTTATTATTTGTTTGATATGATTTGGTATCCCGTTATCGAAAACAAAAAGTGGTCCTTTGTTTATTTTTTGATTTGATTTTAAAGTTTCTCAAAGCTAACTAGACCAAAATCAAAAATTATTTATCAACGTCTATCTCTTTTAAACACATTACAAAGTGTAAAGATTTCCCTTTCCTTTTAAAATTGTACTGATTTTTATTGATCAAAACAAAGAGGTGGGTACAAACATTTTTATATTTTTGTTTTGTTTCATTGAGTATTTGTTCACAAACTTAGGACTAAAGCGCAATAGAAGATATTGTTCTGTTTATTTCTATTCTGTGGTAATATGCCGTAAGTATGTTCATTGTAATCTATTATAATATCGGTGTTGTGCATCGGAATGCTGTTGAGTCTATTTAGGTATAATGTGGCAGTACGACGCTGATACTTTATATTGGAATGGATGATAAGAAGTGTTGTGTATTATGTGATCGGCTTGCGTTGTTTTCCTGAATATTTTAAAATTATGCTGTCCATCAATGTTGTTTGTTTCGGTTTCCAATTTTAACATAATGTTGGGGTGTAGGTTATTTATGTAAATTATCTATTTGGCTTTGTGTACCTTTGAACAAGATTATAATGTCGTCGACATATCGATGGCAATAAACCAGGTTGGTTTTATATTTATTGCGGTTGTTTTGTATATAAGTCTTTTCGAAAAAGTTTAGATAAATGTCAGCTAATGTTCCTGAGAGGGAGCTTCCCCCCCAACTAGGGAACTAGGAAATAACTGGGCAAAACTATTTTCAGCATAATCAAATATTTTATAGGCAAAATAAAAGTCTACCAATGGGAAGCCCCCTGTCACAAATACGAGCTGACATTTATCTAAACTTTTTCGAAAAGACATATACACAATAACCGCAATAAATATAAAACCAACCTGGTTTATTGCTATCGATTTGTCGACGATATTATATATGTATATTAATTATTTTATTTTATTTATATTAAGTTATTTAATAACATGCACCCCAACCCAAACAAAACCACCACTTTATTGAATCTAACAATACAAAATATTGGTTGGCAGCATAATTTTAAAATATTCAGGAAAACAACTCAAACTGATCACAACCATACACAACACTTTTTATCATCCATTCCAATATAAAAGATCAGCATACAGCCACACGATAAAAATAGACTAACCAGCATTTCCACGCGCAACACCGATTACATAAAATAATTAAAAATAAATCATCAACATTGCAGATATGAACGAGTTCAACCCAAACATATAATTCACCGATTAAACCATAAAATAAAAACAAAGTTGGAACAACAAAATTTAACCAATTCACGTGTTGATGTCCAAAAAAACAAATGATACATGTTGGCTTATTTCTTTGCTGCCAGTCTTCGCGACCACTTCTACGTTAATTTATTTTCCAATAAAATAAGTAAATAGAACAATAAACGCTTTTCTGGGAAACTATCTTTTATTCACCTTAGTAAACCACACTTTTTATTTCTTTTTGTTTCGTCGCTGTTTTTTTTTATTAACATACTACCAAAAACTATGTAAACCACCGAGACGTCTCATGAACATTTATTTTGCAAAAATAAAAAAATAACAACGAATGGAAAATACAGTAAAACCGTAATAACTTTATTTTCTTACTCTCTTCAAATCAGACTCTTTCTTGTTACTTTCTAACTATCATAAACTTGTTTTTGATTTGCGTTTGACTTTGCTTTATATAGAACACAAAAAACAAATGGAACGTTGAGCTTGGTTATTTCTTAACCGATCATGATGAAATTCGATATATACGATAGAAGTGGGATTGTGAAATGATTTTTAGATGAAGTTGTGGAATAAGACCGATTAGGACATATGTTTAGATGATGTTTTGCAATATAGCCAAGTATGTGCGATGGAAGTGGGATTCTGAAATGATTTTTAGGCAAAGTTGTGGAATAAGGCCGATCAGGAAATATGTTTAGATGAAATTCTGGAATATGACGAAATAGAATGGAACTTGGTCATTTCATAACAGATTATTATGAAACTCGACAAGTACGATGGTAATGTGATTCTAAAATTATTCTAGGTGAAGTTCTGGAATATGACCAATTAGGAAGGAACTTGGTTATTTCTTAACCGATTTTGGTGAAATTCGACAAGTACGATGGAAATCGGATTCCAAAATAATTTTTAGATGAAGTTCTGGAATATGGCCAAGTAGGATGGAACTTGCTTATTTCTTAACCGATTTTGATGAAATTTGGCGTGTGCGTTAGAAATGGGATTCTTAAATGATATTTAGAAAAACCTCGGGAATATGGCCAATTAAGGACGAACTCGGTTAGTTCTCAACAGATTTTGGTAAAATTCGACATGTTGGTACGATGGCAAATGGATTCTAAAATGATTGTTAGATGAAGTTCTAGAATATAGCCAACTGAGGAAGGAACTCGGTTAGGGGAGGGTGGAGATTCTTGATTACTTGGAAGACTTGTTCACCTAATGTATTTATTGATGTGGCAATACTGGAAAACGAATACGATTAAAGAATAATGTAAACCACTCAGTTGCAACTAGGACGTACATAACTAAAGATGAGATAGTAATTTTATTTTGACATGTTCTTTTTTTTTTCATGTAAAACCCTGTTTTTATTTACATTTGTGATAGTTAAAACTTCTAATTAATTGTAGTAGGTATTATTTTGTTAATTCTGTGAGAAATACTTAATCCAAATTTCATCAAGAAATAGCCAAGTTCCGTCCTCACTGACCATATTCCAGAACTTTATCCAAAAACCATTTTAGTATCCCGTTTCCCACGAACATGTCAAATTTCATCATAATCGGCTCAGAAATAGGTAAGTTCCGTCCTAATTGGCCATTTTCCAGAACTTCATCTACAAATCATTTGAATATCGGATAAGAAATAGAATCCCAATAAAATGTTTATTAAAAAAAAATCACAAATCCTCAGTTTAACGGACAAGGTTTTTGGTCCCGACGATTTCCGTTGTAGTGAGGTTTCCCTTTATATATAGATTGCTCAACTGCTCACTAAACCCTAATCCAACCCCAAATAAACCGCAGCTCAACCCTAATTCAACACGCAAATGAAACCCAACTTAATCCTCAACTAAACCGCAAATTTTACGACAAAATCACTCCTCAAACCAGGATATATAAAAAATTAATCAACAACTTACTATATCCTGTCTAGCCCCAACTCAATTCCAACTCAACTTTAACTCAAGCCGCAAATTGATCCCTAATTTAACCTTCAAATCAATCCCAAATTCAATGCCCAATTAAATAATCAAACCAGTATATATAAAAAATTCGTAAATATTTGTATATCCAATTCCAACTCAACTTCAACTCAACCCGCAAATTGACCCCTAACTTAACCTTCAACTCAACCCCAAACTCAATACCGAACTCAATATTCAAACCAGCATATATAAAAAATGGGTAAATATTTCTATAACCAGGTATTTTGGGTCAATTCGTATGGCAGGTACCCGACCCTCTTGACGCATAGGTTCCAAAAGCTTTTCAAATCTCGGCCTTGACCATAGAAACAGATTGGCAAAAAAAGTTGTTCTCGAGATACCATGGGTACACATTTTTTTTTTTTTTTTGCTTAAATTTTTGATCATTTTTGACCGGATTTTAGTACTTTGGTCTTTTTAGATCGAAGTAAAATGGTTTTGGCTGAACACAATTTTGAACCAGAGAATATTTGGAACTTTGGCTATAGCCTTTTACTTTCTTTTACTCTAGTAAAATAAAGTATAGTAATCATGAAAATTTTGGACCTTGATATTTTTAGTGATTTATCTGTTTTGAGGTTCCCTGAGTCCGAAAAAGTGGGTTTCGAAATGGTGTCTGTCTGTCTGTCTGTCAGTCTGTCAGTCTGTCAGTCTGTCAGTCTGTCAGTCTGTCAGTCTGTCAGTCTGTCAGTCTGTCAGTCTGTCAGTCTGTCTGTGTCCTCTCTACAGCCCAGATGGTTTAACCAATCGAACTGAAACTTCAGATTTAAGCTTTTTTGATAAATTTGGAGGTCCCAGTGAATTTTACTCCAAATCGGCTAACCGGAAGTGGCCACTCCTTTGGTCCAGAAAATTTATTTTGCAAATATCTTAAAAAGTATAAGGTTTACAAAAAGCTAATAAAAACAAAATGTTTCCAAAAATTAAAAACAAATAAAATTAAAAAAAAAAATTAAAAAAAAAAATTAAAAATTTAAACATTAAAAAAAAAAATTTAAAAAATTATAAAAAAAAATTAAAATTTCTCAAAATTCTCTGTTCGTAAAAGAAAGTCGTGTGTTGGCCACACCTCCATTTTTTTATATAGATCCACAGATCTAGAGTCCGAGCATGCAGTCATCTTCACACGCCCTTGATACCATCACGCATCTCTGCAGGATGGGGGTGGCCCCGGATTTTCACCCAGGACCTTTAAAAAGACGAGGCTGAGTGCATTATACACCAACCTCCATTTTTCGGCCGTGATACTTCCATCTTCTTGACTTTCGTCAATGACGGCTAGCATCAACACATGCTCCCTCAGGACATCGCTGAACAGCTTTGTCCCTGAGTTGGAGCTCGGCTTCTTTTCAGTCACCAATTTGGCCCGCTTGCTGTTGACTACTTCCACCTCGTTCTGGGACCGCTGTCTTTTCGACACATGGTCCCTTTCCGAGCTTCCGCAGCCCACAGTGCTCCTTGCCCAAGCTACTGATGTTCTTTGCTCTTCCGTAAGCTGCCCCTCGGGGGTCGCAGCCCACTTCTCGAGTATCGGAGAAATAAAGGTCCGCCTGCGCAGAGATCCGTATACGCAGGTAAGGCTAAATACAACTGGAGGTCGCCAGGTATCCAGAGAGCTCCGTTAGCGACTGGGCTTTGTTAAATGGGCCCCCAGCCTAGTTTATCATCAGCACGGGTCGCTTGACACCTTAATTCAGCCCATTCGGCTCGCTAGCACTGCGGCCTCCCAGCACCCCTTCCCTCCGCCCACATTCTCTCCCCCTTTCACCTATTCACATGCAGAGCCCAATCCAATGGGATCCATTCCATTCTCCGGGTCACCCGTTTATAGGGGTACCCCCACTCATCACCCGCGGAGACTCCGGAGGTGCAGAGAGGACGCGACGCCCAGTCCGCCGTGGTTATTGGTCGATGGTTTTCTGGCGCCATCTGTACGCCTTTCCATGCTGGGCATCATAGACACTCAGAATTTAATGAACTGAGGTTAACCACTCCCCCAGTTCCCTGAGACTCTCCCACCAGCTGGACTGCGGTTGGGGGCTGCTTATTTAATTCACCGCTAACCTACCTATCGATAGGTCGTCCACTATCCACCACCTGTTATCGAAATCACTGGGTACTTACCCCAGTGTTTTTCTAGCCGAAATTCACGCCATCGAAATCTGCGCCTCTACTATTATGACCAAAGGTCTTAAAGGCGCATCCATCCACATTTTGTCTGACAGCCAAGCAGCACTGAAAGCATTGGCTTCTAACTGCCTGGATTCCAAGTCGGTTCAAAGTTGTTATAAACTGCTACAATCTCTCTCTCTTATCAAAACAAAGTAAGGTTGTGGTGGGTGCCTGGTCACATGGGCATCACTGGAAATGAGATAGCCGACGAACTTGCACGGGCAGGCTCGTCGACTACACTCATTGGCCCTGAGCCTTTTTCTGGTATCCCGTGGGCTTCTGCAACCTACACAATCAGTAAATGGGGAAAAATACAGTGCTTGACTTATTGGAACTGTATTCCCGGCCTTAGACAAGCCAAATCTTTGATCAGACCATTTCACCACAAAAATTTGGCGATCAATTTCAGCAAAGAAAATATTAGGAAACTTGTGAGTTTTCTCTCAGGTCACTGTAACTTGAGATATCATTTGAACAAAATGAACCTGTCCACAGAGACGGAGTGCCGACTCTGTTTGGAAGAGACAGAAACCGCAGAACACATACTATGTGAGTGTGTTGCTCTGTGCACACGGAGGTGGATTCATTTTGAAGAGAGGTATCTGACCCCGGAGAAATGTAAATTGGCCTCTATAAACAGCATTCTCGCCTTTATTAGAGAGGTGGAGAAGCTCCTGGAGTAACAGTACCCAACAGCACAAAAGATCTTTTAGGTCGTAGTGCTAGCCGCTTTTTGGGCAGGGTAAAAAAAAAAAAAAAAAAAAATCCACCACCTGTGACCCCCCCGATAGCTGCAGTACGCCACGGGTTTAGTACCTAAAATTGAAATAATTTGATTTGTTTCTCCTCCAATTCTGTACCCCATCATACGTCAAAGCTATAAAATAATATTTGTAAATGAATTACTATTAATTTGTTGTATATAGTGTATTACTTGGTCCTTCGAGCCGGATATAATGTATTACTGAGTAGAATCTCATAGTTAAACTCAGCAATACACTATATACATCAAATTAATAGTAATTCATTTACAAATATTATTTTATAGCTTTGACGTATGATGGGGTACAGAATTGGAAAAGACACAAATCAAATTAATTAAATTTTAGGTACTAAAAACCATTTATAACTAAATTTCTACTGAAAACTACGATTAACTTTTGATTCAAATTAAACACAAGATGTTGTTCAAATATAGTTTGAAATTTTAATTCAATTTTTCAAATCCAATTTAAGTTCCTACTCAAGAATTTATTCAATTATATTTGGGAATTCAAATTCTCATTCAGATTGAAATTCACATACATACTATATGTTGGCTTTTCTCACGTAAATGGCGCTAATTATTCTAGTTCAAATTTCAGAATTGAAGCTAATTTTGTTACCTTTAGATTTCCCTCTAATTTTGGTCAAATTCATTGTGTTTTTTAACATTCCCCCAAACATTTCCCTCCAACATATAATAAGTTGGAACTTTTTGGATTAAAAACTATTCGTTCGAACACATTTTGTATATGAATAGCATTAAAACTAGAATTGCATTTACTACGTTGTTTTAGTTAAGGAATTTTAACGCTTGTTTGATTCATTTAAATTCCAATGAATCCTTTTACATGCATTTCCACGTGCACACACGTTAACGAATAAAAACAATAATCACAAAATTGGCTTTTCTAGAAGAACTTCAGATCGTCAAATAATGTGCAATATACAATTGAGATATTTTAATTTGACGTTCATTTTGTTCTTAATTTATTGATCTGTAGTATTATAATACACAAACGAGACATGTGTTTATCATGACAAGTAACTTTATTTTGGATTAAAGATGGTTTCCCTGCATCTGTAGTTATATAACGAGTAGTACTAGCATAACCCATGAAGCATATAACTACAGATGCAGGGTCTACACCAGCATCATACTACATCTCTCTTTTTATAACAATGATACAGAGATCTGGGTGGTCATTTTGTGGTGCTATATCACACCTTTATATCACTAGTGGAGACTTTTTTTGTGTGATATAAAAAAATGGAGAAAGTCTACAAACACACCCCTGCAAAATGAATTTTAAGGGGAAAATGATGAATCAAAGTGATAAGTTGACGTTTCTACATAACCTCAAATGACATTATATGAAAATTTTATACGAAGTGCTATTTGTGTGATGATAAAGTAATACTTTAATGCAAAGATGTTTATTATTTAAATAAAATGTTAAAAATATAATAATCAGTCCTTTGTCAATCAACAATTTTATTTTGCACTTGGTTTCATGATAATTTTCATTCATTTTTTTAATTTCCCAATTTAGTTGTTTTCCATCAAACTATTTGGAGTTTGATCAAAAACCACTAAATTAAAGTTTCAAAAAAATGAATGAAAATTATCATGAAACCAAGTGCAAAATAAAATTGTCGATTGAAAAAAGACCAATTAATATATTTTTAACATAACATAACTAGAAAAGCCTTTGGTTTGTTAGAATTTGATGTTTAAACATTGACCAATATTTGCATTTTGTGGGGTTATGTCAGATGGTTTATGTTGATTTTTGTTTAAGAATATTTTTTTGTCCTTTGCTATTGTGAGCTCCCGATGAAATTTGTTATTCTAGGCAACTAGAATGTTATTTTTAACCAAGATATGCAGAAAATAAAGGTATAATATTGCGCATGCTGTTGCTATGCTTTCTTCGCAATTTGACGTCACGTGTTGTCAAAAATGCTGATATTTATATGGAGTTTCGTGATATTTTTATTAATTTTTTAAATAAATGGAAAATAAATGATTTTTTTTTTATTCTTGATTGTTTTTCGACTTTTGATTGATTGATTGATTGATATGAATGCACGGCCAAGCTTATGAAGCAAGAAATCCCGTGTTAGTGATGTGGTCATTAAACTGTCACACCAACTTTATAACACAGGTGAATGCTTTCCTTACTGAAGATACCTAAGCACCATTACAACAAGGAGAGCACAATCACCCGCGATATCACATAAATGTGACAGCATCATGTCCACCCCTGGCCGGGTCCCACCGTGCACTCTTTCACACATAACAAAACCGAAGGATAGGATAGGATAGTTAGAAGTGACAGAATCGGCCCGGTTACAGACACCTAGGTATAGCCGATAGTTAGTAAATTGTTAGTAATTATATAGTAAAATAGTTAGCACAGGACAACACAATTTCTAAACTACAGCTAATTTACTACTTCTTGATCCTGGAGGGTTGATTCAAGCTAAAATTTAATTCTGAAACTTAGGATTAATTTAATCCCTATAATAATGATTAATTTTGGAACTATATTATATTCTGAAAATTGGATTATTTATTAACATATTAAGGAAGAGATCCCTTTAAATATTCTTTAAACTAAACTAATTAATATACATTAATAAACAAAACACAACATAATAAAAAGATTAGCACAAGACAGCACAATCTAACTACATTATTAGATGATCATTTCTCTGGAATCCAGGGCCGGATACTCATAACTCCCTAAATCCTAAATCTAAAACAGGACTTAAAAATTATTAATGCTCTAATTATACCCCTGTCCGCCTTTCATTAACCCATTAACGCTTGTCGTACCCAAGCGAGTACACCCCTTTTTCTCACTAGTACTTCTTTCTCTTTGCATAATTTTTTTTTTTTTTGTTTTAAATAAATTTGTAATAGTGCAAGTAACATAACCTAGTCGTACTTTTCATCGCAGAAGTGAATAGAAGTGTGTTTTTTGTTGCGTGTTTTCTTAAAATGTCTGAAGGTAAATTGCACCTGATTATATTATCTCTAACGATAAAATCTGATCTTGTATTTTGTTTTAAATGTTTGGAATTACTTAAATATATATTAAACTTTATTTTCTAATAAAATTTGTGCAAAAAAAAACAATATCGAAACCGTTACTTCTCGAAACATTTTACTGTACTCAGCCGAGTACAATGGGCAGTTATGTAATTAAAATATATATTTTTATTTTTTTTTTGTTTAGAAATGAGTGCATATTTTACAGAAATAAGCACTAACAATTTTTATGGTCGAAAATTATTCAATACACTTCCGGAGGCTTTAGATGCCTTAAGTGAGAATGACAATGAAGAAGATATTGTTCTGTTGCCCCCAGAACCAAATTATCTAACTGATGAAGAAGAATTCGATGACAATGATCTTATGACTATAGCGGTTCCAAATGATGTGCCAGGTCAAATTGAAATTGGCCCCAATACCTTACAAGAAGATGATATTTTTTCATCTAGCGACGATGAACCGATAAGTGCCCTGACTGCTAAAAAAAAGAAAACAATTCATACATTTTCATGGAAAAAAGTGGAACCATCATATACCACCCTTGGAAGTCCTATTGAATCCCTTCACAACGAACGCAGAGACGAACTTATATCGGAATTAAAAAATTTAACTCCCACGGCAATTTTTGAAAAAATTTTGGATGAATCAGTTGTTCAACTTATTGTTGACCAAACAAATTTATATGCTCAGCAGAAGAATAACCACAGCTTTAACCTAACGGCTTTGGAAGCAAGAACTTTTATTGGTATTTTGTTTTTGACTGGTTATCATCCACAACCACAAGAGAGGATGTACTGGTCCCTTGACGAGGATATTGGAGTTGAGCTAGTTGCTAAGTGTATGAGTAGAAACAGATATCTAGAAATAAAAAGATATATACATCTAGCTGATAACAACCAATTGAATAAGGATGATAAAATGTTCAAGATTCGTCCTTTGATGAACATTTTAAATAATAAATTTATGCAGTGGGGAGTTTTTCAGACTGAACTAGCAATTGACGAAGCCATGATAAAATATTTTGGGCATCATCCAGCCAAACAATTTATTAGGGGAAAGCCTGTACGATTTGGCTACAAAGATTGGATGTTATGTAGTTCATCTGGATATTGCTATGCGTTTGACACTTATTGTGGAAAAAATAATAATCAGTATAGTACTACAGAAACTCTTGGAGCTAAAGTGGTTCTTTCTTTATTAGAGAAGCTAGAACATCCAGAAGAACATGTGATTTACTTCGACAATTATTTTACTACATTGGAACTTATGAGACTTCTTAGAGAGCAAAAAATCAGAGCTACGGGTACCATCAGGGAGAACCGCTTAAAAAAATGCCCAATTGAAGATACCAAGAAAATGAAGAAAGCTGAAAGAGGATATTTCGATTATATGTTTGATACAAATAACGAAATCCTAATTGTAAAATGGGTCGATAATAGTGTTTGCACAATGGCATCAAACTATGATAAAATCGAGCCGCTTTCGAAAGTCAGAAGATGGTCGAAGATACAGAAAGCTGTTGTCGATGTACCACAACCTCTTCTTTTAAAAAATTACAATCGAGGAATGGGCGGAGTGGACCTAAACGATCAAAGTGTGAACACGTACCGTATTAGTATACGAGGGAAAAAATGGTGGTGGGTATTATTTACGCATATGATAGATCTATGCATGACAAATGCTTGGAAGGTCTCTCAGGTGGCTTCTGACATCAAAATGACGCAATTGGAGTTTACGCGATATGTGACACGGTCATATCTACTTAGTGCAAGAAGTAGGGCTGCCAGAAAACCGGTGATACCAATCAGCGTAGTTGAAGACGGCCATGGTCACTACCCAAAAAAACTGGAGAAGCAACTAAGATGTGCAATTTGTCATGCCAGAATTAGATGGTGTTGCAAAAAATGCGGTACAACCCTTTGCATCGAACGAGATTGTTTCGAGGTATACCATACCCGAGGAACTTCATATCTGCCCATTGTACTCGCTTGAGTACATTGCTCTATTTCCTTCGAAACATAAAAAACGAAAGACTGAAGTATATTTTTAGTTATTTTTATTATATTTGTACTGAATTAGAATTAAAAAAATCATCTGCACGTTTTACTTTTCATTTGGGCGTTAATGGGTTAATTTACCTGATAAAATAATTAAAAGAAATTTAAAATAACAACACTTATTTCCTTATTACTGTTTCTTTTATCTCCAATTAAATAATTGTTATTTACTGCTACAAGAATTAACATGAACATTAAACTATTTAAACATAAAAATTTAACTTAAAACTAATCATCAATTTCCTACCGATACAGAAAATAAAATAAATACTTATTAATTCAATTATTTTATAAAATTTATTTAAAATGATTTAAATGATAATATTACCGCACCGCAACACCTAGACTTATTAATAATTCAATTATGTACGAGTACTATAAGTATATCAAGAATCAAGAAATAAAATTAATATACAAATTCCCGGACGACTCTGAAAACTAAATAAAACTAATAACCACCATAATACCAAATTTTATTACTCAAATGAATAATTATCATAACAGGATCTTCATTATTCCCCGGGCACACATCGTACCCCCATTTACACCTCCCCAACCGAAAGATAAGATAAGATTACTAGTTGGGACAGATTCAATCCGTTAGCAGTCACCTAAGCAATTAATAGATAATCCATTATTAGTACAATAAATGTTAAATGATAAAAGTTAAACAGGTTAGCATAAGATAGCACATTTTAACTATGTACATGATTAGATGCTCGTTCCTCAGGAATCCAATGCCAGAACTCAGGATTCTTTAAATCTATAAATCTAAATCAGGACATCAAAAATTATTATTATTATTAATGATTTACTTTTAACTAATCTTGTTGACATAATTAATATTAGTTGATTGAAAAATTCTTCCGCAAATTTGAAAACATAATTAAAATTAAATATTTATTCATTTTTTAAAACCGTCTTACACCATAATTCAACGGATTTAACTTATCAAAATGTTAGTGATATAAATGATAATATATTTAGCACACAACCATACACTTTTACACTACATGATAACAGGGTGCTTTTAGCTCCTTAAGGCCAAGCAAGAAATTATCTGCATTTCTGAAAATTCAAATTAAAATCACTCAATTATTTCTAATTTCTACATTAAACTTAAAACCAAATAAATATTAGAAAACTTTTACAATGCGATTCCTTTATTTCCTATTTAATGTTTATGAACCGCCAAACGTAATAGCATGAACACACGGACTCCTAGCCGTACATCATATAGCCTTTTACATATAACAAAATCTAGCTGAAAAATAGAATTATTGCCAAGGTCCGACTATACCCAGATACCAACACCTAAGCTATCATCTAAAAATTAAATTAAATTAAATTAAATTAAATCAAATTAAATGAAATTAAATCAAATTAAATCAAATTAAATCAAATTAAATATTAAATATTAAATATTAAATATGAAATATGACATATGACATATGAAAAATAAAACAAATTAATACATTTATAAAATTTAAAGTAAATACACATCACTCATTTCCCACGCATCCACTTACAATAAATTTACAAAGAGGACGACGAAAACCCGTCTATCCTCTTTGAGCGTCAACCTTTATACCATTCAAATCAATTTAGTACATTTAATAAATTTCAATATAGTTAATAAAATAATTAAAATAAATTATATAATTAAAACTAAACTTCGATGTCCCTTATTAAAATTATTCCTACCCAAATAAGTAACCCTGTATGTATCATATATTGAGTTACCCATTCAATTTAAATTTCCTCGATTATACGAAGAATAAGAATCCTACTTGAATGGAGTACATGAGAATTTGTGTCGTACTTTTGTGTAGCTCGTAGTACACAAAGAGCACCATCAAAATCAACAAATACTCTCATAAAAATTTTCTCAATATTTGCTTATGGCTTGTTCTGTTTCATTCATATGATATTAGACAACACACAAAAACAAAACAGACTTATTCGGATTATGCAATTGAAGCCGCACTTCTTGACGGAGCGCTCCGGATCAGATCAAAATTTACTTGTGAAGCAACAACAACATTTGATCCAACATTCATTTTGGTAGTGATGTGCTAAATCGATCCTTTTTGTTCTGTTTTGTTTATTTTCTCATAGGATTTTTAACAAAAAAGATCGATCCAGCCCATCACCACATTTTTGATCACAAATGGTGATCCAAAAATAGTTGAACAATATTCCGTAGTTGAACAATATTTTGTAAAGCGACAAAGAATATAATGAATGCAGTAAGAGTATGAAGAGGCAGATTCAAAACGAAACGAGACAAAAAAGATTGAATTTAGGTGTTTGTTTGTTTTACGCATTTTTGTGTCGCTTCATGAGACATGATTCGATCCGGATCAGATCAAACGTCAAGAAATGCGGCTTGTGTATACCCATAAAAATGTATCTGTCTATATCTCAAGTGTTTGTACCGTATGGCTTATATATATAATTTCCAGTTTTGATATCACATAAATGACTTATGTAACTTAGCCACAAATAGGGAAAACCATATCAGATAAAATTAGGGGAATCGTACTACAATACTAAACTACAACCACATATAAGGAAAATTTATATTTACATATAATCTCTTATGCTCTTTGTCGGCCATATATTTTACTAATCTGTATTTGTTTTCACTAAATACACACACAATACACATCATACACTAACAGCAAACAAAATTCAATTACATATGTATAATAAAAGATACACACATTTAACTATTAAAAACTATGTATATGTATAAAAATCAATTCCCTTTATTAAATTTTCAAGAATAATTTGAGAGAATTGTACACAAAACAAAACATCAAAATCTTCTTTTGTATTAGTGACAATCCAATAAGACATGAAGATTAACTACGCAACTTAAATTGCGACAAATTTACTATTTTAAAATTTAGATTTTGTGCACAATTGTACCCATATTAAATCAAAATCAAAATGAAAATGCAATTAATTAATAAATCAAGAATTTTCATTTCTTTTATTATAAATTAAAAAAATTGCCTGCTAAATGCATCCCGGTGGATTACATTTTCCAAAATAAACTTCACTACACTCATTTTAATGTTTATTATTATTTATAATAATTAATTAATTAATTTAATTTTAATTTGTTCACCAACACAAAACATAAATATAACACTAAAACTTAAACAAAAGTAATCTTAAATTAAATTAAATTAAATTACATTACAATAAATTTACAAAGAGGACGACGAAAACACGTCTATCCTCTTTGAGCGTCAACGACTCTCCCCTCTTGATTGTTTTTCGACTTTATGTTAAAATTAAACATTTCAATTTTTATTTTAGTTATATACTACAATACTTTTTGAATTAAGTCGCGAAAAGAGGCATGTTTTAATATTCGTGTCTAGAGCAGGCTGTTTGAGCACATTGCATAACAAGTTTCGGAATTTATGAGTAATTTTTTTTTGTTAAATGCAGAGAACGTTTAGATTTTAATTATTAATAATTCAAAAATTTTTGTAAAGAAAATGGAGACCTAATTTTTTTTTCTTTATGATGATGATGTTGAGGGATGGGAGCTCCAATGAGTTCGGATTCTGGGAATAGTTTATATTAAAAAAATTCAACACGTGAATATGTGTAATGATCTAATAGAGCGTTTGGCGGCAAAGGACCTCCCTTGTCGACTTCAGCATACCCGGAAAAAAGAGCGTGTTGGCCGCCAAAAAGATCCGTTACATAAATGGCGCCGAAACAGGGACCTAAAGGTCATTTAACGGTTGTTTAATATGTCTCGAAGGTCATAAAAACCGCATGGTTAAAATTTTCTTTAAGTCACATGTTGACTAGAAACGCAATTATTTGTCATGTTTACTAGAAACGCAATTATTCGGTTGGATGAATTAATTTACGTTTGTACAAGAAACAAAATGTAGATTCAATTATTTTTTTATTTTATTTTTTCTCAAATTTAACAGGTAGTCCTAAAAAGACATCCAGACAGCTTCTCTGTTTAATGTGTGTGACCCCAAAAACCGCTTCACTCAAATTAATTTTCCATTCCAGTTAAATCTAGCCACTTTTCAATTGTTATTCAACTTTTTTATAATAGCGGGTGGTTACAACACTTTGTGATATTATTAATTTACAATGAAATGATTTAGGCGAATATGTATTAGAGTTCGGAATGAGTAATTTACTGTTAGACACATGAAGATTTCATGGATTCCTTTAAATTGTTCATCACTGATTTCTGCATAGGAAATTCTGATCATTTCATTTATTACAGCTAATTTTTGGTTAACTATACGGGGGTTCACGCAATGATCGATTCGCTATAGGACTTCAATGGTTGAATACACAGTGACTCTGTGCCGTAATCCCACTGATACCTATTGACGACTCTCATTGACGAGGAACCCGTCCAATGTAGATATTTTTTTTTCTCTTCGCTTCATTAGTCTCCGTATTCGAACAGGTTCATCCCTATGTCGACATCATCATCATGATTCAAATTTTGAAGAATAAAGATTTTTTGTTTTTGTTATAATTTTTTTTTGTTTGTGAATAAATTTCATTTACAAGTGATCACAAATACATCGATTGGTAGTATTTGGTCATACGTTTACTTATGATAAGTTAGTTTTTGTCAAATTGGTTTTGTCAAATATCAGGTTAATATTTTTTTTTTAATAATAATAATTTTTTTTGGTTTGGTTAAAATATTTCAGTTCAATTGGGTTCTCTTGAGGGTTTAGCTTGTTTTGGTTTCGTTAATTTAGTATAGGATTAGTGGTGGTAGTGTTATTTTTCTTCTTCTCTTTAGTATTAAAACATATGCAAAGTTCGCTTGAATTTAGTATTGTTGGGTCATTCACAAATTAACTAATTTGGTTGGAGTACTTAAATCATTTGTTTTAATTGAATTTTCTAAATCATTTCGCTGTGGAAGCGTAATTTTGAATATAATTAAAAGATTTTCCTAAACATATTTTATAAATGATTCATAACTATATAGCAGTAATATACTGAAAGATTTATTATCAAACTGAAGTTAGAAAAGGCGTACGAAAGTTTTATTTGTTTTCAATTTGTTGTTAGTATTCCTTCAAAATAGTTCTGAGTTTAGTTTGAAATGCCATCAAGTTTCATTATGGATCCACGAATTTATTTAAATAATCTGTCGCCAGAAGAACGGGAAGTTGAGTATATAGTTAGAGGTCTAACGTCGCAAGCAACAGATGCTACTAGGATTTTATTAGATAGCCTTCGCGTTGAATCTTCTGACTTTACATTAAAACCAAAAGATACACATGCTAAGTCGAACCCCGATGAGGAAAGTAAGTTATGTGTTTTACGATTCGATGAATTATCTGCGATCACTCAGCAAAAAGGTAGTTCTCCTCAATTGGAATTTATTACAATGGCACTTGCAAAGACGTTTCATTACAAAGAACGTGTTGACAGATTTAGTCATACCTTTGGCCTACAAAGCTTTCCAAATCTGGCAGGATTGCCTAGTAATTTTCGTCGGTTATACAACTGGCACCAAAAATTATACAACGATGGCATCGAGGCATCTAAAACCCAATCTCACCAAAATACAGGATTAGAAAATGAGAAGACTCCTGAAAGTAGTCCAATCAACCGAAACAGAACAAGACTGGAACAAGGTGCGGGTACAGGAGATTTTGTACCGTCTGTAGGTCAGGGTAACACGCCCATACAAAGCTTACAAAATGAACCATCAAATCTCGATACAGTGGCACCAGCTAAGGGATTAATAAGTTCAGTGGCAGATTTCTTTACACAGATGGAAGCAAATTCTATCTCCTCAGTATTTGGAGATGTCTCATTCAAGACAGGACAACCCAGACCAAACGCACAAGCTATGGGACAGCCAAATCTTGCTAATCACCATCCAAGTTTAAATCCGGGCTTACCAAATTATTCGAAACCTCTCTCTCAGACACATAATCAATTTCGCATCGATTATAAAATAAAACAGAGATGGAATTTGTCTTTTGATGGCACCGATGCAACAAATGTTCAAGACTTTATTATTCGATTAGAGCAAATGGCCCGTGACGATGACATTCCGGAACAAAATCTAACTAAGGTACTTCATTTATTTTTGTCTAAGCGAGCGGAGGATTGGTACTGGGTGTACAAACTCGATCACACAAACGTGACTTGGCAAGCAATGAAATCTGCGATGTTATCGTTTTTTAGCTCCTACGATGTAGAGGAAGAAACACGCGAAAAAATTCTACACAAATACCAAAATCCGAAAGAAACATTCTCAGATTTTGTTCTTGGTATACAAAAATTAAATTCAAGGTTACAGCATAGATTTTCTGAAAAGAAATTAATCCACCGTTTATGCCAGAATATGACTCCTGCGTTAAAAAATGTCACCCTCCCCTATCAGGGAACAGCACGTACTATTGACCAACTGCGAATTCTGTGTCAAAGGTATGAAAGGATGTGGGACCAGACCGGATATGACCCAAGACGGTTTTGCGAAGTTCCGTTAAAGCGAAGAAATTTCATAAATGAATTAGAAACAGACATGAGATCTATGAGCCTTTCACAATCAGCTACTGCAACTACAAGCCCAGCGATACATCCGCAGCACCAGTCAGTTAACGTAGAAGCATTCCAACAAAGATACGGAAAACCGAATTCCAATAATGATTCAGTATTAATTTGCTGGAATTGTAAGGACTTAGGGCACAGGTATCAGGACTGTTCGAGGGAATTCACAGATATATTTTGTTTTGGATGTGGAGCCGCAAACGTGCGAAAACCTTTCTGTCAAAATTGTAAGGTCAATTCCGCAAAAAACTCGAAACCGGGTGTGAGAGTATCCAGGGATCCACACTCAGTGCTAAATTCGAACAAAGTACTGGAAACCAACTATCCAACAAATTCGGATCCTTTCAAATAGGATCAAAAACACCCAATTTTATAAATCAAAATAACTCTGCTTTAACAGTAGATTCAAATAAAATAACAACAAAAAATAAAATAAATCGCACAAAAAAGTATTTCACTGAAAAGCGTTATTTTTTAGCACACATCATGTCCTCCATTATTAATTACTCGTTGAAAGATCCTCGCCCACATGCAAACGTCACAATTGCCTCCCGAAAGTTTGTTGGTCTTCTGGATACAGGAGCGTCAGTCAGTGTATTAGGCAAAGATTCCATATCTTTTCTGAATGAGTGCAACATAAAGTATAGTAAACTATCATCTTATGTCCACACGGCTGATGGAGCACGAAATAAAATCGAAGGCTTTGTATGGTTGCCGGTTACTTTCGGAAATAAAACGCATTCCATTAAATTCAGCATAGTTCCCACCTTACAATCGTTTTTATACCTCGGAATCGATTTCTGGCAGAAGTTTGGCATCCTTCCAAAAATTGAGGTAAGCGAGATTTCCGAGCATGAGACAACCACTAATCACAATATGCATGATTTAAACAAATTCGAAAAATTAGAGCTTGATAGAATTGTTTCTTTATTTCCATCTTTTGAACAAAATGGTCTCGGTAAAACCACCTTTCACGAGCACGAAATCGAACTAATAAAAGGATGTAAACCCATCAAGCAGCGATATTACCCCGTATCGCCAGCAATGCAAAAGGATCTCTATGCTGAGATCGATCGAATGCTTGAACTTGGAGTAATAGAGGTAAGCAAAAGTGCTTGGAGTTCGCCCGTTACTATGGTAAAAAAAGCAAATGGTAAGAGTCGATTTTGTTTAGATGCCCGAAAGTTAAACGCGGTGACCGAGAAGGATGCGTATCCTCTCCCCATTATTGATGGATTGTTGGGTCGGCTGTCCGAGACTAGATACATTACAGGACTCGACCTTAAAGACGCCTTTTGGCAAATACCACTTGCGGAGACTTCACGTGACAAGACTGCATTTACCGTACCGGGTCGCCCCCTCTACCAGTTCAGAGTAATGCCGTTTGGGCTGTGTAATGCAGCCCAATCGATGTGTCGGTTGATGCATAAAGTTATACCACACGAGCTACATGATCGGATATTTGTATATCTTGACGATTTGCTTATCATCACCGGCACATTGAAGGCCCATTTTGAGCTGTTAGAGTTGGTGGCGACTCTACTAAGGACAGCCGGCCTAACAATAAACGTTCAAAAGAGTCACTTTGTAATGCGAGAAATACGTTATTTGGGCTATTTGGTAGGAGAAAAAGGGTTAAGGGCAGATCCACAGAAAATAGAAGCCATTATGAATTTGCCGGTGCCAAACAATGTCAAGCAGATTAGACGTTTACTGGGTATGGCAGGATGGTACCGCAGATTTATATTGAACTACGCTGCAATAACCGCCCCAATTACAGATTGTTTAAAAAAAGGAAAATTCCAGTGGACCGAAAACGCCCAGAAGTCGTTCGAGCACCTAAAAACCCTTCTGACATCTGCTCCAGTCCTTATCAACCCCTCTTATGATTCACCGTTCTACATTAGATGTGATGCGAGCACAGAAGGTGTTGGAGCCGTCCTGTACCAGAAAGATCAAGAAGGTTATGAGCGGCCAATATCCTTCATGTCGCAAAAACTGAATAAAGCTCAGAAGAACTATTCGGTAACAGAACTAGAATGTTTAGCCGCAATACTCGCAATAAAGAAATTCCGCGCATATGTTGAAGGTCACGACTTCACATTAATAACCGACCACGCGAGCCTAAAATGGTTAATGAACCAAAAAGATCTCAGTGGAAGACTGGCGAGATGGAGTATTAAACTTCAAGGTTTTAGGTTCACCATCGAACATCAGAGGGGAAAGGATAACGTTGTACCAGATACATTATCCCGCGTTTTTTGTGACACACTGGAAGAGTTCGAAGGTGTCTTGCCGAAAATGGTGGAAATTATTGATTTCAAATCAAGCCATTTTGAAGATACTCAATATAAGGAACTATTGATAAAAATAAAAAAAGACCCGAATAATTATCCAGCTTTCAACATTCATAACGATCGCATATACATTCGGTTGGAACCAAAAAGGAAAACGGACCTTTCTGATTTATCTATCTGGAAACTGTGGGTTCCAACTGGTCTTAGGTCTGAAATAATTGAAAAAGAGCACAACGAGCCACTATCATCCCATGGAGGAATAGGAAAGACACTGGAGAAGATAAGAAGATACTATTTCTGGCCCGGAATGGCTCAGCAAGTTAATAAATTCATCAGCACTTGCGACACATGTAAGATGACAAAAGCTCCAAACAGAACTTGTAAACCGCCCATGGGAGAATCATTTTTAGTCGAAAGACCATGGCAAAGGCTATACGCTGATTTGTTAGGGCCTTACCCTCGTAGCAGTAGTGGTAAAACCGTGGTTCTGATTGTTCTAGATCACGTTACAAAGTTTGTGTTGCTGAAAGCATTATCTAAAGGCACATCACAACAAATTAATGAATTTTTAAAAAATGAAGTGTTTTGCGTTTTCGGTGTGCCTCAGGTAATACATACAGATAATGGGACTCAATTTAAGAGTCAAGAATATAAACAGTTGCTAATTGATTTTGGGGTAACCGACTCAAAAACCGCGGTTTATTCTCCACAGTCCAACCAATCAGAGAGGGTCAACCGATCAATAATCGCAGCTATTATAGGTCATATATCGGATCAAAACATTCGACGTGGGACAAATATCTAAATGAAATCGCCTCAGCCCTTCGGAACGGCGTACATGAAACAGTGAGGAACTCTCCCCACTTCCTCTTATCTGGATACCATAAAATCAACCATGGAAGCGATTACAAACTCTTGAAGGAGCTGGGCGAGATATCAGAAGGAGAGATATTATTGCCCCTACCTATACGGCTTGCACTAGTTCATGAGCAGGTAAAATTGAATATTGCAGAAGCCCATGAAAAGAGCGCCAAAAGGTATAATTTACGTACCCGCCCCATCCAATACAACGTTGGCCAAACTGTATTCGTTCGCACTCACCCTCAGAGCAGCGCAGAAAAGAAATTCTGTGCGAAATTCGCGCCGCAGTTTATTAAAGGGATTATTTCAAAGAAAATCGGCAATATAAATTATGAGGTGAAAGATGAAAAGAACACTAAAATTATTGGAATCTACCACTGCAAAGACATTCGAGTTTAGTGAGAAAGAAATGAACTATACAAATTAGAACGAACGACTACAAGAGGATTTGAGATCCTATTCTAAATAACTTGACATCCGAATTTTCAGCTTTGTCTAACCATTAGATCTCTCAGGTCAGACAAATCTGCCCTGTTACGGCCGTTAATTTTTTTTGCCTCAATCTTTAAATGGAAATAATTTGTAAATTTCAATATCCAATAGCTCGATAGTATCCATATCTATATAGTATAGTATAGGATCAACCATCACGTATTTGATATTTCTTTTTATGTAGGTCAATGAACTTGAATTTTGTCATTACGTAATTTCTGGCCTATATACTTATTAATTATACGTATTTATGGAGGATTATTGTATTGGTGCAGGTTGAGTAAAATGCAATTTTTTTTTTTGGATTTACATATAGTATATAAAATACACTTAAACGTGAAATGATATAGCATTTACAAATACATACTATGTCTAAAAAGTAGATGAAGCTATAGGTATACTTGATTTGCTTTTTATTATTTACTGCGTTAATATACAGAATGATTACAAATTTTAGGCAGTTTAATTTAAGTACATAAGCGTAAACGAATAACAACAAAAAAAACTGAGTTCAAGACATGTATTTGTGATAGTATATAATATTCTAATTCACGTCCATGGAAAACTCTAGAAGAAGCAGTACCATTATTTTTTTTATGAACAAAAAAAAATCCCAAATGATTATTGAGGCTACTGTGATTGTAGAAGCTACAAATAAAAAATTAAAAATTAATTTTAATAAATTTTTTTAAATTATTAAAAAAAATTAAAAAAGTGTTTAAACGAGTGATGGGAATATATCTCACTCAAATTATAGTATAAAATTTGAAATCAGTGTAGCGGAATTAAAAGAAAAAAAATTCCTTTAAATCTATTTGCTATCGGTAAGCTCTTTAATATTGTGCCTATAATTATTTGTGATGCATTTTATTATGTGAGTTATTTCGATTTACTTAGGTATTAATCGGTAATCCATAGTGGAAATATAGAGAAAGGTTACCAAAATTTTTCTGCCATCTGGTTATTCTTAGAGCTTCGGTCGCTGCATGCGCGGCGAAGGCAGCGGGGCCTCAATTTTTTTTATTTGAGGAATCATCATTTTCTTGTGAGCAGTGTTCTTTAACAAACACCATTCGTGTTTCGTGACACAACCGCTATTCATTTTGACGACCACAGTGATCGATGAGATAAAAAAACGGAGATTAAAATTTAAAAAAAAATAAAAATTAAACTGTTTTGTTACGTTGCAATAGCTATATAGTGTTGTTAAATGTTGCCTGCTATAAATTATAATTCACACAGTTTTTTGTCATAATTCACATTCTTTTAAATTAATTTAAAGTAAAACAAAAAAAAAAAAAAGGAAATTACCTTTTATTCATTTTCTTAAGTGTGCCTAGATTTTCTTAAAGTAGAAAACAAAAAAAAAGACAAAAAGTAATTGTTGTAGTGTCGAAAGTGTGTTAGGAGCATATAACCAAATTTATTTTGCAGCTTCCATATTTGCGGAGAGTACTCTTTGGCGATATATGTGGTGAGTTTTTCCTTATTTTTTTAAATTTTTTTTTGTGGTTTGTGCCTATATGTGCTCCCAGCACAATTTTGTGCAATCATTGATTTTTTTTATGCACACATTTTTGTCTCGAAATTTTATTTTGCTAATTATTTAATCACCTTATGTGAATTTTATTAAAATTAGGTTAACGGGTTTTTTTTATTAAGATTATGGAATTAAATAAATCTATTAAATAAATTTTTGTAAAGAAAATGGAGACCTAATTTTTTTTTCTTTATGATGATGATGTTGAGGGATGGGAGCTCCAATGAGTTCGGATTCTGGAAATAGTTTATATTAAAAAAATTCAACACGTGAATATGTGTAATGATCTAATAGAGCGTTTGGCGGCAAAGGACCTCCCTTGTCGACTTCAGCATACCCGGAAAAAAGAGCGTGTTGGCCGCCAAAAAGATCCGTTACATAAATGGCGCCGAAACAGGGACCTAAAGGTCATTTAACGGTTGTTTAATATGTCTCGAAGGTCATAAAAACCGCATGGTTAAAATTTTCTTTAAGTCACATGTTGACTAGAAACGCAATTATTTGTCATGTTTTCGATTTTAAATATACTAAATTTGAATAACTCCTATTGCAACAAAACTATCAGTTGTACTTCTGATAAGAACACACATAGAACACTAAACAGGAATGGGTGTTTTGATTTATTTGTAGCGAAAACCATAAGACAATAAATGAATTAATTTTCTTTTTCTAAACAATAATTTGTGAAATGAATTTTTATTTAATATATTTTTACATTTATATTTAACGTTAAATATGAACATATTATTTGAATAGGTACGTGGATATCAATAATTTGAAGCCAAACGAAAATAGATGACAAAAATTTGAGTACATAACGTTAAGAAATAAAAATTTTAATAAATGGTACGTACATTATGTTCAAATGACCAAAAACATTTAATAATTTAATTGTTTTATGTTATGTACTCATAATTTTGTCTACCCTTTTTTCCATTTATCTTAGACATTATATACTCGAAGGAATTATTTCTCAAATATTTGGATCATAAAAAAAATATAAAGCTTAAAAAGGGTCTCGGTAAACTATCATTATCAATTGTAATTACGGTTTGTAAAAAACGATTACGATTATTCTTGATTTATTTAAAAAATTAATCAAAAAACCGCCAAACTTCATATACAAATATGTTTTTTTGACTACACGTAACGTGATGTGGAAAGAAAGACGAAAATGAGACACGGGAATATCCTACCTCTTTTTTCTGTATAGACTACCTTGATTTTTAACAAATAATTTACTACACAAAATTAAAATAATTGTTTATTTTTGTATTTCGTTTTTCTTGTAAATTTAACAATAACCCATTAATTTTATTTCAAAAATATATAAATTATCATTTTGTTAATAAATATCATTCATTTATATTTCGCGTCAATGTTAATTTCATTCATTTTTTGATATTTTTATTAGAGCTTTTTTTTAACTAAACTCCATATAAAACAAATGTAAACAACAAAATAATTTTTTTTCCACTTGTAAAAGTAAGACGGAAGAAGTTGTGGTCTTTTTCATTTAAATCATTATGCGACATGATGATATTCATCCATGACAACACCATAGTTAGCTACGACAATTTATTTTTCGCACAGTATCGCCAAATGTGGTATATTACCACAAAATGACAACACTGCAAAATGAATTTTAAGGGGAAAGCAATGAATCAAAGTGATGATTTGACACGTAACCTCAATTGTTGATTTTTATATTATTATGTAATATAAAAATCAACAATTATTTTAGTGTTGTGTATTAAATTGTATGTTAAAAGAACCATTCTAGTAGCCTAGAATAACAAATTTCACAAAAACAATCATCCTCCTTATAGAAACGGACAAAACATAAGCAAATCTTAAACGTAAATCAACCTAAACCATCTGACACAACCTCACAAAATGCAAATAATGGTCGGTGTTTAAACATGAAATTCTAATAAACCAAAGGATTTTCCAGTTATGTTGACTTAAAAATATAATAATTAGTCTTTTCTTAATCAACAATTTTGTTTTGCAGTTCGTATCACAGTAATTTTCATTCATTTTTTTAAAACTTTAATTTAGTTGCTTTCGATCAAACTCCATATAGCTAGTTTGATATAAAAAGAGTAATTTAAAATTTAAACAAAAATGAATGAAAATTACCATGATATGAAGTGCAAAACAAAATTGTTTGTTAACGAAAGACTAATAATTATATTTTTAAGTTAACATAACTATAAAACCCTTTGATTTATTAGAATTTCATGTTTAAACACAGACCATTATTTGTATTTTATGAGGTTATGTCAGATGGTTTAGATTGATTTTCGTTTAAGATTTGCTTATTTTTTGTCCATTTCTATTAGGAGGATGATTGTTTTTGTAAAATTTGTTATTCTAGGCTAGTAGAATGGTTCTTTTAACATACAATTTACTACACAAAACTAAAATAATTGTTGATTTTTATATTCTGTTTTCCTGTAAATTTAACAATAATCCATTAATTTTATTTCAATAATATATAAATGATTATTTTGTTAATAAATATCATTTATTGATCATTCGCGTCAATGTAAATTTCATTCATTTTTTGAAATTTTGATTAGAGGTGTTTTTAACCAAACTCTATATAAAACAAATTTAAACAACAAAATAAACAATTTTTTCCACTTGTAGAAGTAAGACGGAAAATATTGTAGTCATTTTCATTCAAATCATTATACGACGTGACGTTGTTCATCCAAGATGGGACCGCAGTAAGCTACGACAAATGTCAGTTTATCACAGTTTTATCACCAAATGTGATATAGCACCACAAAATGACCACCCTGAACTTCCCTATGAGGGGCTTTTTATTAGAATAACACTTGAATAAAACACATAAATAATTCGACACTTAATTTTATTACTTTTAAAACATAAGAACTCCAAAAAAAAAATATTTTATCCCGAATAACAATCAACCTTTTTGCATGACGCGACTAAAGCGTGATTTCCATGAGAAATTCTTACTGACCAGTAAAAATAAAGCGAGATAAAAATATAGATTTAGTTGAGGTGTGAGAGGGAATTTTTTTTTTCAGTACTCGAAAAAAATTGTTTTTACTGTGATATGTAACCATAATTTACTGGTGTATAACCATAATTTACTGAAGAAAAATATGAAGCGAAGTATATTTTTTCAGTACTTTACAATACATCTACATACAGATTGTGTAAGGATAGAAAATTTTTCTCGCACACTGAAGCACTAACTATAAAAAAAAAAATACTTCACCCCATCCGACATTTTTATGGTATATAGTAAATATAAAGTGACGTTTGGTGTTAAATTCGATTTAAAAAAAAAAAAAAATTCCTGTTTTCATATATATCTATTCTCTACGTAAAATAAATATATAAAAATATAATATACATACGAGTATTAAATACGTAATAAATTAAAATTGATGAATTCAAATATGAATAATTGGGGTAAGTTTGTGCGCGATCCAAACACAAGAATTTTGTTTGATGCTATTATTTTATCTTAAAGTTTTGTTTTATTCAATGTTGTTATAATTTTAGGAGCAAAAAACATTGTTGTGCTGCAAAATGTTCCAGCCGAAGTTGTAGAGTGCGAAGACATTACAAATCCCAATATATTGGAATGCTATGTGAATGAAGACTATGAAGATGAAAACATTAACTCAACAGAACCCGATTCATATTTTCAACAGTTTGACAACAGTTCATCATTTGAGCCAATTTCGCCTGCGCCAATAATGAATGAATTGGAGCTGCATTCCGGTATGTCAAACGATTTTTAAATATTTTGTTATTAAATTCTAACCTTAAATTTTTTTTATTTTAGAATTAATTATTGAGGCTGTGCAGAGCAAACCAGCCTTATGGAATATTCGCGACGGTGGGTATAAGAGTCGTGATATTCGGGCGCGACTTTGGGAAGAAGTTGTAACAGAATCGAGTAAGTACCTAGTGAACATTTTTAAAAATTGAACAAATTAATTCAATTTAATATACGTATTACTATAGATTTCCCAGCTACTCGTGACAATGTAACGAGAGTGAGAAAACACTGGGAAACAATAAAGGCCACCTATAAGCGCACCAAAAATCGAATTCCGAGTGGTTCAAAAGGCGGGTATCAAAAGCCCTATAAATTTGCCAAACTTCTGTCATTTTTAGATGATACGAATGAGCCAAGAAGGTATACGGATATTGCCTCTTGCCAGTAACATTTATTTTTATAATTTTTTTTATTTAATTTTTCTATTTAGATCTATTGAGTTGGGTGGGGACACTGGGGACACTGAAAGTACTGTCGATTTTAGGTTGATGATTTCGAGAAGATTATCCCAAAAAAAAAGAAAAGTAAGTAAACATAATGTGATTGATAATAGTTAAATTATATTAAATTGATTTAATTCTAGAGCTAAATTACCAAGGAGAGACACACGATTTACAGCGCCGGTACGTGGAAGCGCTCGAAAGAAAGTTGCCAGTGCCACCGAGTACTTCTGTGGCCACACCACCGACTCCCGATTCAATAGATATGTTTTTGGGCTCGTTAAAACCATATTTGGAGTCGCTGAGTTTAACATCCCGGTTGAAAGCGCAGCAAAAAATGATGAGCAGCCTAATCGAATCGCTCCAGGAGGAAGAGGAGAAAAAAAAAAATTGAAGATACAGATAAGTATTGTTTCATAGTTTCAAATTATTTTTTTGATATTTTATTGTTTTTTTTGTTTTTATTTCATGGTATTGAAGACATGCGTTCACCAGCCGCTGAATTATTTAAAATAATATTTATATTATTATTATTAATTTATTATTATATTTTTTTGTTTAAAAATCAATTTTGTTTAATGAATTTAAAATTTTAAATGTTTTATTAAATGACTTGAATGAAATTTACTCCTGATTATTTCATAATAACATCTTCTACCTCCGCTGCTAAATATATTTATGACCTTTCAGCTCTAGAGATAACATCGCTCAATCGAATCAATTTTTTTTTGTAATATTTCGGCAGCTGCAAACAACCATAATAAGCAGAATTTCAAAAAAAACTTCAATATTTTATTAAATATATGAAACAATACTTATCTTAGTTTCTTATATGTTGACTTCCTGTCATTTGGCCGCATTATATTTTGCTGTCTTGCCATTCCACTTGTCCCTCCCCACAAAAATATTCGGCAAATTGCTCCCGTACTTTTTTCGCAACATTTGTTGAATTCCTTGAATTGTTGGTAAGAAGAGGCACTAGGTTGTTTTCAAGGTTATTCCAGGCGCCTAAAATTTTATATTTTTAATAGATTAAAATATAGAATAATTAAATTTAGATTTTGAATATTTACCTGGTACTACAACTCCTCTAACTTCATGATTTATAAGATCTGGTGTGATATAATTTTTATTTTTTTGCCTCAACCAATTATGTAGGCAGACACAAGATTGGATGATATCCTCGACTAACATCAGATCCGCAATTATTGGCGTTTTAAATATTCGCCATTTGGCACATAAAATTCCAAAACAATTTTCAATTATCCGACGAGCTCGGCTAAGTCGGTAATTGAAAATTTTTTGTTGTTTGGTCTGCTTCGTTGTATACGGCTTCAACATATTTTCCGTCAAAGCAAAGGCGTCATCGGCAACGAAAACATACGGAACAGCTTTGAAGCTATCTGAAACATCCCTTGGATCAGGAACGCTGGAAATTTTATTTTTTGAATATTATACAAATACAAGCTTTCAAAGATTTAAATTCACATAATACTTACGGAAGAGTTTTATTGTAAAATCGTTTCCCAAAACTGCTTTCTCTGAAAACTCCTCCATCACTCTGGCGACCAGCAGCACCAATATTACACGTAATAAAATTGTAGTCGTGGTCACTAATTGCCATTAAAACAATGGAGGAAGTTTTCTTGTAGTTGTAGAATTCGGAGCCGGAGTTCTTTGGTGCCTAAGTTAAAACAAAAATTTGTACACATATAATAATCAAATATTGTTATTTTACATACTTGAATTGTCACATGCTTTCCATCGATTGCCCCTATACAGTTGGGAAAGTTCCATTTATCTTCAAATCCAGAGGCAACCGTCTTGAAATATTCCGCAGTTATTTTGGGAAATACGATTCCTTTTAGCGCTGCTGTTATGGCCTTAGTTGTTTCCGTCACAATTCGGTGGATACTGGTTGGTGAACATTTATAGGCTATAGCCAAGCTAGCTTGCGATTCACCCGTCGCAAGATATCTATTTCACATAATAAGATTAATATATTTTAATATGATTTATTTTATTGCTTTTATTTATTACCTTAACGTCACCGCCAACCTTAAATTAGGACTCAATGGTTCTCTTACCACGGTTTGTTTTTGAATTAATGGCGCAATCATGATTAGTAGCTCTTCAAATTGCGTAAAGTCCATCCTAGTATAACTGTAAAACAACTGCGGGTCTTTTTGCAGCTCTTTAAAAATACAATTAAATCCGCCAGTTCTATCTCGCTCCAAATAGTAAGGCCGCACCCAATATTTCCGTTTCTTCTTTGAAGCTTCATTTTGTAGAGTTTCTTCTGGCCGCATATTCATGATGTTTAAGGGATCCAAATAATCAATTAAATCTATTTCCAAATTATCCATCGCAAGTTTAAGTTAATTTTTATTCACAA
The DNA here is from genome assembly GCA_958295665.1 of Tipula vernalis. Lineage (NCBI taxonomy): Eukaryota > Metazoa > Arthropoda > Insecta > Diptera > Tipulidae > Tipula > Tipula vernalis. The sequence continues at coordinate 137,391,575 of OY282559.1, forward strand.
AAGTAAATAATTTTTCGAAAATACAACAAAAATGAAACCACACTCAATGAATCACGAAAAATTATGAAATTTATTGGTTATGTTAACAAAAATCTGTCAAAATTCAACCGTTTAGTTTTGCTATAAAAAAAAATAATGTCCTTGTCACTCTAATGGAATTTTTAGTTGTCTTTACTCCTCTGTATTTTTCAGTAAAATATACTGGTCAGTAAGAATTTCTCATGGAAATCACGCTTAACTCATATTCCTCTTTTTCTTTGTCTCTTTGTTACATTTTCTTTTTTTAAAACGTTTGACGCAAAACAACCAATCAAATCACACGCACTATAACCAATTTTAAACGAACCAATAAGAATAAGCGTACGATGCACACGATGATTACCAGTTTACATAGTCGCCTTTTTTAGTTTGTATCTAGGGGAATAAATATTATTAGTACAAGTTGAACGCATAGGCGCCGTATTTAATTTGTACCGAGGAGAATAAATATTTTAGTACTAGGCGACTACACCTTACATATTTTACATAACAAATATATAACTCTAACATTTCTCCCTTATAATAAAAATTAAAAAATTTAACTTCAAGAACTACTGAACAATAAAACAAATCCTACAAATTTAATTTTTTCGGTATTTTGATGATTCTACCCGATCGTGTTGTTTTCTGTATATCTTCCGGCATCGTAGCAACATTTTTGGTTTGTTGTACAGTTTGTGAGGTGTCTGGTGGACCCGACTGTGAATTATCCGCATTATTACTGACCTGTGAAGACACTTCTGACTACCGTCCGCTGAGCAATGTAAATCATTTGTCCCTGGAATTATCGCTTTTGTTATGCTAATGTGAGCTGAATTTCGACGGAACACTTGGTTGTCGTTTATTTTAACCATGTATGAACGAGGTGAATTAGCCAGATCCACTACTTGGCCTCCCACCCAATTCTTATGACTAACATGCAGACGGATATTGTCTCCTGGAACTGGCGATTTATTGTTGAGTTTACTGCCTTGATCAGCATATTGATTTTGCTTCATTCTATCAATTTTCAATGCTTCAGAGACGTCTGTTTGAATTTTTGGCTGCAACACCTCTTTATTAACAGCTAGCGGGGAATTTGTAATATGGTTGAATAAGCGTTGGCATGGCCATCCAAGATCTTTACTTCTTGGAGTATTTCGGTAGTTCAACAAGGCAAGATATAAATCAGAATATGAGTCTGCGGATTTCTTCAGAATATTCTTTGCCGTTTGGACGTACCTTTCCGCTAGCCCATTTGATCTTGGGAATCCCGGACTAGAAGTGCGGTGAAGGAAATTCCATGACCTGGCAAACTCTTTAAACTGTTTAGACGAAAACTGCGGCCCGTTATCCGTCTCGAAGATTTCTGGAACATGGTGAATTGCGAACCACATTTTCAAAACACCTATGCACTCTTCGCTGGATGCACCATGAGTCAACTGTTTTATGTCAAAAAATCCACTATAGCTATCCACTATTAACACGTACTGGTAATAAGCAAAATAGAACAAATCACACGCCACCAGTTGAAATGGATAATTTGGTATTTCTTTTGACAATATAGGTTCCTCTACATTCCTGGCCTGAGTTTTCTGGCATGTTATACACGATTCCACGAAGTTTTTTATATCCGTTGCCATGTTTATCCAAAACAAAGACTCCCGAGCTCTGCGTGATGATAATTCGATGCCAAGATGACCATCGTGAATTTTATTCAAAAAGTACTTTCTCAACGATGCTGGTATGGCCGCTTTTTCACCTTTGAAAATTATGCCATTAAAGTCTGCTAATTCCTCTCGAAAATTCCAATACTGTTGAAGTGTCTCCGGTAGGTCCTCTTTTACATCTGGCCATCCCGTTCTTATTACTATTATAAGGTTTTTAAGCTTTGCGTCTTTTGTTGTTTCCTATTGAACATTTTTGTAAGTATGGTCGTAAAGAGGTAGTACGACTTGTACGTCATACGAATAGTCATCATCTGTTTCATCATGTGGCTTGCAGTCACGACTAAGTGTGTCAGCTATATACAACTCGGAGCCTTTTTTGTACACTATTTTTGGATTATAGATGAGCACGTTAAATAGTAGCCCTTGAAGACGAGGCGGAGCTTGATGTAAGCATTTTTTGAAAATTATTTCTAGCGGCTTGTGGTCCGTTTCGACTGTGACCTTTTTGCCATAGATGTAATCATGAAACTTAACACAAGCTGTGCGTATGGCCAGTGCCTCTTTCTCTATCTGTGGATAGTTTTGTTGAGATTTTGTTAAGGATTTTGTCGCATAGGCTACCGGTCTACCTTCTTGCATGAGGGCTGCTCCAATTGCTTTTGAACTGGCATCTACGGTGAGTGTGACATCTTAATTCACGTCGTAGTATTTTAACACGGGCGGTGACATCAACACTTTTTTGATGTTATCGAAAGTTTTTTCTTGCTCTTCATCTCAACACCATTCAGCATCTTTTATCAGGAGTCTTATTAATGGCTCAGTAAGCTTTGACAGATTGGGTATAAACTTGTTGACATAATTTACTAAACCCAAAAATCTTTGTAACGACTTAGCATCCGAAGGTGTCTCCAATTTTTGGACTGTTGCCACTTTTTCGGGGTCAGGTAATGCTCCATGCTCAGTTAAAATGTGACCCAAGAATTTAATTTGTGTTTGTTCGAAAACACACTTCACTTTATTCAGAACCACCCCGTTTTCTTTAACTCTAGAAAGTACTGCCTTAGTTGCCATTGACGATTCAACGTTTTTCAGACCTCTCAAAACTTCCTGCATGGCATGTTGAAACACCTCCGGCGCTGATGACAACCCAAAGGGTAGTCTCGTGCAGCAATACCTGCCCCCATGGTGTGGCGAATGTGAGATACTTCTGTGATGGTTGGCCCACTTTGATTTGCCAAAAACCTTTATTACAATCCAACTTCGAGAAAAACTTCGCACCACTAACGTTAGCTAAAATTTCTTCTATACTTTTCATCGGATAGTGTCTTCTTTTAATAACTTTGTTTAAATCGGACGGGTCCTTGCATAAACGTATCTTGCTATTCTTTTTAACCACCATCATGGGACTTACTACTGGAGTTGCTTCTGTGACTTTCCTTATAATTCCACTGTCCTCCATTTTGTCAAGTTCCTTCTTCACTTGTTATTTTATTGAATGCGCTATTTTCCTAGCCGGTCGAACTTGTAAGACTGGATTATCTTGCAATTCAGTGTCGTACGAATAATTTTTAAAACACCCCAGTCCTTCGAAAGTCGATTTGTCATCTGTGAAGTCAATACTCTCGACTATTTTGATTATGCCCAATCTTTTGCAATCCGATAAACCTAGTATGGTTTTTACCGGGCGCTTGATAACTAAGAATGTGATATTATACGTTTCATTTTTAAAACGAATTTTTGCTTTGGCAGCACCCATGACATCAGTTTTAAAACCATTAAATGCTACTAGTTTCTTGGTTTTTGTGCTTTGTATGGGCAGGTCGTATTTCTCTGCGGTTTGTTCACTCATGACATTGCATTGCGCACCCGTGTCGATTTTGAACTGGATCTCTTTCCTCGAAACCAACGCCGATTCTATCCACTCGTCCTTCGAATGTCTGCTTTGATCAAACGAAAACACTAATTGTTTGCTGTCATCTCCTTCAGAGGAAGAGTCACTCTCTTGTACAACGTTTATTTTCTTAGCAGAGTTGGTTTTCTCATTTATTTTACTGTCTTTTGATCTACACATCACTTTACGATGTCCTTTTTTATGACATTTCTCGCAAATTTCTTTAAACGCTGGACAAAGATTTTTGTCATGTTTCTCTCCGCAACGCGAGCACTTTTTTTTTTCTTTTTTACAAAATTTACTGCATTTTCGTCGAAGTTATTTAATGAAAACTCTTTGATTTGACTGCCCGTTAATTCAGCAGATTGTCCAAGATTTTTCGCACGTTGTAAAGTCAGCTGATCTTCTGCTAACAACTTTTCTCGCAACTTCTCGTCTCGAATTCCGAACACTATCTTATCGTGTATAAACTCGTCCTTCATTTCATTGAACGCACATTTATTTGCTTGCGTGGTTATACGTGTTATAAAATCACTAAATTTCTCAAACTCCGATTGAAACATCTTGTTAAATGTAAAACGTTCAAAAACAATATTTTGGTTTGGAGTAAAATACTCAGCAAATTTCTCCTCGATTTTCTCCATATCATTTTTATGCTCCTCTCGAAGATCGAAATTGTTGTAAATTGATATGCAATCTGGTCCAATCGAAGCCATAAAAATTGCCGCTTGCACCTGTTTTGCCTTCTTGGACAGCTCGGTAGCAATTCCGTAAAAATCAAATTGCTGTTTCCACAATTTCCATGCCTCAAATGCATTCGTGTCATTAGAAAATATAAGAGATTTTGGGGGTTTGATGTCCGCCATTTTGTCTTTTTCTATTAAACACTCTCCAACAATTTATGCGTTTTATTTTTATTATTTTTTTTTTTTAAATATAACAAATTGTTTTATTATAATTACTAGTAATATAATAAAAAATAAATATTAACTTATTTTAGGTTTTAATCCCACTTCTGACACCATGTAGTATTATAATACACAAACGAGACATGTGTTTATCATGACAAGTAACTTTATTCTGGATTAAAGATGGTTTCCCTGCATCTGTAGTTATATGACGTGTAGTACTAGCATAACCCATGAAGCATATAACTACAGATGCAGGGTCTACACCAGCATCATACTACAGATCTAACTTAGCGGAGTTTAGGCCAAAGTAAAACTTTTTTAACTTCTAAAAAAATATTTTTTGGCCTAAATTTCATTCGCTTTTATTTGTTCTAAAAAGAATATCTATCCAACAAATTTTTGGTTTGGATTTCCCAAAAAGAATATTTTATTACCTAACAATCCTAAGCCTAGTGATTACACACAAAATATTCAATTTTAATTCAATTACTGTATTACTATACTTAGATCTAATTACTTTTCTTTTTTGACTTTGAGATATTTATACCGATATGCAAAGGTGAATGGCAAAATGATAAAGTACTGACAAAGCAATTAAACAGTGCAAAATTAGAAATTGATGTTTCAATTCCCCGTGTTAATACATAAAATTTCTATAAGCTACAGTTATAAATGGATTACCACATGATTTAAAATCATAAACGATAGGTATTAAAAAATTTTAATTTTTTGTACATAAATTTGTAGTACATTGTACAACATGGATACATATCGTTTCTTTTCTCTAAATAATTTATCGTTATTGGTAAAATGGTTTAGTTTTTATTTCTTTTCTAATATAAATTAGAAACTGACTGTTTCACTGATTATTTCTAACCACAAAATTGTCAAAAAGTAGTACTAAAAAAATGTAGAAAATAAAAGAAAAACAAAGCTGAAGATTATCAAGTGGTTGTGTGGTTGTGAAAAAAGAGTTAAACAATTATGGTATAGATGCACCTTTGTTGGGAGATGCGGGTATTATTTGGCATTGATATCGATCATTATAGGTCATTAAACTCTTAAAACAATTTTGTGGTATATAGAAAAGTGCTCTGGGAGAAACTTTCTACTGTTTCTGAATGGTCTAGAAGTCCCGGATATTATAGTGATCGACGGACCTACGGAAATTCGACCTAATAGTTAAATGGGATTTACGATTTTCCAGTAAAAGCTAACTCCCGTTTTTTGAGATTCACGTTTCTGTAGTAACAAGAATACAATAGTGGGGAAAATTAAAAAAAGGCAGCAAAAGAATCAATAAAAATTAGCAGTTTCTCGCCTACCGTCAACTTTATCCTCTTGTCACGTCCAATTATTGAAATTATCTACTCAACCATTGAACTTTGATATTTTAGATTCAAATTTCCCATAAAATTTATGAAAATCTAAATTCCGTCTAATGGCAATGGGTATCCAAAGCTTTATTAAAATAAAAACGGCTATTTCAAGCACAACAAGTATCGCCCATTAGATCTGCCATATTTAGGTTGGTTAAGAAATTTAAAATATTCGGGATAGTTAAAAATTAAAATTGAGATAGAGCGAATACTTTCTGTTATTGAAGATAACCCAAGGATATCTATTCGAAAACTTTCGCACAATACACATAAAAAAGAGACCTAAACGGAGGTTACATCTTCAGAGATTACATCTCCAGAGATATCTGATTTAGTGATGATGCACACTTCTACCTCATGCGTCACGTGAACAAACAAAGTCAAAGATATTAGAGTACAGAAAACCCCATAGAAAAATCCATGAATCGCTATTACACTCTTAAAATGTAACTGTTTCGTGTGCTTTATCAGCTAAATGTATTATAATAGTCGCTATACGATGAACACTTTATTCCAACACTAACAGGAATGGAAGAAAATGAAATTAACGATGGATGGTTTTTACCCAAGATGGTGTTCGTCCGCATACTGCAGTTGTGGTTTTGGATTACTTGTACGATTTTTTGATAGCATAGTGATCTCGAATCGCTCTCCTGACCGTTTTATTGGAGGTTTCCAATGGCCACTTTCTTCACCGAATTTAAACCCTTGTGATTTTTTTCTAAGGGGGATATTTAAAAGATCGCGTATACGTTGATAATCCTATGTTTAAATTATATTTTACTAAAATTGTTTTTGTTCGATTTTAGTAAATTCTTCATTACATACACAACGGTATCAACCAAGATTCGAATCACTGGATTGTAAATAAAACAAAACACTTCAATTTATTACCAACGAATTTATTTATGGAACACCAAAAATTAATACAACACAATTTATTAACTTTTCAAATCACGCACTAAATCACTTTTTAATCTTTACACCACCGCTTTCCAAAAATTAATGATCTAGTTCGATTTCGTTTGCTGCTTATATATTCAAACCAAAACTTCTAGAAAGTTCCCGACTTTTCGAGTTAGAATAGTGTAGACACATTTAGAAAAGTTTTAACACGCACAATCCCATTTTAGTACAGTAAGCATTGTTCTTTTAAACAACTTATTCTACCTTAGGTGTCACCGTAACATACTGTTATGTTTTTGCCTTGTTACTCAAGGTTCGAATTACTGGATTGTGAATAAAAACAAAATCAATTCAATTTATCATACAAAAATTATTACAACACAATTTATTAATGATAATTCACAAAATCACGTTACATAAATTATTCGCACAATTTTACTGATCACTTTTATTTTTTATTTTGCACTTAAACACTTTTAAAATCACAAATACTAATAATCCAATTCGACTTCATTCGCCTTTTTATATACATAAACCAAATTTCTAGAAAGTTCATGAATTTTCCAATAAGAATAGTGTAGAAACATTTAGAACAGTTTTATCATGGAAAATTCCATTTTAGTACAGTAAAACATTGAGCTATCAATTTAACTTATTCTATTACACCCTAGGTGTCACCGTCACAATAACTTAAAAACTCGTGCATTAAGCAATATAGCTTAGTGTTCTCATATAAAGGATTCAATAAAAATTGTCTAAAGCCTCTTTTTCTTTAGTCAAGTTACTTCAATTTAACTTTTCCAACTCATTCGACGACATCTTTAACAACTACTTGAATAAATTAACTTGAATATTCTTACGGTGACACTTAGAGTAGAATAGAATAAATTAATTGATAGCGCAAAGTTTTACTGTACTAAAATGAAATTTTCCATAATAAAACTGTTCTAAATGTGTCTACTCTATTTTTACTCGAAAAGTCATGAATTTTCTAGAAGTTTAGTTTGTTTTTATAAAAAGGCAAACTAGATCGAATTGGAATCATTAGTTTTTAGTAAGCGAAAGTATAAGTGACCAGTAAAATTGTCCGAACATTAAAGTAAAGTGATTTTGTGAATTATCGTTAATAAATTGTGTTGTAATAATTTTTGTGTAACATAAATAAATTCGTTGCAGATAAATTGAATTGATTTTGTTTTATTCACAATCCATTGATACGAACCTTGATTGACAAGGCTAAAACATAACAATTGGTGACAACGGTGGGATTGTGAGTAATAAAATAAAGAAAATGATTCTCTACAAATTAAAAGTTGCAGAATTAAAAAAAGAACTTGAGAAACGCAGTTTGTCTACTGATACTAGTAGAGCTACTTTACAAGCACGGCTACGGGAAGCCATAACGGATGCGGCAACCATAGAGGAGTAAGAAGGAGATGAAACAAAAACATTGGTCGAAACAGCACAGGTACCTTCTGGAAGTTTTGATTTGTCGCAGTTAATGGCTGCTAAGAACCAGATAATGGGACAGATGGGCATAATGAAATAATAAAACGAACGACAGATAGAACAACAAAATCAGTCAAATCAGGAAAACTCCAGATGAAACAAGAAATGGACGAAATTAAACAACCAATCCAAGAAACTGCAGATGATCGAAATGGAATGGACGAGAAGTTTCTCAAATTATCTACAAATGTACACGGCGAAATAGAGAAACTGCAAACGGGAAGTTCAACATATTAAAACGGAGATTCAACAGGTGTAACATAAATTACAAACTGAATTTCCAACAGAGTTTCAACGTCTCGAAAAGAGTTAACTGATTTTAGGAAAAGGGGAACAATAACGCAAGTGGTTCAGACCGTTCACTCAATCAAATTAAAGCCACCAACATTCGACGGAACAACATCTTTTGTCATTTTCAAATTTAAATTTGAAACGGCTGCCAACCCACGTATAGGGTGTGCGAGGATTGGCGCAACGCATAACCGTCTCCTTATTTCCACAAATACTTCTTCCTGGTCATCCTTCCATTCAAATGCCTTATTCTTCCTGGTCTTCTCTTTGCGATATTGGCGAATCCTGGCACGAAACGTCTTTAATAGGTGCACAATCCCAGAAAGCTTCGTAATTTGTGTAAATTTTTAGGTCTTTTCTTCGTCGGTATGGATTCCATTGGTCGTTACCAGGTGACCCAAATATTTCACTTCCTTTCTGAACAGCGGACTACTATTTTGAGCTTAGCTTTAATCCGGCAGCCTGTATCTAACCAAGTTCCTTAGATGCTCGTTGAAATCCTTGCCCATAATGATGATGGCGTCCAAATATATTAGGGACATCTTTCAATGTAATCCCTTTAGCACACGCTTTATTAACGGCATAAGATTAAACTTCCAAAGCCAGTTACCAACACTGAACACCGTTTTCTCGAAAATATTCGACCACTCGATAATGTGTCTAATGTGTCGTCGATTCTTGGCGGTGGGTAGCTGTCATTTTAAGTCACAGCATTGAGTTTTCGGTAATCAGCGAGCTCCATGGACTGTTAGATGGTTCGATTACACCTGCCGTCTGCATTTCTGTTACCATCCGGTCGACTTCTTGTTGTTTTACCAATGGTATTTTCCTGGGTGGTTGACGAATCGGTATCTCTGTTTCCGTATCAATTCGGTGCTTTACCATTGAGGTCCTTCCATTATTATCCGATGTAATACAGAATATGAACATGTACCGTTTGAGTAGTTGATGTGCAGAATTTTTCTGTGTATCGGTAAGATCTTCGGTCCATTTCTGCATGAATTGTTGTACCATTTCTTCCTGCCCTTCAATGTCGGCTTTTTCATTCGGGATTTTCTGTTCACATAATTTCCTGGGCTCTACTCTCCTCTTCATTAACTTTCACAACCCACAATCTGGGTGACCCAGAACCTTCCTCCAATCTTCCCCACACGATTGTCTCCGAGTTCGGTGGTAGCGTCTCCCGATGATATGAGTTATCCCGATCTTTAGTCTCACGATATTTTTGCCTTTTATTATTGAATTACCTCCAGTTGCCGTTTGTAACTTCAACCCGTTAGCTGGTTATGCGCCTCCATAAATTAGATCTTTACGTAAAATCGTGCGATTCACTCCAGTATTCAGGGTGATGATACAGTCTGTATCATCAATGTTGCCTTTAATTGTTAAGCTGTCACCGCTTCTTGCTACTTTCGAAACGCGAATGGAGGTTATGGGGCAATCGGTTGTGGGAGTCAGCTTCTGCCCCTTTAAGTTGACTCTTTTAAGTTTAACGACTCGGTGTTTACGCTGGTGTCGATTTTCATTTGCTGTATTTTCATTGACAGTTTGGTGATGGCTTGCGCAGTTTCATTCGTCAATGTACAAGCGATGGTTTCCGCGAAGCTGGCTTTAGGTAACAACATCACCGCCTTGCTTTTCTCTGGATCTCGAATACCGTCAATGAACGCGTCAATTTTAAGCCTTCCCCTGTAATCGGCCGACGTACTTGCATGTGCTAGATGTACTAATGGCCCGATTGCCGATGAAAATTCCTGTGAAATTTATTTTGGACACCGATGGAAGTAATGACGGTATAGGAGGTGTTTTATCACAGGAAACTAATGGCCAAGAACGAGTTATTGAATACTACTCCAAAACATTAAAGTAGGCTCACGCAAGACCTACCTGACGAAGAGTGTACTGATGTAATGATTAGGAAAAAGCAATTAGATGATACGGATTCGTCAGTCATCATGGAATAGAAGGAAAGGGAACACCGGCCAAGTTGGAGCGAGATCGCGGATAAAATTCCCATTGTCAAGGCTCACTGTACTCAATGGGATAGCCTCCGAATAGACAATTAGCAGTCAGTGATAAAATGGTGCTAAAAATGTGACCAATTTGCGGCGGTGAAGGAATCCGCACGCAAAAGTCGTGAAGCCATAAAGCAATACAACGTCGGAGCACCATTCGAAAGAATTGCAATGTGGATGTAGTAATAGTGCTACTATACCCAATCAAGAAACAACAACAATAGCTGATGCCGTGGTCAACAACTTGGTTAGTAGATTTGGAGTGCCGATGGAGATTCATACCGATCAGATGCTCGGTATAAATAAAACTAGAACAACGCCTTTGAATCCACAGTCTGATGGTATGGTGGAAAGTTTCAATGGCACATTGGTGGAATATTTAGCAAAGGTCGTTGAGAGAAAACAACTCAACTGGGATTGGCATAATATAGCGATGTTTCTGATGGCCTATCGATCAGCAATACATGACATAACCGGAATGACATCAGCTAAAACGTTATTTGGAGATAATTTACGATTAACTGGAGATTTAAAGTTTCGGGCTGTTACTTAATGAAATTCATCAATTTGACCGGATGAAAGCTCGATATGACATACGAGCAAATAACCAAAGCTTCCACGAAGGGCAATTAGTATGGCTTTACAACCCGCAATTGAAAAAGGGATTATCACCGAAGCTGCGACCAGCATGAGAAGGACCTCATACTGTCATCACAAGGATGAATGACGTGGTTTATCGGATACGGAAGGGACATCAAGGTAAACCGAAGGTGGTGCATTTAGAAAGCCTGACCCTATACCGAGGAGGTGATTTGGGTCCTGTTCAGGACAAACAGGCTTAGGTGGGTATTAGTGTTACGGTGACACCTAGGTTGTAATAGAATAAGTTAAATTAATAGCTCAAAGTTTTACTGCACCAAAATGGAATTTTCCATGATAAAACTGTTCTAAATGTTTCTACACTATTCTTACTCGAAAAGTCATGAACTTTCTAGAAATTTGGTTTGTGTATATAAAAATGCGAACGTGATTTAAAAAGTGTTGTAGTGTGATTTTGTGTAAGTGATTTCGTGAATTATTGTTAATAAATTCTGTTGAATTAATTTTTGGTGTTAAACAAATATATTCGTTTGTGTTAACTGAAGTGTTTTGTTTTTTTCACAATCCAGTGATATGAACCTTGATTGACAAGGCAAAAACGTAACAATATTTATCTGTAATCTGTCGTATTTGAATTAACCAAATCCTTGGAGTGGTTAAATGATATTAGCTACCGGTGGTTAGACCATTTTAATTGTGTTTCGATTAACACGAGAAGTATGTTAGTATTTACGAACAGTAATTCTATTTATTTTAATTATATGATTTTAATACGAGTATGTTCCGAAAATTGTAAGAGAATTCAATCCAGTTTCGAACTGATGAGCTTATGATTATGAAAAAATCAATCTTCTCATCAGGCCGCGGCGACTGGACTGATTATACTACAATTTACATTGTATATATATAGAATGTGCTGTGCATTTAAGTATTAGCGAATCATAACTAATACAGATGAACTCTCTTACAATCTTTCTTCTTCACAATATTCACACAGCTCCACTTCTGTGTACGCTAATTTTTACTTTATTAATTTAATATTACTTTAATTACATTAATTACTTTATTAAATCCGCAATTCGTTCCAATAGATTCGTCGATACTATACTAACCCAACGAATTAAGCTAACCACAAAATAATTTGAAACATTTGTGGTAGAACTATCAGTAGAAGCGATATGAGTGATACAATTCCTTTGATCTGTGTTTGTAAGATTGATGAAGCATTAACGAAGAATTAAATCCACAATTCGTTCCAATAGATTCGTCGATACTATACTAACCCAACGAATTAAGCCAACTACAAAATAATTTGAAATATTTGTGGTAGAACTATCAGTAGAAGTGATATGAGTGATACAATTCCTTTGATCTGTGTCTGCAAGGTTGACGAAACATTAACGAAGAATTAAATCCGCAATTCGTTCCCATAGATTCGTCGATACTATACTAACCCAACGAATTAAGCCAACTACAAAATAATTTGAAACATTTGAGGTAGAACTATCAGTAGAAGCGATATGAGTGATACAATTCCTTTGATCTGTGTCTGCAAGGTTGACGAAGCATTAACGAAGAATTCAATCCAATAGATTCAACGATACTATACTAACCCAACGAATTAAGCCAACTACAAAATAATTTGAAACATTTGTGGTAGAACTATCAGTAGAAGCGATATGAGTGATACAATTCCTTTGATTTGTGTCTGCAAGGTTGACGAAGCATTAACGAAGAATTAAATCCACAATTCGTTCCAATAGATTCGTCGATACTATACTAACCCAACAAATTAAGCTAACCACAAAATAATTTGAAACATTTGTGGTCGAACTTTTCCCCTGGTGGAACTGATGGTGATTCGAAACCAAATGAAATCGTAAAGGAATCGGATGCAAAATCAATTGTTGATGAAACGAAATCAGTAATAAGCGGTCGTCGATCACATATTTGAACGAAATCATCAATTAAAAGTCGTAAAAATGCAACAGCTCTTGCCAAACTAGAAGAGTTACGAAAAATGCAAGAGATATACATTCCGGAGAGGTACAAAATCATTGAAGAATTCGATGAAGAGTCGCCGGACACCGACGAAGACACATTGAGTAATTTGAACTTCGACGCAAATGTGACAAAGTGGGTCAACGAAAATCATTAAATCACGTGGGATGATCCACAAACATCAAAAACAACACTCAAGCAACAACTGCAACAAGAATATCAAAAAACCTATTATGAATGCTGATGTTAAATTTGGGGCAGAAGATGTGAAAACAGGAGAACGAGAAAATGTAAGATCTAGCCAACAACCGCGTGGTATCAGCACGTCAAACTCCCTTGGTTGCCAGCAACAAATCAAAATGACTTTCTACGAAGCACAACGAACGTGATCTATTCAGATGACGAAGGCGAAAACGACGTTTCCATGAAACAAATTGCATATCGCCAAGTGACCTCAAAAGATTTGCCCATCTTCTCGGGTGACCAGGGAGATTGGCCCATGTTTATCACGTCATACGTCGAATCGACAAGATTGGGGCGATTTACAAATAAAGAAAATCGTGATCGACTATTAAGATGTTTGAAAGGAAAAGCATTGGAAGCAGTAAAATCCAAACTTTTGTTTCCGGAAATGGTTCCCTACGTATTGAACACATTACGATTTTGTACGGTAATTCCGAAGTGATCGTCGAAACTATTATCGAACAAGCTCGTACCGAAAAACCAATACATCCGGAAAACCTTGAACGTGTAGTCGAATTCGCAATGACCGTGCAACATTTATGCATAATGATCGAAGTCTGTGGTCTAACTGAACACAGCACAAATCCGATACTTGTCAAAGAATTGGTCGGAAAATTACCTGCGGTTTGGAGAATGGAAGGGGCCACCTTCAAGCAGAATCATCAAATTGTAAGTTTATCAACGTTCAAAGAATACTTGCATGATTTGGCCGAGCGAGCCGGTAGTGTGATTATGATGAAACCGGCCACATCGCATGCTTCAAAATCGAAACACTCCGATGGTCAAGTACGGCAACATGCAGCACATACCGTCATGACCACCGAAAAATCCAAAAACAGTTGTATTGTTTGTAAAGACAACGAACACGAAATACAAAATTGTAAAAAGTTCAAGAGTATGCAACCAGCCGATCGTTGGTCATATTTGTTAACAAACATAAACTTTGCAAAAGATGCTTACATAATCATCGTAACAAATGTGCTTTCGATAAAGTTTGTAATGTGAACGGTTGTCCGCGCAAACACAACAATCTCTTACACAACCCAAATCTTCATTCCGATGAACCGATAAACAATACGCCATCGTCATCGAATACAACATCGTCGCCAAAAACACAATCAAGTGAAAGTTCATCGACTAAAATGGACATGTACTCAAATCATGTGCCTTCCACTTCGAAAATGCACACAACACATTACGGTGTAACGCAAATACTCTCGCGAGTGGTCCCAGTGGTTCTGTTCGGCAAAAAGCTTAGTGTCAAAACTTACGCTTTCCTCGACGAAGGTTCACACGTAACAATGGTCGGCGAAAATTTGGCCAAACAACTGGAATTGAAAGGCCCCACCGTAGATCTCGAATTACAATGGACCGGCAGAAACACACGAACCGAAATAAACAGCTTGCGTACTTCTTTTAAAATTTCTGGTATCGGTAATCCGAAACAATATTAAATGGATGACGTATACACCGTGAAATCATTGGAGCTTCCAAGACAGTCGACCCCTATCGACATCACAAAATACGAACATCTACGCGATTTACCAACAAAGGAGTACACAAACGCAAAACCACAGATCCTCATTGGTATGCGGATCACGTACAATTAACCAGCACACTTCAATTACGCGAAGGGCATCGGGGGGAGCCCGTTGCAGCAAAAACCAGAATCGGATGGGCAATTTACGGGCCGTATTGCTCAAGCGGGTATAATTCACCACCGTTTTTCGGATTTCATCGCATAGCTTTGCTATCACCAAATGATGAACTTCACGATATTGTGAAAGACTTTTTCTCCGTCGAAAACTTCGGTGTAGCTTGTCCAACAAAGTTACCCGAATCGAAAGAAGATGAAAGAGCACGAACCATCATGGAAAACACAACACGGAAAATCGGTAATCAATATGAAACAGGACTTCTCTGGCGATACGAGAATGCCAAATTACCAGACAGCATGCCCATAGCAATTCGTCATTGTGCAAGTTTGAAAAACAAAATGATTCGTGAACCTGATACAGCCGTTATTCTGAACAACGAACAAACTCTGTTCTCTTGCCTGATCCAGATTTACTCTCACCGCTCCCCGATATTCTTCTTGGTTTTCGAGAGTATCCAATCGCTATATCGGGTGACATTCGTGAAATGTTTCATCAGGTAAAGATAAGAAAATCAGATCAAAACTCCCAACGATTTCTTTGGCCAAGTTTAACCGACAAACCTGATATATACGTATTAACGGTTATGGCATTTGGCGCATGTTGTTCTTCGAGCTCAGCCCAGTTCGTCAAGAACAAAAACGCAATGCTATTCCAAGAGGAATGCTAAGAAGCTGTTAACGAGATCGTCAAAAATCACTACGTGGACGACTGGTTGTCTAGTTTTAGTATAGAAGAAGAAGCTGTCAAGATCATCAAAGATGTCGTTCGTATTCATGCAATAGGCGGATTTCTCATTCACAAATTTATCTCCAACTCGCAAAATGTTCTTCAACAAATTAATGGATCCGCTGAACATGAACCAAGAAATCTAAATTTAGGTGGCGAAAGTGAAGCTTGCGTCCTCGGTATGTTGTGGTCTACAACAGACGACGCATTTTTCTACTCATTGAATGTTAAACGTGCCGGTGAAAACATCATCAATGGCGAACGAGCACCCACCAAACGAGAAGTCTTGAGAGTTTTAATTATGATATATGACCCGCTCGGGTTGATCGGATTTTTCATCGTCTACATGAAAATCGTCCTCCAGAAAATCTGGAAATGCGATATTGGATGGGATGAGCCAATCATTTCTGAACACTATGATATGTGGCTCCGGTGGACCAAATGTCTTCCCCTCTTGGAGAATATTCGCATACCACGATGTCACTTTTCTGAAACACCAATCTCAGTGCAACTGCATGTAATGGTAGACGCAAGCGAAAATGCATTCGCAGCCGTTGCGTTCTTCCGAGTCCAAAATTTGAATGGTATCCAGTGTTGTCTCGTCAGCGCTAAAACAAAAGTCGCACCACTACGTCCAATGTCAATTCCCAGACTAGAATTGCAAGTCGCAGTATTGGGAACTCGATTAAGCAAATGGATTCTAGGCTCACACACCGTCACACCGAGAAAAGTTATTTACTGGTCCGATTCACGAAACGTTTTATGTTGGATCCGATCAGAAAATCGAAGATATTGCCAATTTGTGGCTTTTCGGGTATCCGAAATTTTAGAAACTACAAATGCCAATCAATGGTTTTGGGTCACAACAAACCTCAACATCGCGGACGAAGCAACAAAGTGGAAGGGGAATCCCGAAATTTCAATAAACAGTCGGTGGTTTGAAGGACCGCCCTTTCTTCTTGAACCCGAAGAAAAGTGGCCAGTTGAAGAAAATCATCCACCACCTCAGGAAATGGAAGAGATTATGCCAATTATGCTTCACGTTCCGACGAAAACGTCAACAATCACTCCAATAGCAAGGCGATTTTCGAAATGGATGCGTCTAGTACGAACACAAGCGTATGCAATGCGATTTTTTGATATTGCACGTCATAAAATATCACCGCACAATAAAGATACGATCGATCCAACTGAAATTGCGAACGCCGAAAACGAAATATATCGATATGCACAACAGGCTATCTATACGTTCGTGAAATCGACCAACTAAAACAAGATCCCAATACGGCACTGGAAAGTAGCAGCCTCCTTTTTCAACTAACACCCTTTCTGGATGATAATAATATCCTACGTCAGAGAGGACGGCTCTCAAAAGATACATCGATTCCGTTTGATACACGATATCCCATAATCATGCCAACCGATCATTGGATAACATTTTTATTGGTTCGATACTACCACGAAGACGAAGACCATCAAAATCATGAAACCGTCGTGAATAAATTACGACAACGTTTTGTAATATTCCGATTACGCGTATTGCTTCAGAAACTTCGGAAGAAATGCAATATGTGCAAACTCATGAGTGCAAAACCAAGGGTGCCAATAATGGCTGATCACCCTGTATCACGTCTAGCAACACACAATGCTCCGTTTACATATACTGGAATCGATCTCTTCGGGCCTCTCGAAGTCAAAGTAGGTCGACATGTTGAAAAAAGGTGGGGCGTTCTTTTCACATGTCTGACAATTCGCGCAATTCATATTGAGATTGTACACTCAATAGATTTTCACTATTCCATTATGTCAATACGTAATTTTATTGCACGACGGGGTCAACCGCTTGAAATATGGACCGACAACGGTACAAATTTTCATGGCTCGAACAACGAATTACAACGCACATGGAAAGAAAATGAAAAAGATCTCTAGAACACGTTCGTTCGCATTAAGTGGAGATTTAATCCTCCAGCAGCGCCGCACATGGGCGGTTGTTGGGAACGCCTCGTTAAATCCGTCAAAAGGAGCATCAGACATATTATGCCAGAACGTTATCCGAATGATGAGACATTGAGATGCTTCTTGATGGAAGCTGAGAGTTCCATCAATTCACGCCATTTGTTATTGGGCTGCTCTGGAGGAGCAAAACCATTTGGACCATATACAGATGACGTATTAATCCTGAAAAACAGTTGGAAAATTTCACAACGGATGGCAGACATTTTCTGGCACCGATGGATACGAGAATATCTACTAGACTTATCAAGACGAACAAAGTGGTACAAACGAGTAAAAACTATCGCTAAGAATGATCTCGTCTTGATAATTAACGAAAATCACCGTAATGAATGGCAGACAGCCATTGTTATTGAAACATACCCAGCAAAAGATGGCCAGGTACGACAATGTCTATTAAAAACAGCGAACGGCACACTTAAACGACCAGTGACAAAACTTGCAATATTGGATGTCAAGGATGTAGACCCAGATGACTCTCACCAGTCTCGACCGGGGGGAGAATGTGAAAAATAACTTTATTATTTACAATGCAGCAAGCTGGGGAAAACAAATCGTATAAAAAAAAAAAAAAAATCAATGGAAATACGTGGTTCAACAAATTGGAATAAAAAAATAACCTATAGCATATAAAAAGACAATGGATGTGAAGTTTTTCCCATTTTTTTTCCCAGATATATGTATACAAATCCTATTGGAATAAACAAAATTCTATTGGATTCTCATTGATTTTGGTATGTGTTGGTGCTCTTTGTACACTGTTAAGATTTCAGAATTTATTTATAAATGTTTTGTTATTAAAATAAATCTCGATTAAATTCAAGGGATTAAAAGAACATAATTTTAATTGAAACTTATGTAAGAAAATTTGTAAAATGCGAATCACAAAGCTCATTTATATTGAAATATAAAGATTCGGTCCATAAATGAATACATATTATGATAATTTGTGCTGTTACCGTGCATTATTTTACTGAATTTCATAATCTTCACGACAGAGTAAAATAATAAAACAAACATATTAGGCGTTTTATTAAAACAGAACGATTATTTTGTTTAGCTTAGTCCGAACATTGAAGTAGTTTAATTAAATATATTAAATTAATTTTACTTTGTTAGTACATATCGATCTATTCCGATAAATATCAATGTGCTAAATATAAAAGCAAAGTTTCGAACCACTAAAATAAACATGAAAGTTTTAGTACAAATTATAAATTTGTTCCAATAAGAATTCAATTTTCTGTCCAATAGAAAAAATAAATTACACCAAAAAAAATGTTAAGTAAAAAATTAGTTTATAAAATACTTTTCAATGAATATACTTTAATAGGTCGCGAATTTGTTCAGGTATTCCGTAGAAACTGGGCTCTAATCTGTCGCAAAAAGTGTTAATGGACTTGGGCCAATTTCATATAAAACCTCAATTTGAAGATTAAAATTCGAAATTCGCACATTTATTTCTCTGGTTAGGGGATACGTTCATAGTTTGAAGGGTAGAAAATATAATAGCCAATTTCATCAGCTATTTCGTGAACTATCACAACTTGACCAAATCTCTGTGAATGGCCGTTAATGGCCTTTTATCAATTTCATGCAAAATCGCAATTTGAACTTAAAAATTCGGAGCACATTTATTTCTTTGGTTAGAGGATATGTTTATAGCTTAATGGATAGGAAATTTAATTGACTATTTCGTGAACTATCACAACTTGAGTCCAAATCTCTGAGAATGGCCGTTAAGGGCCTTTTATCAATTTTTTATTTTTTATCAATAAAAATTCGCAATACAATTATTTCTCTGGTTAGGGAATACTTTTATAGCTTGATGGATAGGGAGTTTAATCTGCCATTTCGTGAACTATCACAACTTGAGTCCAAATCTCTGGGAATGGCCGTTATGGGCCTTTTATCAATTTCATGCAAAATCGCAATTTGAACTCAAAAATTCGCAGCACATTTATTTCTCTGGTTAGGGAATACGTTTATAGCTTGATAGATAGGGAATTTAATCGACTATTTCGTGAACTATCACAACTTGAGTCCAAATCTCTGGGAATGGCCGTTATGGGCCTTTTATCAATTTCATGCAAAATCGCAATTTCAACTCAAAAATTCGCAGCACATTTATTTCTCTGGTTAGGGAATACGTTTATAGCTTGATAGATAGGGAATATAATCGACTATTTTGTGAACTATCACAACTTGAGTCCAAATCTCTGGGAATGGCCGTTAATGGCCTTTTATCAATTTCATGCAAAATCGCAATTTGAACTCAAACATTCGCAGTACATTTATTTCTCTGGTTAGAAGATACCTTTGTAGCTTGATGGATAGGGAATTTAATCGGCTATTTTGTGTACTATCACAACTTGAGTCCAAATCTCTGGGAATGGCCGTTATGGGCCTTTTATCAATTTCATGCAAAATCGCAATTTGAACTCAAAAATTCGCAGCATATTTATTTCTCTGGTTAGGGAATACGTTTATAGCTTGATAGATAGGGAATTTAATCGACTATTTCGTGAACTATCACAACTTGAGTCCAAATCTCTGGGAATGGCCGTTATGGGCCTTTTATCAATTTCATGCAAAATCGCAATTTCAACTCAAAAATTCGCAGCACATTTATTTCTCTGGTTAGGGAATACGTTTATAGCTTGATAGATAGGGAATTTAATCGACTATTTCGTGAACTATCACAACTTGAGTCCAAATCTCTGAGAATGGCCGTTAAGGGCCTTTTATCAATTTTTTATTTTTTATCAATAAAAATTCGCAATACAATTATTTCTCTGGTTAGGGAATACTTTTATAGCTTGATGGATAGGGAGTTTAATCTGCCATTTCGTGAACTATCACAACTTGAGTCCAAATCTCTGGGAATGGCCGTTATGGGCCTTTTATCAATTTCATGCAAAATCGCAATTTGAACTCAAAAATTCGCAGCATATTTATTTCTCTGGTTAGGGAATACGTTTATAGCTTGATAGATAGGGAATTTAATCGACTATTTCGTGAACTATCACAACTTGAGTCCAAATCTCTGGGAATGGCCGTTATGGGCCTTTTATCAATTTCATGCAAAATCGCAATTTCAACTCAAAAATTCGCAGCACATTTATTTCTCTGGTTAGGGAATACGTTTATAGCTTGATAGATAGGGAATTTAATCGACTATTTCGTGAACTATCACAACTTGAGTCCAAATCTCTGAGAATGGCCGTTAAGGGCCTTTTATCAATTTTTTATTTTTTATCAATAAAAATTCGCAATACAATTATTTCTCTGGTTAGGGAATACTTTTATAGCTTGATGGATAGGGAGTTTAATCTGCCATTTCGTGAACTATCACAACTTGAGTCCAAATCTCTGGGAATGGCCGTTATGGGCCTTTTATCAATTTCATGCAAAATCGCAATTTGAACTCAAAAATTCGCAGCACATTTATTTCTCTGGTTAGGGAATACGTTTATAGCTTGATAGATAGGGAATTTAATCGACTATTTCGTGAACTATCACAACTTGAGTCCAAATCTCTGGGAATGGCCGTTATGGGCCTTTTATCAATTTCATACAAAATCGCAATTTGAACTCAAAAATTCGCAGCATATTTATTTCTCTGGTTAAAACATACGTTTATAGCTTGATAGATAGGGAATTTAATCGACTATTTCGTGAACTATCACAACTTGAGTCCAAGAGAATGACCGTTAACGTGTTTTTATCAATTTCGTTCAAAATCGCAATTTGTAGTTAAAAATTCGAAGCACCTTTATGTCTGGGGATAAGGGATACCTTATCAGCTTGATATAGTATAACTTTCACATTACGATTAGAGTCAAAATCATTAACGGAAACCATGATTTCTGGTTTTTCGTTTATTTGCATAGAAAATTATTCCTGATAAAAATTTTTCATAATAAATCATTTATTTTCTTATTAGATTAGAAATCGTATCACATACAAAAAATCTTATAAAGGTTTTAGTACAACAGGAATTTGCATTAACTAAGTAAAAAGCGCCATCTATTATTGTACTATTATATTACGTTGCTTTAACCCTAAACAAACTGTCAAATATTCGGATAATTAAAGCCAGAGACGGTAAAAGGTTAAAAATCTGGTTTTTCGACAATTTTATCAAAAATCCTAGTGTTCAGTCGGGCAAAAGTGATACAAATTATCATGATATTTTTTTATCACGTTTTGTCATAAAACACACTCATTTGTCACAAAAAAAAAAAAAAAAAAAAAAGGTTTTTTTTGGTTTTAGCTGTCAAAATAAATACATATTTGGAAACAAAATATTTGGCTTAGGAAGGGTATTTTTAGTTATTTTTTAAAAAATCGCGATAAATTTGTGTTGATGTTGCTCAAATAGAGGTGATATACCGAAGTTTGACGTGTTAAATTACTTTTTTCATTTTGGTTGTTTTGTCTGACATGACATAAAATACAACGAAGTGAAGTTAGGGAAATAAAAAATATCATGATATTTTTTATCACTTTTTCTCAACTAAATCACGACCAATAGGTCAAACACCTTAAATTATCGTCAAAAACTGTCGAAAAATGTCAAAAACTGTCGAATATGGTATATGGTAATAACGGCCATAATATGGTATATATGGTAATAACGGCCATTCCCAGAGATTTTGACTCAAGTTGTGATAGTTCACAAAATAGTAGATTCAATTCCCTATCCATCAAGCTATAAAGGTATCCCCTAACCAGAGAAATAAATATACTGCGAATTTTTGAGTTCAAATTGCAATTTTGCATGAAATTGATGAAAGGCCACTAATGGCCATTCTCAGAGATTTGGACTCAAGTTGTGATAGTTCACGAAATAGCTGATTCAATTCCACACATATCAAGCTATGAAGATATCGCCTAACCAGAGAAATAAATGTGATTCGATTTAATCTTCGAATTTTAAATTCCGTTTTGACTGAAATTGATAAAGGCAAAACACCCTTTGTCACAGATTTGGGCTCAGTTTCTTATAGTTCGCATGACATCTGAATATATTCTCCATCCATCAAGTTGAAGATTTGGACTCAGGTTCTGATAGTTCACGTGAAATCTGAATATATTCTCCATCCATCAAATTGAAGATGAATTCCCTGTCCCCAGAAATAAATTTCTTCCACCTTTTAATCTTCAAATCGCAATTTTGCCATAAATACTAATGGTTCATTTATTTAGTTAATAAATTAGCTGACTAAATTCCGGAATTCAGAAATAATTTTTATTGAGAAATAATTTTTATTCTTGATTTATAATTTGATTATTTTCTATTTTTTAATAAAATTACATTTTTAGTACTAAATATTTCAATAGGAATCTAAATTTTTTCAAATTGGAATTCAATTTAACAGTGTGAAACTAACACATAAATCAAAATGGGAATTTTGGGAAAAACTTCACACCCATAAAAAGACATTGTATTTTGTAATTCAACATTTCGGTGTATATAGTATTAATAAAATAAGTGAATTTACAAATGGTGTTTAAGCTGCGGTTGGTTTTCCTGGTCGTTCAACATTTCAACAATGAGTAATACAATTCCTTTGATCTGTGTCTGCAAGGTTGACGAAGCATTAATAGGGTTGCCAGTTGAACTTCTTTGGGGGAGTACGGTGCTTCTTTTCTGGTTCCAATTTTGCTGTGTTCTTGTTTTCTGTAATTTGTATAGGTATACAACTTTTTTACAACTTACAGAAAGTAGATACATTGCAGGGTCAGAGCCAGAGTGGAAGCACTGTACTCCCTAAGGAAGTACAAGTGGCAACCCTAAGCATTAACGAAGAATTAAATCCACAATTCGTTCCAATAGATTCGTCGATACTATACTAACCCAACGAATTAAGCTAACCACAAAATAATTTGAAACATTTGTGGTAGAACTATCAGTAGAAGCGATTTGGGGTGAATTAACAGACAAGTACCCATTTTTATTATGACGTCTAAAAATGATTTATCGTAGAAATTTCTAAACATTTATTTAGTTCGTCTTATTTTATTAATCTTAAAGAAAAAATTTTATACGTAGCTATGTCTTATTTATTGTTGTATCCAAATTTTTTTTTTATTAATTTGACCGACCGGGACCGGTATAAATGCATAATAACAAAAACAAAAAACAGAAAATCAAAATCAAAACAAAACAAAACACGTACGCCATATGAATACAAATATACGTCATAATAAAACGAACTTCTTATACTAAATAGACTATACATTGATATTGACGACTCATTCTTACGTACTTAAAATAAATAAAATACCATGTATCAAAATGAGCTAAC
The DNA here is from genome assembly GCA_958295665.1 of Tipula vernalis. NCBI lineage: Eukaryota > Metazoa > Arthropoda > Insecta > Diptera > Tipulidae > Tipula > Tipula vernalis. The sequence goes on from OY282559.1 coordinate 137,415,723, forward strand.
AGTATATCAAATAATTTAATATAAAAAAAGTTTGTTTCATTTTAAAAATTTGATTCAAATTTTTTTCCAGTCTTCGATAAATGGTCGAAGAGTTAAGACGTTGGTCGTCGAGTAGAGGAGTTTTTTTTTTTAATATTTAAGAATAAAAAGAAACAATTTTTAGAAGTCAACTAAAAATTAAAATTGCGTGCAATAATACATAATTATAATCGAATAAAAAAGAAAAAAAAAAAAAAAACTTGTGTTGATTTCCTAAATAAGTACGCAAATAATTATGTTATAATTATAACTTATAAGTTTAAATATTTTTAATTTTTTTTTTAGTAAGTTTCGTGTGCCATAATATATTAATTAGAAAAAAAAAGAAAATTAAAAATCTTACAAAAATGATAAATTTAATAAAAGTTTTGTGAAGAAAATATCTACATCTAATTTTAAGTTAATTTTTATTAAACAAAAAAGTGTCAAATAATTTTACATTAAAATCGAAAAAAATCTTATAAAGATAAAATCGATTCAGTCTGGAGAGAAGGAATTTAATTCGTACATTAAAGGTAAGTGGAGTATCGCCAATAATTTTTTTTTTTTTTTTCTAAGTACAGTTTTTAGCGACATTTATATTACATACAAAAAATATTGCTTGGACACTATCATTATTACATGATTTAATGAAATTCCTGTTTGAAACCGGTCGATGAACTAGGAAATTTTTCTATTTAAATACTATCTATTTGCGTAAAATTATTTGATTTTCTAATTTAATTATAAAATTAGATTTTATAGTGAATAACCGTGATTTTTGTTGTTGATGTCTCTCTTTCTCAATTACCACATGTAGTCTTGTTTCTTTTTAACTGCTTGTTTTCGGATGACAGAGATTTGAGACAGAATTATGTCTGGTATTTGATTTACGGTTATGTTTATGTTGCAAGGAGGATGCTAAATCCTGTTAAATTTTTTATGGAAGTGCCATATGGAAATATTATTGTCCTTAAATTAGGCCCAAATTATTAATTTTTATTTTTATTTTTTTTTGTTTAAACCTATTGAAAACCTGAATTTGTTGCTATTATGAAACGAAAAAAATAAATCGAAAGTTGGATAATTCGATTGATTTCATAATAGGAAAATCTGATGTCGTTTACGATTGAACAAAACAAAAACTAGACTCGATCATTTCCTACTATGTCGCGTTTAGCTTTTCTTACACAGTGTTTAGTTTTCTTGGCCACTCGAAAACAACATGATTTAAAAGATTAAGTTTGAATAGAAATTTGGGAAAAAGACAAGGTCGGCTAGAAGTAAACATATTATTTTAGTTACTGTCTGTTGTTAATTTTTGGTACGCAGTAAAAGTAAAATAGATAAAACTCATTTTAAGATAGTTCGAATATTGAATTCGATTGAGCTTACAAAATATTAAATTGTACATATTTTAAAAGTCTACCAGGAAACTACTTTCATGGCATATATTATTTTTAATTATGTTGTTAAAATTTATTGGTTCTTCAAAGCTTTCTACCCTTAAGCCCTTTATTAATTAACCGCCATATACAAATTAGAGTATAAGTGAATTCGTAGAGAATGTTTAATTTAGGAGCCGCTGGAGCTAAAGGTTGAACAATTAATTCTATTAATCTTGTTTCTAAAACTTGGGGATATATATATATATATATATATATATATATATATATATATATATATATATATATATATATATATATATATATATATATACTGTCACAAGGCATAACCGCTTAAGTCAACTTAAGCGCAGCAATACAAAAATAATTTTCAGTGTGTAACGTTTTCTAGCTCTTTTCTAACTTCTCTAAATGATTGACTTAAGTGGTAAAGCCTTGTGGCCAAATGCTGTGGTCGCAAGCCGTAGTAGCTTTAGTCGGCATAAACGAAAATGAATTTAATATTCAACTTTTTCTATGTCTCTAGAAAAATTATCAAATTTGACTTAAGCGGTTACGCCTTGTGACCACAGATATATAACTTCTTTATAATGAAGCCAAAGGGATCGGAGAAATTCATTTTAAGTTTTCTTATTTTACTTCATTGAGACTGATTTGGCTTAGCAGCCATAATTATAGATTGCGATTACCCGAAATTCTCGAGAATTTTCTTTTTTCTCCAAACGTCTTAAGTGTTGGGCATTAAAGTTGGCCTTTTCGCTACGATTATAAAAATGTACATGTTGCCAGGCTACACTTTTAATCCTATGGCGTAAAAACTCTTTTAATACTGTTTAAACTTGTCATACTTAACTTGGTAAAATACACAATCGAAAAAAGTCAAGCCCTCCTTAGCTATTTATAGCTAAATATTTCAATAAAATTTTAAATGCATGTAATTTGTACTTATAATTAGTGTTCGTAAGTAACCTATGCTTTCGATGATGATTTTTGAATTTAAATTATATAAGAAAAGGATGCTTTGCACAAATCGTGTTGCAATTGAATTGTACAACGATTTCTCAATTGACGATTGGAACCGTGATTTTAGACAAAATATTTGTCGGCATTACAACTTGCTGATGCTAAGTTTTGTATGGTATTACAGCTTTATTTTATTCCGATAGGTAGTGCTTTCTCTCTATTTCCAATCGTTAATTGTCACAAGATTTGTGAAAACCGAAATGTTTCAATTATATTGTGAACGTTTCAGATATAAGCTTGTTATTTTTTATGTTGCTAATTATTTATAAATATTACAGGACTTTCGTATAGCAATGACTCGCTTTCTTCACTTGTGATACAATATACTATTTCGTCATTGGAGGTAAAATAGTATGTGTTCTTAATTTTGTCTTATCAAAATTCAATAATTTACAGTTTTTTGTCAAAATTAGAAAAATCCCTTATACAACACGTTAGGAAATGTCTTGCTCGTTCCGCAAATATTCCACTCGTTACAGAAAATGTGACATTTCCTAACTGGTTGCATAAGTAGCTATTATTACATTGATTTATTTGAAGTTTCCTAACGAAGAAATATTTCTTTCATTTTGACCTGAAGTACATTCTGTCTTAAAAGTAGGGGGAATTGGACAATGAAATACAAAAAAATTATTATTTCGTCTTCAATGTAGGCCTCTTCCGAAATAATACACTTAAGCCAACGAATAATCCAATCATCAAAACATTTTTCAAACGCATTTTCCGGAATCGACTTCAGTTCTCGCCGCAAATTCTCTTTTATGTCTTCTATCGACTGAAAACGGGTGTCTCGAAGTGGTAATTTGAGTTTTCGAAAGAGAAAAATCAGCCGGAGCCATATCAGATGAAAACTTTGGTTGTTCGATGGTATTTGTTGAGATTTGTTTGAGATGGTGCGTTGTTGTGGTGCAAAATCCATGAGTTTTATTTCCAAAAACCTGGCCTTTTTTGACAAATTTGCTCTCTCAAACGCCGCATAATTCCCAGATAATGTTCCTTCTGTAACATTTTCAACGATTCGGCACACGAAATTCCATTTGCAATACCAAATTTGAGACAAATTCTTTGTTCGATATTTTTATTCATTGTAAAAATCGCAACAAAACAGACTTGAGATGAACTGACGAAATCGAGCATTTTAAACGAGGACAGTTGTGCTAACTCAGCACCAAAAATTTTTTTTAAATGATCATTTCCCGTGGAAAGAAGAAAATTTTGTTTGTTGTTACTGCCTGCCGGACCTACCTACATAGCTAGATTGGAAAACAAACGGAAGGCACATATAAACTTAGAAGCGGTTCTCGACACGTAAAATGTCCATTTAATATTTGAGTTTTTGGTAACCGTTCGGATAAGTGTGATCCCTAAGGCTTAGATTCTTAGGTAAAAAAATATTGTTTTTTTTGGGAAATGGAAACCAAAAATTTGTTGGATATAAATTTGATTTAGAACAAACAAAGGCGAATGTTTTAGCACATATTTATCGAGAAATCCTTAATTCTACTTAATTACCTTAAAATTTCATAAAGCAAAGACATTTAAACCAAAAAATATTTTTTAGAAGCTAGACAGTTTTACCTTTGCATAAACTAAGTAAGTTAGAATAATAAATTAAGAACAAACCAGTAGAATTAAAAAAGCTTAATAGTTTACTGTACATTCTTTGACGATCCGGAATTCTTCTGGAAAAGCAAATTTTGTATTGCTGTCTTTATTCGTGGGCCCACTAGTAGGTAAACTGGAGAATGTTTTATTCAAAGAGATGATGCAAGCTGATATTTATGAAAAAGTAGTTTTTGAACTTAGGAATGGTATCGACATCCTGGTGCAACTTCGCGTCTGAGCCGCCCCAGGATTGTTTAAAATTCCATTAAAATATTCGCAGTTCAAAGGGAAATATACCGCTTGAATTTTTAAAAACATGTACAGTGGTGGCGAAAAGGAAATTACGTTTAAGCAACAGGAATGTTGCCAAAAGAATTGCTTTTGCATCCAACGTGGTTGGAGGTGATAGGAGACCATAGGTAAGACTACCCCCAAGCCAGAAAAATCGCTGAAATTATGGATGTCCTTAAATATATTGAAATACTCGATCACAATTTAGGTTATTCGAGGGTCTTCCGCCACGGTGGCATTATCAGCACCCCAAATATAGTCTAAAAGTTTGAATGGCAAAAAAGAACCGAGCATCTTATGGTGAAATGTTAAATGAGAAGTCCCAATAAGGAAACCGACAAACAGAGAATATTTATGGGCCCAAATTCAGGTGGTTTGGAAGAATACAAGGCCTGCCCAAAATACTTGTCTTACAAATAGTATAAGTGAGAGGTGAAATGTAGTCTTGAAGGAAAAGGTTTTCCCAACCAAATATTGATTTTTTTTTTTCCAAATTATTTATTTTTGTAAGTAAGTGGCTTAATTAAAAAGCCAGTCAAAAGCACTACTAACTATTATTTTTTAGTAACCAATGATTTTGTTAAAAGTTTGTTGAAAGATGTTTGTTGAGAATTGTTAAAAGAAAAGCGCTTAGTAAGTTTCTTCCAAAATTCATAAAATGCCGTGGAATATGTATTTTGTCGGTTTCTAGAGAGAGTCTCCCCTGCAATGCTGAAACAGCCGCAGGTTTTTACCCGAACAGGTTTATAACTGTGATGAAACCGGTCTTTTCTCAAGGAAACCAATGTCGCTAATTTTGAGAAATCGGCTGCTGCAAGAAAAATGTTGAAGGAAATGGTAATAATTATGTCTTGCGTAAACGCAACAGGTATGCATAAGCTGGAATTAATGATGATAGGTAAAGCAAGATCCCCTCGCTGCTTCAAAAATAAAGAATTGCCACTATATTACAAGTCGTCTAAAAATATTAGGACTGATACAATGGTTAAATTATCTCTTAAGTTATTGAGGGATAAATTAACCATTGAGAACACATCCTTGTTAAAGCCGTTGGACCAAAATGTGATCAAGTCGCCTAAACAGCGCTATCGAAAGGATCTTCTGATAACAAATTTGAAAGATGTTTTTTTAAGTACTATTTAAATTTGGAATGAACACAGTCCATATACATAATTCATTTAAACATCTTTTATCGTCGATAATATCCCTCTGGCGAGAATTTACAATTCAATTTTAAATGACGAATGGAACGAATGGGCGAATGGAATATTGAAGAAAATTACGAACTAGGCAATGTGGAGATGATCCCGGAACTCATGTTGAAAATTTGAATTACATTAGCACAGATTGAAAAGGCAAAAGATACGAAACAAAATTATATTCTCTATTTCTATGAAAGCAACCTTTTATGTATAGGAAACAATTTAGATGATTTGCTTATAGAGAGCAGTTACTGTAAATTATTGTTATATAGCAAAAATCATGTTTCATATTTTTTTTTCTCACATGCAAAACATAAAAATCATAAAATTAAAACATGACTTCCGGTCCCATATAAAGTAAATGTAAAACAGTATATTTGCAAAAATAATCACTTTTTCAGTTTTTGCTGCTTTTCGTTCCAGAATCTAAAGCGCAACTTTCCAAAATTTCCAATATTTTCGAAACAATATATCGAAAGATAAACTTAGGTATTTTGGTATTTATTCAAATAAAGTTAACATTATTCAATACGTAAAATAATTCAAAATATTTCGAAAAACTTAACTCAAACTTTTAATTCGATTTTTGCAGATATCCTGTATTTGTTTAATTCCACAGATTTATTATCTAAGATCAATCACCTACTAACAATTTTCTAGTTGTACCGACCTAACCGGCCTATTTTCAAAAAACCAATATGAAATCATACGATGAGTCTCTTAGACTTAATAGGTATATAAATGAAGGAAATAACATCGTATTTGATCACTTTAAACTCCGTTTGGAAACAGCACAGCATTTAGGACCTTTTACTGATTAATGGTAGAGTGGAAATTCAAGGTAAAAACAAGTGAAAGTTGTGATCAGTGAATTTATAAAATATTTGGTTTATAATTCGCACGGTACAGTGCAGTGTTTTTCCTTTTCTAACCATTAGAAAATAAAATCAAAGTATGCCAATAATTGCGATTTGATGATTCAGAAAGCTGATCAGTCAGAAGTAGTCAAGAAATTTGCGTACTATTGATGTGCGAATGTAAAAATTTCCAGAAAGATTTGACATATCGTCATGCCAGTGCTAACCAGGTTTAAGCGACATTTTTCACGTTTCGAAAAAAATTGAAATAAAGTTAATTTTGGAATTTACAATGAACCTATGCAACAATTTTGAAAAAAAATTGTATCACCACATAAAAAATATTGTTAACATCTCCAATTTAACATCTTTTTGCAACATCTCCAATTTAAAATGTTGGCCGGAGACATACTATCTTTCAGGAAAATTGGAAAATGTAAAGACCTTTCGGGTGCAAATTAGTGTATCTCCAGCCAGTAAAAATATTTAGGTGGACTTACACCAATTTGTGGGACTTACCCCAAAATGAAATTAAATTTTCTATTATGTAAAATTGTTCAATATCCACTTTCCATAAGTTTCATTAATTCATTACGAAATTTCCTTTCAAAATTAAAGAACACAAGAGGATAACTGATTTATATGAAATATGAACAAGAAATATTGTTATAGTTAAAATAATTCATTTATTAAATAAAAATTCAGATCAGTCATAAAATAATAAGTACAATAAATTCAGTATTAAAATATTAAATAAAACTTTTGATCTCATTATTTTAATTATACTCTATAGATAATATTATAATATTTTATTTAAAGTAATTTTATAAAACTGTGCATCAGCTTCTGACATAAATCTGCATATCGATTTGATATCTTTGGTTTTCTCTACGGAATATTTATAAATATATTTCACATTACTTTGTTTAGGTAGATCTAATACATTAATCGAAACAGCATTTTTTCGAGTTTTCGTGTTTTTCATAATATTCCAATCTATGAACTCGCCAGCAAACTCTTTGCGATATTTTAATGAAAATGATTTTGAATAAATAATGTGCTTAATTAAAGCGAATGGAGGAAAGGTTAATGAAGAAGAGGACACATTATAATTGAAGAAATCCATTGATTTTAGTTGTATTATTTTAAGTTTCACTCTATTATAGTTCATCGATTTTAAAAGTTTTAGAAGTATAATCGGACTATAAATTTCGATTCCTTTTAAATGTCTATCGATGCTGCTATGTACCGCATCAATTTCCTGGATCTGGGAATGCCCAGGCTCGGAAAAGTTTTGCTCTATTTTAGTAATATGAGGAAACTTCTGTAAAAATTTAAGAATGTATGCAAGAATCCGAACAAAGAATTAATTTAGTGATAGATGGATTATCTTGAACAACATTTTCCAATATCTTAACTAATGCCGATGCAATGTCATTTCCCGATCTCCCACTTAGTGCCTCGTGCCAAATAGTACAATAAGTCACGTTGTTTTTATTACAATGGCCCGTTAAATTGAAAACACTGAATTTCCTTTTATAAAAAAAACAACACATTGGCGACTGCTATTAGTGTCATCCTGCATACGACTGCTGTAGTGTCATCCTGCATAATCCTATCATTATTTTGCTCCACTTTGGCTAAGTTATGCGAATTTCGATGTGAATCAAATATTTGTTTATCGCCATCGGTTGGATTACTTAACAATTTAAATGCAACGCACCGGTCACATTGATCTTTTTTTGGATGATAAAATGATAAGTTGAATTCCTCGTTAAAAAATTTTGCGTACAATGTAATTTCAATGGATTTTCTGTTGAATCAACGTACAATTTATACATTTTGCTTAAATTTAATCCACTCTCAAGATATTGTTTGGTAGAATTGGCTCGGCAATAATGGGAATCCATTACCGGAAATATCTTTATATGCTCCCGAATTCCGTTTAATTTATTTTCGGGTATTTTATATTTGACATGTTTGCCCTGCATTGTCGGCTTTGACAAACCAACATTATTTAAATGCTGATTACTATAATAATAATATACTCTATTTTGTGAAATATCGAGAGTATTTAAGAAAAATACTTTGCAAACTCGAAACAATATTGCATTCTTTTCAAAATAGTATTCATAGGTGACCTGCCGTCTTGAAGTTTCCTTTTTGGTCCGTTTCCTACCTGTGGCCGTTTGTTTTGTAAATTTCTCATAAAATTTTAATTTAGAATTTCGGTCTAGGTTCCAAAATCCTTTATGAATTATTTCTCGCTCTGCTGCAGGAAAATTAATATTGCATTTGTACGCGCATCCATCTCCACAAAAAGCTTGTACAGCTTTGGCACGGTGCAATTCACCTCGTTGACCAGAATATTGGTCACCTTGATTTGTTTTTTGGTTCAAAATACTCCTTTTCCAACCGTCGACATTTATTTTACGTTTACGTGATTTTCGGGATACTATATTGGATACGTCTGATAATGGTGAATTCTCATACTGATTTGACTGTCCTAAAATAGAAAAAATTAAATGTAGTTTGAGAACTTAAACTTCTCATATTATGGAGAAATGACAATTTCTTACTTTCCGTCAAAATATTAAGTTGATTTGGGATAGTATTTTCCGGTACGAAATCTGGATCGACGTCCGAGTCGTCAAAAGGACTGTCAGCATCAATTTCATAATCATTCATAACACTAATGAAATGTAATTGATCGTTTGCAATATTATTATATTAAATTTTTATAATAAATCTTACCGGTATACTTCTTCTGACATTTCGCGAACAGGGGAGCGATTTCCATCTTTCGAACTTTTTACTTTAGCAATAATTAGTATAAAATTCTAACTTTACGCACATTTACTTTTATTCAAATTCGCTTAAAGAATAATTTATTTATAGACAAAGATAATTGAACGTTTTCACTAGACTGAATTTTTGAACATTTTTTTTTCGTTTACATAATAATTTATCACGTGCTCAAAACTCTTAATTCCTATTGGTTAAAATATGGCGATAAACCAAAATGTGAAAAACAAAATTGGAGTTAAAGCAAAATGACGAAAGAGATTGAACAAAATAACTTTGAAATTATTTAATCCTATTTTGTTCAATTGCATACCAAAATTAGTAAAAACGATAGATACACTAAAACAAATTTTTAACTTTCGTTGTTTCTGGTGGTTACCCTAAATTTACTACTGAAAATCTCGTTAAGGAGAGGAGATACAACAAAATGAATTAAAAAATCGAAAAGAGAGTATGTATTGAGTTTAGTAAGAATCAATTACTAACTCAAAAAATTGAATTTTGGAGATAAACCAGGCTAGCACTGGTATGACGATATATAGATTCTCGAGGAATTCCTTATTTTGGAAATGAGCGTCCTCAAATAAATGAGAAAGAAGAGCCGTGTACTCGAATAGTTTTAGTAGTTTCGAGTTAGCACAGAGAGTGCTGAACATAGGGTTTCACATGTTTTAGTAGATTTCGACAAATTGGAAGATCTAGAAGTTTTACTTCTAGTAGTTTTTGAAAATCACAATAATATTATTTTGTGAAAGGATAGTTGATACATAACCTATATTGTACATATAAAGTATCTAAGTGCTGCATATCTACAGCAACAACAAAGGGATTAATGGAACAACTTACAAAAGGCATTGTGTCTCTTTATATTTTAGTCAACCAATTCTGACAGGTCATTCTGACCAATTCTGACAGGTTCGTCAGCTATTTAACTGTCAAATTGAATTCTATTTTTTTTATTTTAATTAGTAAATAAAAAAAAGTAAATGTAGCAGTTTTCATTTTTCTTTAAGATACACACAGTCCGTGAGGCCCATGCTGATTAGGGTAAAAAGTTTAGATTAGCTTGTGGGTCCAGCAATTTTCTTTCAACATATGTAAATGTTTGTTTGACAAGTTCCTGTTAAATTTAATGCAAATTTCGAAATGAAGGTTAGTACTTCTAAAATGCACAGTGGCAGATTGTTTGGACAAGTGGAAAAGGATCTTACAATGATAACATCGATTAGTCAAGTTTAATTTTTAACTTTATTTTATTTTATACTTTATGCACTAAACTAGAATGTAATTTGTTTGCATAATATATATAGTAGAATAAGAAATTGATCTTAACCACACTAACAAACCGCAAATAATTCATTCTCCCACCTAATATTTATGTTATAATTTTGCACAACTACAACAGAATTTAATTTTCTCTTATTTAGTGAACAATAGAAACATGAAGAAAATAATTTGCATTTTTAGTTCGCAACATACATGTGAAGAGAGGTTGTTAATCTATAATCGTCTGAAAATATATTTTAAAACAGTTTTTAACAAAATTCGTTAAAGGAAATTAAATTGCACAAGAACGTGATTTTTAAGGATCTACCTGAGTTCTTAAATACGTAATAGGGATTCGCAAGACATAAAGAAAATAGACCTTGAAATATTTCTTCGTCTAATAATTGTTCAATGACACAATTGAATGTTGCTTAGTTATGCATTATGTATTATGTGGAGGGTAGTTTTGTTAGTTTAAATAAGCAATAAGTTATATTTTAAGGCAGCCTTGGTGTGTTAACATTTTTTGTTAACAATTTGACAGCGGTGGGAACTTAGATATTGATTTTTAAATTTACACGAAATTTTTTCTTTTGTTATCTAGATCATTCATCGATTCAATTTTTCAACACAATGCAAAGATTCAGCGATGCAATACAAATGGGTGTTCCTTTTTGATCTAATTGTCTGAATCTATAGTCAATGAAATTATAAGTATCTTATATAAGTGTACATTATACAGTACAAAAAAAAAAAACTTGTAAACAAATCAATAAATAATCTCGCAAGTTCGTTGATCTGTACACATACATTTTTTTGCGATAACACACAAAAATCACTTGAAAACCGTTTTTTTTTTCGCACTATCTCTCACTTACTTAATTGAATAAATCTTTCTTATATAAATATAGTATGTACACACGAACTCTAAGTGAAATCAATGAAGATAGAAAATTATCTATTATTAACTCAATTATAGGTTATGTTTTTATTTTATACAAATCGGCCAGTGCCGCCACTTTGCGCCCCTTGGTAAATGTTTGCGCAGAATATTTGTCGCCTATGTTTGACACAAGTACCAATTTTTTTTTTTTTTTGTATTAATCACGCTGTTAAAACGTGAAAACCAACAAAAATATTTAATTTAAAAATTTAAATTAATTTATAGAAGTTTATTTTTAGATAAGAGAGCGACGAGATAACGAAAAAATATTTGAAGTGGTTGTGAGATCGATAGAGAATAGTCGTAGTGTCAGTTATTTTTAAGATTTGATGTGATTTTTATTTTTGCAAACTCTCAGTATCATCTTATGTTGATTGTTTTTATAAAATTTTATAAAACTTCTAGAAGCAAATTGGTACGATTTGGATATTTTGTACTGGCGCAGGAAGGGTGCTTTTGCGGAATATTGAATTGACCTTTCTTTTTTATTATGTGTTTTGTATCGAAATAGTTTTACGATTCTAAAAATATCGAAATTATTTGTAACAGGCTTCTTTATTGCGTTTGTGTCCCACCTCCAAACGTTACCAATGTTGTTTAATATTTTTGAAGTAAACAAACTCAATTACGCACTTCTAGTATGTAATTGAGACTTTGGTATTTTTGTTTAAAGATAACGAGGCCATTCCTAAGCCATGATCGTGAATATGCTGATATTAAAATGTTTGTGCGGGATGATACAACAATTAATAATGGTGGATTTAATTATTGTATGCGTTGTTGTTCGATGTATATTTGTAATTTCGACAATTTTGTCATTTTACTTTTGGGAATTTTTAGCTGTATGGAATTGAACAAAATGAAATTCATATTCATTGAATCTATTGGCTTGATAAGGGTGCTTAAGTTTAATTTATATTTGCTTTTTTTATTATTTGCCTCACATTGCCACAAGTTGACATTAAAAGAATTTAGACATTTTATAGTTTTCAGTTATATTCTTTCTTAGTTTAGAGTAATTTTATCTTGAACGCACGAATAAGCTCTCATGTGTTATCCAGGCTTTGCCAAATAAATTCTCAGGTTATTTGGCCCAGAAACAATAATTTTGGTTACCTCGATTGAGTAAAATTGGCATCGAACGAATATTCAATCCAATCTCCGAAGTTCGATAATAAAAACTTCAGTCGATGATGATTTGGATAATATCATCGATAACAACAAGGAAAAGATATCAAAGTTAACGATTGCAATTGGTGGCAAAGGAGATGTATGAAACATTTCATTCAATTTGATAAATTGATTCGAGAACCGAAATTAGCTAACATAGCCACGGAACTACGATCCACTAGTTACATTACCCGAGAGCAGGGACGAGAAGTTGACAATGGTTCAAATGGTCCAATGGTCAATCCAAATCGGAAGGTGCTAGTGCTATGTCAGCGAAATACAGTTATTTGTTTTTCTTGTAATGAGAAAGTTCCTCTAGGTTTTCGGTGTAAATCGCAAAAATGCATAGTCACAAGCATTGAAAACAAGCAAAACTGATGACGAATCAAAAATCAACTATAAACTAGATTCTGGAGCAGCGAATCATTTGTCGAAAGGGAAAGATAGCAAAGGTGCGAAAATAACCGCATAGGAGTAAGGAGACGTCAAACTTAAAGCGCATCCACACAATGAAGAATCATCGATTAAAACGATTCAAAACGTTTTGTACGTTAAAGCAAAGTCGTTATTAAAGGTGATTATGTAACAGTTCCCTGAATGGCAAAACGATTGTCATTGCACACGCAGTATGTGAGTTATATGAAGTCCACTTTACAGTTGAGCGCAATATTTTTACTGTGCAATATTTAACGGACACATGAATACTTTCGATTTCCAAAAAATGATTACGAATAAAATACTCAACGGCATGAAAGATGCGTACACAATGAAAGAATTTAAACTTTTCTGCAAGACGAAAGGAATTCATGGAAATTAATTCAATTTCTGAGCGTTTAAATAGAAATCTCCAAGAAAAGGCTTTACCATTGTTATTAGTGGCACGTTTTGGACACAAGTTTTACAACAAGGCGATTATAACAGGTAATTATCTAAAAAATTGGTGTCCAACGACCACATTTGGCAAGCAGTTTGCCAGTAAAACTCTAAGCAAAATTATGGTTTGACATAAAACCTGATTTGCTAAGTACTTGGATCTTAGGTTCAATATGCTTTAACAACATTCCATCGGAAAAACGCTGATTCTGATTGGACCAGGACATAAAAACGATTCAAAGTCGACCTCCGCCTATGTTTTTAACCTATTTGGCAATACGGTGAGTTTGACTTGATGAAGCTAAAAGGATCAAAAAATTCATGATTGAACTTGGTATTATATTAGATAAACTGATTATGATTTTCGAGGATAATTAACAATCGAAGAACCTCAAGAACCGAAAGATCACAAGTGATTGACGCACTTGTGAGACGATACAAAATAAACTGGTACAGATACGCTACACTCCAGCTGCTAAATTCATTGCTAAATAAATTCTTAATATTCACCGTAGACTTTGATGACACGTGTAATAAAATTCAGATTGAACAGATTGCTACGCTGACGATCTTGATATTACAATTACTGGAAAGCATCTGAAAGTTTTATGCGATTTAAGACAGAACGCATTATTTATTGTGGATGAACGGTGTCTTAAGAACTTTAATCCAAAATTGATTTACCAAGCATAAAGAAATTTTTGGCCTAATTGTGGGCTCTCTCTTCGTGAGGCCGATTAACAACAGATCAGACTAGATTTAGGTATCGTCATGGGTAGCAAACTCTCCTAGAATATAAACTTCAAAAGACCACTGTCATCTGTTGGCAGTGCATAGGACGATCCTTTGGAAAAACTTGGGGTTTGACTCCCAAAATGTCTTCCATTTAGAAATGGTTGGTTCTGCTGGATGTTATTAAATTAAAGACTTCAATTATGAAAGTCAATGTAAGATTGTTACTGGAACTATATTCTCAACTCCGATTCTTGCCGTGGAATCCATTCTATTCATACCACTTACTTCTGCCTGGGTAAATACTGTACAGTTTTTCAGATGGAGACAATTCAATGTACCCAAGAGTGCGAGGATTGTCTCGAAAACTATAATGACTGTCCGGCCTTCGATGGAGTCTAAAACTGTTCTACATCCAATAAAACTTTCATGACCTCTAAATGTTAATGACAAAATCGATTTCTTTGCTTAAATAAATAAATAAAATCGAGTGACTTTTTAACAAATCATATTGCTCAAAACTGACGAATTTTTTCTTGGTATGTTTTAGTAATAAATTGGCTTAAAAAAATCTCTGAGTGAATGAATGAAGGCAACCATGAAACCGATTTAATCATGTTGTTCGTTATTTAAAGTGTATTTGTCTTTCTAATGTCGGATTCTTGGGAAATAACAAATTTGATCTGAATAAAAAAAAAATGGGTCAATGACATTTGCATGTCTTTCGGAAAAAAATTGCTTTTTTTTTTGATCCGAATAATTTTTAATAAATCTGTTTTTTTTATTATATCAATTCTTTCGATTTCCAAAAAAAAAAATCGATTTTTTTTTTGTGCCAAAGAACATGAAAAAAATTGATCTCTATTTGTAATTGATATAAAATTGATATAAAACAGCGAGCTAATGTTTACTCATTTTACAGCATTAAAAGTTGGAAAATATTAATTTATGCGGTTTTAAAATTTGTTTTGATGAAAACTGCTTCGTACTGTACGAAAATGATTATGTTTACATTTTTATGTGTTTGTGAAAGTCGGGTCAATTCTACCAAAAAATCGAAATTTTTTAAAAACGATCCGAATAAAAAAAAAACAATTTTTGTTTTCGAAAGAAATTAATTTTTTTTTTGATCCGGATCAAATTTTTTATTCCCAAGAAATTCGACATTAGATTTGTTTTTCACAAACACATGGAAATGTAAAGGTCAACATGGGATATAAACAAAACGACACGAATTTCATAAATCATTTGTGGTTAAATTTTAATGCGGATAGGTATGCTGAAATAACAAAACAAATTAAAAAAACGCATAAATTAATATTTGCCTTCTTTAATCTTTATACGGTAACCTCAGAATTCGAACTCCAATATCTAAAATGCTGAAAAATGAGTAAACATAACCCCGCTTTTTAATTTATTATTTTTTTTCACTAACACAACTACAAATGATGAACTAGATACATCTATGTCATATTCTTTCAATTTTCAAAATAAAAATAAAAATTAATTTTTTATGTGCCAAAGAACATGAAAAAATTGATCTCCATTTGAAGTTGTATTGGCGATGAATAACAAATAATAAGGCCAGGTTATGTTTACTCATTTTACAGCATTTTACCTATTGCAGTATGCATCAAATATTGGCATCAAATTATAACAAATTGTTTATAGAAATGGCATCGTGTTTCTGTTTATATCTCACTTTGACGTTATATTGCTGTGTTTGTGAAAGTCGGATCAAATCTACCAAAAAATCGAGATTTATTGAAAATGATCCGGATCAAAAACAAAAAAAATCAATTTTTTTTCGAAAGAATATGAAAATATCTATTTCTTCATCCAAATCAATTTTTCTTTGATCCGGATCAAATTTTGTGTGCCGAAAGAATATAACATTAATATACATTTTTTTTAAATATACTCGTAATTTTTGGAACGGGGGGCACAATAGTAAAGAAAGGAGAGGGAGGGAAAACGAACCTGACGGGGAACAATCCCACCAAAGGGGGGTTAAATGTTGTCCCCCAGGTTAAATATTTTTTATTTACAAATTTTGTTTCCTTTCGGATTTCGGTCATGTATCGGGGTTTTTCGGTTTTCGATTTCAGTTTGACTCTCTGGTTTAAAACAAACTGTTTCGAATTCAAACGAAATCAATGCCGAGCTGACTAAGTTCTCGTCTTCTCAATAGTTTCTTGATAGTTCTCAAATCCCTACTGTACAGTCAAACTTGAATCATAACTAATCTTGTGTTTGACAGTGGATATTTATAGCATTTAAAAAAACTATTTTTGTTTAGTTTTTTGTAACACCACTAACAAGAACAACTATTCAAATTGTGAAAGAAATTATTAAATTCGCATTAGTAACATTCACTCAAAAGTAACATTAAAGGCGCCATACACACTCATACATAAATACCAGGGACGTGAATCGATAATATCTAGTAGAATAGACTAACATTGCCAAAATATTTCGTTTTTCGTTTTTTCTTGGTTTATTATATTTATAGATTTTACCCCTAGTGCAAAGAACTAAGCTTGCGTGGGCATTATAAACATCAATCATATAATGTGCATATGGCATACAACTGACCATCATTTTCCTAAAAATAAAAATAAAAATTTCATGACCAATGCCATTTTTTATTATGGTTTGGTAGATAAAAATAAAATTTTGATCAAAATCATGCGTACATCACGAATAAACAAATCGGTTAGATAAATAATGCGAGACACGACTAGCTAAGCAGTAACAACCTTGCGCTGCTTATATGAATAACTTGCGATAATATTTTCAAAAACCGGTTAGGGGAATCTAAAAATGTACGTCACGGTCGTGAGCGTAGACTGAATATATCATGCGTCAGGTATAAAAGATTAAAGTGCGGTTTCTGCTTTGTACATTTTTTTTTGGCTAGGCTCTGCAATCAGCATAAACGAGTAATGTGTGATAAGATAAGCACATATGGTTTTTAATTTTTTATATTCAAATCACGTTCGTGGTGAGTGACCACGATGATTAAATATCTTTTAAAAAGAAAATGTCGTCATCACAAGAAAATTATGTGGATGCGATGAAAAATCTGTTAATTATTGTTTATATCAATAAAGTTGGGAAAAACTTGTCTTCCAACGTTTATCTTTGGTTTTATAATGTGTATAATTATTACCTTATGTATTCTTGCATATTTTATGCCACAAATTATGAAACTTGTATAAGACTGTAATATTGTATTATGCATAAATCATCCTTGAACCACCGATGTGTTGTTGTTATGTTAGA
The DNA here is from genome assembly GCA_958295665.1 of Tipula vernalis. Taxonomy (NCBI): domain Eukaryota; kingdom Metazoa; phylum Arthropoda; class Insecta; order Diptera; family Tipulidae; genus Tipula; species Tipula vernalis. The sequence continues at coordinate 137,433,199 of OY282559.1, forward strand.
GACAACTTACCGTTTTATTTTCTGTTTAGTAAATATTTCATCAGTTTTTTTTTTAGAAACTGGCCGAAACTAGATTTTTGAAAATTTTGTTTGTTGATTCATCTGATGAGAGGTGAATTATATTTGTACATAAAATTTGTATTTATAATTAGTCGGAGAAACTTATTTCATTATTCTCCGTCGATTGTATTCGTATCCAATCCACTTGAAATGATGGACTGGCAGTAAAACCTTCATAAACCTTTAAGTACTCATCATTATTTCTCAAAGTCATTCTAATTTTAATTTATACATAAAGTGGATCTTACCTTCTTTATATATGTGTACATAAAATACATAAAAACAACCAATAAATTCTATAAATACTTTGTGTATACGTCAGTGACCTTAATAATAGATGTGTATAGGGAAAATAAATTAATTCATGTCATGTCTCATATAACGATGTCTTAAGTTTTTCCCAAGACCAGTCATTAAATGAATCAATTAAATTTCGCCGGTATTTATTTATGTAACTCATTGTTGATAGCGATTTCTAATCAATTTTATGAAATCACCCACATTTCGATAAATCGACATGCAAAAATAAATAAAACCAAATTCGAGTTATTTTGCTTTTTTTTTATACAATACTTACTTATATAAAGTAAATAACCGTAACATTATCACTTGGTCAAAACGTGATAACAAAAAAAAAAAAATTTGTTTTTTTGTATTTATGAAATCGTACTTTAAAGTCAAGACAAAATACTTTATATTTTTGTTTGATAACAAAACGTATTCATAGGAGAGTGGGAGATAAAAATATGTTAAGCTAGCAGCTCGGGTTAAATAAATATTTAATAGCTCAGTATTTGGCAACATGAAATTACTTATAGTTAGTAATAATTTTGTGAGTTACACTTTCTTGTGAGTTAAAATATGGTAATAAAATTGGTTTTCGGTTTTTTACAATTATTTGTATTTGGACACAGTCTTTAATGCTGTATTCTTAACATCGTGCGATACATAAGAAAGAGAGGGGCTAAAATCATTTAATGTGATTTGATTGTGAGAAAGTTTGAAAATGGTACCATGGTACTTGTCCTCGATGTTTACGTATGCAGTTTAAAAGTTAATCCGTTTCAACCATATAATCAATCAATCTTTCTGTATACCTACTCTGTAATTAATCAATCTATTCTTTTTCATCTATCTTACTCGCTAAAAACATTTTATAATCCACCTTTAAAAAGAAGTTTGTTAAAAATATCGAACAATCTTAAAAGAACTCGAAAACTTTGAATATTAAAAATATCCTCGAAACGCAGAAAAATCAAGAGCCCTCTCTACGAAAATTTCGAATAAAATTGAGTTATCACTAAATTCACTAAACTTACAAAATTCTACTAAACTCTTAAAAATCAATTGAAGAACAGTTTTTACACTTCACATTGAAGCTTATACACTTCAAAAATTGAACCTTTAAAGTGTATTTCAAATTTAACCTTTTGCAAAATAGAAACAAATTTTACTTCTTAGTTAATCCTAGAAATAAAATTTTTCGTAATCTTACATTAATGATTGAAATTTTCGTTGAGAGCAACTACACAAAATAATAAAAATTCGAAATATGCGAAGGAATGAATGATATTGTAAAATGCCTAAACAGTTCTTAAGGCAAAACATACATTTATCGGTAGAGGTAAATCGATTTCACCTAAGTTTGACTATTCTCCAGAACTAAATGAAAAAATTGTTTTACAATATCATTTCCATCGCATATGTCAAATTTCATCAAAATCAATTAAGAAACGGCCAAGTTCCATTCTAATGGGTCATATTCCAGAACTCCATCTAAAAATCATTTTACAATCCCATTTCCATTCCACATATCGGATTTCATCATTATTGGTTCAGAAATGGCAAAGTTTCATTCTGTTTGGCCAGAACTTCATCCTAATCGGCCAAATAATTTTGGAATCTCATTTCCATCGCACATGTTGAATTTCACCATAATCATTCTAGAACTTTATTCAAACTTAGTTTAGAGTCCCATTTCCATCGCACATGTCGAAGTACAACATAATCGGTTAAGAAACGCCCAAGTTTCATCCTGATCTATTTAGAATCCCATTTCCATAGAAATTCCATAAAAAGATTTTAGAACCCTATTTCCATAGAAGACGTTGAATTTGAATTGTAAAAGGTTCATTTTGAAGTGTAAAAGGTTAAATTTGAAGTACAAAGCCTCCCTCAATTTATTTATACTTATAATTTTGTTTTACCAGAAGTGTTAAGATTAGTCTTAATATAAAAGTTAGAATTAAGAAATTCGAGGTAGAGTATTCTCTCATTCTTAAAATTGTCGTTTAAAAGAAGCTGGAAGCTTTCAAAGTTGACCAATTAGCAAAATTACCAGAAATTTTCGTTACAAAGTCGATAATGACACACAGGTCTGGATTAAGTAATATAAGAAAATGCTCTTAGGCTTACGATAAATAAGCGAGGTACACAATTTCTACATAGTTAAACAGTCAAAGCACACATATGTATGTATGGGTCACCAAATCCTTTTAGGTGCTTATAGGAGTACGTATTCACCAAAATCTAAATTTCTTTAATCGATCATTATGTATGTATATTATCGTTTTCCGTATACAAAATTTAATTTCTATTTCTCTAAAACTGGAATACGGCCACTAAAGACCTGGCTAGGCAGACTCTCTGAACAATCAGAACCATGGTTGTGAGTGTATTCTCGAGACACCGCGATTTAGCTAAATCGTGATAAATACGACCACATATACTGTAAGTAGGATAAGCGCCTCTCGAGGGAAAAACTGGAAATAATGTTTTTGGTAAAACGGCAGTTATCTCAAATGCGACAAAACAATTACTTTTAAAACTAAAATTAGCTTGTAGTAACGAAAAATACCATATAAGCTGAGTTTAGCATTTTTCCGCTAGGTGGAATCCAAATGTCAATAATACAGTAGATCTTGTAAAAAGAATTTGTCGGTAGTTATCAGTACTAATGATAAAAGAATCTTCAATCATTTTAAACAAAAATTTATTATCGTAATTTACCGATTTATAGAAACCCACTGGTAAATACTTGTACTTTCGATATGATGTGCTTTTATTGTGGTAAACATCTGAAGACCAGTCGTATGATGATATTTGCGCTATAAACTCATATGTGTGTAGCCGAAAATGTATAATTATAATTATAGTGGAACCCTTTTTCAACGGAATCGTTTTACAACAATTTTCTAATTCAGATTTTGGGGGGAGAGGGCTCGTTGTTGACTATACCTAGAAAGAATCAATTTTTTTGTTTACAAAATTACAAAGTAGAAAATGTTTGATTAGATAAATATAATAAATATACGCGACCACAAAATTCATTTATTTTATACTTTATTTATTCCCAACACTCTCAATAACACCAATTAAAATTGATTCCGTTTACAAATCAAATTCTTTACCCAAAGGCGCAAGTAAACTTATTGTAACGCGCTACAAGTCCATTAGTAAAAATTTGTTGAAATTTGGATTACTTTTAGGTCACAGTGTATACATTGTTATTTTGGCATACACTCTACTCCGATATTACATAAAACGTATTTGTCACGTCAATGAACAAATAAATATGATTTTTTGAACTGCGATCTGTCATTGTAAATATTTGACTCCGTTCTTGAATTCTTAAGTAGTAATAAAAACAACTTAATTATTTTTAAATGTAATTCAATTGAAATTTTTTTTCCTTATAGTAGTTGCTCGATACATTCTAGCAAGCAAATTAGCAACTTGCAAGCTGATGCTCGAACATTTTTGCGATTTACTAGCAAGCAACAAATAAAAAATGTTGCAACCGACTTTTTGAACTCGCAATACAGAAAACAAAAAAAAAGTGTACAGGAAAACATTATTTTGAATTGAAAATTGTCCAATTGTTAAGGGATTTATCAATTTTAGAGAAATTACAGAATTTGTATTTAAAATGGGCGATTTTTTTTACGCTAGGGGGTCATCGCTATTTGTTAATATAAGTTGTCCAGAATATTTTGAAAAATCGAGATTCTTATTTTAAAATAAAATCTTCATTTACCAGAAATTAAATCTTCCTTTTATATAAATTCTGAAAGAGGAAGATTTAATATCAGAAAATCCTGGAAGTTCTAGAAAAGGAAGATTTAATTTTAAAATATTCTGGTTAATATACTTTTCCATTACAGTTTGGAAATTAAGTGTCAGTTTTCCAGAATATTAAAAAAAATCCCGAAATTTAAACCCACTTTCTGGAAAGTAGAGATTTTATTTTAAAATTATAACGGAAATCTCCATTTTCCAGAATATTTTAAAACGTAATCTTCTTTTCCCAGAAATTCTGGAAAATGAAGATTTAATTTAAAAACATTCTGGAAATACTGGAGAAAGAAGTACCAATTAATTTAAAAATTAGAATCAGAAGCTCCATTCCCCAGAATATTTATATTAAAATAAACGCAAATGTTTTGGAAAATGAAGATTTAGTTTTAAAATATTACGAAAATAGGAGGAAATTAGAATGAAAATAGGATTTTCATTCTAATTTTTAATTTTAAAATTAAAATTAATTTTAAAATCTCTTTTTTTTAAGAAATTATGGGAAATAGTAGATTTAATATTAAAATATTCTGGAAAAACGGATTTAAAATATATTTTATTTTCAAAGGAAATCTCCATTTTTTTTTAAATATTCTGGGAAATTGAGACTTAATTTTGAGAATTGGAAATTTGTATTTTCCAGAATATTTTAAAATAAAATTTTTCTCTTTAGAATTTTCTGAATATTTTAAAATTTAATCTCCATTTTCAGAATTTCTGCAAACGGAACATTTGATTTTAGAATATTCTGGAAAATGGAAGTAGAAACTCTAATTTTCAAATTGAACATCCATCAACCGGGCTTGATGGATGTTCAATTTTAAAATTAGAAAAAATATCATAATCCTGATTTGTCAAAATCCTGTTTTTTTTTTGTTAATACCGGTTTTCAAAATCGCGGTTTTGAAAATCCCGGTTCTACAAAAATAAAAATCCCTGTTTTCAGAAAATCCCTATTTTTATTTTTATTTTACGGGTGTACTATGAAATCCTGTTTCAAAATTAAAATTCTCCTTCATCAGGATTTTAAAAAAATATATCTTTCAAAACTAGGATTTTCGAAACCGGGATTTCGTAATACACCCAAATTAAACCATCTTTTTCGTGGAATTCTGGAAAATGGTACATTTAATTTGAAAATATGTATGCTGGAACTTCTAAAAAAAGGAAAACGGAGTTTTCGATTCTAACTTTCAAAATAAATTTTCCTATACTAGAATTTCCAGAATAATTTATAATTAAACCGTTTTTTCCAGAATTTCTAGGAGTTTATGAAATTAAACCTTCCGCTTTCAGAATTTCTGAGAATGATGATTTAATTTTCAGATTAGAATCGAAACCTCCATTTTCCAGAATATTTTAAAATTAAATCTTCTACTTTTGAAGATTCTGCAAAACCAACATTTATTTTTAGATATTTTGAAAAATGGTTTTTTAATTTGAAAGGGGAAATGAAAATTTAAATTCTATTTTTAAAATTAAACCCTCATTTTTCAGAAAATTTTAAAATTAAATGCTCTTATTCCTGAAAATCTGTGATATAAAGATATTATTTAAAAATCTCCTGTAAATTCTGTCAAGGGAAGAAATAACTAATTTTAAAATTAGAAACGAAAGCTCAATTTCTCAGAATATATTAAAGTTAAATGTAGAAATTCTGGAAAAGGAAAATTCAATTTTAAAATATTCTAGAAAATTCCATTTTTCATTCTAATTTTTCATTAAATTAAATTTTCATTTTCCAGAATTTCGGTCCTTAAATATCCTCAAAAATTAAGATTTCCATTCCATTTAATTGAGATTTGCATTCTATCTCAATTTTTCAAAATATTTAAAATTTAATCTACCTGTTTCAGAAATTCTGGAAAAGAAGATTTTAACTTTAAAGTGTTCTGGCAGAATATCCCTGAAGATTTAATTTTAAAATTAGAATGAATAATGGAATTTTCCAGAATATATTAAAATTTAATTTTCCTTGTTCAGAATTTCCAGATTATTTTAAAATTAAAAATAGAATGAAAATCTACATTTTCCGGAATATTTTAAAATTAAACAACCATTTTCTAGAATATCTAAGATTAAATCTTTCTGTTCTAAAAATTCTGAAAATGGAAGATTTGTATTTAAAATATTTTGAAAATTCTTAAAAGGAATGTTTAATTTTAAAATATTTAAATTTAAATCTTCTTTATCCAGATTTTTTGAAAAAGTAAATTTAATTTTAAAATCTTCTAAAAATGGGAAATTTAATTTTAAAATTTGAAGGGATAGCTCCATTTTCCAGAAAATTCTAAAACCAAATCTTCCTTTAGCTGAAAATTCTGAAACAAAGATTTAATTTTAAAATATTCTGGAACATTTAAATTTCCTTTATAATTTTAAAACTATGAAACTTTCATTTTCCCAGAATATTAAAGAAATAGAGATTTCATTTCTAATTTGAAATTTAATCCCATTTTATGTAAAAAATAAAAATAAAATATTCAGAAAAATGGAGATTTCCATTCTAGTTTTAAAATTAAATCTACATTTTTAGAAATTCTGAAAAAAGATCTTATGTTAAAATTAGAATGAAGATCTCAATTATTTAGAATTTTTAAAATTTAATCTCTTTTTCGAGAATTTCTGCATTTAATTTTATATTCTGTGCAATGCGGCCTTCGATTCTAATTTTAAAATTAATTAATACTTCGTTTTTCAGAATTTCCAGAATTTTTTAAAATTAAATCTTTTTTTTTCAGAATTTTCAGAATATTTGAAAATTAAATCTTTATTTTTCAGAATTTCTGGAATAAGTAAATTTAATTTTGAAATATTTAGTGGTAGTTTTATTCTAAAATTAGAATACAAATCTCAATTTTTTGGAAAATTTTAAAACTAGATATCCATTTACCAGAATATCTAAGATTAAATCATCCTTTTCTAGAAATTCTGAAAATGGATGGTTAAAATATTCTGAAAATTCTGAGAACGAAGGTATAATTTTAAAATATTCTGGAAAATGGGGATTTCGATTCTAATTTTAAAATTAAATTTCAGTTTTCCAGATTGTTTTGAAAAATCAAAATTTCCATTCTAATTTTAAAATTAATTCTAAAATGGGGATTTCGATTCTAATTTTAAAATTAAATTTCAGTTTTCCAGATTGTTTTGAAAAATCAAAATTTCCATTCTAATTTTAAAATTAATTATTGTTTTTAATTCTAATTTAATCTTCCTCCGTCCGTTCAAAGTGAAATATGTATAATTTTCAAAATTACGATGGAAATTTATATTTTCCAAAAAATACGTACGAGCATCTCATCTATGTGATTTCAATTTGAATTTTTTTATGTATGTATAGTATTGAGGTTTCTGTTTTAGAAAGCCTCTGAAAATAAGGGCTACAAACATATTTCTCCTACTTAACCGGTTTTGGTAAAATTAAGCACTTTTAGTTGAAACATTTGCTTTATATTTCATGGAACTTATTTTGTAGTCTACTCTATCAGTTGTTTTACTACATTTATAATACTCGCTTCGGCACCCAATTTATTTGCATATTACTGTTTTTTAATTCATATATTTCGCATAAACAAAAATCATCTGCTCATCTCTTCATCATATTAAGACGTACACGCGCACATTGCTTGCCTAATAATAATCAGGTTGCTTGATTTTATTCATCGTTTAACAAATTTAGTTCACGAGCAGAATGCTTTCAAAGGTCGATTTTTTAATTTTTTTTTTTTTTTAATTTTATATTTTCGCTTGTGCCGAGATAACATGTTACATGTCATTTTTATTTAATTCAGATTCACTTTTTGCAACGCTAAAACAACAAAAACAAAAATGTTGAGATTTTTTTTTTTTTTTTTGCACATCATCACACTGAAAATGCGCTACTTTTAGTTGAGAACTTCGCGATTTAAATTGATGATGATGGATATATTACGGTTATTAGTGCAATGCCAAAATCAATTAGTATGTCCATGTAAAATAAAGGGGCTTGTTTTATAAATTTTATGATCACGTTAACAATGACGGTTGTTGATAATAATATTTGGGAACAATAACATTTTTCGCGATTCTTTTATTTATTTATAGACATTTTTTTTTTTTTTTGTATTATTTGCACGATTCAAATTTAACCGGGGGTGGTGCATTTATGGTAGGCGGTGGTATTTTTGTAATCGCGCTACGTACGATAAACTGGCTGATTAGATAATTTTTGTTTTGGAGTTTCGTGATGTAGTGGTATGTGGTTGCTCTTATCTTATCCTGTCGGTTTTATGCTTACGGGTAGTATCTTTCGTTATCGCAAGTTTACTTTTTGTGATATTCGTCATAAAAATGATTCACTGGTATTTAAATTTTGCTACACTCATAATCTATTATTAGGCTGAATATAAAAATTTTGGTTGGTGCCCAATAATTTGTTGATTAGTTTTTATTTAAAATTTACTGTACAGCTGTAAAGTAGAAAGTTTTTTATGTTAATTTTGCGGATAGTAACCGTGCGCGTTCAACCATCAAACGTGTTGTTAAGAGATAGCTTATCCGCCAAAAAAATATTTTTAGTTTATCAGTTAATTACATTGTTTACCAATATGAATAAAAGTAAAAGTTTTGTTTTTATTCCACTTATTAGTATATGATAAAGTTGAGATAGCAACACCTCCATATATAATTATGGTTTGTCGTACGATTAAATTGTATCAATGATAAATTTGGTGTTGTTTTGGGTGTACATGAAGGCTGACATGCTAATAATTATGCACTGAGAAATTTAATTAGTTTTTGTTTTCGTCTTTTATTTCTAGGCTATTATTAAAGAAGTACCTTATAACCAATTAACCAACCAACAATAAAAGTCATATATAAAAGGTAAGCAATTTTTAAGATCAACTATTTGTATACATACACATATATACGATTTTTATTTAAACATTATCTTGACATAAATATTTTTTCCAATTATAAATTATAAGATTGTTATAAATCTTTTATCATCATCACCTCGACATGTTATCGCACGACTGTCGCAAAATATGACCCAAATTCACTCACTATGTATGTAAGCAACAAGTACATTGCGAGAAAAGATTAATGACCTTTCTCATATTTAAAAATCAACAAACACAAATAGAAATTTGAACTAGAGGATTTGCTTATCTACAAAATATACGTGACTATGCAAAAAAGAGCCAAAAATTTGGTTAAATCGAGTTTTTATATGATGATTGATGTGTCTGGATTTTTATTGATAAGCCTATCGAATTTTTTTTTTTTGTTTTGTTTATTTAATTTTATCACACTACTCACTTTCCCATAAAATCGACAAGTCTACATAATTTGTTTAATTTTTATTTAATTTATTATGATGTGAGAAAAGTGGAAAATCTATACGAAATAAATAGAGAAAATATGATTAGTGTGCTTTAGTTAAATAATTTACCTATCGCAAGCAAACTCTATCGATATTATTTGTTTTTTAATTTTTAATTTATTTAATCCATTATACATAAATCTGTAGTGCAGTGTATATATGTGTAGAGATAAAATATTTATAGAAATTATCTAACGAAATTTCATTTTTGTGCTGTGTGCTGTTTAATTTTGTTGTTGTTTGGTAAATATTTAATTTTTACTGTCGAAATAATAAAATTAAAAAAAAAATTCAATAAATGAAAATTTTAATGTTAAAATAAACTAACAAATTGACTTGCAAATAAATGCATGCAACCGTATCGTGACTTGATGAATATCGCGGAGTATGTGGAATGTGGATTTATATAAAGTTTTGTAATGTGTACATGTTTTTTAGATTTATGTATTCAAAGCATAAATTTTTCGGTTTGACACGATGTTTGTCCACATATGGCATAGTTTTAGACCATAAGATGACAAATTTTGGTTCGTTAGTTATTCATTATCTTCATTCCAAAGATCATTATATAATCGCATAAATGAATTAAAATTCGTAGAAGATTTTTTTTTTTAAATTTTGGTGCTTCTTGGGGATTTTTGCTCTTTCCTATTAAACAAACACCTATTTTGCCCGTTTCGTCAAAATTAAGGTCATCCAAGGTCACCAACAAATTTATTTTCTGATAACTTTAATAATAACCGCTTTTCTTGGCGTTTGATTTAATTGTGAATGTTTCATGAAGTGACAAGCAATAAAAACCGCCTTCTCGCGGAACAAAATTTTGATCCAAAAACAAAAATTTGTTCAATTTTTGTTGTTGCTTTCATTCTAGTTTGTATTTTCTCTGTATTAATCATTTTCGAGAAAAACAACCTGTTCTCTTTACTTGACTCAACCGCCTGTATTGTGTGATTGTTTTTTGTTTATCCTGGGAGGACAGCAGGATACAGACTAATCGGTACCAATCCATCGATTTGGAAATTTTTAACAATACATACATACTTCCATTGTGAGGGAGAGCACCATTCTACTGAAATTAAATTTCGAATTGATCTTGCATACTGAAAATTGTTAGAACACGAATTCGGTAGTTCCTTAATGTCTTGGTTGTATCTTTTTATTACCTTTCATTTGAGCGGTCACACCCTATATGAAAAAAACTCGAGGTATTTTATGTTAAATGTTTGCGGATCGTCTTACTGTACAATCAAGGGGTTAAAAAAGAACTTAAAGGTATGGAAATTCGATCTGAAAAGCTCCTTACAAAATAATTAAGTATGCCTAGTTCTAAATTCGCTGGATAATTTCATTGAATTCGTTCAAATGCACTTAAATCATTTTAGGAATAAGAATTTTAACCAAACTTCGGTTTTGTAGTACCGGACACTTTAGTAACTGTTCCATAATCGATCTTTTTTGTAATTTTATAATCAGTTCAATCATACTGACTGCAGGAAATAACTCGTCAATGGAAAAATTCCAACTCATTGTTACTATGGAAATTGAAACCTTGCTAAAAGAAATGAATCCCCAAAATTTGGGGAATTATTTCGATACATTTGAGGATTTTCTTCATATGCTAGGTTTGGGATTTATTTAAGTATGAGAGTATTCCCCAAATATCGGACATGAAATAACGCCTCGCTCGCATTTTAGCGTGAACAGCACAAAAACACAATATATGTTCCGAACACTAATTAGTAAATTTTCTGTCGGTCAATTCGAAAATAAATATGTACAAGGAGTTTATAAAATTGTAGAATCATTAAATGAAATGTTCGTTTTCAAATTATTATATGCCCCCTATTTTCATTGGAAAACTATGGTTTCAAGATTTTGGTTAAGAAACCAATATGGTGTGTCGTTAGTGTTACAATTACAAGTATATTTTACGAAGAGGAGAAATTGTTAAAAGTTCTGCAATTCAGTTTCGATCTCATCAGGCTATATCAACTGAACTGCTAATTTGGGAAATTGTAAAATTCGTTAATACTACAAGTAAATGCTTGATTCCTATATCTAGGAAAAAATCAGGGTAATAAATTAGCAGTTCAGTCGCTATAGCCTGATGATGAGATGATTGAAAAGTGATTTAATTTTTACAATCCTTGTTAGATCGAAACTGAATTGCAGAACTCTTAACAATTTTCCTCTTCGTAAAATTATTATCTATCTGGCTAATTAAATTGAAACCTTACAATTACAAGTATAAATATTAATTATAAATCGAATGAAAGTATTCGACATGTTGCAAATCCAGAACATCAAGGAATGACGAATAGAGCAGAAAATAAACGATTATAATTTCTAATTATCGTAATTTTTGCTATAAAAATGGTTTTTCTTGCCAGCCATTAAAAAAGTTTCATTAAAAATATCATTAAAAAAAATAGATAATGTTAGAAATAACTTTAATGAGCTATATTTCGAGGAATGTAATTTTAGTAAAATTATAAATAAAATAAAAGAAATTGGATCACTTTGTAAATGTTCTTTTACAAAGATATTTTATAAAATAAATGTTTTCATATATTTTGCGTATTACACTACGCCAGTGACGCCCAAGTTATTATCCCTTTAATTGGAGAAAATTTTATTTTTACCGCAATAAATATTCCTCGAAAAAATACTTAAAGAATAAAATATAATGAAAACTGGTTACTTTCCTGTCCCTGGAAAATTTCGCAAAATCTATTGCTACAAAAATACTATTCAGTAGTGTTTTTAGACGTCACCTAAGCTTTCGTTAAAGTTATATTCTTTACGACATCGATCTTTCATGCAATCATTAAAAATTATTTACTTTACAGTGCATCCACTAATTTATACGAAATCCTACCAATATCAAATTATATATAATTTGATCATTTTTAAAATTCTTAGGGTTATCGTTTTTTAGCAGGGGTGATAATAATGCAAAACACCAAGAGTGTGGGTCAAGATTGCTGATAGAAAGTTATTGAAATCAATTCAAAGAAACAATTTTCATCATGAGTGAACCTAACAATTGGCCTAGTGATAAGAGAAAGATCCTAGCCGTCTTAGATTTTTGCATCACCAAAAAATTTACTGAATATCTCATAAGGAGATAAAAAGGGGGGAAAAACAGAATAGAAAAGTGGACATGATCAGATGTGGATGTATTAGCATTTTTATAACAGTGCTAGGCTTATAAAAATGTATTATGTTAGGCTGAAACATACTCGTAGGTAACGATCACTAAAGCTCAGTACACAGTTCAAGCGAACTAAATTTTTAGCTGGGTATCTACACAACCTAATAAACAAATTTAGCGTTTTTAGCTCAAATTTCAAGTTTTCAGTTTTTTAAAATTAAATTTTCCCTGTTCCAGAAATTACTCAAGTTCCTGAGAATACCTACAAAAACGTGTTCTGATTTTTTACTTCTAACTGAGAGTTCCCGTTTTCCACGCTCATTTGCGTTAAATCAAATTTAATTTTGAAACTGAAATCGAATTAAATTACTTTCTGCGTCGTAAAACTCCGAAGTTTTACTTCAGATTGAAACATTTTCATTCCGCTTCATAACACGCTACAGGTTTACAACCTCAAAACAATAAAATGTAGAAATTAATGCTCATTACCCTGTTGTACGACAGAGCGCCGCAAGAGTGATCATTGATTAATCACGGTGAACCTCTCTTTTACCTCACCGTAGAAAAAGAGCGAAAATATTGCGAACATTGTAATTTACTTCTATTAAAATTCATTTAATTATAGTTCTGTTTCATGTTTTTAACGTGCCATCTCAAACAAAATTTCTCGATTGCTCACGCAAAGTACAACTGGGGTCGGTACGTATATTTCGCACGAAGTAATACTTCGGGATTTTACGACGCAGAAAGTACCTAAATTCAGCTTGAGCAAAATATACATAACGGGTACTACCAATTTCGACTTTTGTTTTGAGATTACAATCCTGGAGGTTATTACGACGCGAAATAAAAATGTTTCAATTCGAAGGGGAAATTTGTTTAACAAATGAATAGTTTTATGTAAGAAGATTTTGCCTCTTAAATTTTTAATAGTAATACTTCGGAGTTTCACGATAAAAAGTAACTAGATTCGGCTTCAGGATGCGTTGTGGTCATTTTGTTCGTCCAACGGGCGCTTTGGGTCTTTGAGCCTACATACAATTAATAATCCTATACGAAAATGAACATAGGCCTACCAGATAGGGTCCTGCACAAGGGCCAATCAAAAATCTAGTTCTTTTTGGAATTCAATCACAAAAATTATCAAACAAAATTACTCGATCGGACGAATTAATCACAACAGAAAACAGGCTTTTTGGCTTTAAAACCAGAGAAAAAGCCTATTTTCAAGCTTTCTTTAGGGAAAATAAATGTTTACAAAAAAAATTCAATATCAGAATTCCGACACGTTGTAAATTATAATAACGCAACATTGGAATTGGAATTAATGGATTTTTTCCAATCCCGAACAGGTTGAAAGTATAGAACAAAAAACCGAACTTCTAAACTTCTTTATTTATCAATACATACTCAAATTCCCATGTTCTTTAATTGATAGACTCCTAAATTATCAAAATTACATAATTTCCAAATTCTTTTATAAATAACAAGCGAAACGCCTAAATTTTGTATATTTTAAAAAATTATTAAAACCAAAACATCCAGAAAAATTTTTGGTTTTGTTTTGTTTATTTTATTCCTGAACGTCAATTTTCGAACACTTGTTTAAATAAAAATGGAAAATGAGTAAAATTGAATATCGTGCGGTAGTTAAATTTTTTTTGTAAAGACGAAAAAAACGTTAAATTTATTTTTGATCATATATCTAAACTTAATGGTGCATGTGGACTAAAATATTCTACAGTAATGCTGGGTTAAATTATTTAAAAGCGGTAGAGAATCATTAGAAGATGATGAGCGCCAGGGGAAACCACAGGTCCCCATCACGCATGAAAATGTTTTTGGCAGACAATTTTGTATTAGAGGACCGTCGTGTAAATATAACAGAATTATCGGTACAATTTCGTGCAAGATGGGTTCCTCGTTTGCTAACCTCGTTTGTTTAAATTCATTTTTCGTTCCCCTTTTTTAATCACTTTTTGCGGAAGGAAACAAAAAATATTTTTTTTGATTCTTTCCCAGGGAGCGAAATCCGAAAAAATAACACTTCTCTCCTTGAGGAGAGATATTTAAACAAAAAAAAATATTTTTTGTTTCCTTCCGCAAAGAGAGAAAAAAAATAAAGAAGGGAATGAAAAATGAATTTAAACACTGGTGTCGAGACTTCAAGAAACATTTTAAATGTGAAGGAAAATGATCCTGATAATTTGGGATCCGGAATCCAAAAAAGAATCACCCTCCTCCAAATAAGTTTAAGACTCAACCGTCAGCTGGGAATGGCTACAATTTTCGGGGATGCAGAAGGAATTTTGTTAATTGATTATATGACACAAAAGACCACAATCACAGGCCATTATTATGCGTACGTTTAGACAAGGCTACCACCCAGGCGAAACGGCATGGTAAAGTTAGAAGTAAAGTTTTAATTCTCCACGACAACGTGCCGGTGTAAAAGGCTAAAATTGTACAAACTGCTCTGCATGAAGCAGCTTTAAAGAATTCTCTCACCCACCCCACTCTATAGCCCATATCTTTCAAGAGCAAATTTCTATATTACTAAATTCTCAAATTTCCGTAGTCCTCCGTTCTGTAAATGCCTCAATTTTCTAATTTTAATTATTTTTATGACTTTCGAAATCTGTTGCTGTTAAAATCCAGCAGTATTCGCTAATCGGACCAAGCTATATTATGAAAAAGTGGCCAAGGTAGAAGAGGTAGGTGCAGAAAATTGACTGCGCAGAGCAATGTTATCTATCCCTACATAATTATACTTGTTCTGTTCAATTGTACCATTTGGCATAAATACATATTTATGCGACATAAGAAAGTGATGGATTCACTGGTGTGTCCATGTCCAAAACATCAGCTGACAGGTAGACTCAGAATGTGATTTAAAAATCGGTGATGTGGAAGTTTCATGTTGTCTCAGTTTTTTCAAGGTCTGAAGCCCCACAAGGTGATCAGAACTTCGGTCCGAAAAATTAGGCGCATACTTGAACTCATCTCAAGTCAGCTCAATCTAACGTCCAACTCAACTCCCAAATCCTAACTGGACCCCTTAATCCCTTACTCAGCCACTCCATCTACAATTTTTTCTTCCATTAACATTAACATATCGAGCAAGAAAAATATCAAATATGGCGTCGAGTGTGGTAAATTGCAATATTTCTTCACCAACCACTTAATTAAATTAATAGTTATGACTAACCAAATTCTGAACGCAAAATTACGTGAAATGTCAAAATATTTTATTACATCGTTTTGCCATATTAGCAGAAAGGATTGTGCGATCTAGCAATTGTTTGAGTTTTAATGGTATAATTTGATGTTAACCAAAGATGAAGAGTTGGAGTTGCTCAATCTTTAACTCAACCTCTACTTAGCTCAATTACCAATTCAATCCACGAATCAACGTTCAAATAATTTCTCAACTGAACCCCTCACTCAACCTCAACTCCAAACTAACCGGCTTACTTAATCCCGAAACAAAGCTGGATTCGAAAACAACCAACTCAAATCTAACCTCGCACGTTTCAACATTTGCGGATGATACAGCAATAATTGCCACGTACCAAAATCCCAAGATAGATATAAAATAGAAGAGTGCTAACCTGTTCACCTGACCTGATGAAGCATTTGGATTGAGTGCTGACAAGGAAAAATCACTTTGAAATCAAACTAAAATGTGCAATATTATTATTATTATTGAAGGGCCTTGTGGGCGATCAGCCACCTCGCCCTGCGACCTAAAAGATCTATTGTGCTGGACCCTGCTTAATTATCCGTCCAGTCAATATTCAGGTTCTTAATGAACTTGATAATACTGCCAGCCGGTAGGTGATACATACTATCTGGGCTTATTGCTCTCCCTCCTAGATGTTTACTACAGCATGTAGTTCCGCTAGAAAGACGGTAGCATTGGAACCCAAGGACCTCGAGAGGGCTGTCTCACTCCCGTATATTCCTACGCCTGCCCCGTCTTCCGTTTGATTTTATTCTTACGAGTTGCTGGGAATTGCAAATCGCCTGTAGGTCACCCAGCTTTACTACAGGAAGGCTTAATAAAACTGGAGGGTGCCTGGTATCCAGAGTCCGCATACTTTGGACTGATTAACCTATCAGCCATTCATCCATCGGCATATGCTGTTCCACCTTAGATTAGGGTTTTTTGTCAAGATTTTCTCCTTTAGCGCCGTACTGTAGCCTGTGCCAAATTTCCAAAAATGTGCCAAATGGCCTTAGTTACCCGTGGTTGCCACGAGGAGGCAGCACTTATACTTGCGAATTATGAACAGGTTACCCCTTACACAATTGTACCCATCTCGCAGCTGCCTAATACATGACCAGAACAGCTCACGTGATGCACACCCTACTGGAAGGTTACGGAGCTGGTAGATTACTCTACTCAACTTTGATTCCTCCTCCAGTAGACGCTAAAACCACCAACTAAAATGTGCATACTTAACTCTACTGGTGAATCGGAAACTGGTCTAAATCTATACTGTACTATCGCCCAATCTTAATTAAACCGGATAAACCGGTATAGTGCACTAAACGTTCTAATCAGCTTACTGTACTGATTGAACTGCTTGATAAACCCTTGATTTATTGAATCTACTTAATAAATGTGACCAATAAATAGGTTGAACTACTTGATAAATATGTATATGCCCAACTAGAATGAAACTAGGCTACTTCTTAACCGATTTGAAATGGAAATGAAACTCTAAAATGATTAAGACCCTCTGGATCTAATTAACTAGGGAAGGAAATTTGTATTTTCCGGGGTCTAGCCATGCAATTCGACAAAGAAGAAAAAGGAGAAACTTACTATTGTTTTCCATTTTCTTCCTGTAGCTACTTCTACAAAACATAGTTAATCTCCTGGTATCACCAAAATTCAAGTGTTTAAAACACTATGGTAATGTTTAATTTCATTAAACATTCTTTTCACAACAACATCGAACTACAAATTTACCATTTGAACTTAAGAAATTCTCAATTTTCTCAAATTAGGCGGTCGCGAATGTTTTAACCGGTTGAAAGATGTTTTCGTTCGTTCTTCATTCCAAAATACAATTCGTATATTCTAATTAATTCGAGATTTAGTGTTTACAATTTGCATATAAACAACCTATAGATGGAAACAAATTTTAATCTTACGCCTCCTGCCAAATTGTTCAACAGTTTATCAAGGGTTAACATTTAAAATTCAAATTTATTTACTAACCAATTTCATTGCCAAGTAAACATAAAGCGGTGATAGTAAATATTATTAAATTAAAATATTTTATCAGCCAAGGTGTTGATCACCAATCGAAAATATGTACATATAAAAAAAAATGATCATGCTTTGCGTTCGTGTAACTATTAAATTTTGTTGTTCAACATTTTATTGCCAAATATTTTTTTTTTATATATGCCAATATTTTAATTGTTGCTCGATTGATTTGGCTTAAAAATAGTAAGTTTTGTATATTAATAACAACCATATACAAAAATAAAACTAAATAAATTATATGACGTAAAGAGAGATGTCTTCGTTTAAATATTTGACTTTGTGACAATCAAATAAATGTATTTGCTTGGTGTAAATAATTCAGGTTCATTTGAAGTTCGTCTCAAAGCTGGTCGAAATGTATATGCAATGAGCAGATTGGCCTTGCATTTTGGATGGTTTTTTTAAGTCTTTAATTTGGTGGATGTATAGGTAAGCGTGCGCTAATTTTTTTTTTTATATACGTATGTATATAATTGCGCAATTCGTCTGTGATAAGACTGTGTGTTCTTGATAATTTGTAATCTACAAAGTACGAGCACATACAAAATTCAAGTAGGTCATTGTCTAAGATTTTTAAGCTCATTTCCGTTAATCCGGTATGTTTTATTAGGGATGATGGTGGTGGTGATTATTATAAAACAAACAAATATTTAGTTGGACTACCGCATAAAAAATAAAATCAATCATTTTTGACAACCTCTTAAGAAAAGGTTAAGTACTAGTGATAAAGTTACTTATTGATTTTATTTATATAAATTAATATTTAATTGAGTAATTGTGGTACTTGCGCTGAAATTTTGACAATATTTCTGGGTCAAAGCCATAATTTTTAATTGTGAGTATAATTAATGATAAGATATCGTAACTAATATATTGTGAAGCTATATACATTTTGTTCGCGGCATTGTTGCCAATATTTGTAACATTTACCCTTTTTTGTGTAAAATGGCAAATATTTTAATCAATTTTCGAAATGTAGCGAGAGATCAATTTAAGATGATATTGTATGTTCATATATACATAATTTCTTCTATATGTGCACGATATTTAAACGTGATCATTAACATTTGAAGAAAAGCAAAAAAAAAACGTCTCTATCTGCTTTTTATCGTTTTTAGGTTAATTCACAGGTCATGTTGGAATGGAAATATTGTAATATTTATTATAAATAAGTTTAAATGTTGTATCATATTCGCGACAGATAATTAATATCACACGGTTATAACAATATCGGTCGAGATATTTTTGTCTAGACTCTATACATAGTAAATATATGGATGATCGATGTTTTTCATTTTTTGGTGTGGTGTGTAACCTTGATTTACACGCGTTATCACATCTCACAGAATAAATCATAGTATTTACGTAAATTATATATTGATAGATTATAAATATTTTTAAGGCGCCAAATTTCATTCATTGTTTTATTTAGTAGTTTCTATTTACACAAAAAAAAAATGGTGTTTGAGACAAATTTTAAAAATGATAAGCACGATTCGACCGATATCAAACTTTCTCATCAAAGTAGCACGATTATTGTTTCTAAATTCTGAATGTCGGAGATGTATGAGTCAGAGAGTAAAACCTAACCTAAAATACACTCCCGGATGACACCGGCACTTTCCGTACCCCGTTTAATGTGAACACCATGTTTCCATGTTACACTCATGTGTAATGTGTTTTTTGATGTGGAGAAAATCACTGAACATTTTTTTTTTGTCTCCTTTTACATTCTGATTTTTTTTCGTTTTTCTTAAAAATTCAAATTTTCAAAGTGCTCGTTCTCAAAAACTATTAATCCGATTTAAATGGTTGATGGCTCATATCAAAGGGAATAGACTATTTACATAATGGTATCTTTATTTTTATTTTTTATTAAATTTTTGTCGGAGAAAAAGTGTATTTTTCTCTAAAATGTCATGTTTGGTGACCTTTGATACAAGGGGTCACCACTTTTTATATTTTCTGCTGAAACCTTATTTTTATTTTATTTTTTTATTAAAAATATTTCCTTTTCACATAACATTAGTTTTTTGCAGTTGCACGAACCCATTAGGTTAAACTGCAACTCTGCACTGTGAATATTTGAATTTAATAGCATGTCGCTAATATACCTTCATCATAACCGCATATTTAATATCATTAGGAAGTTTATTAAATTTAGCAGGTCCTCTAAAATGAGAGCGCCTTCTTGTAGGATAACTGTGCAAGACTGCGGCTTTGTTTAAATTGAAATTATGCTTAGTTTTTTCATTTATAATTTTATATATTAACACGAGCATTGATTGATGGAAACCGCCGAATAATTTGCTCCGTCCCATTAACGTTTTTGA
The DNA here is from genome assembly GCA_958295665.1 of Tipula vernalis. Taxonomy (NCBI): domain Eukaryota; kingdom Metazoa; phylum Arthropoda; class Insecta; order Diptera; family Tipulidae; genus Tipula; species Tipula vernalis. The sequence continues at coordinate 137,453,472 of OY282559.1, forward strand.
TATGCTTATGATGTTAAGCGCAAGAGTATTAAATATGAACCGGCTCAAACCACTCTAAAAGCCTGGTGGGATTTCAAAGGTACCGTTTTTCTTAGCTTCTACCGAATAAAAAAAACAATTGTGAAGTGTACTGTCATCAACTGGACAAATTGAATGATTCACTTGAACAGAAAAGGCCAGCATTGATTAATAGAAAAAGTATAGTGTTCCACCAAGATAATGTGAGACCTTATACAAGTTTGGTAACTCGACAAAAGATTTTACAGCTTGGATGTGAAAAGACATTACTAGAGGCTGTGCGGCAGTCAATGTGTTAATAAAGATTCTAAATAATGCGGGACCTATAATAATAGATCCTTGGATTACACCTCTAGTCAAATTTTCCATGGTGATCCTCTTATTATCAATTGTACTCCAATCACTGTAACTTCGAAATAAGTTTACTGTTTTTTTAGCATCCACAAAACAATTTTGTATCTATATGTTTGCTTAGAAAATCCATTAGGTCCATGCAAACAGCAGTTGTATTTGATGATTTGGTAATATCTTTTGGATCAGATACTAAACTGTTGTTTCTTTCAATATAAGTATGTTTTATTACATTTTTAAGTAGTGCCAGATTTAAAGATAACTTCTTTTAAAAACAACCAAGATTTCCTAACTTGGAAAGGACCTAACTTATAATCCCGCTTTGCCTGCTTAACTAGTTTTACTATTTGTAACGTTCCTTTATTAACGTTAAAATGGTTTTCGTCATCCAGTCAGGCTGCCCTCTTTTCGACAGCTTCCTGTGTATCTGCAGTGTTGTCTTCGCAGGAGGCTGAATTTACCAGACTAAACTTAGGATCGTTTAAAATTTTATAATATTCCAAAATACGCTTGTTTAAAATAAATAAAGCAATGCACCTTTTAAGACATAGTATTCTGACTTCTTTGTTTGCCCTTTAGGTAACCTAATGACTTTTGCATTAGCTGAATCCATTATACGTTGACTAACTTTACATACTTAACTTTCATACTGAATATTTAGTATTTTGAAATAAAGGGAAGACAATAAACCATTTAGACCAATAGTTTTGTGATTCGTGGTGATATGATTATAAACCAAAAATTAGAATAGATAGACAACATAATATAAATACAAAGTTCCCGGCTCCGTTACTACTAATTTTAATGGTTCCACCCTTGTTTCGAATGACGTTTTACAATAGGGCTTTATTTATTGTTGTACTATTATTTCAAAAGGCGTTAATCTAAGGACTTAAGAAAAAAATTAGGTTTTAGATTTTCTTCTTTAAAAACGAAATATAAGGTAAATAAGCTTTCAAAAAAAAAAAAAAAATGGTGACCCCTTGTATCAAAGGTCACCAAACATGGCGTTTTTCAGAAAAACACTTTTTGTTCAAAAACAATTAAATAAAAAATAAAAATGATGCCATTATATAAATGTAGACCCTATTCCCTTTCATATGAGCCATCAATCATTAAAATTGGTTAAGTAGTTTTTGAGAATGAGCCCTTGTAAAATTTGAATTTTTAAAAAAATTGAAAAAATTCTGAGAACGGCTAACGGCTCTTCTCCGCTGAATTTCATTTTGGGAAGTCCCAATAAGTTATGAATGGATTCATACATTTTTGATCACATGTACCACAAATTTTGTTATTTTCTCCCACATTTTTATACTTAGTTGTTGTCCTATCTTAGTTGTCTCCTATTTACAAATTATTGAGTTTTAGGCTAAATATTCTTTATACATAGACTTTATTTTTTTAAACTTGCATACTTTTTTGTTTGTGCCCTTATATCTCATAATTTCTCAATTTCTGACTAAAGTAAATTATGCTGCATTATGCTATTAACCACAATGAAAAGTCTGCTCGCGAGGATGCTTTTCGCGTTAGTTGTCTTTTTATTGAGGATGCTTGGATTGCTATTGCAGCTATTCGAATTGAAATACGTGGTTTTTATTTAGACTTTCAAATTATAAATTGTATAACGACGACTGTTGGGCTCTCTACGATTCTGTTTTGATTCAGGAGTATAACCTTACGATATAAGGCATACGCGGATAAATCTCGCCCGTCTTTAGCACCAATAAGGTTTAGTTAAATTTGGAAATCTGGGTTCGTAACACTTTTTAACAAAAATGAAACCTTACTTATAGGTTAATAACCCTTTTCTATTTGTCTATTTTGAATATTCTGTGTAGCCTAGGACTGTTTCAACCGTAATCACACCTTTTAAATTACATTCCCATAGTGTGCAATAAATTTAGGTTCTTTGTTCTTTGAGAAACTTGTTTCGTTGCGCTGCGCTGTTGAGATAAAATACATCACCTGGCACGTGTGGCTTGTACAAATTATGTATATTCACTCAGGAGCTCATAACAAATTTTATAATTGATTATACCCGAACCATAACACTGATCTGGGCCCTAATGGGCCGAAAGACGTTACTTTGACATTAGTCTTAACTCTAACTATAATTTTGGTTTACCATTTTGTTTTTAATTAAAATTTGAATTAAAAATTTTTAATTTTTTAATTGCTTCATTATTTGGCAACTCCAGAAAATGGAAATACGATTCAGGTCAAACGGCAATTTTAAGGGACAAATCCAATTCTCTCCAATAATGTTCGATATCGCCTAAAAAAACTTTATCGAAACAGCACAAAGTCAAATAAGGTTTCTTCTTCTATATCCGTATTTTCTACTTTTCAGATTAAATTGAAACTATTCAAATATACGATCAGGTCAAATATAGAAATGAAACCGACACAGCTGCATGCAAATTTATTTAATTTGGTTCAATTATTTTGGAAAAAGTTTCATTCCATTTCAATTCGGAATAATTTTCATTCATCTTGGATATAGTTAAATCGGAAAAGGTTTCGTTTAAAGCGGAAAGCAATTTTGCCAGCCTTTTTTCGGGTTCCTCTTTTGGTTTTGCGCGCTCTATTACCAAGAATATGTCACATCGTTTGTAGGCAACACAGATATCGGGAATTTTCAGTACATACATGGTATTCAAGACCGATTGTCGAGTACCCGGATACTCGAATATTTTGTTCCTTTTTTGAATACTCGACTATCCAAGTAATTTGATCAATTACCAGGGTAATTTGATTCAGGTCAGGAAATGACTCCCCAGGAATTTATTCCGCTGAAAATTTACGTATGGCGAAATTAATCCCATTTTTAATATGAATTAAATTCGCGACACCTATTTTTTTTTAAATGAAATGCGGATTTAATTCAATTTTTAAAATTTAAATGTCGCGGAGTAAATTCATATTTATCGGCGAAATCAATACATTACCAAATGAATATAAAAGAATGAATATAAAAAGTATTAAAACGCTTATTGGATTACAAAACATTGAAATGAATTTAACATCTTGAAATGAAATTGAAACGTTACACAACTTTTACACCTTCATGAAATAGTAGTAAAAAAAACTTATTGGATTACAAATAGATTGTTGAAACGAATTTAAAGTCTTCAAATGAAATTGAAATGTTACACATTCCTTCAACAATATGTTGAATATGTCTTGATTTCTCGACGCATTTGATTAATAATTAAAAATGGATAAATTACCCGCAAAAAAAATGAATTAATTTCACTCGGATTTATTATAGTTTAAAAAAAATTAATGTCGCGGAATTAATTCGTAATTAAAAATGAATTAATTTCGCGTTGAAAATGTCGCGTATAGAATCATTATTTGTAAAATGTCTAGTTTCTTAATCCAAAGATCCAATACCAGGGCTAGATTCTGTAGAATTACCACTTTTACTGACAAATATAATTATTAATAAAAACGTTAGAATCAAAGTCACAAAATTGTCATTTATCAACTGATCAGAATCTAACCAGATTCGCAACTAACACAGGCCGAGCAATACGACGAGCATTTAAATAATTTAAAAACGCATGAAATTTTCTTAAGGAAGAAGACGTTTTATGGTCGTTAACCCGTTTATTGAAATAAAAAATACTCGACTAACCCCGAGTACTTTGAAACTCGAATAATTTGGATACCCTGTTTCGACACGAATAAAAAGGAACGCCTTTAGTGTTTTTTTAGTAAATAGTCCGTTTTATATTTTCTTATGCCGCGCAAATAGATTATTTTAATATTTTGTAGACAATTTTTTGTCCGAAATATTGAGAAATTACAAAAGGCACAAATTACTTTGGTGAACGAACCTTAAAAATTTTTCCAAGAAATTTGAAGCAGTAATAACATTTGGTTAACGATTCAAAAGTCGTAAGTTAAAATAATGAAAAGAGTCAACAATTTAGAAACGTCAATGATTTACACGGTCCTTTTTACACGGTTTTTTTTTATTTTTAAGGATCACGATAGGAAAGCAAATAAAAAAATGAAACTTATTCCATTTAAAACCGGAAAATCCCGCCGATATTATTTTTAAAGGTTGTTGACCTATTTTAACTATAATTACCAAGCTCCTCCTTATCAATTTGAAAAAAAAAAAAAAAATGGTAAAAAAAATTGTTTTCGTAAAATATTTAATTGGCGGATTAAAATTATTTAGATAAAGTTGGCGCGACGATACGCGAGGGTGATCATAAATTTTATTAGAAATTTTGCCAAAATAAATTTTTTGTTTAGAATTTGAATTCGGTTTGTTGTTCGTCATGTTGTCTGTGAATGATGTTACGTCAGTTGTTTGTCGATTTATTATTTTGTTTAATTCAAAATATCTATCGGTGTTAAATGGACGATTAGTATGTATATATACGCGTGTGCTAAGTGATAAATAAAATCTAGTGCTAATTTTTTGTGGTGGGTGTGTCTGTATCCGGTTAAGGTGATAATCTATACATAAAATACGTGGCTCCATTTTATTGTGAAAATACATTAGAACAGTTTTTTTTATGTCTGCGACATCAATTACATGGGTGACTTGTAAAATCAACTAAAATCAACACAGCATGACACTTTAAAAGAAGCGACCCTCATAATATTTCGCTTTAGAAGAAGGATATTTCCGGTGTTTGTTTTGTGATTATTATATATAAGAAATTAAATAGAGTGACACATTATTGTAAGTTATAGATTTAATGACAAATATCAATTTAGTTGTTTTATGTTTTATGATTAGAGTAAAGAGACGGAGACGGATACATGTAGGTTAGGTAACAGTCGATTAATTTTATTTATCTTTTTGAACGTGTGTTACCGCATTTGTATACAAAATTACATAAAAAGTAAAAATGGTAAATTTGGTTTCTGTAACTACCCGAAATATGTTATCACTTCAGTTTGACTGATCGATTTAATATAAATACTAAATTATAATTTAATATATCAAAAAATGATAAATAAATCATTTTCAGGCCACACAAGATTAACTGTAGCTTCAACTTTAGTTGTAATCTAGATCATCAGCAAATTTAATGAATTTCATAACGAGATTACAGTAATTGAAAAGCTTTCACTTTATGTCAAAGATCAAGCGATCATATTATGTTGGGGGTGAACGGTGATCGAGCCCTAAGAAATGTAACTTAACCACCGCCTTTTACTGTAGTAATGCCAATTAATTTTTTTTTTCTATTTTTAACATACAATTTAGCTGTCATGAAAGCTAAAAAAAGAAAAAATTATTCTCTTGTGGTTAATAAATTTAAAAATTCATTTTGCATTTTCCATTTTTCCATTCTCGCCGTCGTCTTATATACATACATATATATATATATCCATTCATAAGATTATTGTTAACGAATTCTTTTCCCAACTTCCCACACACCATGCAACGAGACTTGAGAGATCGGCGCATAGTTAAACATAAATAAAGAAAAATTAAAAATCGGGAGGGAAAGCGCGATTAATTTATTTGAAAAAATAATCAACTGCATCTTATATATCGCATGTATGAAGGCGAACATATTTGTTATGTTATACATATGAAATAGTTTTTATTTATAGTTTTTTTTTTATAAACTATTATTATCCATGCAAAAGAAAATCAGAAAATCTTGTTGAATAAAATTAGAGTGCGCGCGGCATATTATCTTAAGACCACAGAAACTATTACTCTCGTGTAGGTGTTTCTTTTTTAGTTTTTATTTTATTATATACTTACAATGTACGCATACCAGTTTTATGTTATTGGATCAGAAAATTTTATAATAAATTATGTACCCAACTGTATAAATTATAATATAGGTACTTGATCTAAAGCATCTTAAAGATATATACATAAACATATTTATTTATAAGAGTTGTTCTGCCTATAAAAATAATTTACTTGCATTAAGTTATAAAAATGTTGATAAATAAATAAAACGAGATAGGAAATTTAACCACCACTGGTGGCGAGCATATACAAAATGATAAGCCTCTTATACATATTTGTATAGCGCTATTAAAATGCACTTAGGGCTCCTTCCACCAAAAATAGTTTGTGTTCACCAACAATTTTGGGGGGGCGTCTTTAAGTTTTATCGCACCAAATCATAAACTTTGTTGTTGTTGTTTTTTGATTGACAGTTTCGGGGCTAAGTCTCGGCATCTAGACGATATTTTTATTTATGAATTTCTTTTAAATCAGACATCAAAAACAAAAGTTTTTGTTTTTTTTTTGTTCTTATAAATTAACGCCAACATAAATAGAAAAATAAGATACAGATTTGATGAATGAGTCCGGTGAAAGATATTATTACGTAGGTGAAACTGAAGCAAAGTACATATTTCCCAATTAACTAGTTTTAATGAAATAGAGTTGCAATAGTAAATAATCCAACAAATCATAAATCACGTATCATAAGATAATAATTTATTATTAATGTTCAATTGTCTATAAAACATAAATAATTTGGAAATCTGTATATGTATGTGTCTGAGACGTGTGTTTGTATGTATGTATGTAAAAAAAACACCAATTAAACAAAAGAGTCAGTCATTAAGACATTAAAAAATCGTCGACTTAAAACATAAAAACTAACTTTCTAAAGAAACTCTAATATTTACATAATTTAGTAATCAATTCATGAAACCCTTTTTTTTTTTTTTTTGGGTATGTTAGATGCAGTACGGGTTTATCACAACTAAATTCCTAGTTGAAAATTCGACTTACATTTTTTTATATTTCCGTTAGATTTTTATTTTGTTGTTGTTAGCGTAACATTTTTTTAAGTTAAGTTAAATTTAAAGAAAGATAAATCGATTTTAATTTATTTCCATTTAGGTTTAATATTTCACAAAGGCATATTTTATACTGTTGCTGTGTTTTACATACAAGATTCAATAATAGTTATCTTAAGATTTATGTTTTCTTTTCTACTTTTGTGCTCGTCGTTATCAATTTAGTTTTTAGTTGTACGACAGAATATTGGAAAATGCATCTTTTTTTGTACATTTAGGTCATTTAAAACATTTTTTCTTAATTGCATGTTTTTATGATGCAGAAGTTTTACTGAATGCCAAGTTATCAAAATGGTTTTTAGTTTTTGACATTAAGTTGGATTGATGGAATAGTTGATTTTTACTCCCCACATCGTGTATCTTTGAAAGAGTGATTTACATATATTCAACGATTTTCGCAGATATAGATTACACAATTTTCTATATGAAAATTGCGCTTTCTTTTTAATAAAAAATATACCTGCGATTTGATGAACTCCTATAAGCTAAAATATAGTGGCGTTAAGCCTAGCGCAGCCGCAGGTATGAGTTGTCTTCCTGATCGTTATTTGTCCTTAAAGTGTTCAGCCGAATATTGATTCTTTTGGAACCAGGTGTCCCAAATTTCCTGATTAAGGCCCCACTGAACCATAACCGAAAAGAGAAAAACCAAAACATTTTTAGACTTATTTTGGTTATTAACGTTATTGTGGTTATTTACTTTGATTGACTCTATATGGGGCGCTTTCATTTGATTGTGAGTAGTATTTATAGTTAGGCACATTGCGTTTTGATATTTTGCTTTAATTGTTTCTTTGTTTATTTCAATGTATATAACTCAATTTACATAAATACAATATAATATATAATTTAAACACATTATGGGCTGTCTTCAACGTTACAACTCTTGCAGTGTAGATGAATAATCTCGAGTTGTGGCCAACTCTTCACCTAAGAGGAAGTGTCCAGGAGTTAACATTTGAAGATTTGAGGGATCATCATCAATTTTACCGAGCGGCCGTAAATTGAATGACTCTGGCAAGTGAAGTTGGCATTAGTGACCCTTTCGAGATGGAATTTGAAATACTTCATGGTTGCTTCCCGCAAACCGTCAAAATGCCCAAGGTGGATTGAAATTGAAGTCTATGTTTTTCTGCAATAAGAACTCGCATGTTAAAATATTTTATGGCTAATGCACAACAAGCTGTTTGAGTTTTCGATTTTCCCCAATAAAACTTGAACCGTTACCACACCAAGTTTCTTCAGGTATCACACGCCGAATCGGTATTCAGGCTGCTAACCACTTCTAATTGAACTGATTTAACTAATAAGCACACAAACACTGATATATACGTCTTTTTTACTGGTGCATTTCTGCGTTTACTGGTTTTGGCTAATTTAGCTCAGTTTTTTAAAAGGGACGAGTTCTGACGGCAAATCACCCATATATCTATCTTCAAATTTCTATAATCTAAAGCTTGCTCACAAAATTTCGCCAACCTTCATAACTGTACCGTGTTTTAATGGTGCTACTTTACTCTATCCACATATAATATCATTAATTTGCCCATTTTCATCGACTGCTCGCAAATATAACACGCTACAATAGGCCGCTTCAGATGAATCACAAAATGCATGTAGTGCAGAGTTCAACGTTCTATGTCTTCATTTTATGGTTGACTCAGCTAACCTTAAACCCAAATGCTGCCTAAAATTATACAAAGTTGATCTTTCAGTTTAAGAGCTTCTTCTAAGGTGTCACAACCAGTTAAAACATCATACATGTAAAAATCGTTATGGATTATTTCGCATACCTTTGGATATCAACTTTATAAATCATCAGTTAATTTTTGGAGACCCAAAACAATCGTCATCAAATCTCGGCGTAAGTTGGGCGCAACGTGAAGAATATCATTTAATGAAAATAAAGCATCGAACATAACTCTTGCTCGTAATTTTCATTATCATCTGTATCTGGCCATATTGGAACATATTGTTACGTTTTTGCCTTGTCAATTAAGGTTCGTATCACTGGATTGTGAATAATACAAAATCAATTTAATTTATCACGAAAGGATATTATTTATTTAGCACAAAAATTATTACAACACAATTTACTAAAAATAAATTCACAAAATCACTTTATATAAATTATTCTCAAATTTTAGTGTACACTTATAATTTTTATTTCCACTAAAACACTTTTTAAATCACTTTTTAATTACTTTTTAATCTTCACATTGTCGCTTTCCAAATACTACTAATCCCATTCGACTTCGTTTGCCTTTTTATATAGTTAGAATAGTGTAGAACAATTTTATCATGGAAAATTCCATTTTAGTACAGTTTAACATTGAGCTATTAATTTAACTTATTCTATTAAACACTAGGTGTCACCGTTACAATATGAAAGGAACGTATATGGTCGTATGACCAAGATTAGCGTACTCATGTATAAACTGCTTGTACCATGAAAGTAACTCAGGCGACGTTTTGAAGCTCCTTTCCGTTGCTAGTAGTCTTTGACGTGCAGTTTTCCGCGAATTACCTAACTGTGTCCTGCGAATAGTTGAAAGGGAAGTATATGTCCCCTCTTAATTTTTGGGTGTAGTTGCTTGCTGTTGATTTGGTACTTCCTCTAGCTCCCAAAATCTTTACAAAAGCTGATTGATGTCGTCTTGAGATTTTTTTATAGCGGCTGTGTCGTTAACTGCATTTAGATTTGTACCTTGTACCAAATTTGGAATTTTGTAGCATAGATAAATGGGGTAATTTTTGCCTATATGGACTTAGAACTTCAAAGAACACGTCTGCCCTTACAAGAATATCGATCATGTTCTGTTTGTGAAAGTCTGAATCTGCCAATTCTAAGTTCATTAGTGCTCGATTTGGTACAAGGTGAAGTTGTTTGGTTGGTACTGAATTTGTGATGTGTTGTCGATGTTTTGAGGCCTAGGTTCTGAATGCATGATTCGGTAATAAAGGATATTTGTGAACCAGAGCAGTGTTGTATCATATACGGAGTATAATGTATGTAGAATTGTTTTTAGCTCATTATCACTTAAGTTGTTCTTTTGGTTGTCACTTAATGGAAAAATGGAATCTGATTGTTTTGGAATCATCTCTTCAGTATCATTATCCGGTAATTCGTTTGAAAATGCACTTTGACTTGTTGAATTCATCTTGGAAACTATTGTTGATGCAGTGGCGTAACTAAATACCCGCAGTATCCGCAGCCGCGGGGAGCCCACGGTTATTGGGAAGTAGCTCAGATTAAGCTTAAAGTAGATCACACTTTCAAATTTGCAGAACAGAATATTTCTAGAAAATTTTTAAGAAAAGGCGGTGGTCTGTAGTTTTTACAGAAAGAAGAAATCGTTCCTGTTGCTATTAGATATATTCTTAAGACAGGCCCAACAATTTCTTCTCGGTTGCTGAAGGTGCCCATACTAATAAAAATGGCTTTAGGTTTTGACAGATATTTAAATTTGCTATACTCGTTTGAAATTAAAGCTTTCGACGACATCAAATGATAATAGTGTTTGCTGGATTGATTTATTTGTAATACTTATTTTGCGCATCAAAATTTAACCTTTTTACAAATTAAATTTTGATTCGAAAAGGTTGAATTTGATTTACAAAAGATTGAATCTTATGACAACTGGACGATCTGATTTGTTAAAAGGAACTAATACTAATCTGAAAAACAAGAAATTGTTGAAACCTTCTTTCTATAAAAATTCCTAACCGCGACGGAAAACAATTTCTTGTTTCCGTCGTTACGAGCGCCTTTGTCTTTAGAAAGGGCATTCAACGGATACTTGAGTCAAACCAGTTAGTCTCTATAATGAATTCGTTCGATTTGCAGTTTCTCATTTACCGAATCCTTTTTATTACCGGTAAACGGTTAATAGAAACTAAATTTAACGGTAAACCCGATAAAAGAGGTTTATTTTGAAAAACTATTTCAAATATAAGAAAATTGCAAATTCCAAATTAATTTTGCAATTAGTGATGGTGTTTTTTTTCGCTTCTTTTTGGCGAGTCCTTCTGTTTCATATCCCCTTGTTTGGGATATTATGGTTTTGATCACTTTTTAAAATTTCTCGAAATTATTGCAGTGTAGCATGGAAATGGGGTGCATGATGTTCGAGACTTCATTGGTGTTTTGGAAGAGTCAGGTTATTGAGATTTTTGAGGTTACTCTAGTATGTTTGAGATTGTAGGGGGTATTTGATGATTCGATGTTACTCGAGAATCTTAGAGCCTATTCGAAGAAAATTATTGTTCGATATTTACGATATTATCCGGTACTATTTGAGGGTTCCATTCTTATTGCATATCATTTTCTTGACCTTAGTCTCAACTTGCTTAATAGGTATTAGTAACATTAAATTACTTGACAAATAATTCGATAATCTAAAAGGTTGTGATTAGCGCGTATAGGAGTTCCTTTGGTTTTACTTACTTACGGAAAATCAATATTTGTGAACTTTCTAGAATATTTAAGATTCTTTGAAAATTCAACATTTTTGAGATTATTTCGAAATTCTTGATATTGGTCAAATTAATTCGAAATTTGTGATGCTTTGTTGATATATTTAGAAATCGTCAAAACATTGAGTTGATTGCAGGAAATTTCGTTTTATTTGAAGCCATTGAACTGAATCACGTTCTGTATCGTATATTCTCTCGAAATTAGATACTTTTAATTAATGCGAGGCTGGACAATAGGAAGAAATAAGTTTTTAACTAAAAGTTTTACTTGTTTATAGGCTCAAAGGGGCCCCGAGAAAAATTCGAGGAGGGGGGAGCGAAATTTGTAGTTACGCCAAACTGTCCTTTCCTTAGGCAGTTATGACACAGCTCATCTTTAATAACTGAATTCGTTCGAGCCCCCTGAGTCATTTTAAGAATGTGGGACATTTGTACAAGACATGTCGATTTGTACAGACAATACACTCGGTAGACAAATCATTAGTTAGCAACAAATATTGTGGTTATAGATTTCCGGAATTTGTTGATTTTTTAGAAGTCGCATCACATATCTCCAAAGCAACACACCTTAAATTAAGAAACTGGAGAAATTCAGCAAATGTTGGAAAATTCTTGGGCATTCACGAATATTCTAAGAGATTCCGAACAAACCACTTTTTTCTCAATTTTCGCATGCATTTTGAGGAAATAGTAGCATTTTCTAATTCGGTTGTACATCCTATACGAGTATGAAGGCCTTGATGACCTCCGATTAGTGTATCTTGAAATTTTTCATAATTTCTTCTTTCTTTTTTCTTTTACTGTCGATTGCTATTTACCTTTAGCTAAATAGTTATTTGAAACTGATCTACCAATATTCGCTAAATTATCATTATACGAGTCAAAAAATTAATACCAACTTATGAATACGGATTCACCATTATTAGTCAACTCAATTCAGCGTTAATATTTAATTTTCCTGGAGTAGTGAACAACCTCGAAATCGTGTTCATCTAATTGTAATCTCTATCTAATTTGACGTTTTTCAGAATTTTTCATATTACAAACAATACAACAAATTTTGGTGGTCCGTAATGATTCAAAACTTTCTTCCGTATATATTTATAAGGTCTGAATGTGATTGACTGACCAAATAGCAGCTAAATATGGTGGCGATAGTACTGAGTCAATTAGCAGCATAAGTAGAAATTGTAAAATTTTTCTTGCAATCGGGATATTGTAACACAGGAAGATTTGTGATGGCCATTGAGTAATGATGAAAATCCTTAAATGAATCGACGGTAGTATCCGACAAGTCAAAAAACGGTTTGACTTCACGGCAATTTGTTGGTCTAGGGAAATTTTGAAATGCACTAATTTTAGATGGATTAGGCTAGACTCCTTCGGTTCCTATAATATGACCAAGATATTTTAATTCTTTTTTCAAAAATTTGCATATATCAGTGTACATATAATTTCAAGTGATTTTTACGAAGGCATTCAAATACTTCCATTAATTTGCGATTGTGGTCCTTATGATTTTGCCCATAAGCGATAACATCGTCCAAATAAGCATTTAACCCCGTTCAAACTAGCTAATATTTTATTCATTAAAGTTTGAGACGTTGCCGGTACTCCTTTCCCTGTCCAACCTTTTAGATGAAAAATAATTCTTACATTTGTATTTGTTGAAGAAATCTTTTCCTAAAATTACATGACCAGTTATAGGAAATTGGTCTACTACCAGAGATTGCATACCTCATGCACGACTGATTTCATTTCTACGACCTTATTAAATACTTTGGTTTTAAACATATTACTTGAATTTTAATTATTTGACGAACACTCACTTAGGTGTCTCTGACGATCCGAAATGGGGTGCCCTTAATTCTTTTGGATCCAATCGGATTCCCTGGCTGAGCATGACTATTCGTAGAATTGCTGAGCATTACTAGTCGCCGAATTGCATCGTCATTCTTCTTTTTAAAACAAATCTGAATATGGTGCCCGAACCATTTGCAAAAGGTACATTGAAAGCGATAAAAGCAAGAGTGATTAATACGATAAAAGATTTGACTATTCGGTTTTGTTAAACCAGCTGATTTACTAACACTATTCGTATTCAGGTTTTCGTGATTCCTGTTGTTTCTCATGTTCGATGGCTTTTGCTTTTAAGCTGCTTAGAGGTTCAACTTGCTGAAATGCTTTTATCAGCTAGACACTCGTCAAATGTTAGTAATCACACATAATCACAATTTTTACGGTTAGTAATTCAACTAGAAAATTATCGAAAAGCTTTTCCGTTAGTTATTCACGACGTAAAATTTAACTGTGCCATTATGTAATATTAATTTTAAAATAAAATCCAATGATCTCTTCCAGAAAAATACAAGCAAATTCTGCGACCGAATTTCCAAAGTGCAATATGACCGTAATGGTCTTATCAATTTTAATGCTTATAAATTTTGAAAGTGCAATAAGGCCATAGAAATAGTTAAGTCCTTATTTCACGGCCTCATTTGAATCTGAGGGTACTCGATTCGCATGTAAAAGGGGATGTAACGGGGTTTTTAATCTTCTAATTCTTTGTTTTGGAATTTTTCGGTTCACTCCTCGTCTTTAAAGTGTTAAATTGCATATATTCTCTACTTCGCTACTTTGGAACGGGATGGAAAATATTGAATCTTTAGTTTTAAACACCATGATGCAATGAACAATAGCTTTAATAAATACACATGGGAAAGGGCGATCCTCTTGTAATCACCATCCCGCTAAATTTGTATAGAGTATTGATGATTTCGAAAGGCATAAGTAAGAATTTGGTTCCAAATTTTGTGTAGATCTAACGTGTGGTGTGCGAACTGGGAAAAAGTCAGTGCTTATAAAATTATTTGCACTTCGGGTTCGAATCTGGCCTTTTTGTTTGCTTCCAGGTTATCAAACAAAAATTTTAAAAATGTTCACATCGTGAGGAATTTTTTTCTTATCAGCCAACAGGTAATTAAATTTTACATCGTAAACGTCGTGTTAGATATCTATAAAGTGAATTTATTTAAAATCCAGATTTTATAGAGAAATTTTGTTTTAATTCCTCTATTCTGAAAATCTTTGGAAATTTTCTCCTGCTTTCTAGTTTTGGCCTGAAGAAATTCGTAAAGGGTATTCAAATTTAAGATTTCATTTTAATATTTAAAAGACATGAATTATTGGGTTTCTTATTGAAATTGTTTCGGTTAGGAAAAACCATATCTCTATCTTCATACCCAGTAACAGCATTGCCAGCTTCATTTTAAAAAATGTAAGGATCAATCACTCCACTAGACTATAAACCATACCAAACAATTACTTTTTTTGGTTGCTATTTTTCTCATGGTTCCCGGGTTTTCTGAAAATACACTTGGTCAGTTAAGATTGCAGGCGTAATCCATGACCAGTTGACTTTAATTGTTGAGCTAACGGTATGATCACTTGAATAGCTGTGTTTGACGTAGCATTTATTTGTTCATATTTTGTAAGAAATTTTCTTCCAACTTCTGAATAATTTTCACTAAATTGATAAACAGGTTAAAAATTAATAAGCATTGTTTAAACGGGGGGTAGCGCTCCAAAGCTGTCAAATATGAAACGTCAAAATTGAACATCCATTATAACATATTTTGGCACGTATTCAAATATGTCTGTTTGAGCCCTATTTTCTTGTGCGGGTTATTCTACGTTTGCGGGGAAGTTTCCCTATTCTGGTTTTCCCAGGGAATGAGAGATTTATTGTGATTTTTTGGTGTATTTTGGTATTAGTTTTTTACAAAGCATACTACAAATTTTTAGGGGAAAAACAACAAAATTGCTATGAAATGGAACCATGTTTTCCGAAAAATCAATTCCCAATTCGCTGGGAAAACTAAAATAGTATGGCCACTGGTGGTATTTTAAATTTGTTTTTTTTTCTGGGATACCATCATATTCCCAACAATAAAAATACAAAATAATGTACTCTAAATTTTATAAATTTTAATGCTAAACTTTAACTAAACTTTTATGGTTTCCGATTATTTTATTGTACGTCACAACACAAAATCGAAAGAATTATTTTATGATTCAAAATCATCCACTTTTAAGAATTCATAAAACGCATAGCTAAAAATTTACCTCAGTGCTCTCAACTAAACAAATGTAATTGGCATTGCCTATAGATTTGTGATGCTTTTATTCCTCATTTTCTGGTATTTTTATGTTTCATTGATTACTGCAGCAGCTTGAGATTTTCGAATCAAACTTAAAAAAACAAAAAAAAAGTTTGGGAGAGATTTTCATTCGCATATTGTCTGGAGGTAGTTTCAAATTTTTTTTTTTTTTTGGATGATAGTTTGGGATAAGTTGAAGACGGTAAATTGCCAACCCAAATATTAATTTTATGATGAATAGATTGAATACTATAGATAACTTAATTATGTTAAGAAAAACAAATTGAACGTCAAAACACTGTTCATATCTTTCGTATGAAGTGGTTAGCCACAATATTTATTTTTACCATTACAGATTTTTCAAATATTTTATAATAAAAATTGAATTGAAATGTTTTCATTTAATCTCATTTTAAGATAAAACAAAATAAAACAGAGAGAGGAAAATTTCATAATCTTTAATCTAGATCTTCTGCCTCTTGAATTTTTTCTGTGGTTCTCTTATTTTATTCAAATTAAGTTATTTTGAAATATTTTACGATAGTTCCTTACAAACTGGTGTTTGTATTTCTTAACACTTTAAAAACCTGACATATGTATTTTAGCTGTCAAATAATCAATCTGTTACTTAAGTGAATTGAATCAGCCGCCTACTGCATTCAATGTTAAAGTTTCAAATATATGTAAATTTGTAACTTGGAAGTTATCTGATCTAAAAATTTTACGAAAATCGACAAACAATTTTTTTACGCCCTATTTATTTACCTTGCTTTATTTGGGAAGACCAGTGAAAATTTAATTTCACGTCAACTGCGTGAGTGATACGCATATAAGAAATCGTTTAGCTAAGTACAAACAAAACTTGGATTAATTCTATCATGCACTTAGCATGAAATGAAATTATTCACACAAAAATGACACAAGCGAAATCGAAAATGACAATTTTACTTTGTAGTAGGTAAGCAAGCAGTTTAGCTAGCGAAAAATGAAATGTTCGTAGTAGAACATAGATGTCTCTGTTTTATTTCTACACGTTTTGCACTGCGTTTTCATCTTCATCTGTGATAAATGTGAAGCGAAATTTTTACCGTTTCATCATTTGAGCATTGAATTTTAAACGTTTAAATAGGAATTTACAAATTCAAGTTATCTGATAAAAAATTTTACGAAATTCGGCAAACCAATTTTTTTATCTTGTTTTTTTAGAGACTATATTGGGCAAGTCTTATATAAATTTAATTGGAAAATAAACAAAGGTTTTATTTATACGATGCTACCAGGAATTTGAGGGAATGATTTTACCAATAATTTGTTAATAAACTTGAGCAGGTAAAATACACCTACTGATAACAACGGAACTCTACTTAGAATTCAAATAAAATACATATTGAAATATTATTAGAAAGGTAATTCATTGTTTGCGTCAGAAAATATAAAACGAAATTTCTTGGTTTCCAACGAACGATACTAAGCGTAAAATGTCTAAGTTGAGCTGAAATTTTTTCAAGTTTAAAAAAATTTTGTTAAGTTTCAAGAAACAAACATTTGCAATTTTTTTTTTGACTGTATTTGCAAAATAATTTAAAAACAAAATTGAAATTTTAAAATTTCTCCATTTTATAACCAATTTGAATTTAAAACGCTTTGTTTTATAGAATTAATTAACAATTTATAAATTCAAGATTATTAATAAATTTTGTACTATGTGGTGAAATTCAATGAATTATCATAGAAAACTTTGACAAACATATTTGAAATATTTATGTCATTAGATGAAAAATTTAGATTGAACCAAATATGTTTATTGACGACGATTATTAATGAATTTAATTAAAACGACTGACAAAACGTGATAAAATTCGAAAAGATGAAAAATTTGCATTTCAATTGTCTTTCAAAGTGTTCATGATAATCAGTTGAAATATGTCAAGGTAAATGATTAAAACAAAATTTATTTAAATGAACTTAGTTTTTCGAGGGACTAAACTCAACATTTTAAAAACGAAATTCTTGTTAACCAACCAAAACTATCTGTGTGAAACTCATTAAATTAACGCTCAAAAGATTCATGTGCTTTTGGATATTTTAGTTTGTCCGTTAAAAACTTTTGAAATTGGAGGCAGTATCATGATATTAGTTTAAATCACGTGCACCAGAATCTTCGGAACTGGTTTAAATAATGATGATTTAAAATGTAATGCTGTCCCTCCTGTAAAGCAAGTCTTATAAAAAAATATTGAAGTTTTAGGTTTGTTTTGAATTTTCAGTAAGCTTAAGTAAATGAAGCAAGAATTAGATTCCAATTCATTATTATTAAACTAGAGTGTTTAGCTTCAGATTAATAAAGAAGATTATATGTCAGGTAATTTTACATTAAATCAACAGCTTTTAGAAGGCCATAAATCTAACCTTAAATTTATTCTGAAAAATAGCAAATTAAAACTAAAGTAAATATAATAAAAAGCAAGATGTTATCAGTATAATATACAATTAAATAAAGCTTAAGAATGCCATGTAATAACTAAAATTTGTAATACATTAACGTTTAAAGTGAGCGCCTAAAGTGACATTTTGAAGAATTAAAGAATTCCGTCTCCTTATAGGTGACCATAAGAATGAATTAACCGATTTCAATATTGAGAATCAATTTCTTCATGAATTTTATAACAGTGTGATGTAAACGGTAATATTCTCGTTGATAATATTACCGGTAAAATAGGTAATTTTACGTAATATTACCCAAAGTGTTGTTACCGTGGTAATATCGGTAACATAAATTAAAAATGTTTTTTCCAAACAACTCAACTAGTCTAAATGGAAAAAGAGTTGTGAGACCACTGCATCTTTCCTTATATACTATTAACCTACTACGTTTCATTGACATACATTTATTTGGAAAATACGTAATAGAGCTGGAATCTGACCTTGAATATGATCCATCGCTCTGCTCTGTCTGGAAAAAATACCAATCACTATTTTAAACTAGAAAAGTGGCTGCAACGTCTTAGTCGATGAAAAGCTCTAGTAAGCTGGAATTTCATTGACAACATGAGACCAAAGTAGCACCAGATGGTCGATGAGCTATTACTCGAGCAATTTTCGTTTCTGGTGCTCCATTAGGAGCTTGGTGCTCAAAAATCGTCGATTGACAATTAGAGATCGTGTTGGCATCACGAAAATTTTGGGCAGGAAACATCATGCATCATGATAATCCGCCGTCTCACACTGCATTGATTGTACGTGACTATTTGGCCAAAAATTTGACCCATATTGTTTCGAAACTGCCCTTCGCCTGATTTAGCTCCACTTGACTTCTGACTATTCTTTTGTCCTGAAACTCAAGAAACCGCTCCGGGGACATCGTTTTGACACTTTAACGTTCAATAGACTTTAACAACTGTTTCGAACACTGGAAAAAACGAGAATGAAATATATTTGAAAGAATAATAAGCCGTTTTGTGTTTTATTGAAAATCTTACTACTTTTGTCCAAACGTCAAAATTTTACTAGTGTTCTTTGGTACAAAATATTGAATAAAAAGTGTGTTACCTATTTTACCCGAGTTACCGGTAATATTATCAGTAACATTACCAAATTTAAAAATATCGGAAATTTTACAACACTAAATTGGCTTAAATCAACCAACAATGTCCATGAATTTTGACATTGTAAATCGTAACGCAAATCGGAATATTAGTAAGGTTAATGTTGCAAATGAAGTGATTGATTATCAGTTTGACACCAAAGTTTAATTTATCATTTTTTAACCAGGAAAATATTCCAGCGTTTATGATTTTGGCCCAATCTGATTCAGTAGTCCAGAAAATAGATGACAAAATATTATTGTTAAATTAGATGCTGACAAAGGCAACATGTCAGTAATTATGTTCAGGTTGGACTATGAGGACAAAATTAGAGATTTGATAAATGACCTTTCCAACACTTTCATTGCAAAATAAGAATATTAGTGAAATTGAAAGTTTAGTCATTGTAACCGGTGGTTCGTCGCGAATCCTTTAATTATCTCTAATTAATTTTATTAAATGGCAGAATATCCCACAAGGATATATATATATATATATATATATATATATATATATATATATATATATATATATATATATATATATATATATGTATACTGATAAGTTTGGACGTAGTTTCACATTTTACAAATATCAAAAATAAATCTGGCAATGGAGACAATTTCGGAGAGATGGTTAATGATAGAACCCTATACAAACATTTCTAAAGAAACATTTTTAGATCTTTTGGAATTTTGTTTAAATTCAGACTCGACTTTTCGTCTCCTATTGCACTACTTGTGTTTGCTGGATAATAAAATTCTTCGCTTTCTTTTTTAATTTAAACCAAATCGGTTTGGATTACAATCTACTCTAATGTAATGTCAAAATTGATACTATTTGGTAAGCCAGAGATTTGACTCCTGGTCAAATTGTTAATTTTAATAGCTTCCACCCATTAAATCAACTGATGAATATGACAAAGCAGCTATTAAAAAATCGAATTTCTCAACTTAAGTCATTACATTGCGCCAGCATTCCTTTGATACTGGGTACCAAGTTCAGTTCAATAATGTAAGAATATTAGACATAGAGATTGTGATTTCCCGACGAGATTTTTAGATTTGATTGATGCTCTTGAAAAATTCAAATAAGTTACAAGATTCTCTTTTTTTTTATTAACAAAACCTCTCTATACTATATCAGGGCCGACCATAATACAGGCCTCCTGACTGGTGCGAACTCTGAAGTGGACATTTTATGAATTAAAGACAGAAACCTCAATACTAAGATTGAAGGGGAATAAAACGAATGCCGCATTATGATCAAATTTTCGAATTGGAGAAACAGCCAAGGCGGAGCAGGTGGAAAGTGATTGGAACGAAACAGAAACGGACTTTACTGAATATTTACGTCACAACAGACTTAGAAAAGACGTAGCGTCGTCAGATGGAATAATTCCGGATATTTAAATTTCGATGTGAGTGGCCCTTTCAGATAATGCTAGCGTATTCTTTACAAAGCGCAAACCACTCCTCCACGATAAGGTAGTGATATTGGAGGTATTGACTCGTATAGAAACCGTATATGGTGGCGAAAGGGAGACATCAGTCTTTTTAAATCTATACGTGGTATTCTATTAAGGCTTGATTGTAGTAGTAAAATTAACAAAATTATTTGGGTCATCCACATATTGTTTGATTGACTCTTATAAATAGGAGTGTTCACTCTTTCGGGTCGTTTTGAATTCTTATGTTAAGTAAGAATCTACAGATATTCCCAACGGTGTTTTGCTTTTGCGTTCTGTGCAATCTCATTACTAAGCCCATTGGCTTGTGATAGAAGTAATTGTAATTTAATTGATAGACCACCGAATAATAATTTCACTTTACGTTATTTCATGACAGCTATAAATTCTTAAATTCGCGAAATGCCCTGACACTATACCTAGTGCTGGTTTATTCAGAAAATTTACTGTTATTGACCCGATCTTACATTTAGATTTAAAATCCTCTAGAACTCCTCGGAAAAATGCTTCCCAATTTATCAAATTCTTTCTTCAAAGGCTGGAAATTTTTTTTAAATTTGCTAAATTCTTTCATATTTTGCAAATTCTAACGAATGTTTGTTGTTTTAAAATCCACAGTTTGTTCCGGTTAAATTCTCTAAAACATTAAAATTCTTAAAATTTAAGAATTTTCAATTTCTTGGAATACCTGACAAATTCATTAAATGTTTCACAACATTTAAAAATGTTTTCAATTTTTCTTAAATCATCAAGTAAAATGTTGAAGTTTGACAAAACATTTTAATCACTCAATTTGTGGAATTTGAATATTTACACGAGACTGAAAAGTTTAATCGGTTAAAGAGTGTGGAAGTAAGTTTTGGTAAGTTAGCAAAGTTTTGGCCAGTCCTATAACAATATGCCAGAAAGTGTCTCAAATTTCCAAAAAATTCTCGTCTAACAGTTCTTAATTTCTTAAATTTATCAAAAACTAGACTTAAGATTTGAATTAATTAGTTTCACGGTTTTTACCGATTCGCTAGACATTTTTCTAGGTTAAGATTCTATAAATCTTTTAGAATCCGACTTAAGTAAACTTAAAATTCTTTAAGTTGGCAGAATTCTTAATCTCTAATTTTTCATATGTGACAATATATTTGTAAACTAAAATCTCCAAAATTCTTTCACTTCTCCTAAAACAAGGGTTATATAAAATCATAAAATTCAAGAAATTTATCAAATTATTTTAAATTTTCAAATTTATGGATATCTGCTAATTAAAAAATTCTCTAAATTTCACCAATTATTATTTTATTTGGCAAAACTGGTCTTCAGGGGGGTGGAGTTGTGAAATTTGTAGTAGTTACGCCATTGATCAATACGTACATAGATTACTATTAAATGGTAGGCTTCTTGATGAATTCAATAGATATTCAGTTATTTTTTATTTTATGTGGTGGGGGGCTATACTATACTGGACCCTAAATAATATACAAAAAGAAGGAAAATCCATTTCAGGATGTAATCGCATTACCGGCATCTCAACAATGCCGTCTTTCAATATATATGGGCTTCCAAAATTACCATTTTTGCCATTAACGGTAATACCGAAATTATTTTCTCACATTATCGGTATTACCGATAATGCCGGTAAGGTAATTTATTTCAGGATCGTGAAGAAATTTCAGTACATCAGAATAGCTGGTTCGCCTTTCTTTAATTCGTTTAATTAATTCTTCTTTAAGTTCTTTCGAAAGTGAACTATTCTGTCCCGATAGTTCATCTAGCAAACATTTAAATGTCACATCTGCACTGAATAAATTGGTATCCACACAAGAAATGTTTTCTAATGTAACCTTAACTGGCTGCAAAGCAGATATTATTTCAGTCAGTAAGTCTAATTCCTGCTGTGTAAAGTATATATCAAATTCTAAATCAATTAGGCTCTTTGCAGCAATTTCTAAGTTGATAAAAGTGCTCCAACATAGCCAACAAACTATTCCACCTAGTTCTTGAATCAAGAATCAAGGATCTGACACCATCATCATCAACATTTCCAATGAGTTCATCGTCACTTGAAACGTTCTCTTCGTCAGACTGATCTGCATAAAGTATCGTTTTTTTTCGATATAGAATTTTCAATACTGCCAATTGCATTCCATGAGCTAGGCATAGCTGATGAATAAGCGGCAAATAGGAACCGAATTTTCGCAAAAACTGATGCGTCACCTGCTGCAATACCAACAAACTCTTCACTGCATAAGTTAAACGTTGTTAGTTTAGTTTGTAAAATCTTCAAACATTTTTCGGCTGGCATCTTTGGCCAATGTTGCAAAATTTCGTGTATCCATGAACGTTAATATTCTCATGTACCGGCGGTTTCTTTTTGACGTCCATTCGTCTAAGGTTTCTAATTTTTTCTCCATAACAGTACTCGCAGAATTTGGAATGTTTGCGTAACTTCTAGATTGAAGCAGACTACAAATATTATACGACGTACAGATTTTAACAAAAGGCAGGCCATCCCTGGCTACCAAACGCGAAATAACTGCCTGCAAAGATTCATCTACTGGATTCTTAAAATATGTGGTTATTTTTCCACGAACTGCTACATCTGGTTTTTTAGCAATGCACACAGTTGTCGAGGTCTCTTATTAACAATTTTTTTTTTTGGTATATGCTTTTTAGATGAGCATGTAGCCCACTATTACTTCCACCACCTGGTTTCACTGTCATTATCACGTTTAAAATATTTCCAAGGGACTCTTTTTCTCTATTCATATTTGTTATGGCTATAAATATTTTGTTGTTTTTATTTAAAATGTTAAATTATGTATTGATGGTTGATAAAGCTTAATTTTACTTACATCAGATAAAATAAACTTTTCCTTATTCACCCATAAACATTCACTATTGTTTTGATTCTTTAAAATTTTTCTGTAAAATGAACTGACAGACAAATTTAACCTCACAAAATCTATATTTTTTATCGAATATTTCGATTGAAATTAAGATGAAAGATGAGAAATGAGATTGAAGAAAAAATGAATTATTTATGTTGTCTATTTCAAATTATGGAAAATTAATTTTTATAATTACATTTTTTTAGTTTCATTTTGGATTTTATTTAATGTGAGAAATTTTCTGTTGGAAAATATTTTGTTTTTTAAATTTCGGTAATACCGGTAGAACTTTATTTCGCTGCCATTGCCGGTGTTACCGGTAGTACCGTTACCAGTCTGGAAGCCCTTATTACACAAAAAAAAAACATTTTCATTCATTCATTTCATAAGCAAAACAAAATTTTGAAAGTATCTAGTATTCTATGACTTTTATTGTTTTAGTTTTTTACGTGAATGTGTTATAAAGGGAATCTTTACGCATCTATAACTTTGGAATCCGACCACCCAGAGATCTTAGCCATACATTGTTTTTCTTATTTGATTAAGGTCTATTATTTAGTCTGTCTTTGTTTCATGAATATCGGATGAGTACTTTCCGAATTTCTACTACTGTAGCGAGCACAGAAATGTACTCAGCAAGAATTGATACAAAATCTAAAACAAAACGTAGCGGTAAACAATTTAAGCCTTTTGTTTTAACATTTGTTGTAGCAATTGCATTTGAATAAAATATATTAATTTTAGGTCGATTTTCAAAGTGGTAGGCTGATAAGTTAACAAACACGTTTAAAATGGCAAAAAATAAAAAATTAAGTGAAAACGAAAAATCAAAAATTCTGGCTTTATCTTCGGAAAAAAATTTCCACCAGGCAGATTGCTAAGAGCGTTGGATTCAGTCAGTCTGCGGTGACTAAATTTGTTAAGCATTATAAATCTACAGGTCGCTTAGTACGAAAAAAAAGGATCCGGAAACGTACGGAAAACAACCCAAGCAGAAGATCGGATTCTATCGCGGATTTTATAGAAGAATCGATTTTAAACGGCTGTTGATATTAGAACTGAATTAAGCGAAGCTGAAAAGCGAAATAGGAGTTCATACGGTACGTAGAAGGCTTAGAGAGAAAGGTTTAATGGGGCGATCACCATCAAAAAAGCCTTTACTGACGAAAGTAATGAAGCAGAAACGATTATTATGGGCCAGAAAATATAAAAATTGGGCAGAAATTGATTGGAGGAATGTGATTTTCTCAGATGAGAGTAAATTTTGTTTATTTGGTAGTGAGGGAACACAGTACGTTCGTCGTAGAAATGGAGAAAGATTTAATGATGAGTGCATAAGACCAACTGTGAAGCATCCAGCAGGAAAAATGATATGGGGTTGTTTTTCCTATTACGGTTTAGGAGAAATTACATCAATCGAAACCACTGTGAATGCAAATGTCTATAAAAAAAATCTTAGAAGAGTTTTTGGTTCCATCAGTAGAAATGCATTTATCTAAGGCCTCGAACTGAATTTTCCAAGATGATTCTGCGCCGTGTCATCGTGCCAAATCGGTTAATAACTATTTTTTTTAACAGAGCGGTGTACCGCAAACAAAAAATTTTCATAAGGAAAACTTCCGGGAATAATTTTTATATTTTTCGTAGGTAAAGGAATTTTTAGAAAAATTGTAATAGCCTAGATCTGAACCCTATAGAAAATTTGTCGTACATAATGAAAACCAGAATTGCTCACAAGAAAACCTTGCTCTAAATTACAGCTAGAAAAGCGGTTGGAAAAAACTTGGTATGAAGACATGTCGCTGACTGTAATACAAAATTTAGTGAATCCAATGCCATACAGTATTAAGGCTGTCATCAAAAATAAAGGAGGGATTACAGATTCATTACAAATTAAGAAATTTTGTATTTTATTTTATATTTTTTTTTAACTTATGACTTCGAATTCAAGAAATGGTACTGTAATGCTAGAATTAAGTTACTTAATTAAATAAAAAATAATATTGGTCAACAAAATTGCTTTACATAAAAATTTCACTCTGTGCTCGCTACAGTATAATAATACGTAAAGTGATAGAGAAGAGTAGGCCAGGGAATATTTAGCAAACCTTGCCTACATTTAGGCGATTACCAAAGTTTTGTACTGTGTACATATTTAAATGCGATCCACGAGACATCTGGAACTTTACCGATTTAATATTTTTTTCGTATGATGGTACTAAAAATTGTATCGCAATCGTATGGAAGTTTAAATTTGATGCAGTTTCAGTCACGTAACACGCCTTGAAATTACAACTAGCTAATCTAAATAATTAGCCAAAAAAAAAAAAAAAGGATTCGCGAATATTGATTTTAAGGTATGTTACACGAGTGAGGGGTTTTACTTTGTAAAAATAACGTAAATGTTCGCATATTTGACATATTTGAAGAAAGAGACGAAATATTATTAACATTGGCAACGTAAAAAAATATACCGCGAGACAGAAGATAACTGTTCATTGTCGTTTTATATCTTAATTTTGTTGTTTTGTTTTTTTAAACATTTGAATTTCCGCCCTATCGTAATTAGATAAAGCAAAACGATTACAATTTACAAGACACTTAATTTTACTCGTTGCTGTTTTTTTAAAATCACCAAAGATAATCACGATAAATCATTACGATTTACTATCTCTTAATCTTTTATATATAAGATGACTCAAAGCAGAAATAATCATTACCAGATAATCTAAAAAGATTTTCTCCTGTGTGTGTGTGTGCGTTGCTAAAAAATTATCATAAACGAATTTGATGCGATAATAATAGTTAGTTTACTATCTCTTGACTATCGCCTTAATAAATTTTCTTAATGAGTTTTTGTAGTATTTTGTGTTTTATGTACATGCAATCAACCATATTACAGTTAGTCACGTTTTTTTGCATGCAGACTTTATTTATTATTTAGCATTTATTAATAATCTATTGTTGTTGTTTATAAATTAAAAATTGCAAAGCATTTTATTAATGTGCTTCATTGACTGATTACTAGAGTACAAATAGTAAACATAACCATTGCACTTTTTAATTTTTTTAATTATAATCAAGATCGATTTCGTGGCGTTATCAAGATGACGTACACGTGTCTCAATTAACACGAATTACCTGCTTAATGATTAATTATGTGGCATATTAAAAATTTTCGTCAAAATTATATGAAAATGCCAGATGTTGATTTTTTTTAATTTTTTTTTTTTTGGATTCGGAATGCGGGGGGAACATTGAATTTCAGTAGCGCCTACTACACGAAGTAACCCAAATCTTTTCTCAAATATTTTATCTCTCAATAAAAAATAAAAAAACAATTTTATTTTTCTATAAAAATAGATTTTTATTTTTGGGGTCACCATCTGATGATGTTGTATATTAATTATAGGCGTCGTGGTGTAGTAGTGTTTTTTGTGTATACACGATTTATATTTGGAAATAATGTTGGTGCCAAATTATTTTATTTTTTCGATCATGAGACTAACTAAATCTTTTGTAATTTTTTAATTTGATTTCATCATGATTTTGTCGCACAGTTTTACGTGCAATCTATAGGACCTTGACTCGTCGTATTGACTGCATTAATTTATTCATTGTAACACGTTTGAAATGTCAGTTCCGTTTTCAGCCCACGTGAAACATGCGTGTAATATAATCTCTAATCATTAAAATGTGGCAACCATAAAGAAGTTTATTAAAATTTTCCGGTTAATACTAGACTTAAAAAATTTTATGTAATCTTGTTTATTTCATATAAAAATGGGAAACTTAATTTAATCTGTATCAAATCAAAGGGTTACATCTTATGATTAATAAACAAAATATTATTATTATTATTATTATTATTATTATTATTATTATTATCGCGTGTATGTGTGTGTCTGTTTTTAATTTTTAATAGGTAAACTAAATTATGTAAATTGGTCCAAAAGCTGTTTACATTTCATTTATATAAATCAACTTTTTGACCACCAAAGTTTTTAAAATGACCTCAGAGACTTAAATCGGAACATTTCTAAATATTTGGTGAAACCAAC
This sequence comes from Tipula vernalis, assembly GCA_958295665.1. NCBI lineage: Eukaryota > Metazoa > Arthropoda > Insecta > Diptera > Tipulidae > Tipula > Tipula vernalis. The sequence goes on from OY282559.1 coordinate 137,481,282, forward strand.
AGACACAATTTCCATGGTATCACGGAAATAAGCTCTTTGTTCTTATATAATAAAAATAGTGTAGCCGGGTTCAATCAAGTTGAAACAAATAAAACCATAAATTTAATTAAGCGAACTGGCAATGTCAAAGTCACACAATTATTGTAATTAAGTCGTCTAATGTGTAGATCGATTATTTTTTTTTTAAGGTTTCTATCGTATAAATCGTTTAATTATAATTTTCTTTTTCATCCTTAAACTGATTATTTTTTACTGCCACCACCACGCCATTACAGTAAATATTTACTTTATAAATAAAGTACAAACTCTAGATTTAATCTCCCCATAGCAATTTATTTATTTGTTTGTATTTTTTTATAAGATTGTCACGTGTTGTTACAAACAAAAATATTCTCGCTACTTCGACACACAAGCATTCCTCGGATGCAATTTATAATTTTACCAATTTTTTTTACTATTTACAAAGTAGAATTCTATTTTTGGATGACAAATCTGCTGTCGCTTACAATACACGAGCCATTTAATAACGTGACTGGAATATAAAAATAAAAAATTGAGACAAAATGAGGAAAAATCGATGAAATTGTTGCAGCCAGCGATGAAAGTGAAAAATGGAAGGGAATTTGGTTCCAGTCGGTCCGTCGTGATACATTGGTTTTTGGCCCAAATCCAAAATGGGCGGAGATTAAAAAATTTATAATTTGGTTGATTGTAATTGATTTATTTTTAGTTTTTATTTTTTGTGCTGGAAATTGAGGCATATTTATGGCAAATATAAATGAGTACAATATCTGTATCAATTAGAGGTCAGATAAATTATTTGGTTTAAAAAAATTCTTTCAATTGGTGAATTAGCAAACTTTCAATCAAATCGTTAGTGACTTTATTATGGAAGAAGAAATACACTGCAAATTTTGCAATTGGCCGACAGTTTGGTCTGGACCAGGCTGCTGCGACCCTGATTTGTCCTCGACTAAATTATTTAGTTGTATCAACAATAGCGCATACAATGATGGTTCCCAAAATATGTATACTTTTCACCATAAAACTAACATTGTGGTGTGCACATTCGTAAAGTAAGCTACACTATTTACACAATCGACCGATAGTTGCCCAACTTTTTAATGAAATAGGAATCTCGAAGCCCTTTGTATAGTTTTGTCGGCCGATTTTTAACTGTTAGGCAAACGCATTCAAAAAGAATGGATCCAAGTGATGACTTTGCGGCACACCTGTAGTGACACGAATCACTTTAGAGGCAAATCGGCCAATCTTCGCAACTTGTGTTTTAGATTTAAGGTAAGAGGGGCTGTCCAGTTCTTCATCGCCTTCAACGCAAGTCTCAACTTGCTACAACGCTACATTTATCGAAATTCCGTATTCATAAAGGGCACGCATTGTTATTAATTCCTAGAGATAAATACTGCATTGCCTTTTAACACTAAAATGTATACGACGATTATTAATTTATAAATTGCATGATAATAGGCTAAATAGGTCGCTCTCTGACTTGTACAGTGTCGCCCATTTTTTAAAAATACAATTTTTCTGTTCATTCCATTTGTTGTGTCCATTTGTTTATTCCAGCAAAAGGAGAAGTTGAGAAAAATATGAGAGGCACAAATTTCTTTAAATTTTCATCCCGAAAAGGCTTCATTAAAAATGTGTGTCTCGACTAAAATTTAAGAAAATTTTGATTCCATTCAGAAAAAAATATTCAAAACACTAAACCAACCGGTATTCATCCCGTTTGGCTGCATTTTAGTAAACTAATTAATTATGTATTGATAATTCTGTTGGGGTCAAATCTGAATTTCTTTTAGAAATCTTGTATCGATTTTTTTCGATTCGGGCCTTATTAAGAAATTATGGGGTCTAAGGGCGAAAAATTATCCAGAACATAAATGTTTATTATTTACAGTGAAATGACAATTTCGAAGTTTCTTCATCCGATGTCAGACACATCTTGCTAAAATGGTGTGTGTTACCCGCCTGAAATGGCATTTGGTATCCAACATCTTAACTTGCAGGCAATTTAAAATACAGGCCTCATTAAGAAATTATGTCGCTTATGGGTGAACATTAGCCACAACGTGTTACATAACACTTAAAATGAAACACGACCATTTCCGAAATTTTTTGACTTTTTAACACTCGAGTAATCTCTAACTTAAGCCAGATTAAGAAATCATGGTGCTTAATTTGTCGTGTTTCATTTTAACTATTATGTAAAATATTGTGGTTAATTTTCACCTTAAACTCCCGTAATATTTTAATGAGGTTCGGGTTTTAAATTGCCTAAGAGTTAGGAAGTCGGATACATCAGACTATTTCAGAGAGAAATCTCAGTATTATGTTTCGCTATAGATTTGCCTTGTGTTTAATTTTCACCTTTAAGCCTTTTGATTTCCTAATGAGGCGATTTTAAATTGTCTGGGGTTTAAGAAGTCAGATATCATACATCATTTTCTCTGTTGTGGTTAAAATTTACCCTTAGGCCCCGTGATTTCTTAGTGAGACTTAAATTTTAAATTATCTTTAAACCGTGTCATACCATCCGCCATTTTAGGGAAAGATATCTGAGAACGGCTCAATAAATTTCGAAAGTCGCAAAGGCCATTTCACCGAGACATCTCTGAAATCGGCTGAAGAAATTTCGAAAACGGGCCGAATTCTTTGTATGTATTATGTCAGACGTTGTGGTTAGGGTGACCAGGTCCAAGACGACTATATATCGATATAAAAATCCAGGACTTGATTAAAACAAAATTTCTACCAATAAAATTGGTATGGTAGCTACAAAACAGGTTTGTGGTAATTTCTTCCATAAAAGCTTCAAATCCGCTACCATTATTTATCATAGACAGACACAAAATTTCAATGGAATAGACATTGACCAGAATTCAGCAAATATTGCAGGACAATACTTATGATTCTTTGGTTCATAAATACAAACCATAAATCAAAAAATTAGACTTGCCAAAGAAAAATTGACTTTTTACAAACATAACCAATTCAAACATTTACTAAATTTTCAGCACCAAACGGAACATGCACATCTGTCAATTGATTTAAGATACATTTTATATCTGAAACCGAATCTATAAGCAGTTTGAGGCCCAAATTCAAGAAATATTGCGAAACACCATTAATCAAAAACTAGAGCCCCAAGTAGAGAACTACAGCATATCTGAACTTTTATCTGAGATTTGAGGTATGAAATGATTTCTTTAAGTAGATAACTAACACAAAATTGATTAATTCCGGCTCTGAAGAATTCCTTAAACCATATCGTACATTGTGAAACACTGCCAAAAACAGTTTGATCGCCAAATTTATTTTTAACATACTTCACCAACTTATAGGAACAAACTCATTTGTTGATGGATTTTAGTAAAATTTTGATCAGAGTTAGTTTTAAATAAAGCATGGCCCAACGGCAAGAAATATTTTGGAACACCGTACTAGTGGTATTATATCGATACCATGGTTTATTTGTTAATGGTTGATTATACCACGAATCCATACAAAGCCGTCAATCCAAACAATTTTCTCCGCCTCCAGTACCAAATGGAAGTGTCTGTGTGTGTTCCATTTTATCGTTGAATTTTATTCCTAATTTATTGAAAGTGTTCACACAACGTATTGGCACATTTTTAAAAGTTGAGAATTTAGTTCAATAGCTTACGGATGCTTGAAATTTTCTGGCTATTTTTCATGTGCTACAGTAAATTATCCCATTCCGTTTTATCCTAAAAAAAAATAATAAAAATTTACACTGTTAAATTAGCTATCTGTTTATCTCGTCGACTAAAAGCATCCAATTGTGTTGAACCTTACTATATTTCAGAGAATTTAAAAGTTGACTGATTTTTGATGATTAAAATAATTTTTTAGTGTCGATCGTGGAGATGTCCTGAAGGTCCCGCTCCCGCATATTTTTTAGAATAGCTAGACCATATAGCTGTCTATGTCACCAATTATGATGAATATTTCACAGAATTTGGAATTTTTAATAATTTTAGATGATTTTAAAAGTTGTTATGTCGCGGATAACAGAGTTGTGGCCAACGTGATCGAATTGTGATGAGCTTTACCATGTTTCGCAGAATAAAGAATTTTCATACATTTGAATGAATTAAATCAATGTATACCGCCGATCGCAGAGATGTTCACCTAGTCCGTTACATATTTTCAGAAAGCTTGGCTTAAAATTCAGAAATGAAGAAAATTCTGTGAAGTAAAGTAAACTTCATGACTACTGGATCAGGATGGCCACGTAGGCTGGCCTGGTGAACATCTCTGCCATCGGAGATATGTACAACAATTTTTAAAACCTTCCAAATTAGTTAAAAATTCTAAAATCGGTGAAGTATAGTAAAGTTCATCACAATTGGATCACGTTGGCCCAAGAGGACTGGTATTCAACTAACCTATTTGAAAATATGGACAGGGCCTTGTAATGTGGACATTTCTGTGATCGGCGATATAACAACTTTTAAAATCATCTAAAATGATTAAAACTTGCAAACTCTGTAAAATATAATAATGTTCATCACAATTGGATCAACTTGGTAACATAGACAGCTATATGGTCTAGCTCCAGGATCGGTGCTAAAAAATTATGTTAATCATTAAAAATCAGTCAACTTTTAAATTCTCTGAAATACCATCTGATCAAATTTGACCTGGACTAGTAAAGAGAACAACATTTTTATGTATTTTAATACAAATCTTTATTATGGCCTTCAAAATAGGCTCGTTTTGAGCCAATACAAGCATGCCAACGGTTGATCCATTTTTCCATACACATCTTATAGACTGGGATGGCCTTTAGTTCCTTCAGCGAATTTCTTTTTATGGCTTCAATCGAGTCATGGTGCGCTCCCTGGAGCGGATATTTGAGTTTCGGAAATAGGAAAAAGTCACAGAGAGCCAAATCTGGCGGGTACGGTAGCTGAGCAATGACTTTTGTTTCTTCACGACCTTCACTGAATGCTTTGTGCCACTCAAATACTTGCGTTGTTTAATTTTTTTTTCCATAGTAAAAATCGCCAGATAAACTTTTCGCGTCGTAAACAAATGGCTCGCAAACTCACACTAATGGACGTATTCTGCTCAAACGTCACACGAATTTCAAATAAGGTTGTACCAACCTAGAAAAAAACAATTTACCAATTCAGTTTACGGGCATGGTTTAAATGGACCAGTCTGGGTCAAATTTGATCAGATGGTATAGTAAGGTTGAGCACAATTGAATGCTTTAGGTCATCGAGGGGTTGGGGAGGGGGGGGGGGGGGGGTTCACGGTTTGGTGGTACGAAAAATCCAAAAGAAAAAAAAATTTAACTTTTAAATGTGGAGGCGGCTTAACAAATTTTACAAATATGGAAGTGACGCCCAATTTTGCTTTATGTATAGATATTTTTTTTTGGAATAAGGTAGCGATAGTAAAAATCCTAATTTCGACTAATTATCTCCATAAACAAGATGAATCCTTAACTCAATTAAAATTTTGTGGATACCTTTGAAGCACAATGTCGCATGAAACGTGATTTATTTCTCTGTTTTTTGTCACCGGACACCCATCGCGAACTTAAAGTATCTTGTATACACATAAAACGGCATTACACAATTTTGGAATTGTACCCGGAAGGAAACACAATCCTTTGAGAAATATGTAAACGATTTTGAAACGTGTTTTTGAAAATCTCGATCGTGCTTTCAGAAACACTGCTAAGGAAGAAACGGAGACCATAAGTGAAGTTACTTTTAAAGAAGTTTTCGAAGTAGTTCAGTCACGCGAACGTGCAGAAAACGACGTATTAATACACAATTCTGCAAACAGTGAACAACAAAGTGTTAACAAAATCCAAAAAGAACGACATCGAAACGTGGAAACATACATACTAAAATAGCAGACAAGTTATATGCAAACCAACGCAAACGTTGCTGGTAACAGAAATTCATGCCCAGTAACAAACTCGAAATGCAATTCATGTATGCGAAATGGACACTACGCTTCCTGTTGCATCAAAACAGGTAGAGCACAAATTTGTCAACACATTTGATTACGATTCTGGGGCCGCATATTCCATCATTGACGAACAATTTTGGAAACAAATAAGGTAAGCCAGCATTAGTACTGGCACCTAAGCTTATGGCATACGGCATTCATAAACTACAAACATTAGGATACACGTAACCTGCAACAATAACACACTTAAGTTACCAGTAATTGTTATGAAACGGGCAAAACCATTTTTGTTTGGGTTACCACATGTTTATTCAGTTACAAAGTCTGAGGCACATACGACGACAGATATAACAAAAACACACACAGCGCTATCAAATACGTTTATTAATTACAGCGAGTTATACAGTGATACCATGGGACGCATCAAAGACTACAAGGTCAAAATACATTTGAAACACGGTGCACAACTGAAACGCTTCGATCCTCAATATTTGTTCAATTCCGGACACAAAATAATATTGAAAAGGAAATCAACAGATTAGTCATCAAAGGCGTTTTAACACCAGTTGATCCAAACGAAACACCTGTCGAATGGGCTACACCAACTGTAAACGTGCCGAAGCGCAACGGCGATATACAAATTTGCGGTAATTTCAGCGTTACAATAAATCCCTGCCTACTGCTGGAAAAACATCCAGTACCATTATTTGACAATTTACGGCGCTCACTTGCTGGTGGGGAACAGTTCGAGGTGCATCCAGAGTCCCAACATTTACGACAAAGATGGATGACCCCCTCCCCCCCCCAGACAAAGAAATTGCTTGCGTTGTTAATGCAGTAAAACAAGGTTGGACACAACAAATGTGCCAACAATTGTTATCAACAAGAATGGTATTACCTACATTATTATGTACAGCCGCATTACAACGTTTACACAGCGGATATCCGGGCATTGTTGCTATGCGCGCAATGGTTCGATACTATTTATGGTGGCCAAAACTCGATTCAGTATTGACGATTTTGTTAAACGATGTCAAAGTTGTCAAGAGAATCGAAACTGTCAACCAGAAGTATCATTATACTCATAGAACGTTCTAGCACGAATCTGGAAACGAATTCACATCGACTTCACGATGTGTTTCTTCGACTTCACGTATTAGGAGCGCATTCTTATTTAGTTATCGGAACACACCACACGGTACAACGGGCAAAGCTTCAGCTGAGTTATTTTTGGAACGATGGCTTCCCACAATATTCGATAATGCTGAACCATCTGTTGAGCGCAACATCAACCAGTGTGGCCAACTCGAGATTGTTAGCCGGAGTCTCCGGATTTTTTTGCGACATCTCGTGAATTTTAATTTTTTTTTTTTTTTTTTTTTCATTTTAATCTTAATTCAAAATTGCAGTTAATGGCAATAGTAGTGTAGAACATAGTTTCTTTAATTAATTTTGTGGGCGAAAATTTTAAAAAATTCTTCCAACCTAATTCTTAGGTTGGTAGCGCTATTAAAAATACAAAAATCCCAAAAAGTTAAGTTTTTCAATATATGTAACAAATTTGTTAAATATTATTTTAATTCGTTTTATTCCTTAGTGGATGGGGCTGCCACCCCGAAACCGCTGCTTTAATGGAAACACAATTTGGTCCAAGTGTGGCCTAAGTTAAAATTCGATTTTTCCTTGAGAATCCTAATATTTGTGATCCTGGAAGTCTAGTATAGATATAGCACAATTGTTCCAAGTTTTGAAAAAAGTCTAAAAACTTCTTTAAAATTGACTTTTTCATTTTAATATTAACTCTTCAGACACAAGATATTTTGTGTACATTAGTAGGATGCCTAGATTTTCGCAAACCATCAATCAGTGATTTAATATCCAATTGTTTACTAAAGCATTCACGGATGCGCGGCAATGAGCATGCAATTAGGTCCCCTCTACCAAAACCTTATAGCAGCAATAATTATACGCTTTTTTCTGTCTATTTGTTTAAACGATCGCAAGTGTTCAAAAATATTTTGTTTGAAAATTTTTTGTTCCAACAACAACTTTGTTTTTCTTTTGGGAACTTAGAATAAGTTTCAGTAATAACTTAAAATCTCGAATAGTCTAGAAACTCTACAATACAATTTCGAAAATTTACCGAACGTCTAATCTCAAAATCTCACAAATTTCTATGTAGGTAAATTTCGAAAACCCCCAAAACAAATAATGTGACGGTAAATCAGCACTGTAACAAGACGCAGCTCCCACCATTGTAAAGTTTGGGAAATTTCGGAAAACCCGAATAATCTCAGAATGGTCGAATACAATCATAGAATATTTTAGCTCGTTATCGCCAGAAAACTCGAATAAATTTAAAATCTGTTAATAATCTTGAAAAATGTAGAAACCATCGAGAACCAAGAATTTATCTCAAGAATATCAAGCAGACATCACAATAATCTCGAAAATTTTGAATAATAGTTAGAATTTTGAGGTCATACGCCACTCGGCGCTATTTAAATTAGGAAATCTAGATAGATAAAAAAATTTTGAGATTAGCATCACAATAAGATCATAAAACAGAATACTATGCTTAATTTAACTCTAACCTAATTTCAAATAATCGAAAAATCTTTAAAATCTTAAATAATATCTACTACAATAGACTCAGTGCCAAACAAACCTCGAATAAGCTAAAAAAACGGATACAAATCCTATAAAATACCAAAAACCTCGACATAAATCAAACCAACTCGAATAATTTCGATATTCTCAAGAACCAAAAATTTCGACTAAAATTAAAATTCTATGGAATAATATTGAAAAATAAAAAAAAATATTAAAAAGTTAGCAATCTGCACAAACAGTAACATTCCAAACAAATCTCGAATAAGCTTATAAATCTCGAAAAATCACTTAAAATACCGAAAACATCAAGGGATATCGAAAGTCAGCATTATCTCGAATAATACTTGTACGCAAGTGGACTGTAATTTCTTAGTGTCTCTCTTGCCGAACGAAATGCACAAAATTATCACATCAATTGAATAACACAGCAAGCAGAAACGAAAAACCGAACAATACAATTGAAATTGTTAAATATGTAATTGTAAGCAATGAACCCAATAGCCAGTAAGGTAATTTGGCATTACTAAATTACTTAAGTAACATAAGAACATAAGAATTATACGTATAAGTATCACATTAATTGAATTATTTTGTTGTCTTTCAAGATTTTAGTTAAAGATAATTTAACTACAGTTTCTTAATTTTAATGATTGCGATGTTTAATTCTCCCCGTGAATCCTCCAGTTTACCTATTGGTAATTTGCAAAGCTTTTGCACTGGACGTTTCACTTCACCAACTTGTGCCTTGATTTTCGCTATTCTCACTAACCCATCGTTTCCTTCTTATAACTCACTATCATCTTTAATGATGACGATGTCTCCGATTACTAAATTTGGTTTTCACCTGTTCCATTTTATACGCTCTTGTAAGGTAACAAGGTATTCACGATGCCACCTTGTCCAGAAATTTTGCGATAACTGTTGAATCATCTTCCACCTTTTCTCATATGAAATTGTACGGTCTTCACATAAATTTGCATCAGGTATAGTTGTCAATGGATGACCTATCAGGAAATGCGCCGGTGTTAGACAATCGATATCCCGTGCTGTACTGCGGCCTCGAATTGAGTAGCCCTTCAATTTCTATTAATAATGTGTTGAATTCATCTGAACCCTCTTCAAATGTACCTTCATAGACTTTACCGCAGCATCCCAAATACCGCCGAAGTGAGGTGCGCCTGATGGATTGAAGTGTCAATTGATTTTATCCTTTAAAAGATAATTACTTAAATCATTATTATACGAACATAGAAATTTATACAAATGACACAATTCTTTGTTTGCACCGACGAAATTGGACCCACAATCTGAATAAATATCAGAACACAGCCCCCGTCTAGACGTCATCCGTTTCAGAGCCGCCAAAAAGTCTTCCGTAGTTATATTAAAAACTAGCTCGATATGAATAGCACGTGTAGCTATAGACAAATGAAAATACATACATAATGTTTCATTGTACGTTGACCCCTGCGATAAATTGGCGTTATGTTAAAAGGACCGGCATAATCTACACCTACTTTCAAAAATGGTCTCACAAATTGGACACGAGCGTGTGGTAAATCAGCCATCTATTGTTGTTCGCTTATTGGCTTAGATTTGAAACACTGTACACATTTTCTTACGACTTGACGTACTAATCTTCTTGCCCCGACTATTCAAAATCTTTGCTTTAATATGCTCAGCAATAATGTGGCTCCAGCATGATGATATTTAACGTGACTTTCTTCAATCATTTTGCGAACTAGTAAAGATTTCGATGGTAATATAATTGGATGTTTGATGTTGTAATCAATTGCTGCACGTGAGAGTCTTCCACCAATTCTTAATACCCCATGTACGTCGATGAATGGATTTAAACAAAGTAAACATGATGATTTACCAATTTCTCATTCCTTACTCAAATCTTTGATTTCAGTGGTAAAAGATTCACTTTGGACCTTCTTGCAGATTTCGATTTCAGCTCGTATTATATCGGTTGAAGTTATTGTTGGATTTCGCAAATGCTTTGGTGTTCGTATAACTTCAGAAAACTTCAAAACTGCAGCTAGAACTTTCACTATTTTGAAGAAACTAGAAACACGCTCTTCTAGTTGTAAGATAACATCGTTACGATCTGAAATAGTAACCAGACATTTTACAGCTTCTTCATTTTTACCATTTACAGAATGAATTAACGATTGCATCGGCCAATCATTACTTGCATTATGTAATCACTGAGGGCCATGCCACCATAAATTCGACTGTTTGAGTTGCGTCGGAGTTGCACCTCGAGATACCAAATCAGCGGGGTTCTCGTTTCCAGCAACATGATTCCAATGATTTCGACTTTACAGCTCCAATATCACTGACAAACGGTTATTGACGAAGAGGTCACCTTTCGCAGGATAATTTGATAACCAACTGAGTACTACGGTGGAATCAGTCCACGCATATATTGATTTAATTTCAACACCAATTTCATCTTGCACTTTCTTCATCAACCTGGATAATAGCACCGCTGCACAAAATTCGAGTCTCGGAATTGTTAATGGGTTCGTGGGAGCCACTTTCGACTTGCTCTTATATAACGATACCTTATCTCTCCCTTTGGAATTAGTCACCTTCACATAGATGCACGCACCATAAGCATGAGAACTGGCGTCACAGAAACCGTGAATTTCAGCTTGTGTTGTAGTTTAAATTCACCTTGGGATTTCAATTGCCTCGATTAGTTGTAACTGATCACGCGCATGTTTAACCATTGATGTTTGAACGTTATTGGTAGTTCTTCGTCCCACTCAACCTTAGCCTTTAGCCAGATTGCGGTAAACCATCAGATTGTCGCGTATTTTAGCTAGTTCCAATTCAGTTTTGCATCCTGTCACGATGTCATCTACATATGTATCATGCTCAATCACTTTCGCAGCTTTCGGATATTGTTTCCTACTCATCATTGCAATTTCCTTCAACGTGCGTGTAGCGAAATAAGGCGCAAATGTTGTACCGTAAGTCACAGTTAATAACTGGTAATAATCTACTTGATTAGTAAAATCATCACGTCATACTATCTTTTGCCATTTTGCGTCTTCATCAGCGACTTGAATCTGGCGGTACATTTTTTCTACATCTGTAGTTATAACAAATTGATGTACACGAAACCGCAATAAGATTGAGTACAACGTAGACTGCACTACTGGACCCTTTTCTCATGACATCATTTACTGAATAATCTGTGCTACTCTTGGATGATGCGTCGAATACAACTCGCAATTTCAGCCCATTGAACTGTTTATATTGCCTTTGAAATTCATGACCCTTAGCAAACCTGCTTTCAACAGATCGTAACCTTCTGATGGTTTCATATGTATTGTCACCAAGATTCATTGGAGTAGTTTTAAAGGGAATTCTGACTATAAATCTGCCCTCATTATTTCGTGTAACCTTCGTCCTGTAGTGTTCTTCATAGATTTCATCCTCCAATGTTAAATGTGCCTTTGTTAGCACCCTCTCTAGTTCCCAAAACCTTCTCAATGAACGATCGATTGACTCCGTTGTACTAATTCCAACAAATGCAGGCAACGATACCGATTGTGGCAACTGCCCTGATATGACCCAACCAAATTTGGTATGTTGAGCAAACATTAGGTGTTCATCGCTTCGGATTTGCCCATCAAGTATAATGTTAAAAAACTGGTCGGCTTTTAGTAGCGTTTCAATCGTACCAGGAACATTGAAACTGGGATCAGCAAGATTTAAATTTATGAACTGTCTCATTTGGTCAGTAGTAAATGCCCGTTGCGGTAGTGTCATTTTTCCCAGAACATATGCTTCTACCGATGTTACGGAATCATATTTAGAATTAAGTTCATATTTAGATTTTTTTCACTCTCAGCTTACATCGTTGCACCAAACTTTCACACACAAAGGCCGCTTGAGATCCATAATCGAGTAGAGTACGGCAAGAACCTATTACATGGGCATCATTGCCCGAAATATAAACTATAGCAGTTGGTAGTACAACTTGATTATGCCTTGTGACACTTCGCCACCCATAACAATTTTCTCTTTTGTCACTTCTTCATTTGACTGCACGTCTTCATTTGCCACATTAGATTGGCTTGACTTTGGCCCATTTGCAAATTCTCCATGGAGTAACGTGTTATGTTTTCGCCCGCAAAGATGAATATCGAATTTTTGAAGTACATCTAACTACTCCATGATTTGATTTGAAACAATTATAGCATAATCTAGCAACAGACCAACCATTAAACGTTGAACATTTATACAACACATGATCTTGGTGTGCACACACTGGACAAAACTCCGCCTTTGATACGACATGACCTCTTATTGTTGGCTTAGAATGTTGATTCACACGTTTCACGGATTGTACCGACTGAATATTTTCTAAATCGTCGACCCGATTTTGCAAACAATCAAGTAATGTTTTGATTGTGGGAAAATCCTCTTCTCTTGTTTGTTCCATTCATTTGGGTTCTTTTCGTGTCATTATCTAGCTTGTTTAAAATGATCCAAATGATCCACGAATCTCTTTTTTCGGCTTCTGTACCAATCGCCCTGAATCCTCTCAAAATTTCCTCAGATGTGTCCAACAACTTACGGATACTATCAGTTGATGGAACGCCAATTGTCGGTTGGTCCAGAAATGTTCCGAAAAATGAATTCACAATTTGCTTTTTGCGACTATAACGTTCACGCAATTTTTGAATTGCCAATAAATCGTAAAAGGTATGCCAATCCGAATAATCACCGGAAAAAATTGGTACTGAAGACTTAGGTAATTTGAGCTCCTGGGCCCGATTATGACACATATGTTTGGCATCATTTTGAGACATCGTGAAATTCATGCTCGATTCAGTTGACTTCATTCTCAACCATAAACCCAGTTTCGCCTCTATATCAAAACATTTCTCTTCGACCCCGTTGATTTCTAACGGTTCATCTGGATTCGTTTTAATTAAATCCCGTTCGACTTCTTTAAATTTACGTAGGGTTTCATGCATTGATATTAACCTAGCTTGAACACCTTCCAAAATTGCCTCGTCAGATAAATTATTTGCGAATTCCAGTAGCAAATCAATTTTACCCACAAACGATGCACGCTTAATATTTCATAGCTGAATCACGAAACACAATACACTCTCAAATCACATCCTGTATTATTCACACAACTTTATGTTTTTAGTTTTTTCCCATTCCTACGACTTTGATTTACTCAGACGGTCACAAATCACAATGCACAATAAATTTCACTGTCCTGTTTGAACAATTTCCTCTCACTACCGTTAGAAAATCAAATCGAAAATTTTCACAAATAACTTAATCAATTTTGTACCGAATTTTACATCCGGCTCGAAGGACTATTTAATGTACGCAAGTGAACTGTAATTTCTTAGTTTCTCTCTTGCCGAACGAAATGGACAAGAAGCCGGGAAAAAAATACTTAGCTAATATGAATTTTATCGTTTCAGTATCGAACCCAATATGTACCTAATTTTTGCCTATTTTTGCTTTATTTACCTTTTTTTTCGTACCAAAAATTCAAAAGTCTCCGGTTACGGCCAAACGAAAAGCTGGTAACCCTAACATCAACAGACACAATTTGAAAAGTCAACTGTATCACGATCGAGATAACCTCAAAGAACGACATTTTCAATGCAGGAGATAACGTACGGGTTCGAACAAACAATGACACGAAATGGAAGCATGGTACTATCTGTCGACAAAATAACAGATAACAGATTGTCATATTCATATAGTGTTTGTTAGTGTATTATTTTCTGTTCTACTCTCACTCTCAACCTATCACATGGTCGCGAAAATAATGTCGTTGTTTTGATATAGCTGTCCTTTTCCTTCCGTGTTTTGTTTTTTATATTCGTGATTTATTGTTTTAAACGCATTAAAGGTGGATTTATATTATCAGTTCCTTTCAGTTCCTACTCGTATCGTGTCAGACAAAAAAAACATTGTAACATGTACTTTCTATATGAGTATTTATATTATTATCCATTCCTTTCCGTTCCTACGGTACCGACCGATATTGTTGAAAAGAATGTTTTGTCTGATATCTGAAGTCGAAAAAATACGAATGAATAGTGAAACAAACAAAAATTGTAAATTGCTACTAAAACATTTTTGTATTTTTGTGTGTTATCTTTACTCTATACGTAACCCAAAGATACGAATATGGTATAATGATAATCATACGAAGAAAATGCCTGAATTGAAAGGTACGGATAGTATAAATTGATGATGTCTGACACGATACGAGTAGGAACTGAAAGGAACTGATAATATAAATCCACCTTTACAAGTTGCATCGTAGTTTATCATTAGTTATTAAAATGACATCAATAAGGGAAGATGTGCGCAAAAAAATTTTAGTACAATTCGCTAGTGATTCCACATTGAGCACAAAAAAACTTGCAAAAATTTGTAATACAAGTATTAGAACAGTCCGTAGAAGCAAAAACTAAGAACTGGTCGTCTGAGTGGTGTGATGGACAAAATAATTGCCAATAAAGTTGTTCGTCTTTATATGAACAATCCGTCACTATCGGCCAATGTTTATTTTCGAATTTTTAAAGGATCCGGAGTCGGAGCTGGAGCCATGTGGAATTGACCAGCTCCGGCTCCAGATTTTTGTTTGTTTTTATTCCTATTTTCCTACGTATCTCAAATATTTGTATATGAATTACCGCAGTTCATTTTGGCATTCCAAATCGTATTAGCCGAAATTGCGGTAAATTTAAAAAATTTGGGTCGACATTTTTGTGAAATCTTTAATTTTTTCCAATTTTGTATTAAGCACACAAATCGAAATAAATATTTTGTCATCACATTTCACGGAAAATTGTTGATTGGAATTTATTGATGTTAAACCAAACAAAAAAATTGGAAACATTTTAAGAAGAATTAATATGGACTTTGACGAGACTTTAACAAGCTGGGATGCTTTATTGTTAACTTTGCTGTTGGCCATACTTAAAATACTTACCTTAAATTTGTACATAAACCTTTTCAAACCAATAATCGCGGGGTGTCAAAAAAAATTGCAATATTTTCAATTCCATTGCAAAATAGCCAACGATTATTCAAAATCTCTCAACGCGATATTACAGCTACAGAGAACTGGAAAAAGCCATACCCGAAAATGTTGTTTCTTTTATGTAAAACTCAACTCAAATATGGAAGATTGCAATTTGAGCCAGAAATCGATGTTTTTTCCGTTCGTTGGCAAAAGAATTGAATGTTTATGAAGCAACTGGAAGAATCGCAAATAACCTTTAGTTTATTTCTATATTTTCTTTTAAAAAACAAGGTAACTGAAAATGTCACAGTAGCTTTTAGGAAAATATTCAAAATCTGAAACTTATTTTTGAAAATTTAGAAAATTGTCGAGTTATTTCCATTCATAACTCAAAATCGATTAAAAAACACAGATTTGCTTGAAAAGGACAAATGGTTATGAAATAAATCTGAACAAAAAAAAAAAAAAAAAATTAAAAGCTACTGTCATTAAGAAAAACCCTCTTACATTTTTTCAAACCCGTTACAGATTCTATCTATTTTGAGTAACAGCTTAACAGATAATCCTACGGATGATCCGAGCCGCCTCTTTTAACAGATGATTTTCTCCAGCAACCACCGACACGCTATCTCCTCTCCCTAAGACTGAAACTCTGCGTACTTGTAGAAGTTCCACAGTTTAGAGATGACCTATTGTTTGTTACTCGTTCCGCCTGGTAAGAAAAAGGGGAACTAATTTCTTATGAAATTGAAATGTATCGTAAGATATCTTTGGAATAAAATTGTGGCTAGTCTTAAATGCACTTTTAAATGCAATAATCTAATATTGATATTGTACAGAAAAGGCTAATATGGTGTCCCTGCGGTGACCTTTGGAAATTAACGCCAGTTACTGCCAGCTTGCCAAACTAAATATATATTTGGTGTTGGAGCTGGAGTTGGAGCCGGAGCCGAACATTTTGTTTAGACTCCACAACCCTGATTCCTACACTGAAAATTGCCTGAAAGCAAGAATTCTTCCTTTCATTCGAAAGCACGAAGGACCAGTGCTGTTTTGGCCAGACTTGGCTGCGATACTCTATTTGGGTAAGGCGATGGACTTTTATGAAAATAACAATATTCGAGTCGTACCTAAAAGTCACAACCCACCAAACTATCCACAACTTCACCGAATTCAAACATATTGGGCCAAAACAAAAGGATTTTTACGGGAGAAAAGTAGAATGACTAGAACAATAGAAGAATTCTCCAAAATGTGGATGTCGACCCAAATCAAAATAACTGAAGGTGGTGTGCAGACTTTAATTATTTTTTTTATAAATCATAATTAATTGTTATTTTCGAACAGGCGTCATTATCTTCGCGACCATGTGATATTTAACAAAGATTACAGAAAACCCAAAATCAAAACGTTTAATTTTATCCTTCTTTTATCCTTCAGTTGTGAATAAGTCCTGTAAGTGTGGGTGATTATAAAATATCTCCTAAAGACGACGACAGGTAAATATTAAAGAATGATCGTATGATTATTTCAAATAAGACATCAGGGCCTCAAAGTGTTTTTTTGAAGCAGCATTATACGATGATGGAGTGGCGCCAAGTAAACGATTATGTTAATTTATGTACACCTAATCAATTGCAAAGATCATCCACGACAGTTAGTCCCCAGTATAATTTTATGTTTTTATCGTGATTTTATGTCAATATATGTATGGTTTAGCGATAAGAAACTGCGTATACATCGATGATGTATCGCGCAATAAAAAAAATAAAAATTTAGATAATCTGCCTTGAACTCTCTCAATTATTTATTTAATTTTTTTGTGTTCTGTTATAAGATGCAATGGTAATAAAAAATAAAAAAAATGCAATTATTTTATCTACGTAAACTAAACTAAAAATAAAAAGAAATTTCTCGTTTTATGTTTGTACATATAAATAACCGCCCGCCTTTAAAAACATTTTTCGTTTGATGAAGCCAACAAATTTGTTTTAGTAGAGAGTTTCAAGATCATTGTTGTATATAGATAGAAACATAAATCCATACACGGGCGGTAATGTCTTATGTAATTATTATGATATACGTTTACTTTTATGATTTATAAAGTGCGCGGTTAATCAACAACAAAAAAAAAGAGTCAACTTGTTGTAGTAATTAGTTTTGGCGGCGGCTGTGTAATTGCTACATGCAAGTTCCTCTTATTTTTTTTACCTTTTACATGAAATTATGTAATGAGTAGGTATAGTAGCTCTAAACCCTTCACAAATTTTATTGTCAGTCGACGATTTTAAGGTTGGGGACTAGTAATTTATTTATTGATCTACCTAAGATTTAGAATCCAAAATTCAAAAAAGTATGGAAATATTTTCAGATTGTTATCTACGACGAGCTAATTCGTATTTTCAAAACGGAAAGTTGATAAAACGAGATGATTAGTATACCAAATTCGATTGACGCGTTATGAATATGTTTCGATCTGAACTTGGACTTGAACACTCTCTGTATAGTGGAAATAAAATCTTGTCACCTTGATCTAATTTCATATGGCATTGAGTTTTTTATTTTAGTTTTTAAAACAACTACTATTGTTGTTTACTAATTGTAAAATAATAAAATAATAATTTTTTGTTATTTTTTTTCTTGTCGTTTCAGAATATAAGAAAAGTCATCTGTGCGTGATTTAAGGATTTAAATAGAAAAGTGTGTTGTGTATCTAATAAAAAAAAAAGTTACTAGTTTGTTATAATTTATATAGTGTATTGTGAATGTTTAAAGTTTTAAATATGCCAGCAAATTATTGTGATATGCTGGTACCACATAGTCCACCAATTTTTAGTCATAGTCCACCAACCAGTTATCTAACTGAATATAATTCAGGCTACAATCGATATTACGATCCATTGCGCGGTTTTTGTCGCCCTCAAATGGCACAAACAGTACAAAATCGTAAACCATTAGCGCTGCAAATCAATAATAATTTACCCGTATCACCAAAAAAATCATGCCTATCTCATCGTAGTGATTCAGCACCCGCATTAATGGGACCCCGAGCTTCATCCGACTCGGATGGATCATCGCCCAGTTCACCAAATACGTAAGTTGTTTATTATTATTTTGTTTTTGTAATTGTTTAACCCATGACATAAATTTCCTCATACATAATTGTATGCCCACCAACTGTTTTTCGTATATGTGCTAGTCAAGGTTCATTAAGCACATTGTATTGCAGTAACATATATACATTATGTTAATTGATAAAAAATTAGGTTAAAAGAAAAATACATGTCGGGAATTTTAATGGATTGTTTTTGGCTGAAAATTGATTTTTTACGTCATGACTCGTCGCTCTTAATGCATATTACGAAACTTTTACTATTTAGAGATAATGGAGTTAAATTTTGGTTACGAATTAGGTCATTGATATCATCCAGGGTTTTATGTTTGTATTTTTTTTTTTTTTTTTTTTTGTGAGAAAATGGGGAAAAATCAATGAAAATTTTTTTAGTAGGACAATGATACAAAGAAAATATTCTAGATAGGAAGTTTGTCAGGAAGTAGACTTACATTATATTACAAGTGGCAACCTATAGTAGAATCTCTGAAATTTTCTAATTTTTTTTTTTTTTTGTTTTTCCCTCGTCTAATTATAGAAAAGCAAAAAAAAAAGTCGTGTTCGCCGATGATCAAGGCCTTTCATTAACCGAAATCCGTATCATGACCGAACCATCAAATATGCCACCACACTGGACCCTACAATATTTAGCCCATATAACACAAGGATTAGTGAGCCCTGTACCAAATGAACGATGGACTGTCGATTTTAAACAACCCGCTTCAGATTATCTACAGTTTCGGCAGCATCTCGAAAAAAATAAAGTCTCACTCGAAAATGTGATTGTACGTGAGAATGAAAGTGTTGTGGTCGGTACGGTTAAAGTGAAAAATTTGGATTTTCATAAAGAGGTGGTGGTGCGCGCAAGCTGGGATAATTGGAAAAGTCAAGAGGATATTTTTTGCACATTTTCACAAGTATGCAAATAATTATTTTTATAATTTATTATACATTTACTTATAAAATTTGTTTTTTACAGTACTTCCAAATTAATGGGACAAGCGGAGCGCATGTGCTGTACGATACGTTCTCATTCAAAACCACTTTACCGCCAGCATCATCAAAACTCGAGTTTTGCGTATGTTTCCGTTGTGGTAATGAAGAATACTGGGATAATAACGATGGCTTAAACTATTCACTGTCTAAAAGGTCAACCGGTCTAGATGGCAACCATTTGCTAACGTCTATGAATAAGCTAAACTTAAATGGTGATAGAGATAAACAGAATATTAATAGAAGTAATATTAAATCCAGTTCACCAATTGCTATCCCCAGATATCAAGATGCTACTGCTCAATCAAAAGTTACATCATGGTCTGAATTTGCATCGTGGAATCATTTAGAGAACAATTGCCCGTATTGGTGATTGTAACTGCAAAATGTGTAAATTATTTTTTATTTACTATAAAAAAAAAACAAAAACAAAGTTCTCTTCGTGGATTTATGTCACCCCAAAACAACAACCAAAAAAAAAAATAAAAACAATGTAGTTTGACATGGAACTACAAGAAAAATCCCTTGAGTGTGAGAGTGAAGGAAAGATTTTACGGCTGCATTATAAGAGGTAAGATTTGCACAGTATGTGTACACATATTATATATTCATAAAATAATAACTAAAATCGCGCATATTTCAACCTTGTTAAAGGTTATATCTTTGAAATGATCACATATTTACGATCGAGGTCTTCATCTTTTAAATTTTTAATTATTTACTTTAGTAAACTTGGAATCACTAACCCAATGATATTTTATGGATAATAAAAGCGAGAATAGGAAGTAGAATTACGATTATGTGAACGTTTAGTTCAATAAACTAATGGTGAACAATGTTTATTTTGTAATTTGAGTTAATAGTTAATGGATACCAATGTCAGGTAATTAATGTACCGTTCTATAAAATATTATGAGATAGATTCATATTCAAAAATAAGGGTTAAGAACCCATCTTGATTTCCACGTCCAATCGTAACAATTTTCATTCTTAGTTGTTATTCCGTCTGCATATCTTTCAATTCACTTAAAATTAAAAATATTGTACTTAAAAAAGTGTAATCACATTTTTATATTCTTATCTATTTCCAGATGTGACCACATGGTAATGCCAACTTCCAAAAACCAAACGTGAAAAACAAATTAAAAACAACAAATGTGTGTAACCCGTTAGTATTACAGGAATTGGAAAACAAAAATTTACTACACAATTTTACACACACAAATTTAGTAAACAATAACAAAATATCGCCGGTCGATCGATAAGCACAACCACGTGAGAGTCAAATCAGCATCCATCCATTAAGAGAAAACTATAATGAACCTTTTCAATTTTTTTATTTGCGTACATTAGGGTTACTTGTTTACCGCTATCCTGTATGGAAATATTAATTTTATGCAATTTTTTTTTTTTGGTTCTCGCTTCCTACTTACCCTCGTAGAAAAGTGTAGACTTGTAGAAAAATCGGTTAACATGTAACTGAAATAAGACCCGTATACATGGGACAGACATGTTATATTGTGCCTGGACGCCTCACCCATTAAGTGCCTGATTTCAGTTAATTCTTAACCAATTTTATATTTACAGCTAATAAAACTTTCTACAAAACATTAAAAAAATAAAAAATGTTAGTGTTTTTTCCCTTACAAATAAGGACCACCCTAGCGTACATTTATCTAACTACAAATATTCTGTCTAAAATTAATCAAATGAGCTGGGCTCTCTTTAATTTTTGTTATTTATTACTATTCGCTAATTTTAATTTGTAAAACAAAAAACCATTCAAATTACAAAACTAATTGAAAATTATGAATGAATTTTTTTAATTTTAATAATTATTAAATTTTTTTTTGTTTTCAAAATTGTAACTAAAAGACTGATCATGTCCATCATTAAAAAAAAAAAAAAAAAAAAAAAATAGTAAAAATTAAATATTAAGAATTAAATGTCTTAATATATAATTTTTTTGTTTGTTTTTTTTTTATTTTTATTTTTTAAATTAAGATTTTTAATATTTTTTTTAAAAATTTAAATAAAAAAAATAAATTACTTGTGTTTGCTCAAATCCTATTATAATTATTATTATTTTTTTTTTTTTTAATAATTATTATTATTGCTCATTATTAATATTATAAAAATATATATTTTTTTAATGCATACAAACAAAATACTTTAGATTAATTAATTATTATTAACGATAAATACAAATGGCCATCGATTTATTATCCTTTTTTACGATAAAATGGCGGAATACTCAAAATAAAAATATTAAGATTTTTACACAAACACACACACACACACACACAAACACACATATTTCGTTGAGTTTTATTAGCGAAATTTATTTAATTAATTAAATAACCGTGAAAAACAACAGATACAGACGAGAAAATAAAATAGTCGGTAATTTTGTTAACATCACAAAAAATTTAACCGCCATAAATTTTGTTTACGTACCAATACCAACATGATAAGAACAATAATAAATTGATATCAAACGAATTTATTATTAATAAATTAATTAATTAATTTATCTAAAAAGAAATTGATATTATATGATAAAAATAAATAAAAAAATAAAAGATTATAAAAATGTATACATATTTTTTAGGTTAATTATTTTTTAAAAACTATTATTAATTATTTTGTGTTTGCTACAATTTACAAATAAATTAAATACAAAACAAATAAATAAAAATTATATAGAACAAAAAACAAAAAAAAAAAAACAACAACAGATCTTTTTATCTAATTATATACTTAAATATAAATATAGCATAAATTGAAAAAAAAAAAATTGCTTATTTACTCTACTCTTCTTTATACGTTTTGTAAATAAATAAAAGAAAAACCTCTAATAAATTATATTACATAAAAAAAGCGATAATAAACCAACATAGCTTTAAATAAAACAATTATATTTAAAATTATAAAAGAAAATAATTTGCCACACACACACACACGCTATATTACATAAATGAAATAATTTTTATTTATTAAAAATTGGTTTATTTTTTGCTATAAATGTTGAGATAAAATACGAAATTTTTATATAATTAATAATTAGGTACTATTATTTTTATTATATACCACTAACTATGGTTATATTATAAATAATACAAAGAGAAAATGATGAAATTATTATTATTAGTTTAAACAAAATATTATTTTATTATTATTATTATTATTTACGTTTATTATAAATTTTTATTAAAAAAGAAAACAAATATTCATATAAATAAAATATTATTTAAAAAAAAAAAAAAAAATGATGTTTTTTTTTATCGTTACTGTACTGAGGAAATATTTTAAATTTGATTTGAGAGGAGTGCCAAAAGTGGCTGTTACAAGCCACATTTTTTTATTAGCTCCGGATGGATTGTATCCAAATAAAGCTATTTATACATATAATTAATTTATTTAAAACTAATATATAATTTTTCATTCAACATTTTAGCTCAGTATGCAGCTCGCGCTAAGATAAATTTTCCATACAAATTTGACGTAAAATTTAAATGACAATTTCGCTCAGCGGTATGCACCTTTGCGTGAAAAATTTGAAAAAAGATCAGTTGTTTCATTCAAATCTAGATTGCGCCACTATAAATTCTCCAAAATTTTTAGCTGCAATTTATCTCACAAGGACAATAATTTGGAGATAAATTTTGACGGTTTTGAATATTGATTCATTTTATAATCGAAGTAGCCACGAATTAATTTTTTATATAAAGAAGACAGAAGTCAAAATGGCCGACCAACATTACGAAGTCGAGTATTTAGAGGATTATTTGGACGACGATAATGCTGTGGATAGTGTAGATATAATAACCCAAAGCATTGAAAGCAAATCTGTAAAAACATTAACAAAGAAAAACCAAAAGTCGAAAAAAGTGAGTTCAATTCAGTGGAAAAAAGGAAGTTATGTGCACTAGTGAAAAGCAATCCATGTATTTGGAAATTAGAAGACAAACTTCATAAAAATTGCCATGCTGTTGCCGGTGCTTGGTCCCAAATAGCCAAAGAAATGGAAAAACAACGTAAAATAATAATTTAACTTATTGTAATAATTATACATATGCATGCTAAACATTTAGTTGAAGAGTGCAAATCAGTCTGGAAATCTCTAAAGGATAGCCGACGCTACCATAAGTTAAAGGCGAGAAAACCATCAAAGTCCGGAAATCCAGCTCCTGATCATGACATGGATGTGGGGATGAAGAAAACTTGTTTTTCAATGTGGATGAAATGAATGATTGGGAATTCGAAGGGGACGTGTCATTCATATCATCTGCATCTTCAGATAGCAGGAGACGGTAAGATTTAGCCTTAAATGACAAAATTTTTTCTAAAAACTTATACGTCATCTATTCAGAACGTTTTCTACCAGTACAAGGGATGAGGACTCACAACAACATGAGAGTGGCATTGAAGACAATAATGCTTCAAATTATTCCTATGTAAGTTTCGTATGTATTTCCAAAATTTTATTTTTAATTCGCAAATTATTTATTCAAAATAGATGGGGAAAAGAAATTCAAAAGCTGCGGTTGCATTGAGCAGTGCGGAAAGCTTAACAAACTCCCTCAATGAGTTTATAAACATGAAAAAAAAATGCCATCGACTTCTCGAGATTCTGTGCGTTATCAACAAAAACTCGAGGTCATTTTAAATAATTTAGACAGGATGCTGCAGAAGTTACCTGACGATATAGTTGAGGAATTAAATTTCAAATTCCAGGAACAGACGCTGGAACAAATTCGAAAATTAAATGGACATTTGAAATAAGAATTGAAAATATATTTTTGTTTAATTATTAATTTTATTGTTTAATTACATAGCTATTTCATTAGAAAACTGAATTAAAAAAAAAAATATTATTCCAAAAACACGGACCTGCATTGCCACTCCAATGCGCCGACTTCCGAATTCACGTAATCTTTTATGGCGTTTCGTACAGCCTTGCCAATATTATTCTGCCTACCGGCATTAACTGAAATTCTGCTCGAGAATAGAAAACTTTGGTTGATTTTGTTTCGCCAAACTCCTTGTACAGCTTTCCATTCTCATAATAATCGGCGTAATTGGCTGGTACATAACTAATTTTATTTGATTTTATCAAATAATTATGCAGATAAATAATTATGTGCCTATTTTTTGTGCCCTGTCAGGTCCGCAAAACATTGTTCTCTTCAGGCAAAGCCACTTTGCAAATAGAATGCCAAAAGCATTTTCCACAACGCGCCTTGCTCTACTGAGTCTGTAATTAAATACGCGTTCTTCGTCAGCCAAGCGCTGTGGCGTGCGAGATACGTATGGCTTCATAATTCGTTTATACAAGGGGAATGCATCGTCGCCGACAAAATAAAACGGAAGTTGTATATTCCCAATGAAATAGTCTTCCGGAAAAGGCGTTTCATCCGCTGGAACCGCTTGCCCAATTTTGGTTGCACTAAATACACCAGCATCACCTTCGCTGCCATGTGCTCCAATATCTAAATATTGAAACCTGTAATTTCCATCAGCAACACCCATCAAAATAATATTATGGAACTCATAAAAAAAAAAAACACGTTTAAATTAAATTTTCGCAATTTATTAAATGACTATCTTTACTTTATGGTTATAAAAAAGGCTCCCGGAATTAACTGGACATTTTAACGCAAAGTGCTTACCATCAATTGCACCGAGGCAGTTTGAAAAGTTCCAACTGGCATTAAATTGATTGGCTGTGTCCAGAAAAGAACCCTTACTTAATTTCGGTATTTCAGCTTTTAAAGCAATGGAAATTGCATCGCTTACTTCATCTAATATTTTACCAAAATGTTGCTTGCTGATACGGTACATTGCTGACATATGCCTTTGTATTGTGCCGGATGCAAAATATCTGTAAATAACAGGCATATTATCAATTTTTTGTATGCAGAAATCAATACATAAAGCTGCATTGCCAATATATAAGACTAAAAGTGTACTTGAACAAAGAAAGATGTATGTAGCTATTTATTTTAAAATAAAATAAGCTGAAATTTCTTACTCCAAAGCGATAGCGAGCTTCTCTTTCGGACTGATTCCATCATTTGGTCGGGATTGGATTTTGGGCATCAATAATGGCTGAAACATTTGGTATAAGTTGTCAAAATCTAACACATTCATATGGAAGTTTTCATAAAAAATTCTCGAGTTGGCTCTCATATCATTAAACTAGATAAATTAAGATAAGAGCAAACATCAAAATAATTAATGAAATAAACAAAACAATCTACCAAATTAATGCATACTGCATACATCTTTAAAGCGTCCCATGTTTCGCCTGTCTTGTAAATACGGATTTACTCTATAAGCAGGTCTTCTTCGTTTTACACCGTATTTTATTAATTGAACAGCAACGGCTGCAGCACCAATAAAAATTATATCCTCTTCGACACTGGAATCCATTATTTTGTATACTATTTATAAACCGTTTAGCAATTTTCAACAATTTTTTAGAAGTGTCAAAAAGTAATAAACTAAAAAAAACTTCATTCAAAAACAAACGAATAATAGTCAAACAAAATCAACAAAATTTATCTCTACACGAATTTTTAACTTGACAATTTATCTGTAATTAAATGGAGACTTGTGGAGACCGCGCTACAATTTATCTTACACCTACTCTCCACCTGCCATTAACATAGAGTTATACCATTAAAATTCGAACAGTTGCTAGTGGAGACACGAAATTGCAACAACTTGCCATATGTCATACAATCATTTGCTGCCAAGAAGGCATAACTTGATTGTATACCAAAATTTAACATTTCTTGGCTGGATTAAAAAACATGGTTACCAGTTTCGAATGGAAGTTTTCTAATTTGTAGTTAGAAAGATTTTTTACAAAAATTTGTCGTGTCACAAAAAAAAAAAAAATTTTGTTGAGATATTTTTAAATACATACTTAAAAATATGGCAGCCAAAAAAGAATCATTAAAATACATATACGTGTGACGATCTTTTTTGCAAAAATTTTTGCACAATTTCTCTAAAATATCAAAGCGCAAATGATTTCTAACCGTCAAATTTATTGTATGTTTTCCTCACCCGACGCCATTTTTTATATTTTTGTTACAAGATATGGTAATTGCAATGGTAAAATTAATGTCAGGTGGAGTAGCCGGGTTAGCACGAGCTGCATACTGAGCTTTTAGCTAAAAATCTATTGAAAAATATTTAGTTCTACCTATTTATGCGGTGCTGCTATCGGCAGCAAAGAGAAATTTGAAATTTTTTTTGTTTTTTGTACAACCCTTGAAAATGTGTAAACTTCATTTTGGTTTAAAAATGTTTATGAATTTCAAATTCAGTTTTTTCTAGAGCCTGTAAATGGAAACACGTATAGAGAGTGATAGTGGACATTTTTTGGAAACTTTTTATGTTTTATTTTTTTAAAATGAAAAACAATAAAAGTATAAAAGCAGGATCGCAACATAAAATTAAAAAGTGCATGAAAAGACTACAAACATTAAAAATTAGTGAAATAGTGGAATAGCAAAATGGCGGCAGTCTAAGCCTAAATGAAGATTTTAAAGGTTATAATGAAAATAATTTAATTTTAAATTATAAAAGAAAAGTAACTGTAGTGTATTGAGCCACTCTAAATTGTAATTAATTAAATGCAATGTATTTTTCAACACATATGCTTACATATTATAATTACTGTTAAGTATTGCATTTTGGTTGTAATTTGTATTATTTTATATGTTTCTATCTTTATTTCTTTTATTATTAAGACACAATTACTTTTATTTTATTTACTTTTTACTTCTTATATGGGGGCGAGTAGCGGGACAGCAGAGACGCAACGATTTCAACAACAACGTCAAGAGCAATACTAGCTACAGTTAGTACAAATTTGGGTGACTGCATGGGGACATAGTGATGGAACGAAATCTCGCCCCCTCACAACTGCCGATGGATAAAATGGTGGAGAGAATAATAATAGTTGTTTTCAGCTTTTCAGAAAGAAAAACTTGCGGCACCAGGAAATTGTGTTGTCATTATTGTGCTGTCATAAAAAACACTAACTATCAATCGCTTGGTGTCTGTAACCGGGTCGAGTCTGTCCCTACTAATAATCCTATCCCATCCCGCGATGTTGTTATATGTAAAAAGGGTGTACGATGGCTGCCTGGCCAGGGGCGGATATCACACTAATTAGACTTACATGGTTATCGATGTGGCGCCTTTCTTTACGGGGTTTTGGCTTCATATCAATTTACTTTTTATTTCTTATTTACAAAGTTTACAAAGTTTCTGACACTTCTAACTCCTACACATCTAGCTTGTGTCGCCCTCTACATCATCTTTACATGTACTCTTTTACTTCATACAGGGGAATCAAGAAAGCAAAAAGGAACTCATGGGAAAATTTCGTTAACGGTATAAACCCAACACTAAACAACTTTGGAATAAAATTAACAAACTTAAAAATAAAAATAGAAGTGGATGCAACCTACTAGAAGACTACGAATTAGCAAAAAAATGTATGAACGAGAATTTTCCAGTTACACTAGAAGAAATAATATTACCGATAGAAAAAGTTCTCCTAAAGTTGCTTAAGCCCTTGTCTATTTAATATTTATACATATGAGCTTCAGAAACTACCAATTTTATTTTAAAAAGGCTAAATGAGAAATTAAAGCAATTGGGATTAAAAATCAATCCAAACAAATGTGCGTTCATTAGATTATTCAAAAATGAACCATCAAATTTTGAAGCAAAAATAGAGAACATCAGACTAAAAGAAGATAAAAACTCATAAAACTACTGGGAATCACAATCAACAACAAACTATCATTATTACCACATTATAAAAAAATGTCAATGGAAAAATCTCTTAAAAACCATTACACATAAAAATGGAGGTACCCATCCACAAAAACTACAAAATGTATACAAAGCTATAATTCAAACTAGAGTAAAATATTCAGATATCATCACACCTACCTATATAAAAAATTGCACAAGGATAAAACAAAAAATAATCAACCTAAAATCTGAGGACATGCACGGGAATGTTAAAAACCACACCGATATCAATCATATTAGCAGAAATAGCTACGCTGCCAGCAGAACTAGACAGCAAGATAACAACACAAGAATTCAAAATCATTACATAATGGAGAAATTAAGAAGGTTATACAGCGAACATATTTTCTGGCCAAAATCGCTCAACCTAGTAATAAAATAATAAAGACAGTAAAGGAGAGTCTTAATCATATCGAGGTCATGTCATATTATATAGATTTACTTAACAAACACAAAACCTTCACTCAATCACTCAACCAAAATAATGAAGGAATAGGACAATTAGGATATTTGAAAATAAGGTTCAGCCCAAAATGGAAGAAAATGATAGTTTGTGCATTGTGGGAGATTTTAACTTACCAAATTTACACCGTTTGGTAACACTACCGATGGGTCTAAATAATGAAGTGCACAATCATAATGACACACTTCTGGATCTAGTTTTCACTGACGATAATTTGCATGGCTCGCATATTAAGCATATACACCGTTATTATTTAATCAAATTATGGCTGACCGGTTTTACGAAATTTTATATGCGGCGATGGATTCTTTTATTCCATAAATTGTCAAGAAACATAATTCATATCGTGAACAGTGGTTCAACGAAATAAAAATCTGGCGAATTTGCATAACCGTAAAACCAAGGCGCACAAACGGTATACAAAGACAAACGCATCAGACAATGTATAATCAATGTATTCTCACCTTCGTTATGAGTTTAAGGTTTTGAAACAATTTATGTAACTTGTTTTTGGCATTTAGAAGAAAGTCTATTGATTATCCGTTACCCTTGAGTTATAATGATAGGCAAGCTCATGATCTACAACAGGACATTACTCGTTTTTGTGATTGGACTGTCGAAAGTCGTTTAGTTCTCAATATCTCCAAATATAAAACTAACAACTCCGTACAGTTTACAAGACGTGGAAACTAATAGAGTTACTCAGTTTTGTTTACATGTAACTTAAGTTTTACTAAACATATAGAAATAATTGTAGCTAGGGCCGGCTCGTTGCTTGGTTTCGTAAAAAGACATGCTTGTCAATTTTCTGAGCAATACACGGTATAAAACACGGTTCACTTTTGAATCAAACAACAAAACGTTTAGTTCCAACTGCAAGATGTTGTAACAGTTCAACATAAACTAGGAAACCGCCTGGACCTAAATTCTGAGACAAATTTTAGAATTCCTTTACTTAATGAATTTCTAAATTTATCTCAAAATATATTGGTATAATAGATTTAGATGAGTCTAAAAAAAATCTCTAAAAGGTTTTTAAATTTTAAATATTTTTAAAATTTTAATTTATAAAATTACTTTGATACTCTCAAAAAAATTAAATTTAAATAAAACCGAAAAATAAAAAACAAAACCGAAATTTGAATGGAAATTAATGTCCCACTCTTAGTATCTTAGATAATTCTGTTGTTAAACAAATGGTGGTTCAACAGCCCTAAGCTCATTAACAAAGGTCTAGCCGTGTTTCTATTTCGAATTAATTTGAGAATTTTGAGAAATGGCGATTTAGGTAAGTACACTAATTGTTGTTGTCATCGATCTAGCATCGTTGTCTTGTCATTGTTTTTATATTTTGATTGCGTAAAATATAGAAATTTATTGGAATTAATATGTCATGTGATGGCAGAAGTAGTAGCATGAGATGCTCTAGAATGTAAGGTATCGAGTTCGATACTATGTAATGTATGCTGTGAAAAATTATAAATAATGTAGAAATATAGTATGTAATTTTTATACAAATTTCTGAATTGTCGGCATTGCGAATCCAAAAAAAAAACCGGATAAAATTCTCACAAATATCGAGAAAAAAAATAATTTTTGGAAATTTTAATGCAATAATGTTACGTAATTAATTAATTATTTAAAAAAATCGAGCCTCAGACATTTTTACAAAAGTAAAACACACGCCCTCTTTTAAGCAAAACCAAATATTTCAGCACTTACCAGAAACACTGTGTAGTAAATGTAATACATATGCCCTAACAGAGATGTCACTATATCGACATATTATAGACACATTGGGTTTTGA
This sequence comes from Tipula vernalis, assembly GCA_958295665.1. Classification (NCBI taxonomy): domain Eukaryota; kingdom Metazoa; phylum Arthropoda; class Insecta; order Diptera; family Tipulidae; genus Tipula; species Tipula vernalis. The sequence goes on from OY282559.1 coordinate 137,512,123, forward strand.
TTGCATAAAACAAACAAATGTATATTAACTTGTATATGATGAGATAGCCGAGGTAGTAAGGTGATGCAGTGTAGTAAAGAAGGTCTTGAGTTCGATTCTAAGCAAAGCCAACGTAAAAATTTGTTTTTAAGATGAAAAATTTTGAATTGGGGATAATCCGAGAAGATTAATCGGGAGGATCGAGGTCGCTACAAAAAAAAATTTGATAAAATTCGTGGAAATAAATTAAAAAAATCAAATTTTTGCTTAGAAAAAAAATTAAGTCGGAAGTTTGAAGAATCGAACTCCAAACCTTTCGCACACCACTCCTTCATCTTACCTCCGAACCACTCATCTCTAGATAATTTCTACTCAGTTTTTTGTTTAAATACTGATAAATTCGGACTTCGGCGAAAAATCGCATAAAATTTTTTGTTATTTTACCAGGCGAACAGAATTTAAAAAACAACATAATTGTCAGCAACGTGACATTATTTTGTATCAAAGCGTGCCACTTCAAGTTATGTGACACTTGAACATATAAAATAAAGTCATATTGCTGATAATTCTACCTTCTTGTAATTTCTGTTCGCCTGTTAAAATGACAAAATTTTTTTGCGATTTTTGATGAAAAAAAAAAATTTAAATTTCTGCTCACCTGGTAAATAAAAATTAACTTTTTTTAATTAAAAAGGCGAAATCATAACTCTAGCAACCACCCAAATAGAAAATTTGGAGCTTTTTATTACAAAAAAGAAATCCTTCAGGTGCGGGGATCGAACTCGAGATCTCTATGGTTTTAATCTGCTCTCTTATGGTAAGAGCACAGAAGAAAGATTAACCAGAACCGTCATAACGCTGTTTTTGTATGGAAAAATTTGGACTCATTTTTTTGACCTTGATTCGCCGAAGGTAAGAGAAAGTTGGGTTATGTATTCTTTGGTTCACTGGTTTTTAATTGAATAATAAAAATTGAGAATCCTTAACAGTATAGTTAGTGAAATTATATGACAAGTTTTGTTTTGACAACATAATTTGTATTAAATATTCAAAAAAATCATAATATTCGAAAATAATTATACTTCAATGTCCAAAAAAGAAGGTAAGATGAAAAAAAAATTTGATCCACGCAATGTCTATTCTGGTTAATCTTTCTTCTGTGGTAAGAGTTCGACCCTCGCGGCTGAAGGATTTCTTTTTTGTAATAAAAAGCTCCAAATTTTCTATTTGGGTGGTTGCTAGAGTTATAATTTCGCCTTTTTAATTAAAAAAAGTTAATTTTTATTTACCAGGTGAGCAGAAATTAAAAAAATTTTTTTTTTTTTTCATCAAAAATCCCAAAAAAATTTTGTCATTTTAAGAGGCGAACAGAAATTACAAGAAGGTAGAATTGTCAGCAATATGACTTTATTTTGTATGTTCAAGTGTCACATAACTTGAAGTGGCACGCTTTGATACAAAATAATGTCACGTTGCTGACAATTCTGTTATCTTTTAAATTCTGTTCGCCTGGTAAAGTAACAAAAATTTGTATGCACATTTTTGAGGGAAAAAAAATTTTTTTTTTTTTAATAGCTAAGTAAGTTGAATTAAAATTTCGGTTTTCGGTAAATTAAAAAATGGCGTAATTTTGGATGGCGTTTTTCTGGATATTTGTGAGAATTTTATCGAATTTGTCCGTTGTACGAATTGAAATAATTTATATCTTGTTAATATATCAAAAAATACATTTTTACTTGTAGCTACAGAGGATCGAACTCGGTACCTTGCATCCTATCGCCGTTCATGCTACCACTTCTGTCATCACATGTATGATACTTACACTAAATTTCCACGTTTTACGCAATCAAAATATAAAAACAATGACAACGATGACAATAACAATTTTTGTACTTACCCTTATGGCCATATCTCTATTTCTCAAAAATCTCAAATAAATTCAAAATAAAACATGGTTAGAGCATGTTAATGACATGGTTAGGGCTGTTGCAAAACATACAAAAATGTTTATACAAGTTATATTTGCCAATTATAACAAAAATATTTCAAATAAAATTTTCTCATCAAGATCGAACCTAGAAAATTCATGTAAATATAATTTTAAAATTCATTTTAGAATTCCATTAAAATCGGTGAAAAAATCACCAAGTTCCTTCCTAATTGGCCATTTTCCAGAACTTTATGCAAAAATCATTTTAGAATCCCATTTCCGCCATAAACGCTGAATTTCATCATAATTGATTAAGAAACGGTTAAGTTCCTTCCTAATTGGCCATATTCCAGAACATCAACTGAACCTCATTTTAGAATCCCATTTCCATTGTGCAAATTGAATTTTATCATAATCGGTTCATAGATCACCAAGTTCATTCCTAATCGGCCTGAATTTGACTTGAAAATGTTATTAACGGATCAACTTCTAAACGGGATATATAAACTTTTTTCATTCGGATGTAAGGGGCAATTGGAAATCAGAGACAGGCCAATCCCGAATTAGGCTCTGTGTGTTTCTCGCTTGAAATCACAAACAAGATTGGTTTTATTATTATTATTATTATTAAGCCTGTATTCCACGAGCAAAATTGACTCACAGGTCACAGAAAAAAAAACGAAAAGAGAAAAATAATCTGTTGCTCCATATAAGAGACAAAGACAAAGTTTTTTTTATAGCAAAACAATTTTGCTAAAAAATAAAAAAAACGCCTTTGTCTCTTCATATGGACCATCAGATTATTTTCTCTTTTCGTTTTTTTTTTGACTGTGAGTCAATTTTTCTCATGGAATTAAACAAAATTCTTGTATGATTGAGCAAAAGAAAAATACGTAGCGTTCAGTGTCAAAAATACGTAGCGTTGTTTCAATATAGCGTTCAGTGCTAAAGGTTCTAAGTTCGATGCGAAACATTGTGGATTTAAAGGGTGGGCCATTTAATTTTAAAAACGCTATAAAATGAGTATACATCTATATGAATGAAAAGAATGAAAAACAATTGGCTTCCTCTGATGACCTTCAGTAACCCATCCTGTGAGTCCAGTTTTCAACAACTTTTTCGATGATTTCGGTGCCTATCTCGCATATAATAGTCGCAATGTAATGTTTTAAAGCTGGAATTGTCTCTGGATTATCCGTATAACATCTATAACGAAACTCCATAGAAAAAAGTCCAACGGCGTCAAATCGCATCTCCGCGCAGGCCAATTAAAATCTCCAAAAAGGCTGATTATTCGATTGCCTGTACCTTGTATGCGAATAATCCGATGTCTTTGTGCAGTATTCTCCTCAGGATGATGCCACTAATGGCCAGTTGCTGCGATCACCGTCGAGTTGAGGTCAATGCATTCTGTCCTACACCATGGGCCACAGCCGCAATATTCTTGGGCGTACGCACTGTTCGAGCTCGGGAACCACCTTCACGACCCGTATTTTTTTCAAAATTCGCACGGTTTCAGCTACACACAACACTGACTTTGAAAATAAGTTTTCAATATTTCGAAACGCTCCTCAAGCGTAAACATGATTGTTTCGTGATACCGAATATCAGACTGATCCTGATGAGCTGTCAACATTTCAAGGAAATCGTTCAAAAACAGTGCTGCCATAGTCTATGATTTAACAACAAACCAATAGATGGCCCACCCTTTAGAACGTTTGATGGCCGATGTAGCAGCGTGGGTAGAGAGAGTACTTTCTTACGGGCTTTCCTCTTTCATAACCAAAAACTATGACTTCTAAAATTGTTGTGCGTCTCTCTGAACGCTCCTCGACGACTTCGGCTAGGTAGTCTGACATGACCAAAAAAAAGTGCTTTTTTTTGGGAAAAATAAAATCCTCTGTTTTTCTATTTTCTGATAGAAGGAAACAGGAGACGATAGAAAACTATTTGTGTCGCCACAAAATAATTTTGTAAATTAATGCGATTTTCGTTCTTCGATAGTTCTTGATCATATTAATAAATTTATTGGCAAAATATTGCTAGTTGAAATTAGGAAAAAAATTGCTCCAGGACAGGATCGAACTGTCAACCTCGGCATCGCTCGACATACTGCTGTATAAGTACCGCGCGCTAACCAATTGCGCCACTGGAGCGTTGAATTTGGTCGCAGTAAAATTCTATCAAAAGATTTCATGAATAATCGGATATTAAAGGACTAAATTTTCGTGTTTCGAAATACATCTTTATGTAGTATCTACTGCCGAGTATTGATAGTGCCAAAATTTCCAAACGGTGATAAATTCACTATTTAATTAATATCCAGTAAAATTCAAGCAATTAAACTATAGATGTCATGATATTTAAAAAAAAAACTATAAATGTTGTGATATTTTTGTTATCTAGGCAGCAGAACACAGAAAATCCAATAAAATTCGAGCCAGTAAACTCTAAACATTGCGACATTTTTTCGAAAACTATAGTCGTGATATTTTGCTCGTAACAAAACATAAAATATGATCACCTCGAAAAGCTTGCTCAGGAAAGTAACGATATTCCATCTCGTTTTAAATGTGCTATTTTGTGATAACCACCTGCTTGTAATTAAGAAAACCGACATAATATATTTTATTATACGAAAATTCTTTATTTCACAATAAAACGTAGAGCTAAAATAAGTGGTTAAAAATAGTTGTTTTACAATCAGATAAAAAATTAAATTCAAAACACAAGCTAATTTATAAACCACCCCTTCCCCTTCCACCCGTCGGACCGCCTTGCCACGGCCCTCCTCTTCCAGCCGCACCTCTACCGGTTCCAGGCGTACCTCTTCCTCTCCCTCGAGCCGCTGGAAATAAAAAACAACAAATATACATTTATAAATATACACAGAGCACCTAACCTAAAAAAAATATATTTACCTTGTGCACGCAGAATGGCCGACTTCCCTCGGCCTGCCGTTCCCGCTTTAGTCCCCTGCTTTTTAAACATCGGGGCATTTTTCAGCATGTCGGGCAGTATCATGAAACGTATTTTTGAGCCACGAATATACACATTTTCCAAATTGGCGGTCCGACCATCACGATATGTCACTGTGATTTGTGTCATTTGACAATTCATATTATCTTCGGCTTCAATTAGTTTTCCACGATAAACTTCACCCGTAATTGTTTCACATGTTACAATATGGCCTTCAGCCTCATGCAAAACTTTTATTGGCACTCCAATCGACATTGTTTAACTGGTTTTTGTGTTTTGTTTTGGAAACGATTTCAAAACGTAACCTCTCTCTGTCTGTACACAGCCGGGTATAAACACAATTTGAACATGGCGAATTTTGGCATTTATCTGATGTGCTGCCAGATGCAAAATTTGTTTTTCGAATCGTATTATACCATTTATGTGTTTACACATCACCATCAATAGATGTCGCTCAATAAAACGTGATTTAAATGTTTTCCGTTAATTCTTCTAATTAATTTAAGTTTATTACATAATTGAGGTTTTAAATAAACACATAACTATTAAAAATAATTTTTCCGGTTCAATTTTCATTTTTTTTATTTATTATTCATGCTTGACAACAAGTTGTTTATAAAATAACTTTGTTTAATCGATAGAATTATTAGAAAATGCCGGTGACAGAACGTTCACGGGATATCGTCGCAAAAAATGCTCGATTTAAAGTGGTTCATAAACCTGAGCCTAAAATTTATGCATCTGGAGTTTATACACGACATAAGTAAGAAATAATTTATACTCAAAATAAATTTTCTATGCTTTAAACCCCTGTTTACAGACCATCTGAATGTGACCACGTTTTCAACTCTCGACCAATTCATCTCCAGCTTAAAACTGCCTTCGAAGGTAAGGAAATTCGAAAAATTGTCGAACGGGATAATGTACGTGAGTTACTAGTGCCGAGTGGAAATGCTAACGTTCACGCAGCCATCTGGAAACGTAGTGATTTAGAACGATTGAAAGAAAATGCCAAAGTGCTGTCGAAAGAGGAGCGGCAAGCAAAACTTGAAAAAGCAGCCGAAGACAAAGCCAACATGTTAAAGGAGTGTGAAAAACGAAGAGAACGGCTAAAACTAATCGATGAACAAAATCAAAATGATAATAAACCAGTGAAAATTATTGACTACTCGGATGATGCAAAAGTGCTTGATAAATTCACACTGATCAAACAGGAGCAGGAGGAAGAGGTGCGCAAAGCCAATCGTATTATACTAACAACAAAATGTCAAATTATTCGGGACGCACAAATTGCCGAGAAATTTGAAATTGATCGTGAATTTCGAAAGGAAGACTTAAGATTGGAGAAGATGGCGCAAGATAATCTCGAGAAAGCACTAAAGGAGGAAGAGATAGAAAGGCAACGAAGGCGAGAACAAACAGAGAAGCATGCGAATGAGTTGCGCACTCAATTGCAGGCGCGTGAACTAACAAAATGTTTTGAGGCGGAACGAATTGAGGCGGAGTCAAAAGCTATGAATCGAGCACAAATAGCCATCACAGAAGATGTACGAGAGAAAGAACGTCAGAAACGGGAAAAAATTCAAAAAATCAAGCAAGACTTGCAGAGGGCTAACGAATTGAGTGAATACTTCAAACAACTGCAATTTGAAGAGCAACGAATTTCTGAACTCAAGATTCATGAGTATATGCGACAAAAGAGTAAACGGGAGGCCGAATTGGCCAAAGAGCGGCGACTGCAGATGGAACAAAAAGAGAGAGAACGCGAACGATTGTTAATGTTGCAGACGAAATTACTGGAAACAAAATCAATTCAAACCGAAATGAATATGCGCCGTGAACAGGAGGAGAAAGAACGAGAATTTAGACGGAAGGAGAAGGCGGCTGTTATTAGGCGCAAGAATTTGGAACAAGAAATATTGGAAGCACGAAATACACAGCTAGAGTTTTTGGTGGGTATCTGCATTTCAATGCTAATGATAAAGACTGTGTCGTTTAAATTTGTAATAATTAATTTTCAGAAACGTGAAAAAGCTCTCCAACTAGCACGCGACGAAGAGGAACACAAACGAATATGCGAAGAACTGAAAGAAGCGCTCGAAAAGGATAAAAAATTAGAAGAACTCAAACACTTGAATAACAAAAAGTATCGTGAAGAAATAATCAAACAAATGAAGGAGCGTGACGTACGAAAACGCCAGGAAGATCGTAAAGCGCGTGAAGAATTCATTGCCAATGAAAAGAAGGAACGTGATCGTGTCGAACGGATTAAAAACGTAATTGCGGTCAAAGTTAAAGAGATGCGTGATAACAATGTGCCGGAAAAGTTCATCAAAGATGTGAAACGTCAATTAAATGCCATCGTGAATGGTGGAGAGGGAGGCCCGGGTGAAAAATAATAAAACGGAAATCGTATAATTTGTCAAATAAAATTTTTCTTATATTTCAAATATTTTTTTCCTTCTCACATTCCTGATTGAATTCGACATAAATCATTTTTTTTTTTGTGTAATTAATTAATAATTAAGGATAAAAGGTACATAATAATAATTTATAATATAACACAATTAATTAAAAAAACAAATTATATAAATTTTTGTTCTCAACTACTAAAACTATTTTTTTTGTTTTTTTCATTTAATTACATTTTATATTATGGAAGCAAACAGAAAACTATAATATTTTTAGTATTTTATTTAATTAATTAACATTAATAATACTTTATTAATTATTTTTTGTTTATTTAAAATTATTGTTTTTCTGTATTGGGTTTGGTTTCAATCAAAAAATTATAAATAAAATTAAAATACATATTAAAGAAAATTTATAATTTTTCCTATCTACCAAATTTTTTATTTATCATTTTAAAGCTTATAATCTACAAAATTAATTAAATTTAGGATGAGTAATCGATTCGGCTTCTCGACATTTACAGAATTTTGCCGTTTGCCCTTTTATTCTCCCCATCCCAAACATGTGTACAGTAGTAAAATTGATTTGATTAAATACTTTTCCTTTTATACAATTATAATTGAATTTAATAAATTTATTTAAATTATTTTAATTAATTAAAATATTTATTTATATATATATATATGAATATATGGCATCCAAAAAGAAAAAATTACACAATAATTAATAATAAAAATTAACGAAATACACAAATCATATGCAGAGTGCACGAATGTATCATGATAGTATCAATATAGTAAAATTTTTCGTGCACCATTTAAAAGGGATAAAATCATGAGATTTCTTCTGGGCTTCTCTCTCACACAACTAAACTTAATGGAAGATTTATAATTGCATCAAAAATCGATTCTTTCACTGGCAACATACTAATACAAATTAATTACTAGACTAGAGACAAATTTAAACGAAAACAAAAACAAATTATGAGTTCCGAATTGATTTAACCTGTTGCCTTCGTCGTGCTAATTCCGACATACCAACAGGTCCAACTTTTGCCGCCTGCGGTGATGCAATCGCACGATACGTGGCATTAACACAACCTTTAATTGTAGCAGTTTGTGTTGGTTCAATTACCGCGGCGAATGTGTCGTGCGGTTTGATCTGTGGCGGAGGTTGCCACAACCATGGATGCCTTAATATCTGTAAAGCAGTCGGCCGCTTTTGTGGCACAATATGAAGCATTTGACGTATTAAATCTTTCACGTCCATTGATATGAATTTCCATTTTCCCGATTCCAAGTCGACGTGGCCTGATCCGATGCGCGCCAATATCATTTCGGGCGAATCGTTTGGCGTGCTCGCAAATGGAGTTTTGCCATCCAGCATAATATACAGGAGTACCCCAAGTGACCATATATCACACGCTAAATCGTATCCCTGTCGTTTGAGTACTTCTGGTGCTACAAAATTCGCTGTATAACAGGGGGTCATGAGTAGACCGTTATCTGCACGCAGCTGCTTAGCAAATCCTAAATCGCACAATTTCAGCGTTTCAGGTCGCTGATGTATTGTGGCATAAAGTAAATTCGATGGTTTTAAATCCCTGTGCACAACGCCATGTTCGTGTAGATAGGAGACCGCTGATACAACCGTTCGTAGTACTGCGCTCGCCTCCCCCTCCGACATCCGTTGTATCGCTAAAATTCGATCTAACAGTTCGCCACCTTTCAGCAGCTCCATAACTAAGTATACATAATTATTGTCTTCGTGCACCCCAAATAGCGTAACAATATTTTGATGATTTCCATATCTTAACAATATTTCAACCTCCTCCCGACAATCGTGCCCCGATTTATTGAGTATCTTAACCGCATACTGTTTTCGTGTCTGTTTATGCTCACATAATCGACAGACGCTAAATGTGCCACGGCCCAATTCCTGCATCATACTGTACTCCTCACCAAATGCAACTGGTTTAACTCCGGGTATATCACTACTGAATTGAGCCGACGTTCGACTTTGTACTGTTACCATATTGCTGCCGTTCGTAATGGTACGATCAGGATCGTCCTGCAGTAAACCAGGTGCAATAAAACTAAAACCACGAAATATTTCATGTGCCGAAGCTGAAACTGGGCCGCCAGGTGAATCACGTGGCGATTTACTTGTATACTCCTGATCAAAGTAAAATGCATCGTCTCGTGACACCGCTGGTATAAATGGTGGACGTGTTTGTTTCTTTTCAAGTGAAGGCCAATCGATAGTTGCGAAAAATTCATGTTTTTTGATGTCTTCGATACCATTTGCCGCCGATCCCAATCGATTTGCTGGATTACGTTTAAACAGGGCCCGTAACAGAGATTGTGCTTCGGCACTTAAATTCTCAGGCATTCCCAATTTTGTTTTTAAAATTTGATTCATTGTCTCCTGCCGAGTACTACCATGAAATGGTAAATTTCCGGTAAGCATTTCATACATTAGAACGCCGAATGACCACCAGTCGGCGGCAAAATGATGTCCTTTCCGGTTAACGACCTCGGGTGCCATATATTCTACTGTTCCACAAAAACTGTATGTCTTACCATCTAAAGGCTGTTTTGATAAACCAAAATCGGTTAACGCTATATGACCATCCTGTAACGAGAAATTAGTTTTAGTACTGCTTTTAACAAATCTTAAGATGCCTCAAAATTAAACTCACTTGATCTAATAAAATATTTTCAGGCTTTAAATCTCTGTAAATTATTCCTATACTATGTAAATGATTAAGAGCTAGTGCCAATTCGGCTAAATAAAATTTTACATCTTCCTCAGTAAACATTATCTGGAATTAAATAAAACAAATAAAAAAGGTTAACACGTAAATTGGCCCGCCTTCATCGATCGTCGGTTTCAACTTACTTCTTTACTTAAACGTGTAAATAAATCGCCACCTCTTAAGAAATCTAATATTAAATATAATTTTCCAGGCGTTTGAAACGCATAATGTAATTTAACAATAAATGCATGGCCCACATCGGCTAATATGTTACGTTCATTTGTACTGCGCACTCGGTCCTTGACTTTGAGTGTGGCTTTCTTTAGGACCTGGAAATATGAAAAAAAAAATTGTTATATGCGTTCAGAATTTCCAGGCACTTTACGAAAACCTAACGAAATTTTAGTACTCGATCGAAATCATCCAATTAACCTACAGGAAGTTGTTGTACTTACAAGTTTCTAATAAAATTGTAAAAAATGGGCATTACGAAAAAAAAGACACTAACCAGAAAATGGTTGTTTGGGGTAACGGTTCAAATGATGAAATTCCCGTTTACTCCAATGCAGAATTTGTAACACTCCAATTCATCAGTTGAGCAAAACTCTGTGTCGGCCGGATTGATTTAAGAATCTGATCGGGATTGATTTAAGAACAATCTTAAATTCCATACTCCACCATTTTACATTCTAATAATTGAATCTTGAAAGAATATCACTTTTGGGGTAAATTGCAAGCACACTACCTTAATCTTAACAATCGGTAATTTGTGATTTGAATGCTTGCTTAAGTGTTTTTCGGAAAAATAGGTATAATATCGATCGTTTTTTTAATAAAAATCGAACTCTGTTCGAACATTTGTCACTGCACTTTCATCGCTCCGCTATATAATTAGGCAATTTAGCCACAGGTTATTGGAACTTACAACTCTATAGGAGCGGGAAGACAGGAGCAGACCATTTGTGGCGGATCGCGTCTAGTTGGAAACATAGTATAGTATAACCCTGTTCATAGAAATTTTACAACTCTATAGAAGCGAAAATGAAGGAGCAGAAATTTTAGCTTGATTCGCGATACCTATGTTGCATTACCAAACCTTATTTATTTAACCTAAAATAATTTTAAACCTAAAGTCCTTTTGTTTTTTGACAGACATTTCTTCTCATTGTGGAATAATTTCGACCAAAACATTTTAGGTCTATATAAATAACAAAGGCTAAATTTCCGTTTGACCGAATTTTTGGCCGCCGGTCGATTGGACGATACAAATATGCTTTTTTTCAGCTTGACGAATAAATTTGGAAAGATTACAATTTGCCAACATTTCCAGGATTCAGGAAAGAAGTGTAATTTGTAGCGATTCACTCATATAATCGCTCAACAATTCGTTCATCACCACAATTTAATTTCAAATCAAATTTCAGGGGTACATCTCTGTGTCTGTTCGTTCGACATTTTCTACTCTTACCAAAAACCAAGTTTCAAAGTCTATACGATTAATGAATGTCTTTGCCGTGGACAAAAATAAAAATAAAAAAAACATACACTCACGTTCCAAAATTTCTGACGCGACATACTCGCCATTTTTCCAGAAATATTAAATTCATAAAATAAAGATAATTGAATAAAAGAAATAGAAATAAATTAGATATAAAAATAAATAAAAAGTAAATTTACACACAGTGAAATTTAAAGTTATCGCGTTTAATGGTGGTGGATTTTATCCGCAGTTTGTATTTTATTGTGAATACATTTTGGCCACATATTCATTTGTAAATTGTGTGGCCAGTATAAAATTTAAAGTGAAATTTATTTGTGCCCCATTGTATCGGCAACGAACACGATAATTGGTGACTTTCGACGACCGTATTTACGGCATAGAGCACATAATTTGAAGGGCGTGGTACGTAACGCCAAAACAAACAAAAAAAAAGGGAACATTAACAGAAAATTTTGAAGTTTTGTGAATAAATCGGCCTGGTGCAATAGCACCGGCCATTGGGTAAGCAAAATATTATTATTACCACATTCATACATTTTTTTTTGGTGTCGAACATAATCTAACATAAAGCTCTCTTTTACGTTACAAATTTTGCTGAGCAATTCACAAAAATAACCCCAAAAGGACATACGTCAACGTAATACAGCTATAAAATCATAAATTACAACAACACATTTAGCAACAGTTTAACACAAAGAAAGAAGACGAACGAGGATTTATTGGGCACCTACACAAACGACGCAACAATTGCATACAGTTTACAAATTAAACAAAAACCAGGGAAACGTGAAAATATTAATGATCAAACATTGAATAAATATTAGAAAAATCAACGGTAAATCAACAAACAGCCATAGAAACTGTACACGAAAACCAACATACTTATATACGCTATTATACAACGGTGCAACGAAAACATAACAATCACCGCAAGTACGTGGAATAATAATTTAAGGAAGCGGAATAATTACAATTTGAACAAAATATATGAAGGAAGGCCAAACACATATGGTACAACATCAGCAATCTAAAACCGCAAGTTTTAAAAAAATTATTATTTTTTTTGTTGCTCTCAATTTTCAAAATAATCAGCAGCAACAGTCCAAACATTTTTTTTGGCTAATTTTAAAAAAATTTTAAATTATTTCATTTACTGTCGTTATCGACTGGGCTGCTAGTAAAATTATAAAACTTAAAATTGTAAAATTATATAAATTTTTTTTACACCCCTAACTTTATAAATAGCATCATTATAAAATTTCTTTTGTACAATCTTCACCACCATACCGCATAAAATCTGGGCTTTGTTAATCATATTTTGCTTTTACATTTTCGCACATTTATTTATTTATTTTTATCGTTTATACTTCCGATCCATAGTGTTCTCATTATATATCGGCGTGTGACGAGTCGAGACCCAAGACCGTACTTGGACCATCTCGTCAGCGACCATCGAATACAAAATTTTTATTTTTGTATATTTATTTATTTTCACAAAACACAAGGTAACCATTCCTCAAAATAAGACATAAGATTTTTTTTCTCTCTCAATTAACACTTATCATATTTCACGGCACATATTTATCATTCCATTTTAAAATGTCAAGCGACGATGAGAAACACCCGGGGAAGTCTGAACAAACGACCAACATGGATACAACTAATATAGTTCATCCACCCCCAGAGGTCTCGGCCACGGTATCTAAACCTAACTTACAAGCATTCTGGCCAGAAAAACCTAACACATGGTTTCAATTGGCAGAAATTCAATTTGACCTACAGGGTATAAAAGCGGATAAACAAAAGTACCTTTATACACTGTCAGCACTTACGCCAAACATCTGCGAAACCATTTCGGACTTTCTCCAAAATCCGCCCAGTGAAAATCATTACAAAGCACTAAAAAGCGTATTGCTTGACCGGTTGGCACCCTCCACAGAAAGACAGCTAGAATCTCTATTGTCGGGTCAAGATCTAGGTGACCGAAAACCATCGGAGGCATTACGGCACATCCGTACACTCGCGGGCACGGGCATCTCAGAAACTCTCATCCGATCCATTTGGACCAGGAAAATGCCGGAGGTGATAAAAATTGCACTTGTCGCACAGCCAGACACAATACCAACAGACACGCTGGCTAAAACTGCCGATCGGATGCATGACGTAATTAACATCGGGCAACAACCCCGCCAGGTCAACGCAATACAGTCAAGTGCAAATCAATATATCAATAGGCAATCGAGATCACCGGTGCAAAATAATCGTGGCCGAGATGGAGATCGTCGTTCCCCATCTAACAGTAGCACGGTCGAGGATCGCTTAGCCCGTCTCGAGGCGAAATTAGATGCCTTGTTTCGGGACGGCCGAAGCCGATCAAGGGGGCGATCTTCATCACGCCCACGATCATTCAGCCCACACAGCAACAACAACCAACAAGGCAAATGCTGGTACCATTTCAAATTTGGTATTGCTGCACGGAAGTGCATTGCACCTTGCACATTCCGGAATTCACAAACAACGACGTCCACACAAAACAACGCAATGGACATTGACAATAAAAAAAACTATTAAACCACCGGGTCTCAACAATCGCGTCATACACCCCTCAAACAACGCGTCTTCACATATTCGACAAAATAAATGCATACACCTTTTTAATCGACACTGGCGCTGACCTTTCGGTTATTCCAGCTAATTATTACAAACAATCATTTACATGGTTTAAAAGAAACCCAGATCTAGTCTTATCGGCTGCCAATGGAACAACCATCCACACTTACGGCAGAAAGTTGCTCCAGGTGGATCTCGGACTCAAACGAACATTCAAGCACGCTTTTCTCTTAGCTGCTGTGAATCGTCCGATCATTGGCGCCGATTTCCTCAGCAAATTCGGACTTCTTGTTGACCTAAAAAACAAGCGGCTGGTTGATTCAGCGACTAAGCTGTCAATCAATGCCACCATGGTTCACTTCGACACACCGACACCGATCCATTTTTTAATTAACAATAGTTACGGCACTCTGCTCCAACAATTTCCATCACTCACAGCAGAGCCGAACTACAATTTACCAGTCCGACACAACGTGGTCCACCACATTGTCACCGCAGGCCATCTGCCCGTGTCAAGACCACGCAGACTAGATCCGCTCCGCCACAAAGCCGCTAGTACGGAATTTCAACACATGGTGGAATTAGGAATTTGCCGGCCATCGGCATCTCCCGTTTCGTGCCCACTGCATATGGTCAAAAAGAAAGATCAAGATTGGAGACCATGTGGGGATTATCGGCGACTAAACTCGGTTACAACACCTGACCGATACCCGATACCCCACATTCAAAATTTCTCCATGCACTTACATGGATGCAAGATTTTCTCCAAAATTGATCTCGTCAGAGCCTATCATCTAATTCCCGTCGCGCCTGAAGATGTTCACAAAACGGCAATAACGACCCCCTTTGGCCTCTTCGAATTCACCCGAATGCCATTCGGTCTTCGGAACGCCGCACAAACATTTCAGCGCTTCATGAACGAAGTTGTCCGTGATTTAGACTTCGTTTTCGTCTACATTGACGACATTCTTGTGGCTTCGCAATCTGAGGAACAGCACAAACGTCACCTAGAACAGCTTTTCCATAGGTTAGCACAGTTTGGTGTTCACATTAAAAGTTCAAAATGCGTCTTTGGCGTGTTAACTCTAGACTTCCTCAGCCACAAGATTACACCTGATGGTATACTGCCATCAGAAGAACGAATCAACGCAATCAAAGAATTCCCAGCTCCTACTTCGATCAAAAGTATTCAACGATTTGTCGGTATGGTAAATTACTACCACCGATTTATACCGAAACTCGCGCAAACACTCGCACCAATTCACAGTCACTTGGCAACACTACACAAAAAGCCAAAAACAGCCAAGAATTTCTCATGGCCCGACGAATGTCAACATGCATTCACATCACTAAAAACTGAATTGGCACAGATAACACTTCTGGCGCACCCACTGAGCGACTCAAAGCTTAGCTTAACCACTGACGCATCAAACACTGCTGTCGGTGCTGTACTACAACAGTACAATAACGAGTGTTGGGAGCCCCTGGGATTCTTTTCAAAAAAGCTCTCGGATGCCGAAACGAAGTACTCCGCATTCGACCGGGAATTACTCGCAATATATCTATCAGTCAAACACTTTAGATATTTTGTCGAAGGTCGAGATTTCACAATCTACACCGACCACAAGCCTCTGACACGAGCGATTCAGTCAAAAACTGAACGTAATCCAAGGCAATCACGCCACTTGGATTATATTACACAATTTACATCGGACATTCAACATGTTTCCGGACATGACAACGTTGTCGCGGACACATTATCCCGCACCACCGACAACGAAATGGCCACAGTCGAAGCTCACATCGACTTACAAAAAATAGCAAACACTCAAAAAGTTGACCTAGAACTTCAGAATTTATTTTCTGGTTCCGAATGTCACTCTAGTTCATCAATGAAACTAGAACTTTTTAAACTACCTGGCCTCGAAATCATATGCGAAACATCTACTGGGTACAATCGCCCTTACATAGCACAACCACTACGTCGAACCATCTTCGACACACTACACAACATTTCGCATCCTGGTGTCCGTGCAACACGTAAATTAATTACCGCTCGCTATTTTTGGCCTAACATAAACAAAGACGTGGGAAATTGGGCTCAGTCTTGTTTATCTTGCCAGCGATCCAAAGTACAACGGCACACAAAATCACCCCATGATAGATTCAAAATTCCACCTGGTCGCTTCGAACATATCCACATAGACATCGTAGGACCACTTCCTCCGTCTAATGGATATTCTTACCTACTCACCTGTGTCGACCGCTTCACTCGCTGGCCCGAAGCCTACTGCATGACCAATATGTCTGCTGCAACCATAGCCTCGACATTCGTCAACAATTACGTATCACGATTCGGCGTACCTTTAAACATTACAACTGATCAAGGTACACAATTTGAGTCAAAGCTTTTTACCGAGTTAACAAAACTCCTTGGCTCACATCGGATACGAACAACGGCTTACCACCCACAATCTAATGGCATGGTCGAACGCTTCCACCGGCAACTCAAAGCCGCGTTAATGGCCAGAAGCAACACAACAAATTGGAGCTCGGAAATTCCAATCATTTTACTTGGTATCCGAGCAACAGTGAAGGAGGATCTTAAGTGCTCACCGGCAGAATTAGTTTACGGCCAAACCATCAAACTACCTGGTGAGTTCTTTATCGAAAATCCTCTTTCACCCATTCCAACCACCGACACAGTCATTGACCAACTAAGGCAAACAATGCGAAACCTTGTACCAAAATCCACTCGTCAGTCCAACAAAGACGACGTTTTCTTACCAAAATCACTCAACACTTGCGATTTTGTCTTCATAAGAACAGACAAAATCCGAACAGGACTGTCTCCTCCTTACGAAGGTCCGTATCAAGTTATACGTCGACTGCGCAAACATTTCGTCGTATCGATTAATGGAAAAAACCAAAATATTTCAATCGATCGACTCAAACCAGCATACGGGATTCTTAGTTCGGCTGATCAAATATCAAGCCATCGACCACGTAAAATCGTTCGTATCGCAACTAATCACACAATCATTCCGTAGGGAGGGATAATTACTGATGGGGGAGTCCTGTAGCGATTCACTCATATAATCGCTCAACAATTCGTTCATCACCACAATTTAATTTCAAATCAAATTTCAGGGGTACATCTCTGTGTCTGTTCGTTCGACATTTTCTACTCTTACCAAAAACCAAGTTTCAAAGTCTATACGATTAATGAATGTCTTTGCCGTGGACAAAAATAAAAATAAAAAAAACATACACTCACGTTCCAAAATTTCTGACGCGACATACTCGCCATTTTTCCAGAAATATTAAATTCATAAAATAAAGATAATTGAATAAAAGAAATAGAAATAAATTAGATATAAAAATAAATAAAAAGTAAATTTACACACAGTGAAATTTAAAGTTATCGCGTTTAATGGTGGTGGATTTTATCCGCAGTTTGTATTTTATTGTGAATACATTTTGGCCACATATTCATTTGTAAATTGTGTGGCCAGTATAAAATTTAAAGTGAAATTTATTTGTGCCCCATTGTATCGGCAACGAACACGATAAATTTGTTACATTTTTACGGCAGTCCTTTAGGTAGTTTTCAGTCAATTAGATCGTGGATCAGGTTTTTTGTTTTAATTGATCCTTGGATATATTTTGGCGTTTGAATTTACTTGACCAAATTTCTGAAGTTTTTCTTTTTACAATTTCCTTCAGGAAGTCGAACAGGAGGACAAAAAAATGCTAATATTTCCAGCTTCGAAAATCTATTAAATTGGAAATTTTGCGCCTCTCTGTTGGTCAATATGGACCAGCTAAATCGTGATTTGAATCACGTTCAATTAGATTGAACATTAAAACTGTAAGATGTAAATTATACATTTATTCAATCCACTTGACGATTGCTATATATTATTCAATTGCTGGATTCTTCGCGAGAATTATTCCAATAATATTACGGTCAGTTATAGCAAGTTTTGAGATATTTTGTGCTGTCGTGTCCGTGACTCTTGAATATTGTCGTGAAATACTCGATAAAACGTCCAAAGTACTGGAGTTTTCAGTCAATTAGATCGTGGATCAGGTTTTTTGTTTTAATTGATCCTTGGATATATTTTGGCGTTTGAATTTACTTGACCAAATTTCTGAAGTTTTTCTTTTTACAATTTCCTTCAGGAAGTCGAACAGGAGGACAAAAAAATGCTAATATTTCCAGCTTCGAAAATCTATTAAATTGGAAATTTTGCGCCTCTCTGTTGGTCAATATGGACCAGCTAAATCGTGATTTGAATCACGTTCAATTAGATTGAACATTAAAACTGTAAGATGTAAATTATACATTTATTCAATCCACTTGACGATTGCTATATATTATTCAATTGCTGGATTCTTCGCGAGAATTATTCCAATAATATTACGGTCAGTTATAGCAAGTTTTGAGATATTTTGTGCTGTCGTGTCCGTGACTCTTGAATATTGTCGTGAAATACTCGATAAAACGTCCAAAGTACTGGAATTTTGCTCAGTGATCCTAAATATTTGTATTTGAACTCTATCACCCTCTCAATTCTCCTGAAATGAAGCTTCCGCGTGTCTCTTCCTTCCCGCGTTGACCATATATTTCGTTTTGGAGGAGGAACCTGTTCAGTGAGATGATGTTACGACAAAGAATGCAAATATCGCTAGCGTAATAGTTGGGTTAATTTAAAATAGAGGCAGCTCCGCTATGCCGTATTCAGCTGATGAATGGCCTACACCCATCATAGGTTGAAGAGAGTTTGTGCTATTGGGTTCCATGGCCGCAACTACCGATGTTATCTCGGAGATATCCGCAATTTTACATATGGACACCAATTTTAAAGATAGGCCCAGATAGACAAGACTTTCTTTAATGTGTTCCTTTTAATGCTGTCATACGCCTGCTTGAAGTATACGAATCGACCGTATACGGATGTCCATTTCATAACACTTCTCTAGCATCATCCTCAGGGTAAAAGTTACCCAAGATAGTCACCCAAGATCCTCTCACTATAAGTTGACAACTTTGCATCAACTTTGCCGCGACTATATTGGCCAAAATCTTGTAGCTTATGTTCAGCAGAGCTATACCATTGCAATTCCTGCAGCTTAGTCAGTCTCTCTTTTTAGAACGTGGACATATAAGAGCCGTATTCGGCCTTGTTTGGAATGCCTTTTGTAAACTATATTATTGAAACGAGTTCAAACATGCAGAACACCAGCATAAACACCGAGGGGTCGACACCAAGTGGAGGGAGAAGGGCTGATTGCAAATATTGTGGACGAGGTCATTATGGAAATGGACTTCATGAAGGAGTATTAACTTAGGACAACATCCAGTTGCCACCTAAAGTTAGCGATGCAGGAATAAGTACCAGGCGACTGGGAAATGCAGGTTCTGGGTCGGCTAGCTTGTGGGTTGTGGAAGCCAATGAAGAGGAGAGCAGAGCCAAAGAAATTATAACCGGGAAAGACCTAGTTAAACCAGACAACGACTATAGAACACCAATTAGAACTCTAAATCTCTCGGAAAAACAAAAAACATCAAGAAAGGAACCGATTGGAAAAGCCGACAATGCAACGACAGAAACAAATTGTAGAATAACTCATGCAGAAATGGACCGAAGATCTTAGCATGGTACAGACAAATTCTGCACATCAACTACTCAAACGGTACATGTCGGATAATAACGAAAGAACCTCAATTGATAAAACACGGAATTGAAGAGGGAACAGATATGCCAATTCGCCAAACAGCCAGGAAATTACCATTGGCAAAACAAGAAGTAGTGGATCGGATGGTAATAGGAGGAAGATCGCCACAAAACGACGTTTAATATGGGTAACGGACTTCGGAAATTTAATGTTACTTGTGCTAAAGTGATTACATTGGAAGACGTACCTAATACATTTGGGCGATATCATCGTCATGGGCAAGGATTTCGACGAGCATCTAAGGAACTTGTCAGAGGTTTGGGATAAAGTTAAGCCCAAAAAAGTGTAAAGTATTCAGAACGGAAGTAAAATATTTGAGTTATATATATTCGTGCCAGGATTTGCAAATAATGCAAAGAATTTACACGAGTTAACCAGGAAGAATAAGGCCTTCGAATGGAAAGATAACTAGGAAAAAGCATTCATGGAACTAAGGGGCGACTATGTGTTGCGCTCATCCTCGCTCTACCCAACGGGCAATTTGTTTTAGACACCGATGTAGTCAATGACGGTATAGGATGAGTGTTATGACAGGAAACGGATGGCCAAGAAAGATTTATCCAAAACGTTATCAAAACCAGAGCCTAGCTATTGCGTGAGACGAGAGAAATTGTTGGTTATAGTGGAATGCGCGTTAAGCATTTCCACAAGTACCCCTATGGCAAAAATTCTATTTACGAACAGATCATGATGCTCTACGGTGACTATTGCAATCCAGAGGGATAAATAGCATGTTGGATGGAACGCCTTTATAGCTAAGATTTCCAGATCTATTATCGGAAGTGAAGCGCAACTCAAAAAAAATTTTATTTTCTAGATTTTTTTTTCTTCATATGGTCAATTATTGTGACCTCCTAAGGTCACCAAAAAGGCCAAGACTGCTGATTTTGTGAAAAGCCTTCAAATAAAAGGTAGTTTGTTTTTTAAACGAAACTGTAAACTTAGAAGGAAGAATGCTTTTCCAGTAACATTTAGCGTTACTTTTGACCTTCAGATGACCTTGAAAGGTGATGGAAAATACTAAAATTTTGCACTCTTTCTATTTTCGGAGTCAAACATAAGGGTTCCTATTTAAAAAAATGTATTCACCTCTAAATGGCTTTGATCCTATACTTCAAGGTCAAGGTCATTAATCGATATCACGTCCCCTCTCGAACCATACAACTTTTGTTTAAATTTTTTTTTCTGATAAGGCTTTCCTGAAGAGTTATTCGCGTGCCTCAGTAATTTCTTCTAAGTTAGCTAGCTAATTCCAAAGGATTTTTTTTTAAAATCACTGCTATTTTTCGACAGAACACTTCATCAGAAATGAGTCTTACCACCCGGTTTAGCACAAGAGAGCGGGTTTCCGTAGTGTGGTACATCGCTAAATATCCCTCTTGATGAAGAGCTTCAGAGGATAAACATAAGAGGGACTTGCAGTGATAACAGAGCTTGTGTAAACACAAAGTAGAGTGATTGGTAGAGCTTTATTTGGAAGAGTTTTACAGGTTTTTCTCTACTAGTTAAATCGAGGCTTGAAGATTTAATGTGAACTGCCAATAAATTAATTTAACATTTTGTAGTCAATTTAGACCACGAAATGCGGATAAATTCTAAAACACAAGTTAAAATGGTAAATCAATCGGCACGCATGCCAATACCAAAACTACAAATCCGAAATCTCAAGCAGTAAGCCCATTTCTGTCAAATAGTGATAACATTCGGTTGACATATCAAAAGTCGCATTTCTATAGAGCGCATAAGGGAAATGAAACATTAGAATGAGGCATAGTTGGAATAAATTGACAGCTAATTCAGGTAACTGAATAATAAAAGTTATGAAAGGAATTGCAAAATTTTTGTCCAACAGGCTGAACAAAAATTATAAACAGGCTAACGGGCTTTTATAACGTTGTGATTTAATGTCAAATTAAATGAAACAATGTATCAAATGGTCAAGCTAAAGCCATTCAACGTTTGATGGGACCATGTATTTCGGGAATTTTCCGTACTGTGAAGCGGTTATAAGAGTCGTGTACTATTGTGATGTCAAGGACAAGCTGGGGTCTACGGACGGACAACTACTTTAGGTAAGGGAGCAAATAAGTAAGTAACTAGATATGGATAGTAGATAAGTACGCGCTTCCACGTGGCAGGACAACGCGGGAACGGATATAGGCTTAGCCTGGGTGACTTTCTCTTGCACAACGTACGTCTTCAACTTATTCAATATGCCAGAAGAGAAGGCGACGGTAATATGGATTAGAATTTTTACTTCGAAGCTCAATGAATTCGGCGTCGACGACGGTCACCGTAAGACGACACTAACAATTTCAAACAAATGTGTGAAAAAGTTTACCACAAAATTACTCCATATATTACTGGATATAAAACCTGATCGTCTTTAATTTATCACATCGATGAACCCGTCTTGTTCTGAAATCAATTAAAATAAAGGCAGCTTTAATAGAATTTAAGAGATCACGAGTTCCTTAATTCAAACAAAACAAACTATGGTGATAATGATCCGGTGAACTCTTGACCATCTGTTCAACATTTGCATAAGTAATAATAGCATTAAAAGTGGGATGAAGCAACTTTATGAACCTTTTTTTAAACTCTATGATTTAATCTAAGTCATTGTTGAATTATCCGAATATATATCCTCAAGTCAAATTTTTAGACTTATCTCTAAACAAATTAATAAAAAGTAACTGGCGACAATAATTTACAGTCCTGGGAAACTAAAAACCAAGCACGAGATAAACAAATCCAACGGTCCAAGTAACATATTGTACAATGGCAGTATCGATGTAAACTATTGTTGGAAAACCTACAGAATACTAAAGGGTGCGAAAAACAATCCATCGGGTCCATCTGTCAAAGAAGGCACTAAGATGATTCACAGACGAACCAAATCTTGGTGGTTTTTTCAATAATCTGGCCCAAACGTACCACAGAGCAAACACTAAAATGAAGATGTTGTAAAGCGGAAAAAAGATAATGTTTCAAATATTAAACGACAAGTACTATAATTTATTGTTTTGTCGGGTTTTATCAAGTTGTTGTATTTACATATGATCGACGCCATATTTGAACATTTCGTTGCAGATATCATCCTCAAACCACATCACAAATATCTTTAATTTTTAATCTGCGGTATCACCTTTCGTAATTCATCATATGATGGAGGCGGTGGTGGATCATCGCGATGTTGATATCAGATCGATGATGAAGCAAGAGTTTGTTGCTCGGAAGATGATGTCTATCTATTCCGCCACTCTTTAATTCTCTGAATTCGTTACGAACCGCACTGTTACGTCGATAAAAGGTTGTAGCTATTTCTCTTATGCAGCGATAACTATCTCTCTGGCTAGAATATTGAATGTTGAGTGCCTGTTGTTCGTGCCATTACCGTATTTTCGTGGACGTTGTGAGATTGTCTTGTTCTTTGGGATACATATTATTGGTGTGCCCGATCTTGCTCCCAAATAGTTAAACAGTCATCGTGCAACGAAAGATTTTTAGGTCTAGATGGATTGAGGCATCAAAAGATGATGTGGTCGATTTGGTTGACTATTGGCATTGTCCCATCGCTTATGTGGAAAGTATGTATTGAAAACATCCAAATTGTACAGCAAAGATAGCTCGGTGATTGTCTCCCGTTGTTTTTTGTGGCAAGGTGGAAGGAGTTAGGGTCAATAGTGCTACCATGTGGCAGCCAGCACCCGCCACTGCTAATTTGAGCATTGCAGTCATCTAAAATAATTTTAACGTTATGTTGCAGAATTTTGTTCAAGACCGTTTCGAGCTGGTCGTAGATTGTTTTTTTGATTTGTTCAGGCTTATCATCGGTGGGTTCATGAACGTTAACCAATATGAATAAAATCAGTCAAGAAGTGACGACAGCTGTTGCTTGTTCGAAGAGTTGATAGATGCATTGCTACATGCAAGTGATGTTGACCGGCATTCCAAACCGTCAAATCCAATTTTTAACCCAGTTATTTCACTTGCAGTATCAAAATTATTAAAAAATAATTCGACTCTACAAAAATTATCATATTCTTCAAAAATTTTGTTTAAATTGATTTCATTTCAATTACTACAATTTCATTCAAAAAACCCCAATTTAATAATTTTAATGGACGAATTTCAGTTTGTCGGACGGCAAATACAAGTAACAATAAAATTCTACAGATTGAATGAGGATCACTGCCCTCACACTTTAGCCTTCTTCTTTAACAGAGTACTTTCTAGCGGCCGCCACGAAGAGGCAGTGTAAATATTCGCTGAAGATGTATGCAGTAAGATACATAAAGTTAGTCTTGTGTTTAACCCCTTAATAACACAACAGCCACTTTAATGATAGGACCGGCAAAAATCAGATCGACATTTGTGAAAATATAGCTCTGTATTTTCGCTAAGATATTTCGATCGATAATACTTCATAGTGAGCTAGCACATCCTTTCAACGCAAGAAGACCCAGACGAATTGTTCAACAAAATATGAAGGCAATGATCATATTTGGTCAAAGGTCGGTGATAACGTCAACAGGCAATAAACGTGTTATATCTTAACCTCCAGTGTAAACTCATCATGTAAAACCTTTAGTGTAAAGACGATTGATAGCTATATTCATTCCAAACATACAAATACTTTTTTGTACGTTATTATAATAAAGAGAGTCAGTCAGCAATCCCAGTTAATATACTGCGTTTTACTTATCTACAAAATACATAACAAGTTTGCGACGAGGACAAAGAAAAAAAAAAAGAAAAGAATTATTCGTGCAATTTCTACATCAAGAAAAATTTACAATCGGAAGATTCGGAGTTGTGTGATTTTTTTTTTTAATTACATCTAAAATGGCGACTACTACAGTAATGCAAAATACGATTACAATGGAACCATTTGATGCCAAAGTGGGAAAGTGGAGCCGATGGGTTGATCGTTTCGAAAATGCTATTGGACTGGTAGAAAATGGCGAGGGAAATAAGGTTAGTTATCTCCTGATGTACACGGGCGGTGATGCGTACAACGTGTTGTGCGATAAAATTGCTCCTGCAAAAGCCAAAGATCAACAGTACAAGGAAATTGTGGCTAAATTGAAGGCTTATTACGAACCAACACCGAATGAAATATTGGAAAACTATCGATTCCATTTACGTAAGCAAAAAGACCAAGAAAATTGTGATGAATTTATGGTGGCGTTGCGTCGTATGTCAACCGAGTGTAAATTTGGTGCAGATTTAGACACTGCTTTGCGGAATCAATTCGTGTTCGGTATGAAAAATGAACGTATTTTAAATCGGTTATTGGAAAAGCAAGATTTAACGTTGGAAACGGCATTAAGCACTGCGAAATCGATGAAAGCATCGGAACGAGGTGGCGCTGAAATTTACAAATACAAAGACACGAATACATGTAATACGTGTAAAAAGAAGAAGTCATACAGTGGTAAAGGCGGAGGCGGTACAAACGGCGATGCGAAGAAATCGAATGAAGTGGCTACTATCACAAATACAAATGGTGGCAGAAAATGTTTTCGGTGCGGCAAACCGGATCATTTAGCCAACAAATGCACATTCATAAATGCAAATTGCAATTTCTGCAAACAAAAAGGTCATTTAGAAATTGTTTGCATGAAAAAAAAACAAATGTGAAGCACATCAATTGGAAGAAGTTCAAAATAATATGCAGATCAGTGAAATTTTGCTCATTGAAAATAAAAATGATCTTCGGAATAAATACGAATAAATATTTTTACGATTTGAAAATCAATGATATTCCTTTTACATTTGAAATAGATACCGGTAGTCCAGTTTTATTATTAATTTGGACGATGCACGTCGATATTTTAGTTCATTGATTTTACAACCCAACGATACAGAATTGGAAAGTTACACCGAAGCCAGACTGGACATATTGGGATTCACTTACGTCAAGGTTGAAACCGACGAATTACACACAGATTTGAAACTGTACATTGCTCGATCACGACGAAATCCATTGTTGGGACGTGAATGGCTAAGACAAATTAAATTGGATTGGGCCAATATTTTTAAGCAGTTTCAACAGGAACAGAAGGGGGAAGTAAGTACATTGCAATCAAATATACATGCTGCAATAAAATGCGAAAAAAATTTGAAATTAAAATCGCTGCTACAAAAATACGAAAAATTATTTTCAAATACAATGGGTTGCATCACTGGTTTTAAAGCATGTTTACACGTGAAAAGTAATGCCGTTCCAGTGTTCATAAAGGCACGTCGGGTTCCATTTCCATTAATGCAATCAGTGGAAAAGGAATTGGATAAATTAATTGAGGACGATATTATGGAAAAAGTGGACACTAGCGATTGGGCTACACCAGTTGTGTCTGTGCGCAAAGCGAATAATGGAGTCCGTATATGCGGCGACTACAAAGTGACAATCAATCCATGGTTAGAAATCGATGAATACCCATTGCAATCTATTGATGAAATGTTTGCGTCTATGGCCGGTGGCGAGAAGTTTTCAAAAATCGATTTGTCAAAGGCATATTTACAATTGGAAATACATCCAGATGACAGAAAATTGCTTACCTTAAACACACATAAAGGATTGTATCGTCCTAAACGTTTAATGTTTGGGGTGGCTCCTGCTCCAGCGAAATGGCAAAAATACATGGAACAATTATTAAGAGACATTGATGGCGTAGTTGTATTTTTGGATGATATTAAAATCACTGCTCCTGATGATATTACACATTTGCTACGTTTACAAGATGTTTTCAAAAGATTAAATGAAAGGAATATGCGGGTGAATTTGGACAAATCGGAATTTATGAAAGACCGAATTGAATATTGTGGATATTTAATTGATCGCCACGGTATTCATAAAATGTCAAGTAAAATGGATGCCATACAACAGATGAAACGTTCTACATCAAAGGAAGAAGTGCGATCATTTGTCGACTTAATAAATTACTACGGTCGATTTGTGCAAAATTTAAGTACAATGCTACATCCATTGTAGAATTTAATAAAAGATGGTATTGAGTTTAAGTGGAATACAACCTGCGAAAAAGCGTTCATCGATGCGAAAAATGTCATGCAATCGGATACAGTTTTGGTTCATTACAATCCAAAATTACCACTAGTGTTAGCGGTTGATGCAAGTCCATACGGTGTAGGGGCTGTGTTGAGTCATACATTTCCAGATGGCACAGAGAGGCCAATTCAATATGCATCACAAACGTTATCCGATGTTCAAAAACGATACAGTCAAATCGATCGTGAGGCATATGCAATTATTTTTGGTGTCAAGAAATTTTATCAGTACATTTTTGGCAGAAAATTTACATTGTGTATGGACAACAAACCGATTGCTCAAATCATTTCACCGAACGCAAGTTTACCTGTACTATCTACTACAAGAATGCAACACTACGCTATATTCTTAAGTTCATTTGATTACGTGGCACGGCATAAAAAATCAAATGAAAATGCAAATGCTGACGCGATGTCTCGATTACCAGTTCCAAATACAACCAATACAATCGAAGAAACAGATGTAATCGAAATTAATGCAATCGAAAATTTGCCAGTGACTACAATCGAACTTGGTGAAGCTACAAAAAAGGATCCGACCGTGAAAAATTTAATACATGCGTTGAAAATTGGTCGCGAGTGCAATGGAACTGATCGTTTTGATATCAATCAAACTGAATTTACATTACAACAGGATTGTCTAATGCGTGGTATACGTGTGTACGTACCAACGGAATTACGAAAGCAAGTGTTGGATGAATTACACACTGCACATTTTGGTATGACTAAAATGAAGGCATTGGCAAGAGGCTATTGCTGATGAAATAATATGGACAAATAAATTGAAGAAATGGTGATAAATTGTAATTTGTGTCAATCACACCGTGCTCAACCGAGTAAATTACATCCAGTCCATTGTTGGGAAACGCCAACAAAACAATTTCAACGTGTGCATGGGGATTTTGCGGGACCTATACACGGACAATATTTATTCGTGTTGGTCGATGCGTATACAAAATGGCCAGAAGTTCATATTTTGCCGAATATTACTGCGGATACAACCATTCAAACATGTCGGGAAATTTTCTCAACATTTGGTATTCCATCAGTTTTTGTTAGTGATTGGGGTACGCAATTTGTATCGCATGAATTCAAATTTTTTTTACAATCAAATGGTATCCAACATAAACAAGATGCGCCATATCATCCGATTCCGAATGGACAAGCAGAAATTTACGTGAAAATGATTAAAGATAAACTAAAAACTATTAAAGCTAAACGAAGTGATTTACGAATGGAAGTTGCAAATATTTTGTTGTCTTACAGACGAAGTATACATCCTGCTACTGGGCGATCACCATCAATGCTTATGTTTGGTCGACAAATACGTTCCCGTTTAGATCTAATGATGCCAGTCGAAAAATAAATAAACAAATCGCATGAATGCAATCAACCAAAACCGAAATTGAATATTGCCGATCGTGTTGCTGTGCGTGATTATTTATCTAAAAACAAATGGCAATTCGGCAGGATCATCGACAAAGTGGGTGTTTTACATTTTCAAGCGAAATTGGATGATGGTCATGAGTGGAAGCGACACATTGAACAAATACGAAAAGTTGGTGATAATTTGCAACCATTACCTGGTATTCAACAAGATCTCGATGATTTGATACAAAATCAAAATACAATAGATCAACAAAATAATGTAAAAACACAGTCATCTATGCAAGATGATAATTCAACAACCGAAAATGAATCATCAAACATTCCTACAGAAATTCCAAATACATCGATACCATCTACAACACAGGCAACAGTCGTTTCAGGAATGTCAAGTGGAATTGTGCAAACGGAGGCTCCAGTAGAGTTGCGGCGATCCACACGACAGCGAAAGGCGCCGAAACGTTTAGATTGCTAACATACAAAAGGTACGAAATTATATTCACAGAAAAATTACTTGCGAGGGGAAGAGCTGTTATATCTTAACCACCAGTGTAAACTCATCATGTAAAACCATTAGTGTAAAGACGATTGATAGCTATATTCATTCCAAACATACATATACTTTTTTGTACGTCATTATAATAAAGAGAGTCAGTCAGCAATCCCAGTTAATATACTGCGTTTTACTTATCTACAAAATACATAACAAAACGTGATGGAAAATCCCCACTTACTGTTTTGGCCCTGTCGCTGACACCTGAACTGCGTGTGAACCAAAAAGAAATCAGAAACCATTGACGTTACAACAACCGGTTTAAAAGTTGATCCAAATTTGGTTACATACTCGTATTTCACCAATATTTGCAAAATTTATCGGCGCGCATCGGAATTAATAAAAATATTAAAATATTCTGAAGAATGGAGATTTAAATCTCCCCGTTCCAGAATATTTAAAAATCAAATCTTCATTTTCTAGAATACAACTTTTTGGAGTCGAAATAAAAATAAAAATTTTGGGATTTATTTCACTTTCCGCCCTTGATATAGCTCGCATTATTATTATTAAAATTGGTTGGAACCAACCGAGGTTCCGCACTTAATGCCACAAAGGGCCCATGGTGTAAACCAATGACTCTATCCTCGCGAAGGGTGATGTGGCCTTAATAAACTGAAGTAGTTCAACAATAGTTCTAGAGTCAAATATTTGCAACCTAACTCCGTCGAAAACAGGATAATTAAACACGAATTGAATACAATCATCATCGTCTTCAAGACAATTCTCGCATACAGCATCCTGAGCCAGCCCCATGTCGCGATCAAGACTCTCAACCGGTTCCTGTCAAGAGATAAAGGAAACCTAGTGGTGATAAACCTAGTGACAATTTACAGTCCTTAACAAATTGTGACACAGTAAAGGGACTATCCAAAGAATTCAACACAGATAAGCTGTCTGTACAGAAAACAAAATTTTTATTTGCAACAGCGAGATTCAATGCCTTAATTACATGGAGCGTAAGAGCAATTGCTTCCGCTTGAAAAACAGTGCAGTACCTACCCAGGCAGCCTGATAAATTCAGATACATTCCATAACTATCGGAGCGAGATCCATTAGAAAAGGAGACTTTCGACTCATACAGGTTCTCCCGTAGGGCGCACCCCCGAACATAATTTAGTGAAATTGAATTCAGAAAACAGTCTATCATTAACCATATCAATTTCTGGTACTAATGAAGTATAATGATTAAGAATTGTTCTATGACCCACGACTGACCCAAGAATTTTCCACATCCCTTTGCATCTAAGTCGGAATGCAGTAGAACATGCTGTCTAAGAATAAAAGAATGCAAAGCACTGTAGAAAGAATAGAATTGATTCCGTGACAAGAAGGAGAGTTGAAGCCATAGCTGCAGTAATGGCACTACAAGCCATAATTTGTAGGCCATTGAGTTGAATAATTGTAGCCTTTAATTTAACCACTGAGAACCATACCAAGGAAGCATACGATAACAACGGTAGAAGCAACGATTTATAGATGAAATACCCCTTTTTGGGTCTACTCTACACTGCCAAAAGATGACAGTGGATTTTTGAATTTATATCCAGGTGAAATTTGCAGAAGAAATATTTGCAGGTGAAATTTGCTGTCCAAGAAGACTCCTAAATGCTTAACATGGTCAGATCTGTTAATCGGCTTCCCGAAAAGTGAGGGCACAGTTAGACAACCAAAATCTCTATGCCTAGTAAATACAACCAAATAGCATGCATACTTCAAAATCAAATATTTTCAGGTGAGAGATTCCCTGGCATAAAGTGTTGTTCAATTGTATCATAAAAAATTGGCTCTCTAAAAGATACCTCATCAAATCCCGCAATAATTGATAAGATCGTAATCTCGTAATTATCATATTTCGGCTGTCATAATTAATCAAAAATTCATTAGCACTATGTGTTCTGAATCCATAAGTTTTAAATCTTTGTAAACAAAATATTTATTAACAAGTTGCTCTAATTATTCACGATTAGATAACCCTAATTTTAGCTTTTTGGTATAGAATAACACTGATATTGTGTGGTGCGCTCTAAAATTAAATTAAACATTTCATATATTAAGTCGCTCTTAAGTGGCTACACTTGAACCGTGGTGTGATTTAATAATTGAGACGATGATTTAAACCGATAAATATTGACAGTCATTACGTTTAGTCGTCATTACATTAGTCACAACACGTTCAACTATTATCTATGTAAACAAACATGATATTCGTTTATATTTCAAAACAAGTAATTTAATGAGTGGAATGTCTTTATGATGGGATGCATACATTTTTATTTTGCTAAATGCAATTCAACACAACACAGTAAACCTAATTGGTAACCGAAAATTGGTACCGAAGGAAGGTGAAATGTTGATTCAACGGTTTCATATGGTGAGTCTCCACACCCATAATTAATTATTAAAATTTGACCATAAATCATATATTTATAATTCCCATTCCCACCTTATTTTAATAAATCGTGTGTATGTGACTTTCTTCTAATCAAATTCCTTATCAATTTCAACTTCAAAATTAATTCGCATGTTGACTGAGTAAACAACAAACAGAAAAATTGAAATGTCCATGTGAAAATATAACCACAATAATTTTGTTGATAAAATTGATTAAGTTACATGATTCATAAGTCTACTTCCTTTTTGGTCGCGTAAAGCGTGCATACTCACAAAAAACATGATAAAAAAATATTGTAAGATCAAATCATAAAATATACTTACTTTCATCGCGTATAATATGCCAGCATCTTGGCCAACAATTTTCCTAACTAAAAATACTTTTCCAAATGAGCCTTCGCCCAAAACTTTAAGGAGCTCAAATTGTCCAGGATCTGCTTTATCATGGCCATCTTTGACAATATCTTTTAGCTCAAATTCATGATCCCGTAATTCAATGTCCATTCCATCCTCCTCCTCATCATCATCATCCTTAATGGCCAATATATTATTGCCGGCTGGGATAATTGTTGTTGATGCATCGCATGATTCATCAACAACCATTTCTAGATCATCTTGGGATATCTGTAATTTAGAGGATAAAGAAAAAGAAAATTATTATTATTTTCTTCAGAAATAGAAAATTTTTACGAAAAAATTATTTAGATAACACACAATACATAAACATTTATGGTAAATAATAATTTGTGTTGCATAAACATAAACACTCTTGTAAATAGATACGTATTAACAGCATGCATGTTTTATAGTCTATATAGGTATACAGTTGTGTTCATAATAATAGCAGCGCATTACCTTGTTTCAATAACTCTTTAATATTTTTTACACCTTACTCTTTTCCAAGGTTGGAAATGCTCTGAATGTTTCTTCTCTCCTCTCTTATTAGCAGTACATCATTACTGTTTCAAAAAATGCTTAATTCTTTTTTATGAGATTACATTTGTTAGCGAGTGTTTCAACCAAGCTGTTCATAATAATAGCAGCAACGCAACTAATTGGTAAGTACAAATTATTCTCGTAATTCGTAAAGTGCAAAAACCATATTTAACTGGATTTTAGAAAAGTAATGGGTTGATCCAAGCACTGCACGGAAGAAAAGCGAAACTTTATTTGAAAAAAACTTCGATGTGAAGGAAAATCTTACCGTGAAATACAAGAAATTATCTGATGTTCTGCAAAAATGGTCTGTAATTCAGTAAAATGGACTGATAAGGCTGAAACACGTGTTCCAAAAAAGAAAACAACTGAGCGTATTGACTGACAAATCATACAAATGGGAAAGAACGACTCTCATATCAGCTCAAAAAAGGTAAAGAAGGAACTTTAAGTACCTGTTGTAATATGATAATTATACCGGTTATAGTTAGATAATGATAAAAATATTAGATACGTTTTAAGGTTAGCACAAGAGTGATGCGCATTTATTTTTATTTTTTTCAATATAACAAGGTTTTCCATACATACTAGGTTTCTATTTACCAAGATGAGTATACTATGCAAGGTTACATATTTATGTTACATCCCTCTTTTTATATAATACACAATCGAAATTTATAAATTCAATCTAATAGGTTGTTTTGATATTCTACCAAATCTGGTTCTATACCCATGTTGCTCTGGAACATTTCGTATTGGTCCACCACAGTAGATCTCAGTGTAACATTATCTTTATTAAATGACCTTTGCTTGTCATTTGGTACTGCTGGACTTTCTATATTGGCTGACGGTAAGTTTGGGATGATGGTGGCATCACTCTGAATATTTGCTGAAGTCTTTTTAAGATGATGCGAATTTCTTCGATATGTTCGACCGTCTGTTTCAACTATAAATGACCTCGGTTTCCCCGCTGATTTGATAATATTGCCAGATTTCCAATCTCTTGGTCCGATTTGTATCCTAACCTGATCTAGTGCTTTTAGTGGTGCGGCTGGTTTGCTCGTTTTATCCGTATAATGCTTTTGAGCCAGGCGTAAACGTTCTAACTCTTCAGCTACATTAGTGATTACCCTAGGCTTTAGTTGATCAAATGAAGACGGAATAGTTGACCGTGTAACTCGGCTCATTAATCTCTCGTTCGGTGATCCAATCGATTCATTTCTTGGCATATTTCTAAAATTAAGTAATGCCAGTTCAACTTCAGTTTTGTCTATACAACATTTTGTTAGCATATTCTTCGCTGTTTGCACGTTTCGTTCCGCTAAACCATTAGACCTCGGAAATTTTGGACTAGAAGTTCTGTGCTCAAATTTCCAGATCGTTGCAAAATCACGAAACTGTTTTGAGTTGTATTGAGGACCATTGTCCGATTCCAATATCTGCGGTATACTATGAACACTAAACCAACTCTTTAATGTTTTAATTATTTCGTCGCTCGTAGTCACTTCCAATTTTTTAAAATCCATATAACCCGAATAGTTGTCTGCAATCAATAAGTACTCTTTTCCATTAAATATAAATAGATCTGTACTCACTATTTGAAAGGGAAGAGATGGTATTATTTTTGGTAATATACATTCTTTGTCATTACAACGTTGAGTTTTTTGACAAACTGAACACTTCTCCACATATGCTTGGACATCTTTAGCTTGACCAATCCAGAATAACAATTGTCGAGCCCTGCGCATTGTATTCGTTATTCCCCAATGACCAGAATGTGTCTCTTCAATCATTTTATTGATTTATTTTTGAGGAACTACAACCTTTTCCCCTTTAAACACTATACCATTCTCATGACTTAACTGATGACGAAAATTAAAATATGGTTTTACTTCATTTGGAAGATTTTTTTTATCATCCCGAAATCCACCGAGAATAAATGTAATGAGTGTTTGTAGCTCTCGATCTTCTCTAGTAGCAGCTACAAATTCGGATATAGCTTTGTCGGACATTGCCAAAATTATTTGAATTTCCAGTTCTTTGTCGTCTATTTCTTCATTATCATGTGTACAATCTCTGCTCAACGTATCCGCTATTTGAATATCAGTACCTTTGATATATATCACCGTAGGCGAATATTGGAGCGTATCAAACAATATACGTTGTAATCTGGCTGGAGCTTCTTCTATTGGTGTCTTGTAAGTGACTTCTAATGGCTTGTGATCCGTCTCAATAGTTAGCTTTTTACCGTAAATAAATTGATGAAATTTTTTACAGGCGGTTCTTATAGCCAACGCTTCCTTTTCAATTTGTGGATAGTTTTTCTGAGAATTGGTTAATGCCTTGGTTCCGTATGCTATCGGTTGATTATCCTGCATAAGTACAAATCCTAGTGATTTTGAACTGCTGTCCACAGATAACTTTACATCCTTATTGACATCATAGAACCGAAGTACTGGAGGTGTAGACAACACTGTCTTAATATTTTCTACCGCTTTGTCATGTTGTTCCGTCCAAACCCATGCATTTTGCTTTACCAACAATTCTCTTAATGGTTCGGTAATTTTTGATAGATTTGGTATAAATTTATTCAAGTAGGTCACCATTCCCAGCATTCGCTGAAGTTCTTTCACATTTTGTGGTATTTTAACTTATAAATTGCTTCGATTTTTTCAGTATCTGGGTAGAGACCGGCAGGTGATATAACGTGACCCAAGAATTTAAGTGTTTGAACTTGGAATTTACACTTATCTCTGTTTAGTTTCAGTCCTGCTTCTCTCAATATCCTCAGTACTACTTCCGTAATCTGTGCCAACTTTTCTTTAGTAGGTGCATGGATAAATATGTCATCCATAGAAATTTCTACTCCGCTTATATTTTTCAGTATATTATTCGACGCCTCGCTAAATACTTCCGGTGCTGGTGGTGTAGCAAACGTTAAATATTTTTGTGTTCTTTCAGTAACCTGTATTTGCCAAAAACCACGCATACAATCTAGTAGTGTGAAATATTTTGACCCACCTAATCTGGCAGATATTTCTTCAATTGTATTTAATGGATACTGGCGTCGTAAAATATTGCGATTTAGATCAGTCGGATCCATACAGATTCTGATCTTTTCGTTTTTACGAACTATAATCATTGGACTTACTGCTGGTGTTGGTTCATTGACCCTTACGATAACTTTCATTTTCTCCATTTTATCAAGTTCCAGTTTAACAATGTCCCTAATGGAATGTGGTATTCTTCTTGCTGGTCTGATTTCGAATTTAGGATTCTCGATTAAATCAATGTCAAATTTATAATTTTTTAGACATCCGAGTCCTTTGAAAATTTCGTCGTCATCATTCGACACACTACGCACTCGATAAATTAGTCCTAAATCTTCATAAGATTTTTTTCCCAATATTGACATAAAATTTTCATTTATTATTTTAAACACTACTTTTTTGGTGTTGAATTATATTTCGTTATACACATTACTGTAATTTCGCCAAGAACCTTTATTTTTTGCTCATTATATGCGACTAGCCTTTTTGTGTTTGATCGATTCACTTTGGCTTTTAATTTTTCTGCAATATTTTTACTTAAAACATTACACTGTGCACCTGAATCTAATTTTACTTTTAGATTTATGTCGTTAATTTTTAATACCTCGGTCCAGTCTTTATCATCATTGGACACACTATTCACGAACATTTCAATTTCTTCATCTGAATTAGACTTTACTGTATCAGCACGAGCATTGTTCTTGGTATTATTTTTACAATTGCTTTTATCAATTTTAACCCGACATGACTTTGCAAAATGCCCTTTTTTATTGCACTTTGCACACTTTTTACCATACGCTGGACAGGATTTTTTCCCATGACGCGTGTTACACCTGGTACAATCAAATTCGTCGCTATCGGTTGTCGATTTTTTTAGCATGTTTTTTCTAGCTAATGCATCGATGTTATGTTCACCCTTAATGTCCATCAACTGTTTTGAGGCTATTTCACTAGATTTGCAAATATTTATTGCTCTATCTAAAGTGAGTCCATCTTCGGAGAGTAATTTTTCACGTACCGTATCTGACAAAATCCCAATCACAATTTTGTCTCGGACGAGAGTATCAGCTAACGTATCATACTCACAAAGTATTGCTTGAGCCTTGATTTTAGTAACAAACTCATCTATCGTTTCGCCATCTTGTGGTTGCATTCTATTAAATGAATATCTTTCATACATATATTACATTCCTTTCAGGTGTAAAATATGTCTCGAATTTAGCGACTATTGCGTCATACGATTTGCTTTCATCATCCGTAAGGTTAAACGTGTTATACACATTTACTGCATCCAATACAATCGACGCCATTAATGTAGCTATTCGAATTTCCTCAGCTTTAGTTTCTAAACCCGTAGCTACTGAATGCCATTTAAATATTTGTATCCAATTCTTCCAGTCTCGAGCAATTTTTTCATTAAAAATTAGTGGCTGTATGCTGCGCATCGATACACTATTCGAGCTGGTGGCCATGTTGGAATGTTCTGGATTTTCCTCACTTGAATTATTAATTATAATTTAGTCAATACTATATTTTCGACAGTTGTTGACTAATTAACTTATATAATTTTCGTTGCACTATAACGGCATTAATTTATTATATTGATAAATTGTCTGACACCATGTAATATGATAATTATACCGGTTATAGTTAGATAATGATAAAAGTATTAGATACGTTTTAAGGTTAGTACAAGAGTGATGCGCATTTATTTTTTATTCAATATAACAAGACTAGGTTTCTATTTACCAAGATGAGTATACTATGCAAGGTTACATATCTATGTTACACCTGTAAGTGCGGTGACTATACGGAGGCGTCTATTAGAAGCTAAATTGGCCGCCAGGAGTCCTAGAAAATTACTATTGCTCAGCAAGAAACATGTGGCAAAAAGAATACAGTTCGGTAAGGCGCACGTCAATTGGCCCCTTGAAAACTGGCGAAATGTTTTATGGAGCGATGAAAGTAAAATTGTCCTTTGTGGTTCCAAAGGTCGTCGACAATATGTGAGGAGACCTCCAAACACTGCCCACGACCCAAAGTACACAGTAAAGACTGTTAAAGCATGGTGGTGCAAAATTTATGGTTTGGGCTTGCTTCTCATACTATGGTGTTGGGCCGATATATTCTATAACGGGCATCATTGATAAATTTTTATACATTAAAATACTTGAAGACATCATGCTATACCGTATGCTGAGTATGAAATAGCCCTGAAATGGGTGTTTGAAAAGATAACGGCCCAAAACAGACAAGCAAACAGGCGAAGTCATGGTTTCGGGAGTACAAAATTAATCTTGTGGAGTAGCCAACGCAATCACCGGACCTCAATACGATAGAAAACGTATAGGCTGATGTCAAAAATAAAGTGAGCAAAGTTAATCCAAAAAATGCCCAGCAATTGTGGGAGGCAGTGCACGAAGCATGGAGTACAACACCCACTGAGAGATGTCAAAACTTAGTGGACTCTATGAAATAATCAAAAGAATAAATATTTGTTTATCATTTTTTAGCTTAGTATGACAATATCAAATATATTTAATGAATAAATCTTAATCAAACTTGCGTTTTTGAAAACTTATACGAGTTTTTTCTTCTTCTGCATAGCGCTGCTATTAATATGAACACAATTGTATGTATAAAAGCGAATTGTTGTATATAAACGCAATTTACATCTTCTACAAGAAATATTAAAAATTTCTTTTGATTTTTGTAATGTAATGTTCAAACAAAGTTTACAGTGAAACATTTCGAAGTGGACATGTTTCGTACTTCTTTTGTGTAAAACTCAATTGTACGCATCCGAATGGCCATTACTCCCGATTGTTCACACATATTAGACAACATAATTATTAGTGAATATTTTTCAGGTGAAATATTGCTTCAAGTGCATAAACATTTTTATTATAGGTTTGTGTTTTCAGTTTACAAATGTGTCAATCTGTATGTTTACTTTTTGTTTGTAGGCAACGTTTGATTTTTGCCTAAATAATGTCATCACAAAAATGATCTATTGGATATGTTACGGGATAATAAAAACGGCTGAAACTGAAACACCTCATCAACCTGAAATTTATATTGAAGCAAATCGCTCGAGAAGTCGTAAGTTTTGAGCATAAGTTATTCAAAACACACTTCTTCGTCAATAGGTGCTGAAACAACTGAATAGTTGGTCGTGTGTCACCGGTTTTAAAACAAACGATTACAATATGTTCGATCAAGTTTAAAATAGCCCGAGAATAAATAGCAACAACATCACAACAAGTATTATTAATACGATTTAAATGCGTTATTTTATAATTATTAAAAGCCGCATTCCTCGACGCAAAGTGATCCGGATCAGATCAAACAACAATAAAAATTACAAATATTTTTATTTTTTGATATAAATTTGTATCTAAGAAGTTGTTTTTATTGCTTGTCGTTTCATGAAACATGATCTGATACGGAACAGATCAAACGTAAGCGACTAGTTTAAAATCTTACTGTTAAGAAGTATTTCTATCAAAGCAAGGAAGTCAAATTTGTGCTCATATAATAAAATTGTAATATTATTAAAATGTTTAACTAAGCTACAAAGATTTAAATGTCCAAACTTTAAAATGAACATTTACCCGCAGATTACTACTTGGAACAGATTTATAGAACTACCTTTAATTTAACTTGTATTGTTGAATACAGCACTTGTTCGATGTTAATTTTTAAATTCCCGAATGTGACCACCGGTCGACCAAGTATTGAGATTTATCAATACATACCTTTGATTTGTCGGTCATGTTTTTTTTCATAAGTTTTTTAATCTAAACAAAAATATTTTATTTTATCTAAACTAATTTTGGATGTAAACTATAAAGGGCTGAAACCTCATTAGGTTATCAGAACTTCGGTCTTGATTAATTCAACTCCCAAATCAATCCTGAAATGAACCTCTTAAGTCAATCTTCAGCTTAACCGCCAACTCAATTTACAACTCAAACTCTATCTCAATCGCAACACAGTGCTAAACGCAATCACCAAATTAAAGGTCAGACCAGCCATCAATTAAATCACCAAATCAACCCTTAACCTAACCCCAAATCAACCCTTAAATAATTCCGCAACCGAACAACTCACACCCCAATG
The DNA here is from genome assembly GCA_958295665.1 of Tipula vernalis. Classification (NCBI taxonomy): domain Eukaryota; kingdom Metazoa; phylum Arthropoda; class Insecta; order Diptera; family Tipulidae; genus Tipula; species Tipula vernalis. The sequence continues at coordinate 137,551,549 of OY282559.1, forward strand.
TAAGCTAGCTAAATCCTAATTTTACGTCAACTTAACTTAGCTCGACCCAAATATCAACCCTCTGCTCAAATCTACACTTATTTTCCAACCCAATCGAAAAATTAACTCGATTCGAAAGCTAAATGCGTGTATGAACTTAACTCAATTTAATCAAATCCATCTCAATTTCAACTCAAACCCTACTCACCATCACACTGGCACACGTACCGTTGTACCACCACCTTAAACAATCATTCCATCATACCATTATTCCATTATACTATCATACCATCATGACACTAAACCATTAAACCATCGTACAATTGTACCACAGTGACGTCGAACTATCCCACATCACAGCATGATATATATCTTACCATTAATACACCACACCTTCATACCATCTTACCATCATATCATCATATAATCGTGATCAACGTACCATCATACCACTATACCATCGTACTATCATACCGTCTCTATAATCATACCATCGTACCATCATATAATTATACCACCATACTGTCAGGCTATGATATTATCATACCATCCAACCGTCATAACATTATGCCATCATACCCTCATAACATCACACCATCATTCTAGAATAAATACCGTCATACCATCGTACGTTGTATCATATATACAATCATACCATCACACCATCACACAATAATATCAATCCATCATACCACTATATCATAATAACATCACATAATCTACTATCATATACCATATAACATCTTACCACGATACCATCATAACATCGTACTGTCATACCATCACCATTATACCTTTTATACTTCAAACTGAACTTTTTACATTTCAAATTCGACCTTTTACAATACATTCCAAATTGAACCCTTAACAAATTATATGAATGGCCAATTAGGATGGAGCTTGTCTATTGCTTAACCGATTATGATGAAAATTGACATATGCGTTGGAAATGGGATTCTAAAATGATTTTTGAATACAGTTCTGTAATATGGTCAAAAAGAATATAACTTAGCTATTAACCGATTATGATGAATTTTGACGTTTTCAACGAATAGAAGGAAATGTGACTCAAAAATTATTTTTAGATGAGGTTATGAGAAATATGTCAATATGGCTTTTATAACGTTGTCTATTGGTTTTCTGTGAATCATGCAGCTGTTGAGGTTTCTTTAAGACAGCCTAAATTACATTTTAAGATTATCTCCATTCAAGTTCCATTAGAAACTTTTCTTGCAAATCCTTCGCTTTAAACTTTGGGTTAAGTTCTCTAAGTATTTGCTATTAGAGTGGTAAGTTTGGCCTTGTTAAGCAAAATATCGTGTGTAGCAACTCGCATCTCAGTATTGAAGCTAATAATGGTAGTGCAGAGTTTCCCAATCTCGAATTTCAATAAACTCGGTTAAGGAATAGCAAAGTTCCGTCCTACTGGGTCTTGTTCCGGAACTTTATCTAAAAATCATTTTAAAATCCCATTACCATCGCACATGTAAAATTAAATTAAAATCCGTTAAGAAATGGACAAGTTCTATCTTAACTGGCCATATTCCAGAATTTTTCATCTAAAAATAATATTATAATCCCAATTCTAATCTACCTATCGAACATTGTCACAATCGGTTGAGAAATAGCCAAGTGCCATCACACTTGGCCATATTCCAGAACTTGATTTACAAATCATTTTAGAATCCCATTTCGAACGCACATGTCAAATTTCATCATAATCGGTTGAGAAATAGGCAAGTTTATCCATGCTCCAGAAATTCACCCGATAATCATTTTAGAATCCCATTTCCAATGCACAAGCCTAATTAATTTCATCATAATTGGTTGAGAAATAGTTAAGTTCCATCATACTTGCTCATATTCCAGAACTTCATCCAAAAATTATTTTAGAATCCCATTTCCAATGCACAAGCCGAATTTCATCATAATGGTTTGAAAAATACTCTAGTTCCATTATACTTGGCCATATTCCAGAACTTCATCCAAAAATCATTTTAGAATCCCATTTCCAAAAGCAAGCCAAATTTCATCATAATTGATTAAAAAATAGGCAAGTTCCATAGACTGGAAGTGTAGAATCCCATTTCCAACGCACTTATCAAATTTCATAATAATTGGTTGAGGATTAGGCAAGTTTTCTTAAGTCTTAGACAATATTTGTGTAATACCCTAGACACACAGTGATTTAATAAAACCGATTTATTGAATTTTTCGAGATTAGTCGCAATGTGTCAACCTCGATTTTAGCTAATCCCTTTGTTTTTGCATAGAACACTAAAACCAGTTTAGCTAAATCGGATTTGTTAAACCACAGTCTGTCTAGGGTATAAGGTTTGGTTCAAATCGGTCAATTCGTGTGGATTTTTTTTGAATATCATACACATATGCTGTACATACATACTAACACTCACTTTATTTTATAGATTGCTCAACTGCTCACTAAACACTAGTCCAACACCATCTCAACCACAATTCAACCTTCATCCCAACCGCAAACTCTCTTTCAACTCAATCCTCAAACCAACATATATTAAAAATTGGTCAACTGCTTACTATATCTTAATCCAACCCCAACTCAACTTGAACTAACATAACCTTCAACTCAACCCCAAACTCAATACCCAACTCAATATTCAAACCAGCATACATATATAAAAAATTGGTAAATAATTCTATAACCAGGTATTTTGGGTCAATTCGTATGGCAGGTACCCCGACCCTCTTTACGCACAGGTTCCAAAAGCTTTTCAAATCTCGGCCTTAACCATAGAAACAGATTGGTAAAACAAAATTCTAAATCGAACAAGCTCGAGAAGATACCATGGGTACAGACCAACAGACATCCAGACAGACGGACGGAAATTTTTTTTTTTACTTTTTTAGACTCAGGAACTTTCGAAACGTCGAGAAAAGTGGTTTTGGACCAACCAAACTTTTGATAATTTTTGACAGGATTTCAATACTTTGGTCTTTGTAGACCGAAGTAATCCGGAAAATTTAGTTAAAATCCACAAATCGCGTAAGTCAACACATTGCAACAAACGAACAAATTAAAATAAAATATTACGCAATTGAAAATATCATCGAATGCAGGTGATTTGGCAGTAAAAAAAATAAATGGCTGATGCATATAATTTTTTAGATTTCGTACATGCACACTTCCATTACGAATGAGCTCTGAAATGTAGACAAATAAATAAACAAGGTCTTAAAGCTCAATCATATTTAGTGCCCAATTTGTTCCGTTGTTGAGGAACTAAGTTAAAAACGCAGCTCTCAGCCGCCAAACCGTATATTTTTACCGTAAATGAAATATATAGGTGTAGTCATAACATTCATATAATTCGTCACTTGAGTAATGTAGTGTCCTATCGTACAGAACATTTTACTAATACATCGAAGGAAAATTTATTTGTCTTGTAAAATATTCAAAACTGTTAGAACTATAAATCAAATTTAGCAACAACATATGAAAGTTTTATTTGGAAGGTGAACAAACTTTAGTGGGAAGTTTAAAATTCGATTTCTCCAAAATTTTCCAAATGTCCTATAGGACACTAGAGTACTCACCTGTCGAATTGTCTTTACCCTAAAATTATCTGGAAACTACCTGAGTACAAATACTTTTGATATCCTTATGTTGAAGATAAATTTCCCTAATTACAGCCAAAACTGCACTAGAATTTCCTGAGGATCATCAGCAAAGGTTCTGGCTAAACTCGAAAAATTTTGAATGGCTTTATTATTTTCCAATTCAAAACTATCATTTATTTCAACTGACGGTAACTTCACAATGTTCAAAATGTAATAATTGAAGTTAATTCTATTCCACTTCTAGTTATATTACTTACCAACAGATTAGCGATTTTGAACATTTTATTTTCCAACGGTTGTCGTCGCCATGGAAGAATATTTGGAAATTTCATTTGTCGAAAATTAAATGACAACGAATGTGTACCCAACTATTAAAAATAAAGTAAAAACTATTATTGGTCGTTTTATTGGGTATAACTTTAAATCCTACTCCTATTCAATAGGACCAATAAAACGATACTACATATTTAAAGAAAACCTTGTACAGATACAGTAAATCTTTCATTAAAGATAAAAGAAAGTAAAGTAATCAAGGGATTCTGGCTATAAAAGTCAATCTAAATTTACTGGTTTCCAGAAAATTGATTTAAGAAAATATTCTTTCTTTTTCTTTTTGTGCACCTGGAATATTTCAAGTTCTAGGACGGTAATTGTACGACAACTTCTACACTTTACCAGAGCTTCGAACAGGAACAGAATCAGTACATTAAACACTAGTTAACCGAAGTATTTAATTAAAAAAAAATTAAAATCGTAACCGGAACGATAAATGTTTTCGTTCTGTTTCGGGATTTCAGCGTCCCTAGTTGACTCACATTGGCCTAATCGTAGCAATAATTACTTCGGTTTAAAAAGACCAAAGTATTGAAATCCTGTCAAAAATGACGAAAAATTTGGTTGGTCCAAAACCATTTTTCTCGATGTTTTGAAAGCCCTGAGTCTGAAAAAGCAAAAAAAAAAAAAAAGAATGTCCATCCGTATATCTGGACGCCTGTACCCATGGTATCTCGAGAAAGCCTTGTCCGATTTGGATTTTTTTTTTTGCCAATCTGTTTCTATGGTCAAGGCGGAGATTTGAAATGCGTTTAGAAACTGTACGTCAAGAGAGTGAGCTATCTGGGCCATACGAATTGAACCAAAACACCTGGTTATATAAAAATATTTACGAATTTTTTGCTGGTTTGATTATTGAATTGGGCATTGAATTTGGAGTTGATTTGAAGGTTAAGTTAGGGATCAATTTGCGGGTTAAGTTGAAGTTGAGTTGGGGTTGTATAGGATTTAGTAAGTTGTTGACCAGTTTTTTATACATGCTGGTTTGTGAATTGAGTTTGGCGTAGAGTTTGCGGTTGACTTTAGGGTTAAGTTGGGTTCCGATTAGGGTTTGGATTAGGGCCAAGAAAGTTGTCCGTTTTCCGTGAGGTGTCTGTTAAACTGAGAATTTTTGATTTCTTTTTAGACGAAAGTTTTGGAATACCATATGCCGAAGTAGGATGGAACTTGGCTATTCCTTAATTGGTTATGATGCAATTTTACATATGCGTTGGAAATGAGATTCTAAAATGATTTTTGAATAAAGCACTGGATTATGATCTTAAATGATTTTTAGATAAAGTTCTGGAATATGGCCAAGTAAGATGGAATTTGGCTATTTCTTAACCCATTATGATGAAATTTGACATATGCGATGGAAACGAGGTTCTAAAATGAGTTTTAGATAAAGTTGTTGCCATATTCCATAACTTCATCATTTTAGGATTTCATTTTCAACGCACATGTCAAATTTCATTTATTTATTTTATTTAGCCATATTCCAGAATTTTATCCAAAAACCATTTAAGAATCCCATTTCAATCATGGATGTCAAATTTCACTAAACTGGCTAAAAAATAGCCAAGTTCCATCCTAATTGGCCATACATATCATTTGCTAAAGGTTCAATTTGAAATGTTAAAGGTACAATTTGAAGCGTAAAAGGAAAGAAAGTGTAGAGGTGTAAAAGTTTCAATTTGAAGTCTACTCGTAATACCCTAGACAGACTGTGGTTTAATAAATCCGATTTAGCTAAACTAGTTTAAGTTTCTATGCAAAAACAAAGGGATTAGCTAAATCGAGGTTGACACACTGCGGCTAATCTCGAAAAATTCACTAAATCGGTTTTATTAAATCGCAGTGTGTCTAGGGTATAATAAAACCTGTATTGTCGCAGAAATATCTTTCTGTGTCCGCTATAATAAAGTGTCAGCTTATCTAAGGGATATTTTCATTGAAAAACTTCAGTTCCGTGGGACTTAACGGTTTGTCCATTGAAGTGAGGATTCCGCTAAATTGAGTGTCTGTTGAAATGAGGTTTCACTGTATTTAAAAATGAGTATTTATATATACATATGTACAGTATATGTGTGTGATATTTAAACAAATGCACACGCATTGAACGATTTGAACCAAACTTTACACAAATATTGTTTTAGACTTAAGAAAGGTCACTGTTAATATCTCAAATATTCATCGACTTCTTGAGAGATGATAACCAGGTCCAAAGTTACTACAGAGGAATTTTTAAAAGTTCAAAAATTTAGTTGATTTTTGATGACGGTATGGTGGTACAATGGTATGATGGTGTGTGTGATGGTGATGGTAATGGTGATGGTTTTAAGATGATGATGATGGTTTGATAGTATGATTGTGTGATGGTATGATGGCGATGGTATTTTGTTGGTATGATGGTTTGAGTTCAGCAGAGGCTTGAGACTTGGTTCGAGCTAAGTTGAGTTGAAGTTGAGTTAGGATTTAGTTAGCTTACATTGGGGTTAAGTGAGTTGTCGGTTGGGGAATTATTTAAGAGTTTATTTGGAGTTAAGGGTTGAATTGAAAGTTGATTTGAGGTTGATTTGGTGATTGATTTGAGCGTTTAGGATTATGTTGCGACTGAGATGGAGGTTGATTTGTATATTGAGTTGGAGGTTGAGCTGAAGATTGACTTAAGAGATTCATTTCGAGATTGATTTGGGAGTTGAATTAATTAAGACCGAAGTTCTGACCACCTCTTGAGTTTTCAGACATTTATATTTTCTTATTAAAATAGGGCAATGTGAACCAACATTTGAGTTGAGAAACAACAACCCAGAAATATCGCATCCTTTAAAAATAATTTTTGCTACATCAGCGACGAAAGATGAGCATTGATCAAAATTTGTTTGAGTTTCGCATTTAATACGATTTTATCCAAAATAGTCAGATCAGTTGACTGAAGAGGTTCGGCCATATTATGTTGTGAGGTAGCCAATTTGATATTTAACGAAATTCGTTTTGACTAAGTTCCACGCTGTTGGCAGAATCCTAAATATTAATAGTAATAAGAGATAGCCATAAAGATCCCATTCGTTTGTTTGTAAAAAGACGACGAACAAGATTCGGGATTCTGAAATTTCTATTTAAGAATGTGATACCACCAGCGTAAGAGTGTATCGGATTGAGCGTGGGTAACAATAAATCATTAATAAAAATTAAGAAGAAAGTCGAAGACCAAACTAAATCGTGGGGCCAACATTAATTAAGTGAGAATGAGAAGTAAGGCTATTCACAACGACGTAAATATGGCGGTTAGTTAGGAAATTTTCAATCCACTTTGTTAATGCATGTTTTATGTGCCTTCAAAAATCTTGAAAATATCGAGCACGATGGCAGAGCCTGGTTTTGAATACAGCAATTCCACAACTCGGTCACGCAGACAAGTAGGTCTCCACACCAAGTCGGTATATGATCCGATTTTATTCTCTGTTTTGGAATTGTATGTATGTAGATCAAAAATACCTGTCTGAGGTGTTTGAGGTAAATGGGGTAAAGATTTGCTTTATCGATGACAGCTGAGTAAATTACATTGCCGGGTTTTAATGACGGTGGATATCGATAATTTGGGGGATGAAAGGAAATTGTTTTATAGTTGATCAACGAAAGCTTAAAATATTCTTTCAAAATCGCCTTTTAGTTTCGTACCACTTTTGATTTTAGCGTAGCGCTTTCGAATGACATCTTTGCTCTCACCAGATTGATATTCTAAGCGAAGTGTGACTTCTATTTGTAACATAAATAGTTCATAATATAAAACCAACCATTTCGTTATATAATAAGAACATAAAATAATGAGCAGATAGGGAGAAATGATCGGAAAAAATGATAGGCAAACACAATGGCGAATATCAACCTTTTACTTGCCGGATGTGATACACACTAAAATCGCACACAGAAGAGAAGTACAGAGTAAGAAATGTTCCAATAACCCCAAAACCTTAAGGGTTTGATTATTTCTAGACTAAATGTAGAATGCATTTACTAATATAAACAAACCTTTACGCTTTGAATTTTTACATGTAAATGACCCATTTTTTGATAAAATAAGTGAATTAATCCCAATGTCCTTATTGCGGAGCGCTTTAAAAATTCAATTCCCTAAAGCGGTTTATTTCCTGTCCCTAATGTGGATTCATAGATTTGCACTTGGCTGCAAAAAATTAATAAAAACTTTGTTTTTATAAATAGCGTTACAACTTTACCGACATAAATAAAATATGAAATAACAAAATAACAATTAAGCTTCCTTCTAGATTGCATAATTTAGTTGCAACTTGCCAGTTTGCCCCCAGTTAATTTTTGCAACTATTTATCCTGAACAATATAATCACAAATTTATATAAAAAGATAGCTTCGGGTTAACAAATGCTACTATTCTTTAATCCTTATATAGATCTAGTTTCTATAAGTAACTTCTTGGCTTTGAAACCAATGGAACTAAGATTAAACCAACTGAAAACCGAATGGCAGTTTACCTATAGGTCTGACAGTATGGTCCCACAATCCAGCAAGTTCTTTGTAAAAGTTGTACGAATTGCACTCATTCTTGATTTATTCTACTCTTCGAACTTCGGTCTGTTACCTGTTCTTCTCTACATCAAGAATTCGCTGGGCAGCAATGAACCGAACTTTTCCGTACTGCTCATACAAAATTCAATTCTCTGATTGGTAGTCAAATTTCACAAAAGTATTGATGACGTACCCGAGATGACATACACATATGATAGATGTTTACGATTTTGTAAAATATATGTTGAATGTTCCAACCTCACTACTTTTGCTCCCCACTTCCAATTTCTGTCGGCAAAATAGTTGTTGCTCCTCGCACTATCAGCATTTAGCTTTCATAAAAAATGGTTAAGTATGAAGGATCACAGGGTGGCCCATTTTAATCTATTTATGGAAAGAACTCTTCAGGGAAACCTGATCCGAAAAATGTTTTAAACAAACCAATAAAGGTTGTATGGTTCGGGCGGTAGACATCGATTAATGACCTTGAGCTATAGGATCAAGGTCATCTAGAGCTTAAGCCAATTTTTTAAATAAGAACACTTTTTTGACACGGGAAATAGAAAAAGGGCCAAATTTTCGTCCGAATATGTATTTTCCATGACCTTGCAAGGTCACCTGATGGTTAAAAGTCAAGCTAAGCTAGTTACCGCAAAAGCAGACTCCCTTTTGAATTACAGTTTAATTTAAAAAAATGTTGCTCAAACCACCTTTTATTTGAATGCTTTTCACAAAAAAAAGGTTTTTTTTGATCTTCTTGTTACATTGGAAAGTCAAAATTGACCATATAAAAAAATTCTAGAACATAATTTTTTTGACCTTCAGATGACCTTGGGAGGTCATGGAAAATACATATTCGGACGTAGGATTTTGCGCTCTTTTATTTCTGGAGTCAAAAATAAGGGTTCCTATTTAAAAAATTGACTTACCTAGAAATTTTAGTTATCTAAAATTTTTTTGCTTGATTTAGTCCATATTTTATCAATGATCAGTCAATTTTATTTGACCGTCTATGATTAAAATTATTTATGTATTTAATCAAGTTCATTTTCAAGAAATAAGAAAATTATTTAAAAAGACCTAGGTCCTAATTAGCTTTTCTTAAAATATCGTATGTCCTTTTTAATTTGCAATTAAATTTTATACTTTTGAATATAATAAATGGTTCGCACGATCCGTAATTGGACAAGTTTGAGAACATAGTGTACTTTAGTGGATCTTCTTAAATTAGGCTAAACTGTCATTTTTTGTTAAAAACTATAGTTTTTTAATTACTAAAAAATCACTGGGTAATTTATTTATTTTAAAACCTTAAGAAAAGTCAGATAGGCACATGATCTTCTAAAACTGCGATGCAGCGAACAACTGAACGATAAAATCAGTATTTGTGCGTCAGTTATTCAGCCAAAAAACGAATACCAGCAAGATAACATATGACTATAAATTTTTAGATTCTCAATATATTTAAACATTAAGAATTTGAGACGATCCACATTTTGGACGTTTACCTTATATGATGAAAGCTTAGTTTAATAACTTTACAAAATTTCTTATACAAATCTACTAATATTGTATAACTATACTAACGTTGCCTACTAATATTGTAAACCCCAAAAAGAACAACACAAAATTCCTATTCAAAAATTGTTATGCTGACTCATCGCCCAGAACCTAAATAACTCAAATTATTCCATTCTCTATAATATTATGTCTGCGTTTTGTTTGTATGTATAACGGGCGCGCGCGGGTAACAAAAACTCAAAATATATCATCGTAACTTTTAACCATAAACAAAATCGATTAGAAAATCGCAGCAGTAACTCATACTCATGTCGTTATTTGTATACAAAACAAAAAAAAAAAAAAAAAAAATTGATAAACAAATCAAATCAAAATACATTGTCGTGACCTTCCACTGTATTTCCCCATAAACAAACCACCATGCTGATGTGCGCTAACATAAACAGTCATACTCCTTACTTCCCCACATAAATCGGTTGTGTGCGTATATCCTGTGTCTACTTACAAGTAATAATGTTTATTTATGAATTTTAAAATTGACATAAACACTAAAATAAATATTTAGACTATACACACATACTCGTATATGTATTAAATACGACGAGAATAGAAAAATGCCGCGGCATCGTGACACTTGTTTATGGTTTATACGGGATAGTAAGAAATAGATTTGCGCGCATCACACGATATCATCAACTGGAAATGATTTGAAATTTAGACGAATTATATTCCTTAGGTAGGTGGATGGCCTGTCACATTACTTATGCACGAGCAAGTTTTTTATCAAAATCATGATTACGTCATTCAAGATATTAAATCTTGGTCGTATACATTTGTGTATGCTTAAAATTGTTATGTCTACTGTAGTGTAAATTGTAATGCGAAATTATTTAATTGTGTTGTTTAATTCCAAACCTGTTGCATATACTGTTTGTTACTGAATTATTTTTAATAATATTGTTATAACTATAGCAAGTACGCAAGTCAAACAAATAATTTCAAGCCAAGAAAATTCAAAATCATCAGTGTGATAATTTAATTGTTTAAATAAGTTTTTATAAAATTTGTATCACCATCACAAGTATCGCATATATAGAGATAGCGCGTGAGTTTATCACTGGAGGAAATCAATAAAAATACGAGGAATTTACAATTGTTTATCGAAAATTTGTTTGAGTTTCGCATTTAATTGAATTTTGTTTTTATTAGTAATCGGAAGTATGGAGATAACAATGATTACTCTGGTGAAAATAAAATCTGAAATTTACATACCGGCAATGAATTTAAATTTGAAGGACTGGATACTAAATTTCCAAATGTTTTCATGGTAACATTAATATCATTATGGTTTCCTGGAATAAGGTGTGCTACTTTTCATAAAACATATTAGTCGTTAACGAAGGTGCCGCAAAGACTTCTACTTAGGGATTACAATATCGATAATCGATTAACTGATAAATCGGCCGAAATCAGGTTTTTAATTTATCGGTAATTTAATTTATTTTTCTCGATAAATTCGATAAAAAGAAATGTCTCCGGTTGACCTTACTCTACAAATGTTAGTATTTTGGATTGTTTTTTAAAGCTTTGGACAAAATGAAAATTTGAAAAGTTGGGGCCTAGGCCTGTCTAGCATACTTCTTACATTTTGTTTTGGCGGCCAACATTTTTCTGTAAATTTAGTTCAAAAATCCTCGCTTATACAAATATGTTGTTACGAAATATCTAGGAAACAATAATATCAAATAACATATTGACGTATAATTGGTCAAATGGCATATTGAGTTTTCAATTCGTCAGTTCGGTAAGTTCTCCCTATTTAAATATTTACGCGACCCCGTATAATAATTTGACGACCTCATGTTTAGGAAGCTGCGGTTTAGACACGTGACAGCTTGCCATGATCAAATTACTATACCAAAAAAATAATCCTCAAATAAATTTATACAACGGTTAAACCATTTAGTTTTAATTTCGGAAGAGGATTTAATTGCTAATGATGATGGCTTAGAAACTGTTAGCAAAAACAATAGGTATAGGAACAATTCGTCCGATATGCTTGTAAGTATATGATTTTTAATATGTTCCGAAGATTGTAAGAGAATTCAATCCAGTTTCGAACTGATGAGCTTATGATTATGAAAAAATCAATCTTCTCATCAGGCCGCGGCGACTGGACTGATTATACCACAATTTACATTGAATATATACAGAATGTGCTGTGCGTTAAGTACTAGCGAATCATAACTAATACAGATGAACTCTCTTACAATTTTTCTTCTTCACGATATTCACACAGCTCTGTGTGTAAGCTAATTTTACTTTATTAATTTTTTGTTGAATGTTAATTAATTCATGTAATATCTAATATGCTACCGGTGATTAGACCATTTTAATTGTGTTTTTATTAACACGAGAAGCATATTAGTATTTACGAACGGTAATTCAATGAAATCAACTAATAGACTGTCTATTATGTAGTTGGTTTCGTTGATTTACCGTTCGTAAATACTAATATGCTCTCGTGTTAATAAAAACACAATTAAAATGGTCTAATCACCGGTAGCATATTAGATATTACATGAATTAATTAACATTCAACAAAAAATTAATAAAGTAAAATATGCTTGTAATGTTCAAAATTTTCAAATTTTCCAAAGTATGAAATCAACTGAAGAATTCTAATGATTTCAATAGTCTCTATCTATGAACCAGTTAAAAGTGGCAGCAGACCCTCTCAACTGCCAATAAATAGCTTTTGTGCAAGAGTTATTTGGCATCTGAATAATTATAAATTTAAAATGTCAGAAAATACTTAGCTGATTGAGCATGCTGGGCAACCATATTCAAATTTCTGTTTCTGTGTTTAAGGGAAACGGTAGACGAGTACCAATACCTCAACCGAGTGTTTGAGAATCTTCTTCGCTATTTGTAAATTTTAAATAAAATTTTATCGATAAATTACCGATAAATCGATCGAATTTAGTCTGGCTTATTATTGTTTAACAGATAAAAATTAGGATAGGGATTACAATTTGGTGTCTAGAAATTAGGATTAAGATTTCAAATATTGCAAAAGATGAAATTTGGAATCTCGGGTGAAGGCTGCAATGGATAAATGACCCAAAACAAAACTGAAAAATTACCCTAATGATCTACTCAAATTTTTGGCAGGAATTATTCGGAAGTTAGAGAGATAAAACCTACTAAACAGCAACTTTCTATAAAGATAAAATGGCTGCTTAGTTTTGAGGAGTAGAAATATCATCCAATTTCCTAATATCAAAAATAAACCTAGTACAATAATTGAAACATCCTTGGAAGACAGGGGCGGATTAACGCCTAGGCAAACTTCGTGCACTGTTACTAGGATAGCCTTTGGTTTTTCACGCTTTGAGCATATTCTTGAATTCAATCGATAAAGTCGTGCGTGACACATATTCAACTAAAAAGTTGCTGATGACTTTTTCAGGTGAATTTCAAGATTTATTTCATTTTTTTAACGTGCCACCCAAAGCACCAATTTTATGATTCGTAAACGAACGCTTCACTAAGTTTCCTGTGTGTTTAGGATCGTTATGCTGTTGGCACATAAATGAAACCGGCATGTTTTCGAAGGAATAAGGCTCCATCAAAATATCCATAATATCTTTGTACATATGTTGTCCATCCCCTTATTAATTCTAAATATTGGCCCAAAGCCGTGCCATTAAAATATTTCCAAGCCATGATGTTTATACCTCGGTGCTTTATGGACTTAGTATGTAATAGTGTATTTGGGATCTAATTCTTTTTTTTTCGGGCATCTCACGTACACTCTGCGGTGCAACTCAAACAAACTAAAGTTCGATTGGTCGCTCCACGATTTGTTTAGGTGTTGTTTTGCAAAATGTATCATATGTTTTAAATATTATTTAATTAGCCCACGCAACCCAGATTTAAACAGCCGACATGTAATACACCTATCCGACCAACTCTGCGCAATTTGAGGTGGTATAGTTCTCCAGTACAATTATAGGTTTTATTGAAACCATAAACCACCTTCTTTGAATCACATTTTAAATAAAACACTTGTTTAATATTTCGCAAATTTGAGATACAATTTATTCTCAATCGATTTCGACTTGCTAGGTCATCATCAGGAGTTAAACTAACAGTTACTTACAACAATGGTGGTTTAAATATAAAATTACTAGTAATAAAAACACACAAAGACTAACAATCATAAAATTTTTTTTTTAAAAATATATATAACTAAAATTTTAACCATAAAAATAAACTAATACAAACCAAAAATATAAGCAAATTGAAGAAAAAAGGCATAACATCTATCATAAAATAATTTAGGGGTGCGAGTAAAAATAAAAGAGAGAATAAAAGAGAAATAAAAGAGAATATTATTTTATGAAGGTCGATTATGAAATAACACAGGATCAGTGAGGGGTGAAAATCGAATCTCTCTTTGTTCATTTAAGATATCTTGGTTAAAAAATAATCATTTAAGATATCTTGGTTAAAAAAATTCTTTGAATCTGGTGCAATTGCTCGCATTTCGTTTAATAAATTAAAAAAATTAAGCGTTATCGCGCTATTTATAGCCCTTGTTTTTTTGGCAATTACACTGGTCAACAAGGGTCAAATTAGAAACAAGAATATTCATTTCCGACGTATTTTTCGATGCTGAATCCAAATCAAAAATATTGAAATCCCATAAAATCAGCAAAAAGTGCTGTTTTTATGGGATTTCAATATTTTACTGTATTCTTAGGGAATTTATGCAGTAAAAATGAATGGAATAATTATTGGGAATACAGGGGGTCAATTCTCGTTCTATGAAAAAACCTAATGAAAAAAAAGTTTTCATTTTGATTCCATCAAGTCTTTTTCATTTATAACATTTCACACAACGACAATAAGCGATTCTCGATGTCCAAATGAAAAAGAATCGTGAGAAAAACGCTGAATAAGTTATTTCCATAGTAAGCTACACTGTAAATACATATTTTTTCGAGTTTCATGTATATTTCCGCTAGCTGATACAACAATTGGTTTAAATATTAGCTAAATAAATGATAAAGTAGATTTAGTTAATCAGTTTTTGTCATTGGCTGTCAAAATATAAAGTATGTAAATTATAAAATTGACCAAATTATTTTTAAAACTTAACTAAATTAATTATTTGGAGGCTTTTCTTAAATATACGGAATAGTTTTTAATAGATTTACTTATTAGTTAAGTTTAAAGTGAATCATATTATAGTTTCAATGCACATTTAATGGTAAAAATAGAAATTTAGTTTTTAAAGAATTTTATTTCCATATTTATGATATTCTCACCGCCACAATGGTCGGTGAGAAAGTTTTATTCATATGAAAAGATTTTGACGTCATTTTTCTCCTTCTCATGGAACATGAATCGGAAATGTGTATTTCTCACTGAAAAAACTTTTCATTGTACTTTTCATAGAACGAGAATTGACCCCCTGAACACAGAAATGTAAAATAACCGCTCGCTCCGAGCTAACAAAAACTAAAAAACCAAAATACGACAAAATTAAACACCTGTAGAGGTTAAAATTACTGTTAAAAAATATCTAGTATTTTAGTTTTGCAATATTTCTCATTTTGTGGCCATCATAATTGCATTATTTGCCTCTTAAAGCAAACTGTTCGCCTTAAGTCTTCTTACACGTACTGACATAGCGAATTATTATTCATTACACACACAAATGAGGTTTCTCCATGCGTTTTTATATTTGATGTAGTGAATAATAATTCGCTATGTCAGTACGTTCTGGCCAGATACTTAATGTATGTGGCTAGATTGGGAATTTTTGTATTTTGGTCGTAGCTGCCTGATGAGTAGACTATACTTTTCAGTACGAAACCAAACTACCAACAGAAAGAACTCATGGAGGGTTCTCATTTTTGCAGAGTGGTACATTGGTATAACTCTTTGGGCCTTCAGTCAAAATTACGAGGAGGGGGGAAGATATTTCTACTTTTTTTCAGTAGATATACATATTATGAGCGATTTGGCCTCTGTATTTTTCTGATTTACCAAATCGAAAATATTGGGATTGCCATGAACAATTAATATATTTGTCTATAAAAAATGCCGAAAAATCAAACTGATTACAGACAGACAAATTAAATTCTTAATTAAAATAATTGTTAAACTCGTTTCTCGACATCGGTTAAGATTTTTCTTTTAAATTCATATTAAATCGTTACTAAATTTGACGAAAAACTTAAAATTATCCAAATCCAAGTCGAAATAATGATAAAAATGAGGTGATATCAGATGCTGATTTTTTTCACTAACCCTAGGAGAGTATAGGCGGGCCTTCTCCATCAAGATCAATCATAAAATAAATGGACTTATTAATTTTGATACCAATTGAAGAGATATTAAAGTCCTTTCACAAAGCTAATTCGTGTACTCGTAATTGCAGTTATTCCAATTTCTAACGCTTACCAAAAACCGCATCTACATTAACTCGGGAATTTTCCTTCCAGTCCGGAAAGCCTGAAGGCAAATCTGCCTCACTGTCTAGCAAAAACGGCTTCATCAGTAATTATTACAGTGGGCGATGCTTTTATACTCAATACTTCCGATGTCGATTTGTTTTTGTATAATTTTCCACACCTCTCCCTTGGTGTATATTTTTGTGCAAGTCACGGTTTTTCTTTACTTGTCAAATTGCTCGAGGCCCCATCAGCCTAGGAGCCTCGGTGTCTTGCAATTGCCGTACCTCCTTGTGGCCGGTCCTGAGAGAGTATAAAGAGGGTTTTGATTACAAAACAGTAGAGAATTATAATTTTATAATTTTTGGGTATTCCACAATATTGTGAATTTTTCAAGAGTAACAAAGCAATAACAATTTTCTGTTTTCTCGGCGGCCCATACTAAAACTCATAGGAAAGAAACGATGCTTCGTCAGGAAACTTGAAATAAATCAATACGTACTTTTGAAATAATTTTTTGGAAAATTTTTACTATTTGAAAAATATAAAAATTTTCCGAGAATTCTCGAGATACAAAAATTTTAAACTCCCGTATTCTCGAGAAATGAAATTCTATAAAAAATTAATTATTTTCGTTTCATTATAACTTAATAGCCATAACTTAAAATTTAAACTGTTTTTTCCGTAAGGCCATTTGGGTTAATTTATCACAATACCTATTGCAATTGCAACCTATTATGGGACTGCATTCATACTGCCAATAAACAAAAGATTATTAATTTGACACGGAATCACCAATAAAATGTCAAATTTGGCTTTTGTTAGGAGGATTTTTGATCTACTCTGGCTCGATCTTTAAATTATCTACCAGATGTAATATATTTTGTGGTAAGAAGCGAATAACACAATTTTTATCAGTTGAAGGTTTAAACAGAATGTATCCGTCTCCGCTCCGTCCGTTTTTTATCCATTCCACATAGTCCGTTTCACAAAACATAATGCATCCGTTCCATTTTTCAAGCTATTTTGTAATAAATATTTCCTTCAAATAAATTTTTTTTTTTGATTTGAAATAAATTTGCTTAAGAGCCATAAAAAACGATTTAGCTATTTCCAGAATATTTTTAAATGTTGTTCAAACTTCAAAAATGTGCAGTTAGAGGAGATGTCGTCCGAAAATTGTAAATTTGTATTCCAATAAAACGGAGCGGATAGAATGGATACATTCTGTTTACGGAGCTGGACAATAGGCTTATTCAAATTGAGATTTGTTTGTTTTAATATTTGCACCGCCCTGCTTTACTTGTATAACCGGTCGCCCGGATAATCAACGTAAGACATACTTAAAATGTATTTTAGTTAAACTTTGAATTTATTTTGTAAAATAAAATTGAATATTGTAAAATAACAACAAAATAAATTAAAATTTAGTAAAATTTAATAATTCACTTTAATTGCATAATTTACTTAAAGCCTTGTATGGGGCACCTTACAATTGTGGTTGGGTATGTTAAATGCACACTGATTTTTACAAGCACTATCTGATTTCTGCGCAGCCCGTTTCTTTGATTCCGACTACAAACAAAGCCAGCATTTCCTGGTCTGAGAACGCATTCAATTGACTGATGCCCGATTTAGATGAAGAAAAATGTTTGCCTTGCAAAAAATGTTTGCCTTGCATAGAGCTGCACGCAATAAAAAATATCGATTAGTTAAAATGAGAAAGGACTATGTGAACCAAAATGGCGATGCTATAATTTTTTGGCGGCTTATACATAATTGTATGTTATATTTTTTGACATTTATCAGTAGTGTGGCAAAAATAAAATTTATAACAATAAATAAAATTGTTAGTGACAAAAATAAAACTTAATAAATAAAATTGAGAAAACTGCTTTTGATTTGATTTTTTCTGCTATAACATTTGACTTCTGGTCATCGTATAGGTTTTCATAATATTCTTTTATTGTGTTTGTGTTTGTTTGTTACTATAAAATATCAAAAAATATAGTCGGGTCGAGTATATTTTATAGTATCATATTTATTTTTAATGTTTTTATAGTAACAATTGGTAAAAAAAAACAAAAAAAATCGCTAACATAATTTTGCATGTTTATGTTTTGTTCTTGTCATTCAAACGAAAATTGTAATGTACTAATATCTTCTTTTTTTGCAAGGCAAACATTTTTCTTCATCTAAATCGGGCATGACGCTCGAATATTTATGGTGTTATTAAATCTAGAAGAAAAAGCCTACTTTTCAACTTTCAGTAGGAAAACGAAATTTTTGCATCTGTAAATAAAAGCTTGCTTGGGGCCCGAATTTTTCTTAATCCATCACTGTGGAGGATATACATATTTTCCTGAAGCAAGCCAAACATTGAACTTGGAACATTCAATATTCATTTTACAAAATCGTAAACATCTATTAAATGCGTCAGCCGGGGTTGGATTTTGCACGAGAGGCAACTGAGATCGCATTAGAAACAGCGATATCAAATGAGTAAAAATATATTCTTGGAGAACAAGGTATACATTTTCTTTTCGCGTTTTGTGCAAAATCCGGCCTCAGATTAGGTTGAAATTGTTGAAACCATAAAAACTGAGTCCGAAACTTGTAAGCGTTCTATCGACCTTCTACTTGTCTGAATCAGTTTCAATCAATTATTGAATCCTTTCCCAATTCCGTAAGAATATCTCTGGATGACATTGGTGAATTATTTTCGACTAACCAAAGATATCATGCGGTTTCTCCTGAAGTTTGGCAAAATAAATACTGGTGAACATGATCAGATCCTTCGATTAAATTAAAGGAAATTTGAATGCGTGGCGTTTCCCATTGACTAAGGACCGTAAAAAAAATCATATTAGATAGGGCTCAAAATTGACAATTGGGAAGGTCTGCAAAATGATCTTTAAAAAAAAAAGATTTCAGCAATCTTTTTTTGAAGTCTGACTACCAGTCTGACGAAGTGAATTTTGTATGAGTATTAAGGAAAAGTTCGATCCATTGCTTCCCAGCGGATTATTGGTGTAGAATAGAACAAGTGGCAGAAGTTCTAAAATAGTAGAATAAATCTATAATGAGAGCAATTCATACAACTTTTTCAAAAAACTTACCGGATTGTGGGACCGTACTTTCAGACCTATAGGTAAACTGCCATTTGGAACTGGGACTCGCAGTACTCGGCACGTGGAACTATTGTTATATTTTGAAAAGATCGATAAGAATTCGTGAGTCACGGGACGTTGATTAGTCTTAGTTTTAAAGAACTAAACATCAAAAACATCCAACAACAACATTTCTGTAAACTAACAACAATAACCATGGATATATCGATCGAACCGAACGAGTGACATTTTGAAAATTTTACAAAAACAATTTTAATTCGAATTTTCAATAAAAACTATCTATTATTATTTTTAATACACAACATTAAGTATTAGACGAACTTAATTTTTAGTTTTTTATTTCGTTCATTTTGGTAGCTTGCGCGTTGTTTTTTTTAAGTTAGACGCTTTTGCTAAGGTGCCTGTACTAATTTAGTTTTATAAATCGTGCGCAGTTATCTTTTAAGCACTTAAGCCCGGAACGCTGCTGAAGGAAGTGAAATGAAATTTCTCATACCAAAATGACACAAGCGAAAACGAAAATGAAAATTTCACCGCTGAATTTCAGTTTGTGGAACGCAGTTTATCTAGCGAAATGGGAGTTACAGGTTGGTTGAAAAGTATTAAAATTAAAAATGAAAGAATCCCTCAATTTCAATACACTTATTCCAGTGATCCTCCAATAATTTTATACCATCTCTGTAATGATTTTCCGGAAGCTCTGCAAAATACTGTTCCTAGGCTGCAATAGCTTCTTCATTCGACGAAAAACGCTTTCCACGAAAGAATTGTTTCAGGTTTCTGAAGAGATAGTAATCGCTGGGAGCCAAACCTGGTGAATACGGTGAATGGTGGTCAAATGACTCATGCATTTTCCTGATGAAAAATTATTATTTTCTTCTGTAACGCGGGTCTTTTTTCACGAATCTTTTTATCCAACTGGTCCAAAAGGTTGCAATAACATTCAGAATTAATTGTTTTACCTTTTTTAAGATAATCAATCAACAAAATCCCTTTTGCATCCCAAAAAACTGAGACCTTGACCATTTTTGCCGATCGTACTGACCACCTGTTTTGGAGCTGAACAACCAGCTTCAGTCCATGGTAAACGTTCTTGTTTCAGTTTGGGATCATGGTGGTAGATCCAAGTCTCATCCATAGTTATAAATCTCCGCACAAAATTACGCTGAGAAATTTGTTTTCGATTCAGTTTTTATTGAATTGTTAACGAATGCGGCACCAGTTTTCCAAACAGTTTTTTCATACGTAATTCATACGTAATGTAAAATATGGAGTACTCGTTCGTCCGAGAAGCCTATGATTTCAGCAATTTCACGCTTAGTCAAACTTGGATCTTCGCAAACAATATTATACACTTGCTCAATGATTTATAGTATTGTTGCCTTTTTTGGACGTCCACTACGTCGTTCATCTTCAACGCTTGAACGACCACGTTTAAACTCTAAAACCCATCGATGCACAGTTGGAAATGAAGGAGCAGATTCCTTAAACACTTTTACCATTTTTGTATGAATTTCTGTTGCTGATAAACCTTCTAAAACAAAGAATTTTATCACTGCACGATATATGGTTTTTTCCATTGTAAACGAATACACTGACACGTCAACTTCTAATGACTTGTAAATAAAGAATGAATTGCAAGATCAAAATAAAAATGTTTATGTGTTCAAATGAAAAATGAAATATTAAAATGGCGTATACATTTTGATTCCTCTACTGGTTAATAGGTGTCACTTTCAACACTTTTCAACCAACCTGTATCTCTACAAATTTTTCACTTCATTTTTATCTTCCAGCACCCTTATTCTGTAAAAACAAGATAATGTGTAAACGTGAAAACGGATAAACTTTGTGATTTTTTACTAAAATTACATTAAATTGGGTTTCGTGTAACGTGTAAATATTATCTTATTTTTTATAGAATAAGGCTACTGGACGATAAATGTGAAGATAAATTTTGACAATTTCATTTGAGTTTTTACGTTTTGAGGATAACCAACTATCGAAGTAAATTTTATTGTATAAAATATGTTGTCAGAGACAACATGAAGTTGTACGCACGAAACTCGTCAAACTAAATTTTCACGTTAAATTTATCTTCCTATTTTTGGAGATCAGTGAAAATTTTATTTCACTTTAACAGCGTACTAGGCTTTAAATAAAAATAAAGTTTTGTAGCTTGCGCTTTTTTCATAGTGTTCGTTTGTTATTTCCTTGTAAATGGATTATTATAGATATCAAATTCAAATTGATCGTCTATTTTAGTGGTGTCCAACTCAAATGAGTATTTAGACCAAATTTTCAAAATAAATAAAGCTATAAAACTTCCAAAAAGCAATAAGATGGACATCATAGTAATTATTTACATACCCTAACCGTATGCTGCATGGTGGAATAACTACTGAATGATCCTTACAGCCCAGACTTCTAAATTTGGTTTTACTCGATACGTAAATAATTACCGCGTTGTCCAGTTGATAATTATATTTTTTTAATTTGACCTAAATACATTTAGATGGAAATCCCTCGTCTATATTCTATATCAATATTATCAGCTTCAAATAATAAAACTTATTTTGGTACTCCTTAAACACTTGTTAAACAAACTAATAAAATTACAAAATTTAATTTAAATTTTAAATACTATGTTTCCATAATCAGATTATAAAAGTATTTACGAGGTAGTACAATGTATTAACAAAAGATTTACATAAATATCAATGTTCGGTATTGAAATCGTCTCATTTGGCGCTTTGTGTGTCTGTGTACATAAAATCCTGACCTGCCTCAATAAGAATATATATTGAGAAACTCAATGACAGGTTGCCATTTAAAGTTAATCAAATTCGATATTTATGTTTACATTAGAAAACAATTTCGATTTTACCAAATTGACGAATTTGTGTGAATTGTGTTGATGTGCATTTTTACAACTAAAAAAGACAACTCGTTTTGGGGTCCAAATTAGAATTTAGAATTGTTGTTTTATTTTTCTCGATATACCAGCATTCTAATGGATCTAGTAACCAATTATCTCTCACTTGTTTCATTAGACTTAGGCTAGACGAATCAATATTATGACTGGATTCTAGTAGAAGTTTGACCAACGATGATTTTTCACTGTTGTTTAATACAGGCCAGATGTTTTTATATCTTTCGGATAAGGTTCGCCTCCATTGTCCGATGTAAATTTTATCACAATCATTGCACTTTGTTGTAAATTTAAGTTTTATCTACATTTTTAGTTTTGTCTTTTGTTAGTTTGTGTGTCCTAACAGTTGCCCTAATTTTGATTCGCTACTTTCACCTAAACCCACTTAGAAATTTTTCCACTCATTCTTCAATTGTGATGAGTGTCGTTTGCTGTGATTCACTTTGCATCTCACTATTGGTTCGGACATGTGGGAAAAAGTTGTTGCACCAGTTAAAGCCTTTTTCCTCGAACAGGACCGAGTTATTTGGTCCACCATTTCAGTTGTGTAGCAGTTTACTATCGCGATTTGTTTAATTTTTTGCAGTTCAGCCGGTGTATGATGCTGTGGAAAGCTGCTCACTTATGTTGAACCGGATGATCGTCATATTCCCCTTTGTTTAAAATTACTACAACATTTCCTTCGTCAGCTTTCATGTAGTAAACATCTCTCTCAGAGATTTTACAATTGAATGATAGACTCGGTTTTGTCGTTCGAAGGCCGAATGTCGGAAGGCCGAATGTCGGAAGGCCGAATGTCGGAGGGCCGAACGTCGAAGGCCGAACGCCGAAAGGCCGAATGGCTTGGAAACCCGAATGTCGAAAGTGTTAAAAAGCCGAATGTCTAAAGGCCGAATGAATCGAAAGGCCGATTGTCGAAAGGCCAAATGGGTTGAATGGCCGAACGTGTGGAAAGGCCGATTGGGTCGAAATAAATTGAAAATATGTGCTAATAAATCCTGTGTATGTAGCACATTAATGTGATCAAATTTTGTCGGAAAAATTTTTTATTTATTTTCCTTTTTTTATTATAATTAATTAAATTTAAATTATATGACAAAAAAACGTAAGAAGATTTTAATATTTAAGGCGATTTACTACTAAACATTTTTATACCAATATTTTGATAAAAATATACATTTTGAAAATTTTCATTCATAAAAGGATGAACAATTCAAATCAATTTCGACGCAAACGGCCTTTCGATACAATCGCACTTTCGACATTTGGCCTTTCGAAATTCGGCTATTCGATATTCGGCCTTTTGATATTCGGCCTTTCGACACATTCAGCCTTTCGACACATTCGGCCTTTCGACATATTCGGCGTTCGGCCTTTCGACATACGGCCCTATCCGGTTTTGTGACGTCTCTCTCTTAAAGTTTGAATTTTTGATTATTTGTTTCGACACTGATCTAGCTACGGTTGGCGAGAGTTCGTCGAAGAGGATAGACGTGTTTTTTCTATCCTCTTCAAAAATTTAATTTTATTTTCTTTTAATTTTTTGTGTCTTATGTAGTGATATGTATAAACTTTATATACGTATGAATATACATTTTAATTTTAAATTTTAAATTTAATCCTAATTAAATTCAAGTTTAGTGTAATAATAATTAAAGTTTAGTGAAAATAATTTAAGTATAATTTTGTCCGGGATGCATTTGTCAAGCAATGTTTTTATTTTTGTAGATAGAAAAATTAAAAGTGCATGATTTGGTATTTTGTGGGATTGTACATAAAATCAAATTTCAATTTTTAAATACTAAAGTCTAATAATTGGATAGTATTGAAATAGATTTTAACTTAAATAGAAGGTAGTTTGGCGTCTATTGGTGGGGGGGGGGGGGGGGATCAAAGTTGAGTAGATTAGTCTACCAGCTCCGTAACCTTCCAGTAGGGTGCGCATCACGTGAGCTGTTCTGGTCTTGTCATTAGGCAGCTGCGTGATGGGTACAATTGTGTAAGGGGTAACCTGTTCACAATTCGCAAGTGTACGTACTGCCTCCTCGTGGCAACCACTGGTAACTAAGGCCACTTGGCACATTTTTGGCCATTTGGCACAGGCTAAAGTACGGCGCTAAAGGAGAAAACCTTGACAAAAAACCCTAAACTAAGGTGGAACAGCATATGCCGAAAGATGAATGGCTGATAGGTTAATCAGCCCAAAATATGCGGACTCTGGATACCAGGCACCCTCCAGTTTTATTTAGCCTTCCTGTAGTAAAACTGGGTGACCTACAGGTGATTTGCAATTCCGAGCAACTCGTAAGAGTAAAATCAAGCGGAATACGGGGCAGGAGTAGGAATATACTAGAGTGGGACAACCCTCTCGAGGTCCTTGAGCTCCAATGCTACCGTCTTTCTAGCGGAACTACATGCTGTAGTAAACATCTAGGAGGGAGAGCAATAAGTCCAGATAGTATGTTTCACGTACCGGGAGGCAGTATCGTCAGGTTCATTAAGAACCTGAATATTGACTGGACGGATAATTAAGCAGGGGTCAGCACAGTACATGTAGTACGTAACTAAATTATTGATATTCTAGACTTTTTTGCTTAGTATCATGATCAATCTTTAAATTATATTATATACTTTTATAAATAAATAATTAATTTTAACATTATTTATTTTCTTTTTCTAGATTTGTAGGAAATTGCCGATTAGTTTAAATTTAATAGTATGGCTAAAAATATATTTTCAACTTTTTATATTTAAATGTAGTTGCAGTAGGTATAAACAATTAATTAACTATTCTACAGGAGAACGGTAACTAATGAAACAAGCACTGTGAATTTAAATTATAACTTAACAATTTAAAATTTTTAAACATTCTTTTAGAATTTTTAGTTTAAAAGTGGGAGAGTTTACATATGCAATTTCATAAAATGTTAATTTTTTTTTGTTATACTCGATGTACTATATTGTGTTTTGCTCATTAATATATGTTAATTAATTTAGTTTAAAGAATATTTAAAGGTTTCTCTTCCTTAATTTGCTAATAAGCGATTCAAGTTTCAGAATATAACATAGTTCCAGAATTAATCATTATTATGGGATTAAAATTAATCCTGAATTCCAGAATTAAATTTTAGTTTGGTATTATGGTGATTTATTAATTAAAATTAGTTTTCAGAGTTGCCTGGGAATTTGTATATTAATTTTATTTGTTGATTCTTGATATACTTATAGTACCTAACTGGATTATTGATGATTTTAGGTTGTTGCGGTGCTGTAACATTATCATTTTTAAATTATTTATTCTCTTTTTCTTGATCGGTAGGAAATTTATGATTAGTTTTAAGTAAAATTTTATGTTTAAAATGGTTTTTAACGTTTATTTTAATTCTTGTTGCAGTATGTAATAATTAATTAATTAGATATAGAAGGACCATGAAAAATGAAATAAGCGCTGTTTTTGTAATCTTAACTTAGTAATTTTAAATTTTTCTTAAATATTTTATCAGGTAAATTAATGAAAGGCGGACAGGAGAAATTACAACATTAATAATTTTTTAAGTCCTGATTTAGATCCTGAGTATCCGGTCCTGAATTCCAGAGAAATGATCATCTAATAATGTAGTTAGATTGTGCTGTCTTGTGCTAATCTATTTATTATACATATACGAGTATTGTACTAATAATTTACTAACTATCGATCGCATTGGTGTCTGTAACCGGGTCGAGTCTGTCCCAACTAATAATCCTATCCTATCCTTCGGTTTTGTTATATGTGTACGGGTGTACGGCATGGGCCCGGGAGTCCGGGAGATCCTGCTATAATGCTTGGTCGTACACTCATAATCAATCAATCAATTTCTTTGGACACTGATCTAGCTATGCACTTTCCATCTCTGCTTACTTTATCCACTGCTACTTCTAAATTTGCTACTATGCTCTTCATCGGCGTAAACTTAGGTTGTACACAAAAATTCAACTATTTATTCAGTAGGCAACGGGAATGCTGTAGTAATTTTAAACAAAGCGGAATATGACGACAGGGTACAATTGAAGATTGACGAAGGTCCATGTGAAATAGTTAGTTCAAACCCTATTAAAGAACTGGTCAAGAAAGCTAAGGCCAGATCACGTATCGCGAAAAAAATTTGGTGCAGGGTTACAATGGAGATTATTGGTATCCAATCCGTATATTCCCAAGTTATATGTACTTCCAAAGATACACAAGCCCTGTAACCAAATGAGACCTATCGTATCGAATAATAATGTGCCATGGGAAAAGATTTCAAAATGGCTAATCGAGCAGTTTTGGAAACTAGGCTCTCTCCCAGGAAGAATTTGTTCATGGGTAACCTTGAAGATAAAATGCAGATATATAGAATTTTTCCAAGAATCTGGTACAGATATGTAGATGATGTGTTTGCTGTTATTGGAAAGAACCAAACACGTTGACTTTACTTTGGAAAGCAAACGCAAAAGCCAGAGATGCCAAGTGAATTACTGCAAAGGACTCTCATCAAAATTTAAGAATGAGAGGAAAAATTTCAAAGTTGATCTAGTTGAAAGTAGCGAATCAAAATTAGGACAACAAAAAACAAAACCAAAAATGTAGATAAATCTGGATTTTACAATATAAAGTGCAATGATTGTGATACAATTTATATGGGACAATCGAGGCGAGCCATATCCGAAAGATATAAAGAACATCTGGCCCGTATTACCAGGTGTGTATATTGAAACCGAAATTTACCAATAAATGGCGCCACCTGTCAATGTACCTTTCGACAAACCACATCATCGGAACTATTGTTTTCTTTTGACATCTGTCAACAACATCCAATTCATAACCACAAAAGTTTCATACAATAACACACGTTTTTTACGTGTTAAAAATGTCGAGTTTTGTGCCTACATATTACGATTTGTGGACATCATTGATTTTTTGTTATCATTTGAAGAAAACTGCTGCATAATTTCATCCAATGCTTGTCGAAGCTTACGGTGAGCATGCTCTTGGTAAATCACAATGTTACGAGTGGTTTAATAAATTCAAAAGTGGTGATTTTGACGTGTGAAACGGAGAACATGGAAGACCACTAAAAAAGTTTGAAGGCAGTGAATTGCAAGCATTGTTGGATGAGAATGACGCGAATCAATTGAATGTATCAGGAGAAGTCGTTCCGCATAAACTGAATGAAAGGCAACAGGGAAATCGAAAAACCACTTGCGAAATATTGCTCGCCGGATACAAAATAATGTCATTTCTCCATCCAATTGTGACTGGCGATGAAAAATGGATCTATTTTGAGAATTCAAAGCGCAAAAAGTCTTGGGTTGATCCAGCACAACCATCGATTGCAGTGCACGGCCAAATCGCTTCGGACGGAAGACAATGCTCTATATTTGGTGGGGTCAGAAGAATATGATTTATAAACGCTAACCGCTAAACGCTACTAACAACAAATGATCAATTTGAATCGACCTTTGCGTGTTAAACGACCAGAATATAATAAAAGGCAACACAAAGTGATTTTGCTTCATGATAATGCATTTTCTCACAAAGCAGAACCGATTAAGGAAACGTCGGAAGCACTTAATTGGGAAATATTTTCACATGCGGCTTCCCCGCGAGACTTGGCTCTCACTTATTTGCATCGATGGTGAACGGACTTGCTGAGGAGCACTTCACTTCCTATGAAAATGGTTCGATAACTGGTTTGCTCAAAAGTAGAACAGTTTTTTTGGTGTGGCATCCACGCATTGCCAGAAGAATAGGAAAAATGTATAACTAATAATGGACGATAACTCTTAACCATTGTCATACGATGAACGTGTACTTTTTACTAAAAAATTCCGGTTTCATATTTACACACCTGGTAGTTTCATTAGCTACACGGTGCTAGGTGGGGTTTCGCCATCCTGTACCGTTTCGAATTTTGAAGTAGGATCATTCGTATTGCTTAGACCTTTTGTAGGAACATATTTGTAGAAAATGGCGGGTTTTCATATGAAAACTAGTAATTTATCTAAACAGTCTTTTATGTCCGTAAGTTTAAACGACGATTAATCCACAACCGAGGATTTAACCATTGTTTGGTCATAGTAATCGGTGGATAAATCCTCGGTTTTTGATTATTATTCGTTGAAACTTACGGACCTTAGAGCATAAGTCAACGCTTTCCAATCATATTACACACCACATGTGTTTGTATACATACCACATCTTTGTAGTGGATTTTATATCAGCACAATGCTGTTTAAACTGACAATCACACCAGCTCAAAAGGTTTGGTTCTTTTAAGTCTGCGTACTAAATTCGTGATGCTTAGGAGCTGAGTTGCCTTAATGTTCACATGTTGGCGGAGCCTTTCTTCATGTCTCCGTGCTTTTTCCTGGATTTCGTTTAAGATGAGGTTCATTTTAAAGTCCTTATGAAAGTCATTGTTCCTGACATACCAAGGTGCATCAACGATGTACCTTAATACCATATTCTGAAATCTTTGGATGATATTTACGTTGTTCTGTTTGGTACAACCCCAAAGCTAAACACTATAAGTTCAAATCGGTTTCAATATTTGCTTATCAAGTAGAAGCTTGTTGTATGTTGATAAAAAAAGAGTTCCTTCCCATCAGCCAATACATTTTTCTGTATTTAAGTCTTAATTCTTCACTTTTCTTCTTGACATGTGCTTACCATCGTAGTTTAGCATCCAGAGTCATGCCGAGATACTTAGCTGTGTTCGCATGCTGTATTATTTCCCGATTTATGGTAATCGGAATATGTTCGAATCGTCTGTTTGTAAAGTTAATGTGAATTGATTTAGCTTCATTTAGTTTTATTTTCCATCTTTTTGTCCATTTATATATTTGAGTTATAGCTGATTGTAACTTCTGTGTTCATTCTTCGTTGCTTTTTCCAACAGCTAAGATCGCCGTGTCATCTGGAAAAGTCGCCACTGTGTTGTTTTCTAATGTAGGAAGATCATAAGTCTATAGTAGGTATAAAACCGGCCCTAATATACTACCCTGTGGAACTCCTGCATTGATTTCTTTCAATTCAGAAAATATATCACCTAACTTAATCCTGAAGAACCTACATATCTTTCAAGTAAGATTCCAGTATCTTATGCAAATTGCATTGGTAGAAGATTTCTTAACTTGTGGTTAAGTCCTTCATACTACTGTTGAACAGACTTTTTTCTCCTCTAATGCTTTCTCAATTATAGTGGCTATTCTGTGTACTTGATCAATTGTTGAGTGTTGGTTGCGAAAACCGAACTGATGATTTGGGATCAAGTTTTTACTCTCGATTATCGGATTTAATCTTTTTACCTAAAGCTTCTCAAAGAGTTTGGACATGACTGGCAATAGCGAAATTGGCCTATAAGACGATGTTATGGGTGGTGGTTTCCCAGGTTTTGGGATAATAATTACTTCTGCATTTTTCCATAAGCTTGATACACATTTGATTCTTCCTTGGCAGCTCTTTTAAGAGTTCTGCAGTAATAAAATCGTACCCAGGAGCTTTTATCTCACGCATGACATCTTTTGGTGTTGTGGGTAGGATTTTTTTACTTTCTTGTACAGCTTGTTCAGTTATTATCTCGGCTTCTAACATTTGGTCTTCATGTGGCTGGAATATTTTTTCGAGGTTTTCCTAGCCAATTCTCGAGCTTTGTCTTCATTATTTCTAGCCCATTTCTCACCTGCTATTCTTATTGAGGGATTCTGCATTATTGGTCTTTTAATTCTTTTGGTTGCTTTCCAAAGAGAATAATCAGTACTGTTATCATTAGTTAATTTTCTTAAATAGTTGCTGATTGATTCATCTTTCAATTCTTTGATCTGTTTTCTTAATTGTGTCTATTATTTACAAAATCCCATAATTCCAAAAAATAAAAAAAATTAGAGTTATCATACCAAACGAAAAATGGCCAGTTCTTCTACGTACTAGCATCAT
The DNA here is from genome assembly GCA_958295665.1 of Tipula vernalis. Lineage (NCBI taxonomy): Eukaryota > Metazoa > Arthropoda > Insecta > Diptera > Tipulidae > Tipula > Tipula vernalis. The sequence continues at coordinate 137,581,990 of OY282559.1, forward strand.
AAAAAATCCATAAAAATAGGGAATTACCATTTAAAATAACACTTTAAAACTGAGGTTACACGCAAAAACCGCTAATTCCTTTATAAAATCTGTTTCAAAAATGCATAATCCCTTAAGAAACTTGGAATCAAAAATCATCAATTCCCTTACATTTAGGCACTGTTACAGTATTTCATTTGGAAAAATCAACAACTCCATTGAGTTGTTGATTTTTCCAAATGAAATACTGTAACGATTGAGAAAATTTTCGCCGGTGGGATTTTTTATTTATTCAGGACGGTTTAGTATAGTTTGTACCTAGTCGACGAAGGTACTTATAACAAAATAATAAAACTAAAGCGAATTTTTGTGCATTAAAAGTGAAGAAAAATTAAAATATGGATAATTTAGAAAACGTAGTGGAAGTCAGTGAGAGCGGTTGTAAACAACGGAAAAGAATTATGGATAAGGGTGGTTAAAAACGGGAACAGGAGTAAACCAAAAGGTACATTTTATTAAATTCTTTTATAAAACTTGGTGTTTTCATTCAAATTCATTGTGTATTTACACATAGATATTCCATGAAGAAGCTACCAAAAATGCCACAATGCAAACATGCTGGCACAAGACTTAATTGTTCTACTCTAAATGGTAGGGACGCCATAGAGTTTTCCAGGACATGATAAGTTTATTCTAACTTGATGCACGATTAAAGCACCGGAAAGGATTAACGAAAAAATAGTTGGATCCGAACTTAACTCGAACATTATCAATAGAATCAATAGAGCTACGTTCGAAAGATAAACGGAACGATGGTACGGATTTACCAACCAGCATTTAATAAAATTTTAAATATAACCAGCTACAGAGTTGCAGGGGTGGGTTATAGGTTTTTTAAAAATTGAACTTCCCAGTAGAAGCTCATGTAAGAGATCGAAATAGTACAAAATATAATGACAAAAAATTGGCGGTTAAGTCATTCATAGTGAAATTTAAAGTACTGGAAATATATATTGCCGAGCACAAAATGCTTGTCGTCAGTACCTACCAGGTGATTTATCTGTTAATAAAATGTATCGCAAGTCAGAGAGTCCTAACGAGTTGCATGTTAAATCCAGTAATTTTCGCTGGGTTTTGAGCAGGGCCTAGATTCTGATCAAGTGACAATTTTTTGTGACTTTGTACTAAAATTATAACTGCTATAAAATGACAATATAGTTGTGAGTTCTAAAATACGATTCTGATGAAGTGACTTTTTCAAAATGTCACAAGAAAAAAAATGACAAATTAAACAAAATCGTCATTGATTTGGTTTTCCGTGACAAAAGTGCATTATTAAATAAAATATGTGTGAGTAAATTTTGTTAATTTTTAATAATTCTTATTATAAATTTTATTTGTTTATATTTTAATTAAAATAAAACAATATTTTATCTATTTTTATATATGTATATAATGTGTATGTAGCAAGTAATATCATTAAAATTAACCTTAAAATATAACTGCGGTAAACTAGAAATTAACTGCTGTAAACTGCTGTTAATGTCATAACTCATTTCATCAGAATCGCAAATTTTCCGTGACAATATTTTGTAACCCCCAGGTGTTTTAATCTTGGTTTTAAAGCACCGTCATCAGACAAATGTTCAACGTGCCCAATATATATCGAGCAACTAAAATCGGCAATCGAACCCAAAGCAAAAACCGATATAATGGATACTTTTGTAAGTAAATATATTATGAGTGATTGGCCTCTTTATTTTTCTGGTTTACCAAATCAAAAATATTGGGAAGGTCATGAACAATTAATATGTTTGTCTATAAAAAGCAGAAAAAATAATTCGGCCGTAACGTTTAGTTCGGCCGTCATGGGAATGCTGTCGTTTTGGAGAACTTGCACCATCCGAAATTAATGAAGTGCAAATAATACTTCCTGTTCAAAGGCACTCATTCATTCGCGGGAGGAGCGCATCATCAAACCGAAGGATTATATTGCCATCTACGCTGAAAATCGTCAAATAATACGGCTCGATTCGGACACGTCGCATCCAGTCAATGACTGGAAAACCGGCTACTGCGGCATGTTTTAAACCACCGGGCCGGCGGCCCTTTCAGTTTAACAAGGCCGAAAGGTTTATTATTAGTAAATTGTCGAAAGATGTTATATTAGCACGCGGGGAAATTGCTTATCGATCAAATTTGACACTGACTAAATCGATGCTTAGGAAGAGAAAACATATTGGTCAAATAAAACCAGACCACTTAAATCGCGGAGTTCCTGTAAAACAGGCGAAGATTGATGATGTGTCAATACTATTAGTGAAGCACTTCTGTGAGAATAGGTCTAATTTAGAGGAGTTGGAATACTACAAATCGCTTCTTCAATTCCATCAAAATGTTCAAAACGACAATAAACTTGCAATAAATATTTCATCAGAATGCTGTGCTCATTGTGAAGAAGACTTGGTAGTTTAAACCTTAAAATTAGCATATTTAATATTTTCCGGTACAAATGAATTTTTTCTTCATTCTGTTATTAATTTTTTTACTGAAATTACTTTATTTATTTTTATTTTACTTTAATAATGAAATTGATGTTATCGAAAATTAACATTTGATATTTTATTTTCAATATGCCCTAATTCTATTATAGTTGGTTTCAAAAATCTCTAATCCAAAACAATAAATTAAAAAGTAACTATTTCCCAACTGAATTAATCTACAATTAGGGTTTAATTCAATTATTAGAACAAATACAAACAATCAATAGAAGAAAGTTTAATTAATTAAGTTTTTTACGTTTATCTTAAAATCGCTTGAGATGGAGTTAGGGCTGTAAATAATAGACAAAATTGTTGAGTGAGATTGTTTAAATGAGTTTTATCTTCAGGGCCCTTGTTTATTGCCATACTCTTCTCGCTCTTTTTTTTTTCTGCAACGAGAAGTTCCCTAATCCAATCATATAAAAACAGAAATTTGAAAAATTGGCGCTTATGCTGTTCGATCAAAATATCGTCGATATAGAAAAATAAAAAAAAACCGAAAATATTTTTATTTTGAATTTGTTGTAACCTATTTGTAATATTCTTTGTGGGTGTCGCTTTAAATTGAACGTGCCTCAAAAAAATCATATACATATTCATGGTTTTGAAATCAACCTGCTCAATAAAATCGACGGAGATATTGGGGGTGAAGTGAATAAACAAAAGTAAATACTTTTATTCGAATTTTTTAAGACTTTTACTTAATTTTGAATCGTTGGCTTGTAGTATTTACTTGTTGGAAATGCTTGCCTACAACTACAAGTAAGAAATGGCGATTTTTTCTTCTTCAATAATTCTAATTACACAAATTAAAACAAATACACAATTTGTGTATTGTGCAATATAAACGTCTTAATCGCGCCCTTTACAATAACTCAATGACTATATTTGCCGTCAATTCTCTTATTAATATCTTGAATCAATTTTAGCAAATTAAGCAACTCGTGTCGTTTTACAAAAAAAAAAAAAAAACTTTCACAATTACATTTTTTTGTATCGCATTTTGAGTACATGTACATATAGAACAAAATAAATATAAACAAAATTCTAAATCCATATTGTTATGTTTGCTCTGTTTTGGAACGGAAACCAAAAAATAATTTCCTTTTAGTAATTCAAGATGGGTTTCTTATTTCACGTCAAATGAATTTTTTTTTTTTTTTTTTTGATGAAATACATAAATATGTTTACTTATTTTAATTAGTTTCCCAAAAAAAAAACATCAACAACAACAAAAACGAAAAGGAGAAATCCTTTTTTTTTGTATGATAATTGTATTAAGTAGATTTGAAAACCGACAACACCTTCGAATCGGAGAAAACGAGGTGGTGGTACCAATTCCCCATCACATATTTTTATTTTATTCCATTTCTAATTAGCTTTTAATATATTGCTGGAAATGAACAGAAGTCATCGTGACACTGAGTGATGATATATAAAATTTCTTCCGTGTTATGTGATTCTTCCCAATACTAAAAAGGATCTTACAAAATGCATCAAAGGTATTAAATTTCTGGAGCAGTGTCAATTTAATTTTCAGTAATATTCTAAAATTTGTGTGAATTTGTTGTTGGTGATGCTTTTATTTTCATAAATTTTGAATTAAATAAGCAAATAATTTTTATTTTGGGGAATGGGCGTTGTTCATTAGGATCGGGTAATGTACACATTAGGCAAAATATAAAATATGATTACCTGTTTCTATATACTTTTGGGAGATGTATACGAGAAAATATCTTTTATATTTTTTTTTTGCGGTGCTTAAGGATTACAGATTAGAATCTTTTATATTATATAAAGGTATCAAGATGTAACGAAATAAAAAGTTTCATGACTTTGAGAAAAAAAAAAAAAAGGGAAAAAAAAAGTTTTTCACTGCGAAGGCGTCATGTTAAATTAAGATGGATTGTGTAATATTTCTTCATAAACACCATAACTTTTATTGTCACACACACACAGAGCATTAAGGAATTCGATTGAAGAGGATTCTAACTTTGTTTTGATTATTATTTTGTTATTAAATATAAATAGGATAAATAATAATCCATCGTTCAGATAATTGAACAAATTCCTTTGGCTGATTATTATTTATAAATAGCAAAGCCAACCTCGCACAAAACAGAAAAGTTTTGGGTAAACATTTTATTCGTGTAATTCAACAGGTTGATATCTAAAATATTCAACAAAAAATGATTTTCCTATTTGTCTCTCTCTGGCTCAGGCATAACAGCATAACAAGCGTATACATAGTTGAACAGTACTAAAAAAAGAAAAGTTTATGATTTACAATTGTATTAGGGGTCTTATAAGCTAGACAGAATCCTATACACAAAAACAGCAAACGAGAAATTGCATTTATTCTTGTTGTTGTATGAGAAAATGGTTTTTTCAATCGTTTCATATAATCTAAGGATTAAATAAGAAAATATGAAAACTAGTTTTAGAATTGCTGTGTATAAATTGTAGGAAGATGTGGTATGATGAGCGAAAGTGGGATATCGGAAAGTGAACAAATCGATTCTTTGTCTAGTGATTTATGTATTCATGAACTATTCTTCTTTATCAAAATATATAAAAGAAAATTATTTAATGCATTTGATGTGTTGAAAATATATGTAATTCCATATTATTCTATCTAGAATGGTATAAACGTAATTATGTAATGTAATTCCTGATCTTTACCAAGAAAAACAGTTTTAGTGAAATTTGATTAAATTTTCAAATACGAATAAGGTTCAAAAACTAATTCCGAAATGCTTTAAGGTGGGAATTAATGGTAGATTGTGAAGATTATTATTATTATTAAAATTGGTTGGAACCAACCGAGGTTCCGCACATAATGCCACAAAGGGCCCAAGGTGCAAACCAGTGATTCTATCCTAATTTGTGAACGCAGGCTGCAGCCTTAATAACCAGAAGTAGAATCATATATTTGCAACCTAACTTCGTCGAAAACAGGACAGCTACAGACGAAGTGAATACAGTCATCAGCGTCTTCAGGACTTGAAGTCGCGATCAAGACTCTCAACTAGTTCCTGTCGAGAGATATTGGAAACCTAGTAGCCCTCAGGCCTACTAATAAAAAGTTTCGCAATGCGGTAGCTATAAGTAGCAAGCAACTGATGTTTTAATTTACTTAGAGCGCAATGTTTCAATTACAAACTATGCAGTACCTATGGTGGATTGAACACTCTATTTCCAATCAATGTTATTTCTGCAGAGAAAATTTGAAATATCATTAGATGCTGTTGTAAGTTTATTAAATGATTTGATAAGAAGTTTGGCATTAGCATCAACAAAATTTGTGCCATTATCACTGTAGATTTTTCTGCAACCACTTCTTCGGGACACAAACCGCTTTAATGCCCCCAAAAATGAATCGCTCGTCAAGTCATTTACAAGCTCCAAGTGTATGGCCTTAATAGCCATGCATACAAAAATGCACACGTATGCTTTATAGGTCTTCTGGCCACGACCTTTGACTAAGTGAATTGAAAACGGGCCGGCAAAGTCGACCCCAGTGTGTACAAACGGTCGTTCCAGATCCACCCTTGCTGGTGGTAGATTTCTCATTGGCTGCTGTCTCAACTCAGCTTTATACCTCGTGCAAGTTGTGAATTGATCAACTACCTTTTTAGCTGTGATGATTTTCCCTTTTGGTATCCAGAAGCGTTGTTTGATTAAGCTCATTAGTAATGTTGGACCTGCGTGCTTGCTGAATTGATGTTCATCTCGGAGAAGTAACCAACTTAATCTTGATTTTGGGTGAAGTATGATTGGATGCTTCATTGAATAAGGCGCCAAACTATGATGTAATCGGCCGCCGACTCGCAATAAACCAAATCGATCCAGGAATGGATTTAGACTGACTAAAGAATTTTTCTTATTTGGCTCGGTATTAATTTTGATGTCAGCTATTTCCGTGGAATAAAACTTTTGTTGTTCGTGGCGGCAAAGAATAGTATTTGCTTGGGCTAATTCAATCGATATCAGCAATTTACTATCTCTTTGGAACAATTTTGGATTTCGTACTGCTTCAACGAAACGCAAAATATAACTTAAAGTTTTTTGTGCCTTTTGGTAAGAGGAAAACCTTGAGATGAATTCGTCAAGCCACTTGTTTTGAAAGCACGCATTAAATGCAAATATTTTATTTGATTCTTCTTCCGTTGTTCCATGCGTTTTTCTCTGTGCTGGCCATAGATCCTCATTTCTTGTCAACCATTCAGGTCCGTGCCATTATAACCGATGTGATTTTAAGTGCGAAGGTGTAATTCCGCGTGATGCACAGTCTGCAGGATTGTCTTCGGATGATATGTGCTTCCAATGCTTTCGTTTGGTGTGGGTTAAGATTTCGGAGGTGCGATTGCCCACGAATACGCTCCACTTTCTTGGGTGACTTTCCAGCCAATCCAATACGATTTTTGAATCCGTCCAGTAATTGCAGTTGGATATTTTGATATTAGTTTCCAGCTTTATTGTCTCTACCAATTCCACGAGCAACACTGCACCACACAGCTCTAGCCTGGGAAGGGAAAGTGCCTTGATTGGAGCTACCCTTGTTTTTGCTGAGATTAGCTGCACGGATACATGCCCATCCCCGTATGTTACTCGGTAGTATGCAACGGCAGCATACGCCTGTAAGCTGGCATCACAGAAAGCATGAATCTCTACCTCGGCATTTTGAAACGTGCCTATAAATCGAGGCAGTGTAATGCTCTCAACCTCATTGAAGGTATTGCAAATGTTAGACCATTGCTCCATTAATTCTTTTGGTAGAGTGTCATCCCACTCCAAATGTTTACACCATAGCAGTTGCATAAACATTTTTATCTTGATGATTGTTGGCGCTAGCCAACCCATTGGATCAAATAGTCGTTTGATTGCCGCTTGAAACGTTTGACCAATTCTTTCGGGAGATTGCTTAAATGGTAGTTCGACTATGAATCGACCATTATCATCCATTTGAGTTGTGGTTAGAAATTTTGACTCGCATAAATTTTCCGCTTCTGTGAAACTTAAATTTGCTTTTCCTATTGACTCAACTTCCCAGAATTTTCTGAGGGTTTGGCCAATATCAATTAGATGCGTTTGTTGGGTAACCAGCATGGTCATTGCTCGATTACTAAAGCCTTCATTGGCTTTTCCTGAAGCTACCCAGTCAAAGATGGTGTCTTGTAGTATGATCCTTGAATTGTATATGTGGGTTTGTCCCGATTTTATGCAGCTGAAGAGATAATCCGCGCCTATAAAAATATCAATCGTACCACTCCGCCAAAACTCAGGATCCGCCAATTTGATGTCATCTGGTAGATTGATTTGTTCTGATTGTAAATCAAATGTTGGTAGTGCATTAGTAATTCTTGATAATACCAACGCCTCTACTTGATATTGACTGTGATCCTTCGTTTTTAATGATAATCTCACTTTTCCCTTCGTTGGACCCAGATTCATCTCACCCACACCGCTAACCATAACACGAGAGTTGAATTTCCTTAAGCCCAATTTTTGTACGCATTCCTCGGTCACGAAACTAACTTGAGATCCGCAATCTAATAGAGCTCGGCAGTTTACTGATTCTCCGTATCGACTCAACACTTTAATTCGCGCAGTTGGTAATAGGGTAACTAATGATGATCGGCTTTCAGCACTGGCGTAGGCTACGACGGACTTCTGAGTAGATGCTCCTGGGTCATTGTGTCCGCTGGATTTTATGGTATCACCTTCATTCGATTCTGTAAAATGCAGTAGAGTGTGATGTTTTCTCCCACATTTCTGACATCTGCGATTTGATGGACACTTAGCGACGGGATGATTCGCGCTTAAGCAATTAAAGCACCGATGGGCATTTTGAATAAATTCTTTCCGTGTTGTTGCAGGCATTGCTTGAAATTCACTTCATTGCATAAACGAGTGAGATAGGCCTGAACAAACACCACATTTGAATGTTACACCGTTGCTACCTTTTCTGTCGTGACTGCTTGATGAACTGGATTCATTTACTGCTACATGCCCGCGAACCCTGTGTCCTGTATTCTGCTTTGTTGCAGCCACCAATGATTCAAACGTGCCGATTCGTTTATCCAAAAATTGGAAAAGGTCCTTTATGGTTGGTTGGTCAATATTTGCCGAACAATCAGCCCATGCCAGCTTCGATGATTCATTCAATTTTTGATTGATGATGTAGAGTATCCAAGGATCGCGTGACTCGGCTTGAGCGCCAAGGGCGCGTAAACCCCGCAACACCTCATCGGATACGTCTCTCAACTTTCTCAGGTTGGCAACATTTTGATTTTGAATTGCCGGTTGTTCCACAATCGATTTTATAAATGAATTTACTATAAACTTTTTCTTGTCGTACCGTTCCTTTAGCTTATTGAAAGCACCAATATAATTTCCCTCAGTAACTTGTATATGCCGCACCAATGAGGCTGCTTCACCTCTCAGCAATCCTTTAAGATACTGCAATTTTTCTACCCCAGTTAATGCTGACTCATGGATCGTCGTGTTAAACATATCAAAAAATGACGGCCATTCTGCATAATCTCCAGAAAATGGCGGTATGTATAACTTTGGTAGTTTCAATTCCGCATGGCGAGAATTTAGTTGAGTCGCATTGATTGATGTTGAGGTCAGGGAATGAGAAGACTGCGGTTCTTGTAGTTCTAATTGTCGAATGTGCGTTTTTAAAGCGGCTGCAGCTTCATAATATACATATGTCATCAATGGAAAGATCGACTTCTTCGGTTTTACTCAACTCCACTAAACGGTTTTAAGTATCTCTAAATAAATCATGCAGCTTTACAACTTGCTCAAGACGAACAGATAATTGATCTAATGTAGCATTTTCATTGATTGCTCTAGCAAATGTCAGTAATTGCGCTAATTTATTTTTCGCAGTAGTTCTTTGTCGTTTTAGAACCGTAATTTCACTCGTACTGATCGATGCACATACACTTAATGTTCACAAAATAAACTTTCCAGATCAACTAAGAAAATCACGCGTTTAAATATTCGAGAAGTATAACGGTACTTCGATGATTTTTAATAACAAGCGTAAACAATATAGAACTATAATTTTACTCATACGATTGATTCACATACACTTAATGATCACAAAATAATTTTTTCAGATTGAACCACAAAACCACTCTAATAAATTTGTCGACAATACTCTATAACGGTTTAAGAAATGTTGAGGACAAACTGATAGGTCGAAATGATTTGGGATCAGTCTAATCTTATTTATCAGCTGTCGATACAGAAACAACGTTGCTCTTGCACGAAACCTGAGGAACAATGCTAAAAGCAACGCACGATTTGTAAAGGTGGAGCAGGTGGTGCTTAATAATAGGTAAACCATGCTGTAATTCGAACGTCCCAATCGGGAACTTCATTGCAATTCTTAGGGGTTAGAGGTTAGAGAGTGAGCAAAATCAGAGTTAATGACGGCACACTCTGGAAATGAACAGAAAGAAGCAACTCGTTTGCTTCTTTTTTCGAACAAGTAAACTTGCCATTTGATAGACGAAGAGCGTCAAGTCTACAGGTATCATTTTTAGCCAATGCTCTATAAAGTCTAGCGACCGCAGAGAGACTATTCTATTCCTCATGGAAGTTTGTCCATCTGGTTCTGTGAGCGGATCTAATGCTATTTGCGGAGACTAGCCTTTTCAACAACCAAAATGTAAATATTGGAAAACAAATATTCGATAATTCAGCAATTAGCAAATGGCATCGAAGTGTAAAATGTTTGCAAAATGGGGTAAAATGGAGACCAGTTCAAAACGATTTTCCCCAATGTATTGCAAATACCTGCCCTATCGACAAAGTTAAACCCAGATCTTTAAAGTGTTCGCCGTGCTGATCTGATGTTTTTTTTTTTAACTATCAGGTTCCGTAAGAACGAAATATATGCCCTTATTCACAAAACGTAAAAATTCTGTAACTATAACTTTACAGAAATCATTCGGGCCAAAAAGTGAAATGAAAGAGAATGTATGAGATTATTTGCAGGCGCTTACCCTGATAGCATAGGAAAGCAAATTATTTTTTCAGCGAAGGGGATTCGACGGGGCCTTTTCCGCGAATTAAGGGAGAACATACAAGACGTTCCTTGGCATTATGGCGTCTCAGAAAAACATTTTAGTAAAAATCTCAAAAACTACAAATTAAACCTAAATGTCGAAAAATTGTTACTCCGCCGATCTGCCGAATTGTAGGCCAATAAAATCAAGATATGTAGCTTTACGTCAACAAATTTTTCACTGTCTAGTTACATTTCGTGAATACCATTTTAGTACTAATCGGAAATTTTACGATTAAAGAGCGAGTTTACATTTTGTGAATGGGGGCAATAGTTTCTAAAGTTGACTAGGTAGGAGCTCCAATAATGAGGACCAGGCATGAGGTGACCACGGAAGGAATTAAGCCGCTTCCTGAACCTGTCAAAGTCTTAGCAAAGATGACCCAGCCGAACACGGTTAAGAAGTTAAGGCGTTTTTTGGGTGTTCTAAATTTTTATAGAGCGTTAATCCCTAACGCGAGCAAAAACCAGACGATTCACAATGATTATCTAAAGGGCAGCAAAAAAAACGACTTCATAGTCGTCGAGTGGTCCAAAGAGGCAGAAGAAGCGTTCATACGGCCAAAAACGCAGCTAAGCGAAGCCCTTGGTATATCCATCGTCATAAACCAGGTTAGCTGTGATGGTTAAGCCGTGATTCAGCATTAGACCGATAGCTTTCAGCTGCCTACTCGGCTTTTAAACAAGTTTGTCATATGATTGAGGAGCGTTCATTTACGTTGTACACGGGTCGCAAACCATTGGTTTACGCGCTTTGCCAGAATCCATCAAAGGCGTCACCACGGCAGTTCTGCTATCTAGACTATATCGGCCAATTCACAACCGAAAATTCACAACCGCTCCTTAATTGCAACGCAATCGCCGATGCGCAGCAAGCAGATGAGGAATATAAAGAATTGTAAGAACCATCAAGTGAGCTCAATTTGAAGAATATTCACTCATTCTATTCATTTTCACAGGTGAAAGACGGCCATATGTTCCAGAAAATTTTCGTAAAGCAGTGTTTGAGGCAAAGCACACCAATAGCCCCTTAGAAAAAAATTATGCAACGGTAACGGAGCGATTTGTGGAAATACACCTAGACATCGCCGGTCCAGAACCAGTGTCAGAAGGGCAGTGATACCTCGTTACATTAATATATCACTTCACTAGGTGAACCGAAGCAATTCCAATCGCAGATATCAGAAACGAAACCGTGGCCATAGTAGTTTTCAACAATTGGATTTCGCATTTTGAAGTGTCTCTTGAATCGGTTTTTGGCGAACAACTTCTGCTGGGAGAAAAAAAATCTCACAAATCAATCCGACCGTATGAAGAGCCGTATGATGGATTGAAAAATTGCCAAATGCGATACCTATCGGAAATAATATAAACCCTACGCTCTGCATTAAATGACATTTCTCTCTATATAAAACATATGGAGAGTGAAACTATCGAAATTAAATTAAATCCTACGCTCTGCATGCAAAATCATGATAGTCCAATCGTCAATAGAGTTTTATTTTTGCATTAAATTGTTTTACAATGATAAGTTCAATGCGTTTGCAATAGAGGTCAGCAGTTACTGATGTGATTGTAGTCTAACAAAAGTGGCAACATTGGTGTTAATTAGTCATCTTTTAAATAAACTTAAGGCAGTGAAGTGATACATGCAAAAATTTGTCCTTTAAGGTAAAAAAATACAGCGCGCTGATTGGTTGAAGTGGCTGTCACTTTTTTTAAGGTTACGTAATTTCGCCTGAAAGGCAACAAATTTGCCGTATAAAAAATTGAACCATGTCCAATTTTCTATTTTTGCCTTAAAGGCTTTTATTGCCTTAAAGGCAAAAATCGTACATGTATCACTGCCTTAAATTGATTTGAATCTGAATTAATTCGAATGTCCTACTAAGCCATGTTACAATATTGCCATTATTCTAAGCTAGAATATTTTTGAATTCCAAAGCTTCATTTCACATTTCATAATTGCCTTGAGCGTCAGTTATAAATTTTGACTGAATCATAATTAATGAATAAATCAAATTTACCGTAAACTTGAATAAATTACACAGCTAATTCCAAATCCATCTCTTTCTCTTAAATCCATACTTGACCAAAAACTAAGTAGTGTGTAATTCTGTGCACATCTGAATAACAATAAAATAAAAGAAATCTATTTTAAATTTTTCATTCAAGCCTCCTCTAGTCAAATATGTGCTTGTAACAAAGGAAATTCTGGAAAATAGAAAAAATTTCTATTCAAGATTTTCCATTCATATAAATTTTATATGTTTCAAGTCCGTGATGTACAACATAGTAGTTTATTTTTAACAAATTTTTATTTTTATTTTTTTTTTTAACAAGAATGGAAAAACTGCATTCTATTCTTGACATTTTATTTTGTATTGTGTTCTCGGCTTGTGGAAAAATTAGAAAAATGTTATAATAAAAAAAAGACAAAACAAAAAAAAAAATGAATCGCTGATTTTGAATGAAAATCCAAACCTTCTTATACATATTTACAAATGTACAGTAACATCATACACAGAGACCACCCAAAATGATCCGTAGCAACGGACAAATATTTATTTTCAACCGAAAATAGATCGAAGAAAATATTTTGCAAATTTTCCAAAAATATCAAGGTACACTTTTGGGATGGAAAAACAATTTTTATACCCAAAAATACATGATTCGTAAAATGTTTTTTTTTTCATCGTGGGATGATTCCCGAGTTTGTTAACCTACCAAGAAATATTGAAATGAATCCAACAGAAACATGAATTAACTCACCAATAAATTGTGAAAATGGTGAACAACTAAAATAACACCTCTAATAAATTCAATTGTTTGGGGGAAAATATATTTTGTTTTCCCCGAAAAACGGGCCGTTTTTAATGGACACAATTATATATAATACAACCTACATATCATCGTGGACCTTCATTTGTATTTGGTACTATATACTCGGTTTAATAAATATTAAGCTTTATGTACATAAACAACTAAATATGTGTGGGTGGCGGTGTGTCTGTTTGTGTGTGTGTATTTAAGCTATTTGTTTATCTATGAGGAAAGTGATACAACATAAAAGACGAGCTCCACCCTAAAAGTATAAATTTGATAAAAAAGAAAATTTGTCTCGCACGTATTTTCTTATTTATTTTCTATTTGGGAAATGTTCAAGTACTTTGAACGCTTTAATCATTTGTTACACCAACACACGCCAAGTATGCACTTATTTTGAAACTGATGTTTATTTATTTAGATGATTAAAGTATTTTGCAAAATGTGCCGGTGTTGGTTTTGATTTATTAAATTAGAAAAATTTATATTTTTAGTTTACTTTTTTACTATTTATCCATAAATAATTATTTCATATGAATTTTATGTCGTTTTCGATTTGTCTTCTACCTCTCTCTGAAAAAGCAATCTATAGCCGTATTTTCCATGAGAACTGCACTAGAACTCGATAAATTTTAAATTCCTTTTATTCTATGTAAACAGAAAAAAAAAATTAAATTCATAAAGTGCTAATGTGTAGTGAATTTAACGTAAATACACATTTTAAGTTGTTACAGCAATAAATAATGACAATTAAAGGTTATTTTTTAGTTACACTTGATAAACCCATGAATTTTTCGAGTGTAGTTGCGTGTAATGACGTCAGCAAGAAATAAGAAAATATTGATGAAATAACTGAAGGGGAAATTTTTAAACTTAAAATATGTATGTATTTATGTCAAATACCCTATACATTCGTGCTTTATTGGCCTTACATACAATAAAAGGAATTTAAAGTTTATCGAGTTCTAGTGCAGTTCTCATGGAAAACACGGCTTATATTTCTCTACGAAACGAGCAATATAATCGAATTGCCTGTTTTTATATAAACATACCTGTATGTGCTTGACGTCTATAACAAATATTGTTGACGTTTTTGAAAATAGAATTTACCTCAAAATGACAGTACTAAGTGTTGGCATTAGTAAAACAGGGGTAAGTCTGTCAAAAAATCGAGATTTGTAATCGAGCAAAAATGTTGCCCAATCTATTGCTTTTCCTGACAAATTGAACGACTTGACAGTACAAAAGTCACTCTTTTGACAACGAATTGCTTTTTTTGAGTGAATCGAAAACGACATTAGTAATCGTCAAATAAATTGATTGCAGTTTTATTTTTGGTTTTGTGTTAGCTGCCTTTTTTAAAGATGTATATACATACATACATACTTATATTCCAAGCCAACATTATAGAAAGTGAAACATTAGATAAGGAAATTCATTTTAAAGAAAGTTATATTTTTTAAGTTCAGTTTTAAGATCTAACTCGTTGTAATAACACGGAACAAAGAAAATTGTAAAAATAACATTTTTTTTTAATCTAAAATATTTAATTTAAAATTTTTTTAATCCGGCTTAAAAATATAATTGGCACAGCCATACGGCAAGTGATAGTTTTAGTGTAAAGTTCGTAAAACAGTGAATAAAAGCAGTTTACAAAGTGAATTAAAAAAAAAAAATGTGAGGCCTCAGGTTGAAGATGAATCGTTACCAAGAGGACTCGAGATTCCGCCAGAAACACAACGCTGCTACATTTGGAGACCGAACCATCACGAACAGCAAAATCTTTTTACCTTTTAAAAATCTTTTTAATAATCCAAGCACACATTGCTTACTACAAGATATGTAGGTACAAAAAAAATGGTAAAAGTTTACCATTGCGAACTTCAAGATATACGCGAAAAACGACTTATATTTTCAAATGCAAGAAGGTGAAGTGTTAAAATAGACAAAATTTTCCATAGCGAAAAAATTTGCACAAAAGGGAAACCAAATATCAAGAATTTTATAGCCAATAGAGTCGATAGAAAAAGACACTCGTTACGAAATGGACGGGAAATCCGTATAAAGAAGAGGTCAGAGAAAACAAAACTATTGTTGATCTATTTCGGATTGTCGATCGGATAAAACCGATTCCTTCGTTTGATGGGAACAGGAAGCAGGTAACTTCATGGCTGAAAACAGCCAAAGATATCTTGCACATATTCGTACAGCTGCTCCTCCAACCGCAGTTCAGAATGTACAGGCTAGCGGTAAAAAACAAAATCGATAAAGCAAACCATGCTTGACCACTTAGCAATAAGCAGGAACTATTTCATTATAGTCCAAACTGTGGACAAATAAAACAAAGCGGTAAAAGGATAGGATAAAGAAATCGTCCAGAATATTAAAACTTTGGCAAAGCAAAAGGAAATTTAATAACAATTCCTGACACGCCCTTTTCACATTTATTGAAGGGGTTGAGTACGAAATTCTGTTTTAAAAAATTTTGTTTTACAAAATTCTGTTTTGCAAAATTCTGTTTCACAAAATTCTGTTTCACAAAATTCTGTTTCACATAATTCTGCAATTAATTTTTTTGCGGCCAAGAAATTATTTGCAGATTTAATTTTTTGAAGAATTATAAAATCTTGGGTTTGCAGGTGGTTGCAAATATTCATAATACACGGCTAGAAATATCTTCCTTTCATTAGCCATTTGTCCCCCGAAAACACCGCTTGTATTTCTTCGGAAGGTGGGATTTGATCGGACCTTATTTAATTTATTTTTTTAACTATTCAATTTTTCATCCAGTTATAATGTTATGAACCACTATTGGTTTTCCTCACGCGCTCAAGGCACCGTAATTACGTAAGATGATGTTATCCGGAGTCGGGTGCTGCCTAAACCTACTTCAGATTTTTTGTTTAGCTTCCTCGAGTCAAGGGCAGGAGAAAAACACACGTTCTGCATTCTCTCCCTTACAGTCTGGACACTCGGGGCTCGGTTGGGTAGAAGTTAACTTCACCTTGTTGGCGGTTCAACCAAGTATTTGCCATTGGTATGAGGCGGAATATCCATCATCCCTTATCTCTTATGTTCCGATGTTGTAGCGTTTCACATTACGATTCGCTCTAGCCGTTGTTTGGAATCCGTTAAGGAGTAGCTTGTGTCGCTTCTTTGCCAACACATCAATTGGTGCTATTACCGCTGCTACATATGCCGCATCATCTGATACCGAGCGAAATACACAGAACACAATACGGCACACCGTCGGTATGCTGCATTCACATTTCTCCTATACCTGATCTTAGAATTACCCACCTGGATGGCAATGGTATCTCGCCTTTTCCGGCTCAAAATTAATATCACATCCATCTAATGTTCGGCTAATAGCAGTCCTATCTTAGATAACCATTGCTGGGTAATGGCTAAGGCCCAGTTACAGATATTTTCTGATTCGCTTTTAAATTTGGCCAACAAAAACCGCAACGCCTCTCGCTGTTGCTTCCACAGGTATGCGAAATCTAAGCAAACCATTGTACATAATATTCCATAACAATGGACCCAGCACAAGAATAAGTTAATGGCAAAAATTATTTTTAAAAATGTAGAATTTTGTAAAACAGAATTTTGTAAAACGGAATTTTTCAAAGCAGAATTTTTCGAAAAACTAAAATTTCGAAAAACAGAATTTTGTAAAACAGAATTTTATAAAACAGAATTACGTACCGATCCCTTATTGAAGAGGATGCTATGGCGGCGCTCGTTTTAGGCTTAAAGAAGCCATACTGTGCCATGGCGGTGCGCCACAGTGGCGAAACCCAACAATGCTTTCCTATTCACAATTCGCAAAAGTTTAATCAGTTTAATACCAAGAAACCAAAAGAATTCAATATGTTTAATAATAAAAGACTAAATGGACCAGTTTATGAAGCTATGAACTAAGGAACAAGCAGTCGAATATCAGGAAGATGGTCAATAATAATGAAATTCTGTCGGATAAAAATTACGATTGTATCAATATACCACTTATGAAATTTTTGTTTTATAAATTTTCTTGCGAACTCGAACTAATACAACTTTTAAGCTCTGATGAGGTGGAAGTAGAATTTAGAGTGCGTGAGGAACAACTACTGGTAGACTGGTTAAAGTGCGAAAGAGGGGACGTAAAATGTAGATCAAAGGATAGTCATGTCATGTTATCCCCAGAATGGGGAAATGATTTGTTTTGAAAATTTCAGCAAATTTCCAAACTGATTTTAGAATCGCCGCAAGAATTCTTTATTAAAAATTAAGCAAATATTGGCAATGTCATCACATTATAAGAATCGCACTATTCGCTTACATAATACTCATTGCTGAGCTTCTTCATCTGAAAAATTCTATTGAACAATTGCAAAGGCACCGGCGAGGTTTCACCAGGCAATTTTGAGAACCTGTACAAGCTACGAAACAGTGCACTATGGTAAAATATTAATAAGAATTAGAAGAACTCCGTTTACTCTGGCAAAAATATGAAGTTTTGTGGACAAATACTCAGAGTCGAGTCTGTTCTCCTAATGTGAATCAGTTAACTGTGGATTATTCAGATACCCTTGAAAAGGAACTGTGTAACTCTTCCGAGTGGAAAAATGAGCAACCCTTTCCAAGCTGTTACTGCCAATGATTGGAATCGGAACCAGGACAGAATGTCAAACATTTACTACTATGGTACTCCAGCGGCCTGTTCATCTGATTCATTACCTACATCTCCCATACAACATTTAGCAATTACGAACGGTACAGGCGTACTGAGATCTGAACTCTGAGATGATGAACACCAACGACAAATTGCACAATACCTTCGACAATGAAAGTTATTATTAAAACAAACCTGTAAGGGTGAGTTCATACTTCAATTTGTTCGTTCATTCAATCATTCAATACTTATCCTTAACCGCTCCCCACAAAAAAAAAGTCCACCGGAGTCAAATCGCAGCTGCGTGGTGGCCAATTGACATTTCCGTTACGGCTGATTATTCGATCCCCGAAGGCAGTGTGCAAAAGACCGATTGTTTTGTTTGCTGTATGGCAAGTTGCGCCGTCCTGTAACGCTCTCCATTGACTGTAAGGGCGCCTCCTTGAACTTTTTCGAAAAAACTGGACGACTGCTGCAGCCACTCGTTATGGATGCATCGGCTTTTCCATGGTTACGTGTGGATTTTCTGAGTCTCAAATGCGACAAATTTGCTTGTTGACATAGCCTCCAAGGTGAAAATGAGCTTCGTCGGAAAAGATGATTTTTCAGTAAAAATCCTCATTTTCTTCCAAGCGTTCCACAGACCAATTAGTGAACCGAAAACATTGCGGATGGTCATTTTGCTTTAGCTCTTGCTCTAATTGAACGCTGTACACCTTCATACCGAGTTGTTTATGGAAAATTCTCATCACAGAACTGCGTGAAATCTTCAATTCTTGAGAACGATGGCGAGTTGATGTTGATGGATGCTCAGACACATTCAGAGCAATAGCTGCATTGTTATTGACTTGGGTGAAACACCTATAAAACAAAGGCACTATCCAATATCTCTAGCTGTTCTTAAATAAGTATATGCCGAGTTGGATAGAATGCTTCAACTAGGGGTAATCGAGGAGAGCCATAGTGCTTGGAGTTCTTCGGTTGTTCTTGTCCCGAAAGCTAATGTTAGAAACCCGATTATGCCTTGATTCTCGTAAAATAAATGCAATCACAAAAAATGATGCGTGTCCTCTCCCTATAATAGATGGTTTGTTGGGTAGACTGCACGCCACAAATGTCATTAGTAATAAAGATCTGAAAGATACCTTCTGGCAAAATTGCTCTAGCCAAAACATCCTGAGAGATAACTTTATATCATTTCAAGTTCATGATATTTGGACTATGCATGATTCCTCATAGATTGCACGAACGTATTTTTATGTATTTTGACGATCTACTAATCGTCCCGAAATCTATTGAGTAACAATTTAGTCTATTAAAACTAGTAGCTACTCGTTTATTTGAAGCCTGGCTGATCATTAATTTGGAAAAGAGTCATTTCGTGAAGGAAATAACTTATTTAGATTTTCTTGTCGGTGAACGAGGTTTACGAGTCGATTCTGATAAACTTGAAGCGATGCTAAAGTTTCCAGCCCCTTCAACTATCAAACAAACTAGAAGACTTCTCTGAATGGCAGCTCATATTTCCTTATTTGTCCATTCCTTAGATCTATCTAATATTTATGGCTAAAGAAAAATTTGAAAGTGATCCGCTTAATATTTCAGCTTTTCAAATTCAAAATGAACGCATTTATTTAAGACTCGAGCTGAAAGCAAAAGACAGGTAAACTGATTTTCCCGTGTGAAAATTGTGGATTTCAAAGCCATTAACAAAACAGCTAATTCACCAAAAATTACGATGACCCGTTTCTATTTCTGGCCCGGGATGCAAAAGCTAACACGATTCTTCTAATTAATCCGTACTATCATCACTGCGCGGTGGTTTGGCGTCTATTGGAGGGGGGGGGGGGCCAAAGTTGAGTAGATTAATCTACCAGCTCCGTAACCTTCCAGTAGGGTGCGCATCACGTGAGCTGTTCTGGTCATGTCATTAGGCAGCTGCGTAATGGGTACAATTGTGTAAGGGGTAACATGTTCACAATTCGCAAGTGTACGTGCTGCCTCCTCGTGGCAACCACTGGTAACTAAGGCAATTTGGCACATTTTTGGCCGTTTGGCACAGGCTAAAGTACGGCGCTAAAGGAGAAAACCTTGACAAAAACCCTAATCTAAGGTGGAACAGCATATGCCGATGGATGAATGGCTGATAGGTTAATCAGTCCAAAATATGCGGACTCTGGATACCAGGCATCCTTCAGCTTTAATTAGCCTTCCTGTATTAGAGCTGGGTGATAAACAGGCGATTTGCAATTCCCAGCAACTCGTAAGAGTAAAATCAAACGGAATACGGGGCAGGAGTAAGAATATACGGGAGTGGGACAGCCCTATCGAAGTCCTTGGGCTCCAATGCTACCGTCTTTCTAGCGGAACTACATGCTGTAGTAATCATCTAAGAGGGAGAGCAATAAGCCCAGATAGTATGTATCACGTACCGGGAGGCAGTATTTTCAGGTTCATTAAGAACCTGAATATTGTCTGGACGGATAATTAAGCAGGGTCCAGCACAATAGATCTTTTAGGTCGCAGTGCGAGGTGGCTGATCGTCCGCATGGCCCTCCAATAATAATAATAATAATAATCTTCACTGCGCGGTACATTCATATTTACATGATAAACATAAAATGTGGGATAAGCACATTCAAGAAATTGCAAGTTCGATTAAAGATACTGTATATGACTCAACCACTTATCCAGCACAATTTCTTATGTATGGATATCATCGTTTCAATCACGGAAATGCCTATAATATCCTCCGTGAGGTTAATTGTTTAAACGAAAGTGAAATTCTTGAGTTACCTCTGCATCATAGACTCTAACGTCTTAAACAAAGTATGTATATAACAACCCAATCTTATGAATTTTGTTGGCGTACATTCATGCGACAGGAGTTTGTATACTCAGTTGCCTCAGGTTCAGGCTATTAAAATGCGACCATCGTTAGACCGAACAATTATAAGTTTAAAAAAATATATGAAGTTTTGCAGGTTGCTGAAATGTTAACAACCCGGGTCTTTTAGAGGGTGTACTTGAGCATGATTGAGTGAATATTGTTAAAATAATACTCAACTATGGGAGTTTTATCGTTTTGGCCGCCCAAGGCTAATTATGGAGAGCTACATTTGATGAATGAATGTATAAAGTCAATCGAAATTCATAGTTTTTTTTAATTATTTTAAAATTAAGTTACACAAACAATCAGTAATCAATTAACTCCATAAAATTTATGCTCATCCTCTATAATTTAAAAAATTATAATATGCTAAACTCGTGAACGACAAAAATACGTGACCGACGAGCAACAAACGATATTCACTTGTAGCAATGACATACTGTTGCTTGTACAATCAAATTTGGTCTACTAATATTATAGCAAAAGTAGTTTCCATAATTGATCGATCGCGCAAATAATTATTGAAAATTAAATTATGCACAAGAGAGAGGTACCGCATGTTTGCACAGTCATTTATAAATCGGCACGAATTCCTAAAATCATTTTAATTAATATTTTGTTTTTATTGAAATTTATTGGGATTTTTCGCCAACATATTTATTCTATAGCACATACAATTTTAATTGCTTCTTGGTATTATTATGTTTGTATATATAAAATATTTGTGTGGGACCATGTTCCAGACGAAATTTCATTAATTACCCATAACAATAACACCATTATGCAATTAGTTATTCGATTGAGAAAATCGTGATATTTTGTTATTTTTATTTATGTCAAGCAATATGTCATTGTAAATGGAAAATGAAAATCGAATGACCTATATAAGTATATAAGTAACCAACGCATTCTTATAATTGGTAAGTCTAAAATATATTTTTAGACACATACACAAGAAAATATCTTCATGACAGGTCACAGGTGTATTACATCACAGATCTCCGACTGTTTTACTTTATTTTATTTTCTATATGTGCTAAAGGAGGGTAAACAATTAGATTACGCGCGAATAAATAATAATATTGCTGATAAGAATCGAGAATTTTTCTTGTTTTATCATTTGTTTATTAATAATATTGTAATCTTAACCGTTGTTTAGGGATTTTAGAATTTGAATGTTTTCGAACTTTATTCAATCTCATGACAAATTAAACATACAAGTTGCTCAAAGTAAAAATTATTTATTACATTAGTTACCTGTGTTCTTGACTGATATTGAAATTTGTGCTGAGCTCTAGTAAAACTACATTTTAATTTTTCTCAATTTTTTCGTGAAGAGGAAAATTGTAAGAGATTTCATCTGTATTAGTATGATTCGCTAGTACTTAAATGCACAATACATTCTGTATATAGTATATAGAATGTAAGTTGTGGTATAATCAGTCCAGTCGCCGCGGCCTGATGAGAAGATTGATTTTTTCATAATCATAAGCTCATCAGTTCGAAACTGGATTGAATTCTCTTACTACAATCCTCGGAACATATTAAAAATCATATAAAAATTTTAAATAGAAACATAAAATATTTCACAACAGCTCATTTGATTTGGCCCTAAAATTGGATTTTCCAAATAAAATTCTCGTTAAATAAAGTAAAAAAGAAAAAAAAAATATTTGTTTGACGCCAAAAGAAATGAAGTTTGGGAGACCACGGAAAAATTTCGTTTTGCTTTGATCTGAGTACTAAGTATAACCTTTCAAGCGTAATTTTCGATAAGAGCTTTCCCTTAATTATATTGTTTCTTTTGACGTACATACTTAGGAAACAAATTGTTTGTTTTTTATGTTAATTTAAAAAATTGTCTATATCATATATCGATATATATGAGCTAGGTAAAGAAAAGATAAAAGTAAACACCGGAGGACAAAATCCCATGAGGTTATTTGCTTTCAAAATTATTGTTTAATAAAGTACACACATCTTACACTAATTTAGGGACATTTTTATGAAGTGGCTGAATCTTACAGCTCCGATTATTTAGGTCTTGCAAAACACGAGATATTTATTCGATAGGTTTCTGTTAAAAAAAACAACAACTCTGATAATTCATTCTGATGTAATAGCAGGCAGCCCTGCATTATTATTT
Source organism: Tipula vernalis (assembly GCA_958295665.1). Classification (NCBI taxonomy): domain Eukaryota; kingdom Metazoa; phylum Arthropoda; class Insecta; order Diptera; family Tipulidae; genus Tipula; species Tipula vernalis. The sequence continues at coordinate 137,605,117 of OY282559.1, forward strand.
GGACATTTGTTTGTGGTGAATAAAATAAATTCATTCGAGTGAAATATATAAAAGATAAAAGTCGTGTTTTATAATTTCAACAGGTTATGGGCCCAGAATCCTTTAGATTCTGCGGCATCCGGCTAAATAAATTATCAATTATAGTTTAAATTTGTGCAAAAGGATAAAATAATTAATTTGTGAACTGTATATCGTGAAATCGTTCTTAAATTCTTAAGACAAAGGAGGATACAGAATGTCAAAGCTGGATGGTAATTTGGAAAAGCTGAAAGGCAGCGAAAACTATGATTCCTGGTCATTTGCTATGAAAGATTTCCTGGCATTGCACAAGTTGAAGAATTATATTGTAAAGAATGATACATCAACCGAAGAAAATCCCATTGCTGTTGAAGACAAAGAGGAAAAACTTGATCAGGCTTTGTCATATTTAGTTTTAAATGTTGAAAAATCGCTCTATCCATTGGTGAAGAAATGTGAAACACCAATTGTCGCATGGAATACATTGTGTGCAGCATTTAAAGACAAGGGAGCACAACATTGTGTTGGTTTATTGCATAAATTTGTATCAATTAGACTGGAAAATCATGATTCGATGTAGTCGTATATTGACGAACTATTGCATATAAAAAGCAAGTTAGAGGATTTGGATTTCCCAGTTGGTGACAAATGGTTGACTGGAATCATGTTATTGGGTTTACCAGAAGAATTCAATTCATTCACTCTGGGTTTGGCTGGTGGTAAAATGGAGTGGACACCGGATCAATTGCGGTTAAAATTATTGGATTTAAATTATAGTGGAGCTGTGAACCAAAGTGCATTTCTGAGTAAAAACAAAAATTGTTTTCAGACGAAAAAGAAACAACAACAAGGTTTTTTCCCTTTCAAATGCAATAAGTGCAGCCGATTGTCCGAATAAAAACTCGAATGACACAATTAAGCCAACAGTCAAAAAGAAACCAAATTCCAAGAAGGCATTTCTTGCTTTCGCATCAAATGATGGAATGAAGAACAAATCAAGCGACTGGTTTATTGATAGCGGCGCGTCAATACACATGACACCAAATGAAAATTTGATCAAAAATCGTATCACGTCTACAGTAAATCAAATTACAGTAGCAAACAATTCAACCATGAAGGTAAATGGAAAAGGCAAGGTTAACGTCAAGGTAAATAATTTTGATATTGAAGTGGATGAAGTTTTACATGTTCCTGAATTATCGGCGAATTTACTATCAATATCGAGAATGGTTGAGAAAGGAAATACAATTACTTTCAACAGTGAGGGCTGCACCGTCTATGATGATCAAATGTGTCCTTTGATAAATTGCAGGCCAATTGATGGTATTTACAAAATTGATGGGGGTGTCGAAAAATGTATGTTGACGACGAAACAAGAAAACTCTATGGTTTGGCACAAGCGGTTTGGGCATATAAATCACAAAGATTTGTGTAGAATGCGAGATGGTGGGGTTTCCGGAATAAAGTTTGCAGACGATATATCGATTCAAGCTTGCGAAACGTGTGCGTATGGTAAACATACACGATTACCATTTAAATCAAGCAAAACCCGTAGTAAAAATAAACTGGATCTGATTCACTCAGATTTATGTGGGCCGATGGAAAACAAATCAATCGGTGGTGCCAGATATTTTCTGATTTTCATTGACGATTTTAGCAGAAAATGTTTTGTTTATTTTCTGAAGTCTAAAAAGGAAGTTTTTACAACATTCATCGAATTTAAAACGTAGATTGAAACGCAAAGTGAAAGAAAAATTAAAATTTTACGTACTGATAATGGAACCGAATATTGTTCATGTGAATTCAACAATTTCTACAAGCAAAATGGTATTGAACATCAATTGACGAATATTTACACGCCACAGCAAAATGGTACACCAGAAAGAATGAATAAATGCATGTTAATTGATGCGAAATTAAGTGTCACATACTGGGCTGAAGCGGTTAACATGGCTGTTTATATAATAAACAGATCAGTATCATCATTGTTGGTTGATACAACTCCGGAAGAAGTATGGAGTGGCTCTAAAGTTGATTTAAGTGATCTGAAAACATTTGGTTCTCCTGTTATGGTGCACATACCTAAAGAAAAACGTAAAAAATGGGATGTGAAGTCAACGAAAATGATTTTTGTTGGTTATGATAATGAAAAGAAAGGTTATCGGTGCATAAATAAATCAACAAGAAAATTAACTGTTAGTAGAGATGTAATTTTCCATGAAGCACCGGCTGAAATACATTCAGTGAGGGATAATGCAAGTGATGTTTATTCAGTGAGAGATAATGCAAGTGATGTTAATGACACAGATGAGCAAAACGAATCATTATTGGAAGAGGAAATGAGTACAACAATGTCAGATGTATAAGCTATATCGAGTGATGACAGCTATACGTCAGTTATTGGTCCTAATGATCCAGATTACGATCCAGATGAGTCAATAACACCATCCAGTGAAGTTCGCCCTTCATCAAGAATATTGTGAGACACAAAGCGAGATTGGTTGCCAAGGGTTGTTCTCAGATTTATGGTCTGGATTATGAAGAGACTTATTCACCTGTAGTAAGGTATGCATCGATTAGAGTATTGATGGTAATTGCTGTGAAACACAAGTTGAAGGTTCATCAGATGGATGCTGTTACTGCCTTTCTTCAGGGTGAACTTCAAAGGGAGGAAATTTATATCCAGCAACCTGAAAAATATAATGATGGAACCAAGCAAGTGTGCTGACTAAATCGGGCAATATACGGACTAAAACAAGCTGGTAGAGAATGGAACATGAAACTCGAAGCAGCACTCAAGTCATTTGGTCTTGAGAAATCAAAAATGGACCCGTGTGTTTACTTCATCAGAGGTAATCACTTAATTTTGGCCATTTATGTTGATGATATACTTATTTTTTGGAAGGATGAAGCTCAATTAAAGAAAATAAAAGGGGCTTTGAGTACAGCGTTCAAGATGAAAGACATGGGACCGGCTAAAGAATGTGTTGGGATAAGCATAACTCAAGGCGAAGATAAAATGCAATTGGATCAATCTGCGTATGCTGAGGAAATATTGAAACGTTTTGGCATGCAAGAATGCAAACCGATTTCGACACCGGCGGATCCAAATCAAAAAATGTCATTAAATATGTCGATGAGTAAAATTAATGGCGAGGAAGTCAAAAATGTACCATATCAGGAGGCTGTGGGCTCATTGCTCTATTTAGTTCAAGGCACTCATCCAGATTTGGCATTTGCGGTTAATGATGTCAGCCGATTTAATACGAATCATAGTTTGGCTCATTGGAAGGCAGTCAAAAGAATTTTTCGATATTTAAAGGGAACTATCGATTACAAGTTAACATTCACAAACGAAAGTGATAGTGAATTGGTTGGTTATTCAGATTCGGACTGGGGATCCGAATCCGACATCGATAAACGGCGATCGTGCACAGGCTATGTATTTTAGATGTGCAATGGGGCAATAACGTGGAGTAGCAAAAGACAACCAACGGTTGCTTTATCAAGCACAGAGGCCGAATATATGGCATTGGATTCGACAGTCCAGGAAGTAATTTGGTTGAAACAATTTTGTTCAGATTTTCTTGATGAAATCAATACTGCGACAACGATTTTCTGTGACAACCAGGGAGCAATTAAATTAGCCGAATCAGATGGGTTCAGACAACGTTCTAAGCATATCGATATCAAGTATCATTTTTTACGTGAAAAAGTTAAGGATTCAACCATTAACATCAAGTATATTTCGACTGACGAAATGGTTGCAGATGATTTAACGAAGGCAATCACCAAAGACAAGCAAGTTTTTTGCAATAAACTCATGAATTTGCAATAAGATGTGATTTATGTTTGATCTAATTTAGATAAATCAAGTAAAATCTGTTTATTTTTCTTAAAGTTTAATTTACTAGATATTGTTAAATTAATGTAATATTTTTTATTGGTTAAAATTTAAAATTTCTTTAAGATTTGAATTTACGATAGTTTGTTAAAATAATCTGAATAGTTTTTGAATTTGAGAATTTTAAAGTGAGGTGTTAAAAAAAACAACAACTCTGATAATTCATTCTGATGTAATAGCAGGCAACCCTGCATTATTATTTTGACATTTGTTTGTGGTGAATAAAATACATTCATTCGAGTGAAATATATAAAAGATAAAAGTCGTGTTTTATAATTTCAACAGTTTCGCCATTCATTCGGACTGCAACTTCGACTGCTAATGGCTTGTTTTGCCATCAATAATTTAAGGCCGAAACTTTTGACTCCCCGATGGTGCGGGACTAGAACGATCATTTGCTTAGCCAAAGATTTGTTAATACGTCTTTCCTTCGTTTGGAACATCTACGAAATACCCGGATTACGAAATAGAATGAGGCGAAAATACCAGATATTCTGCAAAGAGCAATAAGCATATCCTAATGTTATAATCTCAACATATTTCCAAAAACATCAATTTGGTGAAGAACTGGTCAGTGGAAGATAGGTTGTGGCCATGAAAACATGTAACAATAGCTGCATTTCTTGACGCATAGTGATCCGGATCAGATCAAAATTTACAGTGAAGCAACAACAACATTTGATCCAATATTCGTTTTGGATCACAAATGGTGATCTAAAAATAGTTGAACAATATGGTATTTTGTAAAGCGACAAAGAATATAATGAATACAGGTACGAGTATGAAGAGGTAGATTCAAAACGAAACCAGACAAAAAAAATTTTGGTGTTTGTTTGTTTACGCATTTTTGTGTCGTTTCATGAGACATGATCTGATCTGGATCAAACGTCAAGAAATGCGGCTAATATTTGGAGAAACTATATCACGATTTTTCTTTAGCAGACCAATGAGATGTTTCATAGTAATCGAATTCTCGTATAGCAACACGATTGAATTAACAACCATTCTTGATTAAGATGCCATTTTTCATCTTTCTAATCTTCGATTGGAAATTTTCAGTTAGGTCCCAGGCATTCGACATTCGTACTCAAAGGTTTACATTGTCCATTGCAACAGTTTAGAGCAAGACCTTTTTTCGACACATGCGATGTCGATTGAACATAGTGGTCTTCTTCTGTTTTTGACTAATGTTAAGTTGAGGTTCATCAGGTCGCATCGACTGTCCAATGAAAAGCTTTCTTTGCTTGTCAAATGTGGCAAGCTTTTTATAGCAGTTAATATCATTATCGAAGCCTCTGTTACAATGGTAATGTCCTACAACTCCTGCCCCTCCCTAATCATCTCGTCTCTTGGTGTGCCGCAACATGTGGTCGACCTTACAATACTGTTTGCTTGCTGCAACCAGTTCAGAAAGCTCAAAAAGACTTAGCTTGAGGATCTTACCTATATTGTTGTTCTGGAGTTGGGTTTAGTTGGTCAAAAGCTCAATCCCCGAAAAGAAGAATATTGGTTATTTGATGGTGCTGACGACTCGCCATCTTCGTTGTACTCTCAATTTGGCATTTTACCATCAACTCTTATGTGGAAAGTAAAATTGTATTCCTGATTTTCTATAGAAAAGTAAAGGAAAACCATAACCGGATTTTTAGTTTCATGTGAAGGAATAACCCTCTTATGATAAGTGACTGGCCTCAACCACAAACAAACATTTTTTGGGCAAGATTCATTTTATTTTCGACATACTCTCGTTTTAGCTCGAAGCACTTAGTCCAAAGGGTTTCCATTTTTTGGGCCCCTCTGTTCGTTTCAGAAATACCTTCATCGTTAGAACCAAATCTCTTTTCATTGAGCCATTTCTTTAAGTTCGAAAACAACAAATAGTCGCAGCGGATAAATTTTGAGAATATCCCATGCATACTCTTGGTGGAAGAGAATTTTTTTCTTCACTTCAAAATGTTATTGAAAGGTCTAATAATTTGGAATATTCACCGGTAATCCTTTTTCCCATTTGAAGATAATCAATGTGGATTCATCTCCTTCATCCTAAAAAAAACTGCGGCCAAGACCTTCTTGGCCGATAAGGTCGCTTTACCCCATTCATTCCCAAGGTCGTTTGTGAATAAAAAAAAATTAAAAAAATGTTAATTTCTAATGTATTTTTATTTCAAAAAGAAAATGTTGTTAATTCAAAACTATCTATTTCAAAGTATCGCAGAAAATAACATCCTATGTGGGGTTTGCTAGTTCCCCTATCAGGCGCCTCCCCAGGTGGTGGATAGGGGAAAGCTTGCCAGGTATGGCAAGTACCGGGGAAATAAAATACTCGGGGCGGACCAAAAACTAGCACACCGAAGCTAAGGTGGCACTACATACGCCGATGGCTGCGTGGCTGAGAGGGTGCTTAGTCGTTAGTATGTGAACTCCGAATTTGGCGACGTTCGATTTAAACCCGTAGCCTTCCCATGATAATGCAAAGCTCTGTCATGGGTGACCGTTACTTCTCGTGCTACTCGTGGGAATAAAAATGATAGGAAATAATAATAATAACTTAACGAAATTAGAAAACGAGACGGATGCGTCTCTAACAGCATCAAATCAATCATCATCGTTGGATGCCGATACCATGGATCCTGAGGGGGACCAACTATTGCAAAATAAAGGGAACAACTTTCCTAAGAGCACGAAAATGTTGAGATCACCAATTCTAAAGGTTCCAAATATAAGTAGTTGTACACTACAACTAAATACAGCTATGACAGTCGCGACTGCGTCCCAAGTAACTAATAATAACCCTCAATCTGAGAAAATAATCAAAGCTCTAGCCGAGTCTAGACAAGAAAATAAAGAATTAAATAAAGCAATTCAATGGATGCAGCACCATATACAACTTCTTGAAGAAGAAGTTATAAACCTTAAACATAATTTAAAGATGGACTACCAAACTGGTAATGAAGATTCGGTTGAAGTAGAAGTCCTAAACCAGGAAAACAACAACAAAGAAACGGAATGTGCTAACTTAATTGAGTACTAAACCGACGAGGAAGATTTAGAAAGAGAGACCAATTGGATAATGAAAAAGTCAAAACGGGCTCTAAAAAAGCAAAAAACACAGGAAGTAAATTCTTCTAGTAAAAGGAAAGCTGAGTCGTCCCCGGAAATGAACACTAGTGTGAACATATCGGGAGCAAAGGTAAACCAATTACCATTTATCAGCAAGACCAAGAAAGAAAAACCACCACCAGCAATCAATATCACACATGTCAATAAATTTAGCGATATTCAAGCGCTAATGAAAGAAGTGACAGAAAAGGAGTATACATTTGTGTCGCTAAACAACAACGTCTGGAGGTTAAATATGCCTGATTCAGACGATTATAGAAAACTTTCAACTGTATTGAATGATAAAGGTCTCCAATGGTAAACATATGAAGACAAAAATACCAGACCCATTAGAGTAGTTGCTAGGGGTCTACATCAAACATGCACACCAGATGAGATAATTGAAGACCTCAAAAGAAAAAATTCAACGATCTTAGATGCAGTTAATATGTGTAAAACTGAAAGGAAGTCTACCGGCAAAGGCGGGAGTATAGTTAATAAAATAAAGTTACCACTATTCACTCTGACCTTTGCAAACTCAGAGAAAACTGAGAACATATTCAACATTAGGAACATCTTGGGAATGGTTGTCCGAATGGAGCTATTGAAAAAGGTAACAGGGATCATACCACAATGGAAAAAGTGTCAGGCATAAATCCACACGCAAAAATACTGCAATCGTGAAATCAGATGCGGAAAATGTGCGGGAAAGCATGACACTAAAGAATGCGTGATAGATAAGAACAATCCAGCAAAATGTGCCAGCAAGACAAGATCTACCTGGGCCTACAGATCAAAATGTTGGAATTCAACAAGCTATGACAACAATGCAAAACACCTTGAATGCTATTGTCAATCGCCTTTCTAAAATAGAAGAAAATATAGAGTTTCTAAGCAAGAGACAAGTTGGCTAGCATTGGTTTTAGCTGTCTCAGTCAAAGTGGCGCCATTTATTTCTTGGTGTGGAAATATTAATAACTAAAAATCACTGTTTATTTAATTAAAAAAACATTAAATCTTCCTTTTCCAAAATTTGCAAACATAATACACAATTTAATAAACATTAGTAAATTTTATTTCATTCCTATTTTAATTTAAAAACAAATTAAATCTTCCTTTTCCAAAATTTGCCACCGTCGCCTGTCAAGTGAGACAGCTAAAACCAATCCGTGCCGACAAGTTAATCTTGAACAACAAGTAGGATATCGAGGAAAAATTAAGGCGATTTCTAGCAAAAAAGTTGCTTTATCTTCTGATCCTTCACTCCAAAAAAAATGAACAAAACACTAAGAATATTAACCTGGAATGCTAATGGACCTACAGCATCTTCCAGAGCTAGAAATCTTTTTGAATACAAAAAAAATTGACATATGCTTAATAGTAGAGAGCCATTTCACTAGAAAGTCTTATGCAAAAATAAAAGGTTACTCTTGTTACCATTCTATACATCCAGCAGAAAGAGCTAGGGGTGGAGCAACAATATTCATCAGAGAAAACATCAAACACTTCGAAGATGTCAAACTCGAAATAGAGACAATGCAAATTGTATCACTTAGCGTGCAATTAAACAATTGCAAAAAGCTGCGGTTTGCTGCGATATATTGTCCACCAAGGCATCAACTTAAAAAGGATGATCACCTCTCAATGCTCAAAATTATGGGCTCAAATTTCGTCATAGGAGGAGACTTCAATGCCAAACATATCCACTGGGGTTTGAGACTAATATCACCTAAAGGTTGAGAACTATTAGAAGCTGGACATCAAATAAACTGCGAATTTCATTCAAGTGGTATTCCTACTTATTGGCCAACGGATACAAACAAAATACTAGACGTGATTGGCTTTTTCAAAGCCAAAGGTATTTCAGAAAGCTATATCCACATCGAAAATAATGAAGGTTTATCCTCGGATCATTCTCCAATCCTACTTACTATCAGTGAAACAATAATTGAAAAAGAAAAGCCACCAAGGTTAACAAGCGGGAAGACCAATTGGGGAAAATTCGCATTGATAATTGAGGAAAGTATTGATCTTCAAGTCCCAATCAAAAACCGAACACAACTTGAAAGATAAGTAGAGCTGCTCATAAACAATATTCAGATCGCAGCATGGGAAAGCGCTCCCCCTGCCAAAAATAAACCTCACAAGAATGAAACATATACACAGGAAATAAGAAATCTGGTCAGAGAAAAGAGGAAAGCTCGCAAAATCTGGCATAGAAATCGAGCACCGGAGAGCAAAACTATCTTCAATCAGAAACAAGCTGCAGAAGTTAATAGAAGAAACCAAAGCGGTAAGCTTTAACAAATATTTAATAAATCTTTCTGGCCACAAAGAAAGCGATTACTCTTTATGGAAAGCTACAAAGGGCTAAAGAGACCAAAAGAGCAGGTGCCGCCAATTAAAAAAGCAGATGGCTGATCTTTTTGCTGAACATCTGGAAGAGACGTTCCAACCTTTGACTAGACAAACAGCATATGAAAATACCTTTCTAATGCAAAAAGAAGATGAGTTAGACATACAACCAGTTACAATGAAAGAACTCAAAAATGAAATCAAACATAACCTAAATGCAAAAAAGGCTCCTGGATCCGATCTTATTACAGGAAAAGTTAGTATTAAAAATTTGCCAGGAAAATGTCTTAAGAAGTTGCTACACATAATTAACGCAGCTTTTAGAATGAAATATGTTCCTCAGCAGTGGAAAATAGCAGAAATTATTATGATACCTAGCCCTAATGAGAAAACGTCATGCAGACCTATCTCTGCAGGCGTACCACAAGGGAGCGTGCTCGGACCAGTCTTGTATTTGCTTTATACGAGAGCCATACCTATTACTGGAGAAACAGATATTGCAACCTTTGCGGATGATACAGCAATCTTGGCGGTTGGAAGTATAATCGAAGAAGCAACCAGCAAATTACAGCACACTGTGAACGAGATTGTCCACTGGACAAAAAAATGGAGATTAAAATTGAATGAGCTAAAATCAATTCACACAACATTCACCTATCTAAAAATTGATCACTTACCTATTTACATAAATAGGCAGGAAATACCACATGCGAACACGGTAAAATACCTAGGTATGACGCTCGACACCAAGTTAAAATGGAAAGAGCATATCAAGAAAAAAAGGCAAGAATTGGATATAAAGTTCAGAAAAATGTATTGGCTCATTGGAAGAAATAGTGAGCTTACCATTCACAATAAGCTGCTTCTATACAGGCAAATACTCAAGCCTGTGTGGACCTATGGGATCCAGCTCTGGGGATGCACAAAGAAAACGAACGTTAAAATTATACAAACGTTCCAGAACAAAGTACTGCGATGCATTGTCAATGCACCTTGGTATATTAGAAACGATAATCTACAAAGGGATCTAAAGATGGAAACCGTCAACGAAGAAATCACAAAAAATGCCAAAAAATATATCCAGCGTTTACAACTCCATGAAAACACGGATATTCAACATATTGTCAACGACGTCGACAGCGCAGTGACAAGACGGCTAAAGAGAACGAAGCCGCTTGATTTAGTTCCTCAGGACTGAAAGTTGCTGATGTAACCGGAAGATCTGGGCCCAATGGGAATAACTACTGTGTTATAGCCCAACTAAAAGAGAATTAAAATAAGAAAGAAAAATTGCTAAATGAATTGCAATACCTTAGTCGTAATATATTAAAAAAAATAAAAAATAAAAAATAAAATAACATGTACTCAAATGGGTATAGTGGGAATTTCACTACATTTTTTATGACTTCAGTATCAATTAGGATTTTTTTTAAATGTTCGCACAATATCAACATTATTGTGTAACAATGTTATATTGCATTTGATGCAGTACCATCAAGCTCTTATATGGCATTGCTGACATCTCAATTGCTTCTCTAGTTTTTTGGTATAATGACCTCCTTCATTATGAATTACGCTTCTCGGTTGGTTTCCAGATGGCTTAGCGGAATAAGTTGAATTTTGGTAAAATTTTAAATAATGTCTTGCAATACTTCGAGTAAAGTTTAGTAGATCTTCTTGACTATTTGCCAAAACATGCAGCTTCCAGGCATTTACTACCGCTAAATTGATAATATGCGTCCAGAGAGGCCACCACCATTTCTTACCCTGTATACTTATACGATAATTATTGACCCCTTGATCCAAAAGATCCCCCATTGCGGAGTTATCGTTGGCAAAGACGCGCGGTTGTAGGACATCAAGTTTTTGCTTTCGTTCTTTAGATCATCGTTTGACTTTTGCTTAAGGCTCAAAATCATCGTGATTGGTCATTATCGTTACAATACTGATATCCTTCCATTTCATAAGTAAAATACAATTTTTTCGTAATCGTACTGATAAGTAAAATACCCACGATTTTCTTTCTTGAATTGTGACTGTGAAGGGAACGGGCATTTCATTATTCGATTATTTCGCACTGTTCCGGTCGCTCTAAAACCTAAATCTCTTAAAGTTTTCATTAGAGCATGGCTCGTAAAATAGATTTTATGATCTAGTGGATATTTGACAATTACATATAAGGAGTTGTAACACAACTTTTGATCCTAAAGGTAAATTGTCGGTCGCATCAAATTTACCTTTTTGGTTAGCTTCGCAGTAAGTATCGAAATGATAACAGTAACCCAGTAGAACTGCAGATCATCCAGTTTTTGTACCCAAAACGCACCGGAAATTGTTTGGATGAGTGATGTCCATTGTATTTGACCATAGCTTCATCGATCGAAAGATTTTCATGAAATAACCCCCTTGAAGAATTTTTTTGTTCAATTGATTCATAAGAGGGCGAAGCTTATACATTTTATCACTAGGTTCAATAGTATCATTATTCGCTAGGTGAAGGTGTTTTTTTATCTCGATATATCTATTACGGGATATGCTTTTGCTCACTATTGGGGTATAAAGATCATCTTCTAAACTTCAATAAGATTTTTCTCTTGCTACTTGATGATAACCAGTGAATAAAAGTATCCCGATGAATATTTTTATTTCCGCTTCAGACAGAATAAAACTATGATGGTTATTTTGATAAGAATATCGTTGTGTTTCCGAAATAATTAATTTGATGACGTCGTGGTCGAAGAATTTTTCAAAAATATCTACAGGGTTCATCGCTCCTATTTCATTTTGCACAATTTGTTGACGAGCAAAACATCCATTTCCTTGATTCATATTTATCGCAATTTTTTCTTGTGTCCATATTGGCGGAAGCTGCATATTATTTGGTTTTTTGTTGAGTGAGTCCCTGTACGTAAAGCAGCTAATGGAATATCGTCTTCAGAATTTTCATCATTTCGTTACAAAATATTTCGATATTACCAGGAACATCCTTTGGATGGAGAGGCGGCTTTGACTTCGGCTCGAGACTCCAAAGCCCTGGAAAAAAACGGAATTCTGATAAAACTTCTTCTACGTGCTAAATAATTTTTTAGTGAGAGATATTACCAGACCTAACGAAGACACACCTTAGAGTAGCCTTTTTGTTAGAATAATGTATAACACTCGAGTGACAACTTGTACGAATAATACACGTAGTAAATATGGTATATTCATACATATAAAAACAACAAAAATTGAATTTCTTTGAAAAAATGATTTCCATTTTAATAAGTCTTTCAGAGTTATACGAGAGTAAGTAAGTAATTCATACAATTAAGGCGCTATGATATGCTCATATACTAAGAATAGATTGTATGTTTGTACATAATATTTTATGAGAAATAAATGTACATGTCTTATATTCTTAAATAATACACAGTATTTATAATCTTACTTCAAAAGAAATTAAAATTTACATAAATAAATGGCAAATATAATTAATATCTATAAGTAAGTACCTAAGTATACCTTTATACAACATACATATATTGTGTGTTTACGATACCGTATATATCGTAATATATAAAATAAACAATTTTCTCCCCAAAAACATTTTATTTGTAAGTAATCATTCCGGAATAATTGTTACGTAAGAAAAATTCCTTTTAAATTTGTTTTTTTTTCTGCTAAAAATCTACTTATTTCCCTAGATATACGCTTCATAACAACACATCTGCATTGATGTGAAATGATTCTACAAATACCTTATTTTTCTCCAAATATGCATGTGGCTTATAAATTTAAACTAAGGTAGATGTTTTTCTTACTGCAACACAGCAACGATTTTTTTTTGTTGATTGGATGTGTCATGAAATTTATAATACAGACATAAACTTTGTAGCGACTCACTCATCATTCATTTTCAAGTATTCACAGAAATACTCACTCATTTATCGCATACATTGCATTCATACATTCACTCATTGCTACAAACGCACCTCTTTAATCAGCAAGCAACACTACACACAAAAATTCATTTACTATCAATTATACTACAGTGCATGAATAAGCTAAACAAAATAATTTATTTTTCTTCTCCGTGTTCGCATTGTACATCCGCTTAAAAAATGTTCGCCCGGTATACCGAATATTTAATTGTTACGTATACAACACATCGTTTTTGGCTTTAGTTTGAGAAACATTCAAAATTTCATTTCTTGCGACATACACGATTGACTTTTACCTGACTATTATCGTGTATTTAGGTTTTTTTTTCTAAATAATACCTAAATTCTAACTTCTCCCTGTGAAGGTCCGTACAGAGTCGTACGAAGATTTAGAAAACATTTCATCGTATCGATTAATGGAAAAAATTCCAACGTTTCAATCGATCGACTTAAACCAGCTTACGGCATACTTAGTTCAGCTGATCAAATATCAAGCCAACGAGAACACAAAACCGTCCGTATTGCTTCCACTCATACATTCATTCCCTAGGGAGGGCGAAATCACTCGCGGCGGAGTCCTGTAGCGACTCACTTATCATTCATTTTCAAGCATTCACAGAAATACTCACTACAATGAAATTATACTACAATGAATGAATAAGCTAAACAAAATAATTCATTTTCTTCTCCGTGCCCGCATTGTTCATCCGCTTAACAATTTTCGAATATTTAATTGTTACGTATAGAACACATCGTTTTTGGCTTTAGTTTGAGAAACATTCAACATTTCATTTTTCGCGACATACACGATCGACTTTTTCTATTCTCGTGTATTTTGGTTTGTTTTCTAATTAATACCGTGGAGACACGTGTAAAGTAAATTCAATTCAATTCATTGTAAATCCTAATATCATAAATTAATTATCAACAGTGTAATAATAATAATAATAATTTATAATAAACAAAATTAAATAATTGTACGTAAAAAAATTGGTGCGTTCTTATTTTCTTTATCATGAAATAGCTCCAACGACAGCAAAATCATTTTGGACAACGACGTACGATATAAGTTCGTTAGATGAATTTTGTAAAATATTTGATAAGCTTTCCTCAATCCATTTCAAAAATTGTTTCCCCGATGAGAAACCTTGGGATACTAGGACATGTTTTTTTTTTAATGCATCGAAATTGTATACAAGCTCTACCAATAATTTTCTTTAACAAAAGATTTTCCTTTTGTACCGAGAAAATAAATAGTAGACGAATTTTATTACGAGAAAAAAATCTTTTTCGAATTTCTTTTTCCGATATCGAAAAATTTCATAATTGAACTTTCGTATTTTATAAAATTTCGATTTATGATTGCGCCAAGTACCACCCTACTCTACTCCTCCACACTAAGTTAAATGCAAAAAATTTTAAATAAGTCATTCGTATATATTTGATTTAGAATATATTCCGGATGATATACACAAAAATGAAAAATAATAAAAAGGATTCTTTTCATTAAAGTAAATATTTTGTTATTTGGTAAAAAAAAAAAAAAACAAATCAAATTTAAAACAAATTTTTGCTATAAGAAATACACAAATATTTTCTATAATAATATTTAACAAAAAATAAAAGTTGGTTTTTTGCTCTGCGCTATTATACATTTCCGTCGAAGAGGAAATGTTAGAATTTCAATGAATATATGTATATATATCTATGTTCTATTCATCCGCGTATAAATTTAAATTGATTTTTGTCGAAACACAAAACAGTAAAATACCTTCTAGGTTTTTCTTTTTATGTTGACAAGACATTTTTGTTTTTTCAATTTTTGGGAAGGAAATAATTACTATCAATAAAACCGATAGGATACCTTTGGACATATACGAGTAAGTAAGATTTTTCTTTTTCTTAGATTTTTAATTATTAGCTTAGGACAGGAAATAACAACAACATTTTATTTATTTTTGTTTATTTAGACAAGAAAATTCCCTACAGACAGTAACCATGTTGCTGGGTTACTTTGTGATGCCTATGTTGTAACAATAAATGTCGATATTTTATACATTTGTGGGTATGCTCAGTAAAGCGATTAGTTTTAGTATCTTGTTAGAGATGTCTATATTTTATACTTTGTATAAGTACGAGTCAATATGTATAAGTCTATGTTTTGCAACACTATTTCAACACATTTCACTATTACACTTCAATTAAAACACTTTCTTTAACTAGATCACTGATTATCACTGTTACACTGGTTAAATGTAACTGTGCAAATCGGCCGCACTTATAAACCAATAAAGTCGGTGAAGGTAAACTCGGCGACGGACAACTCGGCACTGGTCAACTGGGCGACGACCAATTTGGCGATAGCGTCGGGTCAATTCCAGGCCATTGTCGTAATTCCCTTAGTAAAATTTAATTTAGATTGGTTATCCCTTTCTCTTAAAACTAGTTGGTAACCAGGTTCAATTTGTTTTTGCTTATTTGTAGCAAAGGCAACGTATTTATCATAGATTTCTCATTTTCCTAAAGACATGAAAACAAATAAACTTCTGATATTTCCAATGTTATCGTTGTATTGCGTATACGTATTTTATAAGCAACACATTTTAAAATCATTCCCTCATAACATACACCAACACAACGATAATGGAAACATCAGAAGTTTATTTTGTTTCATGTTCTTAGTAAAATGAGAGTTATCTTTGTTTCTAATATTCGTTTTGCGATCACTTGCGAAAACGTAATTTTTTTCAAACCAAACAACAATTTTTAGGCAATCGGAATCAAACTCGCTTCTCAACTCCTTCCAGAAATGTCAAAATTCAAACTAAAATTCTTCTTATTGCCGTATGTTACCGAGAGACATTCTTGCTGAATTCGTTGCCAATTTTTAATTTCGCAACTTGTAAATTAAACCCGAAAGCGTAATTGTAACAAATGTAATGTAACAAGAAATATATTTCGTTAAGGTATAATTTCGCAAAAAGAATTAAAGCGCTAACCCCATTGAAAACCGAAAATAAAATTCTCGTTTTGTTTTTTTTTCACAATATAATACCTTTTAATAAATAAACCAATCGGATGTCTTACAGTATATGAACAAAGATATAACCAATAAGATTATTTCGGCTTTTTATAGACAAAATGTATTAAAAATAATGGCATTCACAACATTTTCGACATGTTAATCAGAAAAAATGAAGAGGCCAATCATTTACAAATATATCTACCAGGAAAAAAGTAGAAATATCAAAATCCCCCCGCACTTTAACTTGCGGTCAACACAAAGTGTATCGACTCCAAAAAAATGAAAACTTTCCTTGAGCTTTCTTTGTGGTAGTTTGGTTTCGTACTGACAAGTTCGTACAAACAGAAAGGTCGGTCTACTCATCAGGTAGCTATGACCAAACTACAAAAATACCATTCTAACTTCATACATTACGTATGAGGCAAGAACGCATTGACTTAGCGAATTATAAAATTCACCAAATCAAAAAACTCAAGGAAAACTCTCATTTCTGTGAGTTTTATGCCCACACAAATTATAGAAGGTGGCTTTTTATAGACAAAATATATTTAAAATGAGACTTTTCCTTGCGTTTTTTGATTTGGTGAATTTTATAATTCGCTAGGTCAATGCGTTCTTGCCTCATACGTAATGTATGAAGTTAGAATGGTATTTTTGTAGTTTGGTCGTAGCTACCTGATGAGTAGACCGAAATTTTTGTTTGTACGCACTTGTCAGTACGAAACCAAACTACCACAGAGAAAGCTCAAATTTCATTTTTTTTTTGTGTTGACCGCGGGTTAAAGTACGAGGGGATTTTGATATTTCTAACTTTCTCTTTCTAAAGATATAACCATTACAATGAACCATTTTTTTACGAGTTGCACTTTGCCACTATTGCAGAAAATGTCGCCAAGTTTCACTCCGATTTTACGAAATAACTTCCCCAGAGTAAAGGTACCAGAAAATTCTAATAACTTTAAAATTGTACATTTCTCGTAGAAATCCGACTAATCAACATGCATTGCATAATAGCAACGTTCTCTCGAACAATTAGCGAACCAAGGGGTTATTTTCTCTGATTTCTTTCATAATATGCAGTAATCAGTTTACATACCCTTGCATGCATGCCAATTTTTTAAAACCGTTACAGCGAAGGTAGAAAATGTTGACGTTACACAAGCTGTCTCAGTATTTTATTCAATCGAAATAGAAAAAGTCACACGGTCGAACTATCTTCTACAATTGGAGCAACACTTTGAAGGCAACAATGTAACGGAAGATAACCAAGAACGAGCGGCTTTTTTTAGCGTGGGTCGACAACGAAACAATAGAATTATTACAAAATTTTTTTCGGCGAACAACAACAACAATTTTTCGGAAAATCTGGCGAGTAAAACATTTAAAGAATTGATTAAAATTTTAATTATTTCATTCAGGTTGAAATCCGTGATATGATCGTCAAAAGATCAAGTACGTAACATTGCACTACAAAAAACTAATTCGACATTAGATGAAGTTCTGGAACCACCACCATCTAAGAATTTACACAACAATCAAGTAACTAAGTTAAAAAAGAACCGTTCGCAACAGCGGATATTAATCAATTCAAGTTGATGAAATTCAAGAAAAATCGTTATCATTCTAGCAGAAGTCAACCGATACAATCGTGCGTCATCAAATTCTTAGCGGAAATATACAGAAAATTAATTGCGTTCGAGGTGTAATATTTACCATTTGCATCGGTACTGTAAGCATATAGTATAAAGTTTGGGTGCGATAAGCTAAGTTTGGGTGTTTCGTGCTCATTGGTTGGACTGGATGGAGTTTAAAACAAACCCAATAAACAGTTGGGATCGCCCTTGTGCAATCCCACAAACAAAACTTTAACATAATATGGTGGAACTTGTATCAAACTGAAAGGCGTGGTTGATATAATCAATTCGCTAGGTAATCAATTTTTTGAGGATCTTCGGGTTGTTGACAGCAACAAAGCGACAAATATTATAGAACTAGACTGGTTTAAAACGTTAAATTTTGAAAAAAATATTTTAGTACTAAAAGTTCACAAATTGTGTCTCTAGTCTAGATGTAATTTTTCGGCCGAGCATATTGAATATATAGGACATATTATTAACGCAGATGGCATTTTAAAATCTGAAAAGCGACACTAAGCTGTCAAACTTATGCCGCGGCCGACAAATTTGAAGGAAGTTTAAGCTTTCATGGATAAAATCAATTACTATTACACATTTATTGAAAAAAATGTATGTATGTTAAATTTATCTGGGGTCAATGTCAGGAAGGATCGTTTGAATCGCAACGCGCCTAGTACACTACAATGAGGGGTATCCTACAATTTTAGCAACTAAAGCTTCAGTGAAGGGAACTGGTCCTGTTATTTCTAATCGATATCCAGGTAGCTCTGAGAAACCAAATCGATTCGCATCTAAAACGCTCGACGCCAATCAACTTTCGTATAGCCAAATTGAGAAATCAATGCCAATTGTCTATGGAGTGACTATGAGCGTAGCACGACAAGCGAGAGTAACGGGACCAGCATTGCCATCAACAATAAAACGATCATCCGAGACCAACATATGCCCCAACTACAAACACCGCCATTATCATTTCATGGCACACATACCCCACTAAGCCTTCGTCATCGGTGTTATCATCATGACTACTAGAGACATCAGCAGCGTCGTTACTGCATAACATCTCTACACTCGTCATCATTATCATCACCACCATTGACGAGCAGCTGCATCAACCATCATCACCTCCATTGCAATAATCAGCACTACCACATTCTAGTGATGCTCTAGCAGCTCTAACAATAGAGACGACAACAATAGCAGAAACAACACCAGGCAGCCATATCATCGCCATCATCACATCAGGCGGCATATTTATATCGCTGCCGTCATCGCATTCGTCATCACAACAATGGCAGCAACAATTCATTTTTTTTAATTTAATTTTTTTTATATAACATGTACATTTTTCACCACCATTTTGGACTCATTTTTTCCATTCATTTTTTAGATTCAATACATTTATTTTGTTTGTGTTTTCATTCAAATGGCTCGACCAATGGTTGTACAGCAAAACGATCACCCAGCCATTCCCAACCGCCTTTTATACGGCCACTTTTCATCAACGCTTCAACACGTCGCTCTTTGTGTTGGCCGCCAACCACTCATTTTGTGTGTACCAAAAATGGTGGTGCAAAATAATAAAATTAAATAAATAAATTAAACTGATTCAAAATAAAATAAATTTTATGTTAATTTAAATTGTGTGTGTTCGGTGTTCTATCAGTTATAAAAATAGCCATCTTGTCCTCCTTACTTCGCCTGCAACATCAAATGTAAAAATACTACCCAACATGCTAACGCAGATGCACTTTCACATCAAACCATATTTTGATGTTTACGAATCAAAATTACTTAAAATTTGTCAAATCAATCAGAATTTTTCAGTAAACACAAAATTAATCGAAAAATCTACGTCAGAAGATTAAACTTTATTGGAAATTTCCTAAGACGAGTGGTCTGAAATGCTCTCAAAAATGGAGAAAGCTGATTTTTCAATCATATTTTGATCGTTAAATTTCATTTTCGTTACAGAACACAACATTCTTTTTCCAAGTCGTCAAAATCTGTAATATTTGGCTCTACAAAAAATATTTTCAATAGAAGGTTTGCGTGAAACCGTTATATCGGACAATGAACCACAGCTCGTACCTGTTCAAGCAATTATGCAAGCTAAACTCAATAACTCATTTGACGATCGCACCGTTTCATCCCGCTTCAAACGGTCAAGCTGACCGTTTTGTTAGAACATTCAAAACGCCATTTTTTAATATAACATTGGAGGCGACAAAGTAAATTTTTATTAACGTTATCTGTCGACCCCTGATCCAATATGGCAAAAATCACCAGCTAAACTGCTTCATGAAAGATAACCTCGAAATTTACTATCCGTTCTCATTATGAAAGCAAGGTTTCATTGAATCAATTCCTTTTTGCAATAATAAACGTTTCAAGAGGCGTCAAGTGAGCTGTAGGACGAATCATAAAAAAAATTGAACGCAAAATGTTTCTGGTTGAGACCGAAACCGGAGTCTGCATAAGACATCAAAACCAGCTTCGTTACACAAGCATTCACTAATTCATGCAGTTTGCGATTTGGCAGCAAATTCCTCAAACCGGCATTCAAACGTTTATCTGAGACGTGAGTAGTTATTAAAATTAAACTTAGACTGTACTTCAAGACTACCTACCAACTCAGAAACGATTTTATACATGTTGTACTCCAATTTGTACACAAAATATGAAAGCAAGTAGAATATTTTCCGAAGCCGTTCAACTATCTCAAACCATCCGTTCCTTTTTGTGTCCCAATTATTGATTTTTGCAAATAAAAATTTATAGAGAATTTCACCTCCTAGTTCTTACCTATATGAAACAAAAAATTTGATTTCCAATTTCCACTAGCAAATCTATCGATTTACTTTTGTCGTTTTCAAAAGTTTTCTTTCAATTCAACCATGCTATTTTCTTCAAGCAGAGCAAATACCATTATTTAAGTTTTTATTTGTCCTCTATTAGAGATATTGTGTTAATGATCTGACGTCACCTCTTTTCGAGCTCATATTTATGTTTATTGAGTACATTTACTTAAAAAGATAAATACTATGTAAATAACAACATACAAATAAGCATTGGCATAAAAAAATTAGAATATGTATAAATCCATACTTTGTACAATATGCATACAGAAAAATAAATATTAATATAAAGGAGGCCTTCGTTTTTAGCTCACAAGATATTGAATAATTTAGAGCTTCTCTTTAATATTGCAAAAGGCAAATCTCAAATTATTTATAATCGCCACTATTGGCGAAAAGTATAACTAATCTAACGTATTTTAATATGCGGCATTTTCTCTCATCTATCATTTATTTAAAAACCAATAAAACCTAATGGTTTAAAAAAAAACCGCCATAAAATATATTATAGGGTGTCATACTCGTTCGTGTACGTGTTGTAAGAAATTTTCTCTTCACACAATAATATACAAATAATTGACTCACTAATGCTCTAACAATTTCGTTTAGTGTAAATGAGGTCTATTTATGACATGGAAAAAGCAAAACCACCCAAAGTTAATTAAATTTCATCAAACCACCAAAAAAAAACAACAAAAAAAAATACATTGTTGATCACCATTAGCCTTTTTCATCTCTTTAAAATTAAAATTTCACTACCAACCTAAATAAAGTTCGCGCGCCCCAATAAAATAAAAACGAAAAATTTTAAAACTCAAAAACAACAAAAACTAATTGTCTATTAATGTATATAAAGAGCGTCAAAATTCTTAAAAAATTATATTAACACGCACACACAAAAGCATAAAAAAGGAAATTTTGCAAAAAAAATATTTTTATATACAAATTAAGAAGAAAAGCCGAAAAAGCATTTTCTTATTTTGATGTTGTTGTTAATTTAACTTTATTTTAGTATAAAATATGGCTTTTCATCAGTGTATCTATGTTTTGTGTAATATGTATTTGCTTTTCTTTTCATTAATTCGTAGAAAATTATCTTTTCCAAGTATTCGCAGCATTATTGTTGATGGTTGTGATATTTTGTAACATGAGATAAAAAGAAAAGTATTTTGATTTTGTACGACGAAGTAAACGAAATACTTATGAGCACCAACACGTTACTTTTTATTTTTAATCATTTCCATTTCAGAACGTTTAAAATACGGCTTATTTTAGTAATTTAAAGATTTATGTTAAGGCTATATCCAATTTCCTTATTTCCTCATTTTCAAAATGATTTCGCAATATTATTTCTGATTAAGTTCTACTGTATTAAATTCCTTTGGCAGTTTTCGAAACCGATAATTATTTCATACTTATTTATTTATTCGACGCCATCTTGAATAAGTAAGTAAAATCATTCGAATTGATTTCACTTACTTATTTTGACAGCAACAACCAAAATTTATTTGTTTTCCAATTTTTTGAGACAAGTACACTGCTATTCGCAACATAATACGTTTATAACAATAACGCTTGATAAAACAATGAGAGTATTGAATTTTGATGACCTCTAAATAATTAATTATTTGAAAGAATTCATTTTTTACTTCAGTGTTCGTCCAAAGCATATTTTAAATTTTTCGGTATCATGCTACCTTACAAAAATATTCATAGGCAAAATGACAAGCAATTTAAATTTTTTGGTAAGATTGGGTTAGAAAATAAGTCACCTCGATAGGATAATTATTTGAATAAGTTAGGTTCCACAAATAAGTTTTCGTTTCAAAAACAGCCTTTGACATATAATATTTCTAAATTTCGATTTTCCATCCTATGTGTGGAACATGTCTTCACTTTAGATTTATTCGGTTGAATATCTTTCACAAATCACCTTCCCCCGTTTATTAAACCTTTACAGGCGAAATTAAGATTTTGTTAAATTGTTGAACATACAAATTGTGGGGACATAAAAATAGTGGAACATATTTTAATTTTTGAGATTCAATTTATTTACGTGATTGTTGGTTTTATCCTGATGAAAAAATTATAGAAACTCGAATGCTATGGGCACAACCATGCTACAGGCTAACACCACCAACTTCAAAGACAGTTTCATGTAACAGTAACGAAATGATTGCAGAACGACGTGGTTCAATTGTTTCCACAAAGGTCATAATGTATATAATTGTAACGGAAAAGCTAGAAGCCATATATGTACATATATATGTAGAGTACGTAGACACAACACTTTATTGCATGAACATTTAGACCGAGCCGCTAATAAACTTGAAACGGACGCTATTAAAGAAGCATTGAGTTGAGTGACGACCAATCAAGCAATATAAATTTACAGTCCGGGCAAACAAAGTGCTTACAAATACACAATTCATTTGAAGCTCATACAATTCTAGCCTCCACTTTCGTCAGAGTAAAGGACTCCACTGGCAATCAGCAATTTTGCAGAGCTTTGCTAGATTCTGTTTCACAGGCCACGCTCGTTTCAGAATTGGGATTGAAACGAACTAATGGCCATGTGATGGTGGGTGGTCTGGGAGGAGAAGCTGATCTAGGACTACGAGAGATTTAGTTCAACCAAAAGTTAGTCCGCGTCACTAATTGAAATACAATCGTATGTAGCAGCAAAAATTAACGATCCATCCAAGCTGGTAGCACTGACTGATTTTTGGATGTGGGTGAAATCTGGGACAATGAAAATATTTCAACGGCAGTTAACTGTACAAAAGAAGACTATTTTGAGAAATTATTTAAAAAGCAACCACCAGGGAAATAAACATTAGTGCAGCTCCTAATGAAAGGAAGTCAAGCCAGTTGAGCTCAAATTTTGTGGTAGCCGAAAAGAAACTCAAAGCAATGGAGACAACATTTGTCCAGAATCCAGAGTTCCAATAGCAATATTGTCGCTTTACGACTGAATATGAAGCATTAGGTCATATGAGGCGCCTGAAGAGGAAATTGATAAAGAAGGCAAGAACTATCACGAAATTGAGAGTAATTTTCATTCATTCATATCATTCAATGATTTAATGATTGCAGGTCCTATAATCCAGTTATCGCTATACTGGAGATTTAATTACGGTTCCGCCAATAAGGCAAATGTGGTTCAATAACAATAAATCCAAGTATCAGACAATTCTGCGGAGAAACAAAATTGATGAACCAATAAAGCAATTTGAATTACTTACACTTACTTATGGTACCGTTCCTGCAACATTCCTTTCGACAAGATGTTTACTACAAGTAGCCCGACATATTTGGATAGTCTGATGATCAGAGTCAACAGCGACATGCAACACGGTTTAATCTCAGAAAATGCCCAACAAATAGCGAAACATTGTGCAATAATATAAAGGATCAAAATGGAGATGTCACAAAAACTATAGCTGAAGATGAAAATGTTGCCAAGGTTTTGGGGTTAAAATGGATCCCCAATCGAGATGTTTTTTTGTTTTTTTCACAGATATTCGAATCCATACGAAATACACGATTCTATCAGAGGCCAGTAGAGTTTTTGATTGGGTGGAACGATAACCTTCCTAATAATATTCTAATAAAATGGGAAGGTCTATGACAAGTGGTTGCATGGTTTCACGGATGCCAGTAAAAAACGAGGGTTTTATAGCTTCGACAAATTAGTTTGCCAAGATTAGAGCTAATGGGCGGATGCTGTTAACCGAGCTAATGGACACAATAAAAAAATCTTTTGTAAAAATAAACCGCATGGGGCGGCAATAAAATAGGTTGAATTGGCTGGCATCACATCCCAGGAGGGATCACGTTCGTAGCGAACAGAGGTGCTGCCATTATAAAAGAATATCCAAGAGCACTTTGGAGGCACGTTCAATCAATCTCGATTATACATCTCGTGGTTTCATTCTAAAACCCAATTCATTTGGTGGTGCGGTGACGAGGCCAAACATAAATTAAAGCCAATATGCGTGTATAGTTGTATGTTTCAGCACAAAGGCCATTAATAAAGAACTGGTTTTATTAGTGCCAATTAATAAATGAATAACTCTTATTATAATCAAAGAAATCACTCACCAGTGACGGTCACCGGTGACGGGTTATATCATATTTCGTAAAAAAGAACGAAAATAATGCGAACAATAGCCGCATTTCTTCGTTTTATCTGATCCAGATCAGATCAATCATGTCTCATGAAACGACACCAAAATGCGTGAAACAAATAAACACAAAACGCCAATTTTCTGTTTCGTTTATACGCGTATTGTATTCATTATATTCTTTGTCACTTCTTTCCTCTACCAATGAGAAAAGAATATGATGAATACAATACTCATGTGAACAGGCAGTATGAGTTCGGTATTTTCACGACTACCAAACACTTAATACAAAATTATTGTTCATCTACATTTTAATAGCTGAACTATTTTTTAAATCACCAATTTTATTCCAAAATCAATGTTCGATTAAATGTTGTTCTTGCTTAAAATACAAATTTTGATCTGATTCGGATAACTTTGAGTCTGAAGAAATACAGCTACTGTACTCTTTCAAAAACACATTTGAAGAGAGCTGATAGGGCATCCAATTTCTGTCCAAAATAAGAATACCGGTATTTCGGTATTACTTGACAACAAAACCGAGATACCGGTATTGTTTATGTAACACTTTAGAAACATAATCAATCTCGATTTACTTTTTGCGTAATTTTGTTGTTAACCTCATTGTTTATTACAATGTCAAGCCTTTCTTGCAATCTTATCGATAAAGATTTCCCTTCGCGTTTGTGGGTTTCACTATCAACATCACTTTCTGATGTTGAGTATGAAGCTTTATCTGGAGCTGGGGCTGAAGAAAACCGCTTTATAAGATGGACAATTATATTAACTATTTCTTTTCTAGTTAGTCGATTAAAATTGACGTCCGAGACAAAAATGCTTTGGACTTTTTTACATTTATGCAAATATTGCAAAAGGCAAGATAAATTCGTCTTTCTGCGACTCTCTGGACAAAAGAGGTTTTCATTCGGTCAGCTAATGGTCCTTCTCCCAAAGGTTAAACCATGAATGCCAGGGTAGCGTCAACAGACAGAAGGGTGAGATTCCTCTTACACAACACTTCTACTGCCAGTTGACTGGTAAAATCATAGTTAGAAAGCGTTAATTCTATACTCTAGAAACGCTCGTTTCGGTAAAGCTGATAGTTGATTTGACTTCGATCGGAGCTTTTAAGATGCAATTTCTTAATTTATAAAACAGCTCCATCATAAAAAGTAAGCTATTTCATCTTGTTTTTGGTTCTAGGATTACAGATAGTTCTTTGCCGAATTCAGTTTAACGTAAGATTTTAGACTAACATTTTTGGTCGGTGATCGTCGAAACAACTTTCCAATCTTTCTAATTTTATTTAATAATGGAGCAAAATTATTGGAACGTCCTTTTTGTTGTTTTTGAGCTATACGGTTAGATTGTTCCAACACTCACAAAATAAAAATTAATATATTGCGTTACTCTTCATGAACTTGGCTTTGTTTATAAATTTTCAAGAGTTTATAAAATTGTTACTTTATGCTTCTGTTTCGTTTTTAGCGTACCTCAAAAAAAAATTCTCGTCTGCTCATGCGTAGTACAACTGAGTTATAAAAAAACCGAAGTTTCGACAAATTTTTGTTCGGGAGTTACTCGAAGGGATATAATTTTAATCATTTTAAATGTGGCTAGTATAAATCTAAATATTCTAACGAGCGACCATGCAAAATACTACGCTGCCTGCTTTATTTTATTTTACTATGCAATAATCACTCTTCGCTTTAAGTGTACATTTTCTAGATGTAGCTAGATAGTTCTGTGTTCACAAATCATAATGGCTTAAGTCTCAAATGTGCATTTTTCAGAAAAACGTTTTTAAAATTTTTGTTTTTATAAACGCTAATTACAGTTGTTTGTAAAACGGCATATTGCGACTTAAGCCGTTATGGTTTGTGACCACAGAATTTTTAAAAACAATTTAAACTTTCGTAGATTTTAAATTTTGATTTTTGAAACATTTGGTGTGTGCTGACTGAATATTTTAAGAATTTCCACAATTTTAAATAGATGCGAATTTTAAGAGTTTTAAAGGCAGCCCAAATTTTTAATTTTAAGATATGTTAAAATTGGGAATTACAAAAAACAATTTCAGAAAGTTTCAATTTTAAGTATAAATTGTCAAATATTGTAAATTGTTTCATGAAGGTAAATTTTGTGAAAAAATCGTATTTTTTCTCCATCATTAACAGTTATTTGTGTATCTCAAGCGTAAAGTGTTACTGTAACTTGGTAATCCTCGGCCGGTAACCGTTCAAAGCCCTTAAATCCTTTTGCTTTCAGGTCATCAATTATTTTTGCTGGTTTACACGTAGAGTGTAAGTTTTAGCCATGACCCTAATTGGTCTGGTTTGTTTGCCTTCAAACGTAGCACCATATGATACTCTGGTGGAGTTGTATTCTGGTTGGGAGTAGAACCGATGTCCTCCTTTGGCTTGAAAGCTCTAACTTCGTTTTCAAGCGTCTTCATACGCTCCTGCATCCATACAATTGTAACATTCAGTTGCTTGTTTATATTGTTGGCTTCAACTAATGCATTATTAGCTTTACACAATTCATTATGAAGATTTTATTTACTGAAATAAATAATGGTATTTCATTATTGGGCGTTGCGCTGTTGCATATTCACCAACAAGTCTTGGGATTGGTTAAATTAATTGTAGTATAGTAGTATACCAATGGCTGGTCTCCCCAGAATTCATGAGACCGACCTCCGAAGAGAGTGGATTTACCTGAGCAACAGGTGTACCACCTAGGGTATTTGGAAAACAAATTTGTTTGTTGATGATAGTAAAATGAAAGCGAGCTTAAATTAAGAAGCTGGGTTAGGTTATTGACATGTCGAATAAGAAAGCGTTTGCATAGTCTGGATTTCATCCTTTATCACATTTTCTAATTTAGTGGCAGCTGTCGGAATATTGATAAATATATTTTGTATATTAAGGCGTATGTATCCACCCACGGGCTTCTTATAAAAATCTATGTAACAAATATCAATCAATATTTCTTTAAAAAAAATAAAATAAATAAATGAAGGATGCTGGATTGTATTTTTTGACCGCTTTATATCCTCACTCCCAAAAAATACGAAACATTGAAAAATGTAATTTTCAATTTTGGTATGCTAGAAAACAAAAAAAAAAAACAAACAATTCAATTTGGATAAAATGAAAAATTTTCCTGGAACGCAAATTTTTTGTTGCTTCTATACTTTTTTAATGTGGGTGAAGGATATTTAGAAAAACGACACGAGACAAAAACACAAAGTATGAAAGAGAGAACTATATAATATTGACGTATTATTAGTAAAAAAAAAAAAAAAAAAAATTGCCCCAGGATTTTTCAATTTATATTTTATTACGTTCCACAGTTGTTTTCTGTGTTGTTATTGTTTATAGTTTTTCCTTTTTATGTAACATTATCCTTATGCTTGCCGCAGCTATATTATTGAATGTACATAGTAAATATGACTGTACACAAAAGAAATTTATTTAATTTTTTAATATTTAATGAATTTTTCAGTGTAGGAAAACCGTATTCATTTTTTTTTTCTGGTTTGCTTCAAAAATCTCATAAATCTTTTTACAGTAGGTAGGTACATAAATCAGCCACCATCACCAACATCCTCGCCAATTTGTATAAATTATTTCGCAAATATATAAGAGAAGGGATTTTAATGACACATGCGAATTATATTTTTCTGAAATATTTGGGAATGGTGGTGCTTTTTTGATTAAATTAACTCTGATAATTGAAAAATAATCTACATAAAGTATGATAAAACGATTTATGTATTTGTTTATTGGTAAATGGTAAGTATATACACAACAAATGACTTAATTGAATTTATTGAGACACAAGGCACCTGATGTATCCATAAAGAATGTATTTTGTGCAATATTCTTACCCATTCTTAAGTGCTGATAATGCAAGGCAAATACGTTTTTTAGACATTAAACCAGATTAAAAAAAAAATCGTGATGGGGTTCTGTTCCAAGAAATTATATTTCAACATTTTAGATACCCTTGAGACTCAGTCGAACATAATATACATAATTTTATTAAAAGTTAGTTTCTTTAGACGGTTACCGCATTCAAATTTCAGCAGACAATATATCAAGTTGCCCCAAGCTAAAGAAGATTGAAAACTTTTGAACTTACCTTCTTTAGGAGGGTTATAATTTAGAAGAAAAACAAAATTCTTAAGAAACACTACATCTAATACAAAGTAAAAATTTAACCAAATTTTCTTATAAACTAATTTTTTATTTTCATTTTGCACTACACATACTTACATGACCAAAAATATTTTTCCTCCGATTTCCTTTTATTTTATCTATTTTTATTATCGATATATTTATTCATTCATTTTTGTTGTTTAATATTAAAAATCCAAAACAATTAAAAAATACAACAATTTTATATTAACACACATAAAGATAAAAAAAAACAAGTAAGTAATTAATTAATTAACAAAAAAAAATTAAAGATTATATGGCAAAAAATTTTATCTTATTCACTTAAATATTTATGTGTAAAATATTTATTATATAAATATACAAAACAGTTATATATATTATGTATTAGACTATTAATATTCTTAAACAAAAGAAAAAGATTTTTTTTTGTGAAAAAGCACAACCGTCTTAATTAAAAAGATATTAAATTTAAAAACGAAAAAAAATTTTAAACATTCTTCCAAAAAACAAAAATAAGAAAATATATTCAAAAAAAAAAAAAATACAAAAAGAAAATTGATAAAAAAAATGTTTTCATAAAAAATGATTTTCAAGTAGTTAGTATTCCAAGTATGACGTATGGTAGATTTTTGTAGCTGTTTGCTATTTTCTAAATCTGTTGTGTTATATTTTGATTTTCATTGTAATCGATTATGAGCACGGTGGACAAACGATTTTTCTGATTTCAAAACCACAAAATCTAATTGAACTTTTCTGAATTAAATTAAAATAGCTAAATAATTAAAAATGTTAAATCTATAATTTTTTAATTAAGATTGAAACGAGTGGTACCTATTTATCTCATCCTATCCTAAAGAACCAAAAGTATTAAAGATATCTCACAATACGAGTTTTCGTCTAAAAAATCAAAGAATTTTTATCTTGCACAAATATTGTGTAAATTATAACTAAGAGGGCATCATCAAATCGGTTCCCTACCTAGGAAATTATATTTCAATATTATTTTGCCAACCCCACTTACGCACTTTTCTTATTTGAATGTCAATTTTCACACTTGAATGTCAATCATTAATTAATCAGTTTGAAAATTGTATTTTTACATTTTAACGAGAAATTTTTCCGAGAAGTCGGCATTAATTAAAAGAACAAAAAAAATTGTTAGCTTTCATTTTCATGTTCGAATGAACTGCACACTCAAAAATCAAATGAGATAGGCTCCATTAATTAAAAGTCTGTGCATTTGTTATTTGATTCTAAAAAAAAAAATATAAATTAGAAGAAACATTTAGATAATTTAGAAGTTAATACTACCTGTAAATATTATTTTTACTTTACTTTGTTAGGTAAGAAGGTAGAGAACAACAACATGTTATTTGGAAAACCCGATAATCAAAAAGTTGGAGGTGGAAAACCTCGTTGCAAGTGAAAACGTGCCAAATTTTAAAAAGAAAATTAAATAAAGCGGTAGACATTTTTAAACAAAAACAAAGGTGGGGAAGGAACAAAATCTTTAATTCTATGGTTAAGAATGTCGGATGTGAGGATCCAATTCCTATTTGTTCATTAAAATATAGTTCCATCTAAAAAGACCAAGACAGTAGACATATTTGTATGAGCTGTAATTTTAATAGCTCTGTCTGTCTGTCCCATATAGTGGAACTAGAATTATCGACACTTGAAGAACAAACTCTTGGTTAAGACTGAGTCCGAAACCTGTGATAAATATTTTTTAGTACTAATTTTTGACATTCACTTAAAAAAACCGCACACACCGATTTGTGGGGTTTTTATTGGTCTTGAAATAGTTTAGGCCAATTTAATATTACCGGTGGTGATTATATCTCATATCTGCTTGTTCTATTCGCTTATTTTTTACACACGGTCCAATTTTCACAAATATTATCTTGGTTGTCTGAATACTTCGCTGCTATGCCATTATATATTAACAATGAAATGCGTCAGCATTTCATTCTCGACCAATTCTTAACAATTCAATAGCACGAATCTAAAAAATATGCATTAGCGAGCCATGAAGCTTATTCTTGTGTGTACCAATGACGTCAAAGTTATCATTTTCTATCCAAAAATCTCTGTATTTCTCGGAAATTATTGTGTTGTATTTAAAGTGAGACAACAAATTATGAGGCGGAGAAATTTGCCAAAAAAAATTATTGCACAAATCGGACAGTATAGTAAAAAATAGCGAATGCACAGGAATATTTTTCAAATAAATGTCAAAAACTGTACTAAAAAAATATTTATCACAGGTTTCGGACGGGAGAGATATGTTTACCCAAAATTCTAATGTCGTACACTTGAATGCGTAATGCCGTGCTTCGTAATGCCGTCAATCTTCGCGAAAATTGTAAATAATTGACGAAATATAGATGAAACAACATCAAATGTGCCATCCATCATCCAACAGTCTGCTTTTTCTAATATTCGCAGAGTCTTAACAGTTCCCATAAGGATGATACACTCACTGTCAAACCGTTTTTCTGGTAAAATAAATATTTCATCATCTACTATTCTCAAATGTTCTGGAACATTGATGTCACGGATGCTAGTTGGCTCTTTAATAGCAGTCGCTCGAATTCGTTTTATCTTAGCCTTCTGGGCTTCTTTATGCAGTAAATGCATCCTTGGCGTTATTGGACAGTTGACAATACTATCCCTTATGATCGCAGCTGGATGTACGTTGGTAATTTTAACGGTCTCTTTTAATTTATTGTTGACACAGCGTACTGATAAGTCGCTCGCTGTTGTACCAAGGACGTATGTTGAAGGACCCTTGACTATAAGATGTTCCCCATTTTCAAATTTGATTGTAATCCGTGCATTGCATTGGTGGTTGCGACGTTCCACGCAACCCCAATAATATCGATTTTACTGCACTACTTTCACATCCATGTAGTAGCTATATCCTACATGACACAATAAATCTTTGCCTTTGCTGGACTTCACTTTATTTATTTGTGTAAGTATCATATTGAATTGTATTTTAATATGACGTGCATCCATCGTCACTTTAATTCTCTAACGATAATATTCACGAACATAGTTGTTAAAAAATTTATAAAAAATTTACAACTAAAAGATCCCCAAAAATCCCAAAATGGTGGATTGAGCATTTCGCGGTCGCGAATTGCCCAATCCACCATTTTGGGATTTTTGGGAATCTTTTTGGGCAAAGGATTTTTGGAGAAATAATTTTTGGCCAAACGATATTTAACGAAATGATGTCTGGGAAAATATTATTTGTGGGAATAATTGTTGGGGAAATGTTTTTGGGAAACGATTTTTGGAGAAACATACCCAACCCGTTTCGGACACAGTCTGAGACTGTGATCGAAACCTGTGATAAATACTTTTTTGTACAAATTTTTGACATTTATTTGAAAAATATTCCCTACATTCACAAATTTTTATTACGCTGCCCGAATTGTGTAATGTGTAATAATTTTTTGAGGTATTCCCCTTCTGTCCTATTGTTCTTTGATTTTAATGGCAAGCAATCCTTTTTTATACGCATCGAATTGGCTTTCGTCTAATATTATACATTGTAGCGTAGGGCTGTATTTGTTAGGGCGTAGTATAAGAGGATGATGATACAATAATTATCGCCAAAATTTTTGAAAACATAATACGATAGTTAGGTTTTTATACATGAAATGGGAAGGTCATGGGTGGTCTCAAATCAGAATTGCAACGCAAACTAAAAAATATTGGAGGCAACTCTATTACGGATTAAAATAAATCGTTAACGATGTGCTGCATAGAATTCAACCTTTTAATTCAATTGATTAATTAATTCTATAATAGCTTCAATAATCTGTCAGGCGATAGTGGTAGTTCTCAAGTTTACTCCCTAGATCAATGTGCCATATAAATAAGAACCTTTAGTTGACATAAACTAGAAGAAAATAATTGTCGGCAAGCTGCTGCAGTTGAAAATTATTATGTTGCTATTATTATGTTGCTGCAAACGATATATTATGTTATCGTATTGACTAGTTGACATTTTATTTTGATGATATAAAATGCTAAGGCGACCATGTTAAATGTCGATGGTTTGGCGTCTATTGGAGGGGGG
Source organism: Tipula vernalis (assembly GCA_958295665.1). Classification (NCBI taxonomy): domain Eukaryota; kingdom Metazoa; phylum Arthropoda; class Insecta; order Diptera; family Tipulidae; genus Tipula; species Tipula vernalis. The sequence goes on from OY282559.1 coordinate 137,638,340, forward strand.
GGATCAAAGTTGAGTAGATTAATCTACCAGCTCCGTAACCTTCCAGTAGGGTGCGCATCACGTGAGCTGTTCTGGTCTTGTCATTAGGCAGCTGCGTGATGGGTACAATTGTGTAAGGGGTAACCTGTGCACAATTCGCAAGTGTACGTACTGCCTCCTCGTGGCAACCACTGGTAACTAAGGCCATTTGGCACATTTTAGGCCATTTGGCACAGGCCAAAGTACGGCGCTAAAGGAGAAAACCTTGACAAAAAACCCTAATCTAAGGTGGAACAGCATATGCCGAAAGATGAATGGCTGATAGGTTAATCAGCCCAAAATATGCGGACTCTGGATACCAGGCACCCTCCAGTTTTATTTTTAGCCTTCCTGTAGTAAAGCTGGGTGACCTACAGGTGATTTGCAATTCCCAGCAACTCGTAAGAGTAAAATCAAACGGAATACGGGGCAGGAGTAGGAATATACGGGAGTGGCACAACCCTCTCGAGGTCCTTGAGCTCCAATGCTACCGTCTTTATAGCGGAACTACATGCTGTAGTAAACATCTAGGAGGGAGAGCAATATGCCCAGATAGTATGTATCACGTACCGGGAGGCAGTATTGTCAGGTTCATTAAGAACCTGAATATTGACTGGACGGATAATTAAGCAGGGGCCAGCACAATAGATCTTTTAGGTCGCAGTGCGAAGTGGCTGATCGCCCGCATGGCCCCCCCCCAATAATAATAATAATAATAATGTTAAATGTCGACCGAACAATTATTCTGTTTGTGTCAAAAATTATCATAGCAAAAGACCGTGATAATTTGGGTGTATGCGGGTTTTTCAAATAAATGTCAAAAACTAGTACTAAAAAATATTTATCACAGGTTTCGGACACAGTCTTAATAGAGACTTTATCTGTAGTCCGAATAAATTAATTTCTTATTTGTTTCTAATAAACGCAAAACCAGTGGGCGCCTTTAGACATTCAAACTATCATATCAATGTTGCCAACAGTTGAAGAATCTGATTTTGTCTTTTGTCGATAAGTCAGGAATTGATCGTAACAATATTTTTATAAGTCAGCTTGAATAAAATCTAGTGACCGACAGCAACTGTTGGGGATTAGTTGACTTTTCTTTGTACTATACTCTTCCGCATAACCTATACCAGTGTTACAAAATGGATTTGATTTGATTGTGCGAACCGAAGGTAAGTCAGGCCAGGAATCGCAATCTTCTGAGATAAAATGAGACCCACACCACCAAAGCTGGAGATTTCCGCATTGTTTTGTTGAAATGACCCTTCGGAACGATTTTATATATTTTGGAAAATCTTTTTGACACAAATGGTTTCCATTTACTTGCAACTTGCGATAACCAATGGATAAGTCTTTCCGAATCAGTTCATACTTTTATTTTTGATGGGTGTATTTGAAAAGCAGACTGAATCTTTTTCATCAGGCTAGCAAGTAATAAAGCTCCACTTAACTCAAGACGTGATGTGGCCAATACTCTTAAAGGGGCTTTAGTTTTAGCTGCCACTATTTGACTTGTTATACAATTTTTAACACAACCGCAGAGTACACTGAGTGTTTACATTTCTTGCTTTAGTTGTAACCATTTATCGACAAACGGCTTTGCTAGTCCATCATCCCAGTTCAACCGTAGACGCAAAAGCTCTGATAGATTATTTTGATGTGATAATCACATCGGAAATCGCGCTTGTTGTGTGGTATCATAAGTAGGAGCTTTTAATGTTATTATTTTTGTTGTGCGTCACGCCATACTATTCGCTGATAATCACAATCATTTTCATTAACAATCACTTGGCAGTAATGGAAACCTTGTGACGACTAAACCACACTCATAAGAGTTAGTATGAGTTCCAGCGGAATAGTTGGTCCAATCGTGAACTTATTAATTAAGAAGTGTTTCGTTGAAGTTTTTGCGGACCCCTTAAATTGGCCATGTTCCAGAACTTTATCGAAGAATCATTTTAGAAAACCATTTTAGATGTTTTCTGTTTTCTTGGCAAATTTCATCATAATCGGTCAAGAATTGGCAAATTTCCAACCCGGAGTGCTATTCTTGAATCATTACGAAAATTTTCTTATTATTTATAATATCCCAGTTTTCTTAATAGTTTTATACTGCCATGTTCCAGAATTTCATCGAAAAATCATTTTAGAATCCCATTTTAGAGATGATTTTGGCAAATTTCATCATAATTGGCCAAGAAATGGCAAGGTTCCATCCTGATTGATTCCAGAACTCCACTGAAAAATCATTTTAGAATCACATTTCCGTCGTGCATGTCGCATTTCATCATAATCGGTCAAGAAATAGTAATATTCCATCCTGATTGGCCATATTCCAGAACATAATCAAGAAATGGCAAAGTTCCCTCCTTAATTTTGTCCAAAAATCATTTTAGATGATCTTGGCCAAATGGCAAAGTTCCACTAGTCTCATCTTCATAATGAGACTAACAAGACGACTGATTGGATGATGAAGCAAATAATAAACTTCATGGTCCAGATTTTATGATGGTTCACATTGTTGCATATGACTACAATCGTTAATGCACACGCTATACAGGGTGACTGACACTTGATAAATTTTATTGAATCAAAGTAAAAAATATTCACAAATATTTAAATTTTCGAATTGCTTTAGCAGTTTTCGATTTGGCCACCCTTCCGCGATTATGGCCTTCAAACGGCCGACAAAGCTATTGCATGCAGCACGAAAGTGGCTCTGCAGTATTTTGGCCCATTCCCGGCGAAGCGCTTGCTTGAGATGATCGACACTTTGGTATTTTTTTGTCCCAACCTTGCTCTTCAAAATACCCCAAACCGAGAAATCTAGCGGATTTGCATCCGGTGAATTTGGTGGCCATTGGGTAGTCGAAATGAACCGCGGAACGTTGTTTCTCAGCCAATCTTGATTGACGCGCGCTTTATGACTCGGCGCCGAGTCCTGTTGAAATGTCCAGGCTCTGCGGCCGAAATGTTTTTGTGCCTAAGGCTTCAACGCTCCCTCCAACACATGATCCCGATAAATTTGAGCATTTATCTTGATGCCACGGTTCAAAAAAACGAGCGGTGAACGGCTTTCGGCCATTATGGCGGCCCAAACCATCATCATCGGCGGCGCTTGGTTTCGAGTGGCAATCCGTTGGTACAAATTTTCAGTAGAACGGCCGGGCAAGTAAATCCGGTCGTTTTGCTTGTTCACGTATTGCTCAATAACGAACGGTGACTCATCGGAGAAAACCAAATTCGGCAAATCGCCACTTTCGTGCAAGCGTAACAATTCCTTTGCTCTTTCTACTCTAACTTTTTTTTGAGCATCGGTGAGACCATGCGTTTTATGGAATTTCAAGGCCTTTAATCCAAGATGATCTTTCAATATGTGCGGCATCCATTCGAGCCAAATGTTCGCCTCACGAGCCATTTTTATGCCGCTACGGCGCGGATTCCGAGCCAATTTGGCCTTCACCTTCCGAATGATATACGGCGATGTTGCAGTGCGTTTCGGTCCACCACCATGGCGTTTTGCAATGCTGCCAGTATCGTTATAACGATTTATGGTGCGATACACAAACATTTTATTCACATGCGGATGTTTAAACTGGTTAACAATCTGCGGCTGTGATTTTCCAGCCAAATATAGAGAAATCACACTATTACGCTTGAATTTTTTTCTGAATATTTCCCACTAAAATGCTTCTGTACGCTTGTAAACAATGGAATAAACTGTCATTAGTGTAAATTTGAGCGCTCTGTCATCACTGGTTTGACAGCAATAACAGTCTGAAGTTGGTAACACTTCGTGTCAGTCACCCTGTACATATATTCCTGCTTCAATTTTTTGTCACCTTGCAGACGCGTTTCGATGACCTTAAATTGGGGAAACTGCTTATTCCAATGACTCATCAAGAAATGTTCATGAATCCCTAGTAAACGGAAAACGAGGCACAAACCGACCATCGTGACTGCGAATTGTTGTGGATTGGAATAAATTTTTACATTAAAATCTGCTTTACAGATGGCTGACACAATTTTTTGACCGTAATACCTCCGCCAATAACCTAACCAAGTTTCTTCCGCAATTAACTTATTTGAACCTATTGCTAGTGTCACGGTATTGCAGAAATGTGGCGGTATTGACAAAGGGTATCACAGCGCCATTGGTGGTTGATGAAGAAATCGGCAATCTGCAATTGCGACGTTTTACGCTTAGCTTTTGAACACAATTTTGTGTGGTTAATGTGGCTTGTGATCCTGAATCAAGCAATAATCGGCCATTTATGATCATATCATCTGAATATAACTTTACAACTGCCGTTGGTAAAAGTTGCCTTTGAGCTTCATGTTTTCTGGCAAGGCCCACTACTCGCATCATATTTTATCTGTATGAGTTTATCATATTGTTGCCTACTGTAATGCACATTACCCTATTAGATTCACTGTATGATGTAGGCTTGGGATGCTTTTCTTGATTCTAGAAACTATCATTTGACTGAAGAGCCTCATGCAATGACGTAAGAAATTTTTGGCAACACACATAACAACTTCACCTTGATGGACAACTGATGCCGCTATATCCCGAATAAATAATTCAAACAAATCTTGTGCTCTTGCTGACATAAATGACATTTTACCGAATTTGCCCTAGAAATGTTTTCGTAATTGGTTTATTTGAAAAAATGATACTTTTCTCGAAAATAATTTTAAAAAATGAAGTGGAAGTTGGTATACTTCATTTATATTTTCCGTCGCCCGTTGCTGTCGTGTCCTCTCGTCCAATTTACACAACAAAATGTGAATCAACCATAATCCCTTGCTTCAGCTGATACGTCAAGAATTTCAATCCCCCAAATCACCTTTTCTGACACATAAAAAATCACCAAATGTTTAACAGTCTGCTGTGAACTCGATGATTGGTTCATGAACTTCGATATAAGCTAGGTTTCTATAATATCTTGATTGTAGTATTGTTCACAAACTTTTTTCCAGGTGGATTTGTAAGTTCCGTTTGATATTGGAATATTTCGAATTAAACACTGTGCTTCGCCTTTTTGACGTGCTTTTAGTAATTGAAAATTACGCACGTTGGCCGAATAAATTTGACGTGTTATCCCCACCAACCAGACAAATTTAATTAAGGCAATTCGTCATCTTCTTTAGATGTAACACAAAAACATTAATCTCTCATTGTTTTCAACATTTGCTTTTGATAAAATATGAATGATTTTACTGTTTCTTTACTTTTACTGATTTAAGTTTTCTTTGCTTTGGACTTTTGCTTTCATTTTAGCTTTTAAGTAGGCATACCGACTCGTCAGTGTCGACTATTTTTTGATCCATCTGCTCAAATTCGGCAAAATACTTTTCCAACGACTTTAAATGCACGTATAATATTCAGACGATTCATTTTTAGTCAAATTTGTGGACAAATTCTCGATTCTTGTTAACGATACTTTAGCATAACACATGATTCTTCTCTCGATATTGCATTATGATAAAAATGTAGTAGGTGAATTACAAAAGTCGAAAGTGATTTAGTGTGAGTTACAAGACTACAGATGCGGTCGATGTTATGGACTATACGCCTAGCCACTATACTACCAAAAGACGAATAAAAAGATGGATGGCGGCCTTCGTACATACCAACAATTCAACATCTCGAGTAGATGACGACTGTGGCCTATATTTTTCAAAGGAGGTTGGCGGTCATTATCGAAATTTGAATTCTTAAATTATAAAAATGAAAAAAGGATTAAAGATCGATACAAAATAGCAGTCAAACTAAACGTCGGTTCATTTTGCCCTACTTTCTACTTTTCCCTTATCGATTTAATTCAAAATAAGTGTTAATCGAATTTCTTTGTAAAAAAAAGATATAACCAACTACCTACATTATCCGATAGGAAATTTCCCGTAGAACAACATTGATATTTTTCCTAACATGCAACCCAAACCGATAATGTTACCTTTGTCAGAAATTGGGTTTGCAAACTTAATCATGGAAAAAATAACATTCGAACCCTGCTGCCTTGAAATTTGCAACGCGTGCCGAATATTTTATGACTCTAGTACGGAGCTGACAGGTTATTTATCATTCGATTGAGTTTTCTCCGAACTACTAACCTAACCCAAATAATTTCTGTCGATTCAGTTAAGTGTTTATACATATACATAGGACAGACAAGCAGTAACATTACAGTTTACTTTAAAAAAAAATCATTTAACTATATAATTAAATTCAGTTTTCCGTTTCATGACAAATTTTCATAAAAATGGGGTTCTCAAAGATCATTTTTATTAGGGTAACTTCTCTTTTATTGCTTTCTTTGATAAGTGGTCCATAATTTAGTGATTTAGAAGAATTTATGAAAGAAATGTTTGCAAAATTCTGTAATATTTAAAGCCGTGTTCAAGGATAATTTGTCCCAATGATAATAGCGAATTAAAAGCTACCCTAGAAAACCTCACATAAATTTCAATTACTAAAAACCTTAGTTAAGCGAGCGGCCATCTAATTCCTACCGATGATGCAAACTACAAAATTGGTTGGGAAAATAAGTTAAGCGTTATGGCAAACCGAAGCCTTTTGGGGATCTCAATTGGAAGAAACCATTAATATTTTAAAGATGTTGGAATCGCAAGCTCGACGAGATCCATCGTTAATCCTAACAGTTTTGTTATAATGAGTTAAAACGGGACAAACCCGCAGACTTATCAACCGCACCAGTTTTGTTAAAACTATTATTCGTATAGAATAACTTTTCTTATATCGTGCTATTATTTTTTAGCGTGACACACCATTAGATAAAATATTCAGACCAAGAAATTTAATGCTTATAAAAGCAAAGGTATTTCATGTTAACAATGTATAAACATAATTCATCGTATTTCATGCAATCAAAAACAAAAGACAATACCTAATACATACACATGTAATTTCAAAAGGTTTAGAATACCGTGATTTTTCGTAATTTCCATCGTTGCAATAATATGTTGTGGAAAAGGTAAATACCGTGATTAGCTGACCAAAATACACATTATGTGTATTTATGCTTTGTACATTAATCACATATAATTATGAATATGATCAACAACCATGCAAAAAACCATGATTAAAGGTGTACTTAAAATCGTTAGATTGATCGTTGCGGGCAATTGATTCTTGACAAATTAACAACATAAATTTACATATAAAATAAAACCTGAAGTAAGCGGAAACGCCTCAGACCAAACCAAGTATTTTTTTTTTGTTGCAGCTCAAGAGTTTCCGATTAAGGCAGGTCAACACAACATTTAGTGCAATACAAGAATAGAGTAGTGTAAGTAAAACTAATTAAAATATAAATATTATCAAAAAAAAAAACTTATGTGTTATTTTCGCTTGCTTTTTTCGAATATTTTTCAACCAGGTCCCTTTCAAATTGAATCGCCATATTTGATGCCAAACTGTATAATACGCCATGCTTTTCTTTTAAAAAATGACATTTTATATTGATAATACTTCGCAAAATTTCTTGATCCTCATCGTTAACCAAATGCAATTTATTTCCAAGATTACAATCTTTATATAAACGTAAAAGATCTTCAAAATTTTTAACATTGCCTTTGTTGCGTACAATTTTGTCCGTGTTGTGGCCCAAAAAACAGTCATCATCGTCGAGACCTTTAATTAATTGAAAAATTGTATTTTATTGTCCTAGACGAATTGTCATTGTAGTTATTTAATAAAAGTAGCTGATTAAATTTATTACAGCTTATAGCTTGGGTGTGAAGTAATATCGTTTCGGTTTCCGATGAAATTCTGCAAATGTAAAAACTGATCATTTTTATGGTCCGGCTCAAAAACGGCTTTAAAACCACATTGAATTGGAGTTACAATTATTAATTGTTTTGTAACAATCAATGATGGTAAACGAAAAATAAACTCAAAACGTTATATTATTCCCATCCCATATTAACGTTAGAGACGATTTACGATAGTCCGCTCGGACTATAGGCTTTGACTTTAGAGTCAGACAGTTGCGTTTATTTTGTATTTTCTTTAAAAATAATTATTTTAAACTTTTTGTTGTGTTAATTATAATACAAATAATCTGGAATGGCAAAATGTTTAAACCGCGAGTATTCGAAATGTTATACTCATTATCTGAATTGAACGGATAACTCTAGGCCGAATTGTTGCGGCTGTGTTGATTTGGGCTAAAAACAATCCGTCAAATTTGTTTAAGACTTATTAGAATCTTTTACCATTTAGGCGAAACGAATAACTGAGGTCTGTTATGTATACCATATGACGAACGAGTCTCTGCTTAAAATAGGGTGTATCAAAATTTAAATATTAATAAATAAACAAATAAAAAAATAAATAAAATACTGGATAAGTGGACTGCGACATCCGAGGAGGAGCCAACAGAATAAAAGAGTGTCCATGGCATGGGGAAGCAGTACTGTCAGCTTCGAAAACTCGGAGAAGGATCATGTGTCAAGATGCTGACGAATGTGAAGTCGAGCTCTCCCAAGGAGAATAAACCAAAACTGTTCAGCGTTCTCTTGACGAAGCATGTTTGAAGAAAATGGGAGCTTCACGTCTGAAAGATGGAGGTTGGTGTATAATGTATACACTACACGAACCTGATCTTTATGAAGGTTCTAGGAGAAAAGCCTCATCCATCCTTCAGAAATGCTGGATGGTATCAAGAGAGCGTGAAGTTAGCTGCGTGCTCGGATCAGAAAGTCGGATCAGTCCAGAGATTTTGGCCTAGGGTCGATACAACATCTGGAGGAGGAGGAGGTTGACAAGAACAAAGCTAGTCAGCCGGTGGATTCCAAGTGAGGGCCGGTGGATTCCAAGTGAGGGCCGGTGGGTAGCGAGACGGGAGATGCCGGTTGATCCCAGAGTATCAGTAACTAAGATTGGCCTTCTGTAGTAGGAAGTAGATGGCGGTAAATAGGATTGTTTAATATAATTCAAATTAACCTTCACCATTCTAAGACTGCTTCGGTAGGTCTTCTCCTCAGGCTGATGAGTTCGGCTAAGGATATCGATTAACGGTTGAGTCACTTTTTGATTTTTTGCTAAGCTTTTTTGCTTTTTAGTTTGTAAAATGAAACAAGAACCCATATTTTTTACTAGCAATAGCCAGGAGGTTCTAGATGTGACCCTCGCTTCAAGTAATATTTTTCATATGATTAAGAAAAAGGAGCGTGAGTAAGGAACACTCTTTTTCTGACCACCGTTATGTCGCTTATAACCTCGAAATTTACCCTGCCACCTTTCAGGAGACCCTTGCCGTGGCAATAAGGGAATTAGATGGCATGGTCGATAGCGCAACTAGCACATCCTATGCAACCGTCCTATATTACTGCTTACCCATAATGTTAGGCCTAGGGGTAAGAAAAATCCAGTATGGTGATCCAGGGAACCTATTGGAGGGCATGTAGCACAACCTTTAATAGAGCCAAAGATTCAAGGGAGGCTCAGGATTAGGACTCCTACAAGGAGGGCCTAAGAATATACAAGAGAGAGCTAAGGAAGGCACGTAAGAAATCTAGGAGACTGTTCTTTGAAAGAATTAAAGAAATCTCTGAGACTTCTCGCCTGAGGAAAATTATTTCTAAAAGCTCAACTAGTCCCAGTTTTTTGATTAAACCGACCGTTTCGTGGACAGCTTCTGTGGTGAATCCTTGGAACTTCAGGAAACATATTCAGTTTGCACAGAGGACATCGTAGATAAACGGATTCTGAGAGGCGGTGGTTAGATGTACTCCACAGGTAGGTGTTCCGTCCATTCTTCTCTCCACTATTACTTACGCATATGGCTTGGCGATAGCGATCTCCGGAAAACACCTTGGCACGATTAGGAAAGTAAAGTAGAATGTGCTCATGATCATTACGAAATAGGCCGAAACATGGAGCTGCTACTATTCACAAAAAAATACAAAATCCCCATACCTTGAATGACAATAGACTCGCTTTTTCTGACAGAGCAAATATATATTGGCGGTTTCTTGGACAGAAGCATAGTTAGATGCCCAACATTTTGGAGAAAGTAACAAGGCTATACATAGTTATGTACTCCTGCCGGAACGCCATTGGCATTAGATTGGGTCTGACGCCGGAACTGGTACATTGGCTCTACACCACGTTAGTAAGACCTGTACTCATGTGCGGGGACACACATACAATATTAAGATATAGAAGGTGGAGAGAACGGCTTGTACGCTGATAATAAGCGGTTCGTTGAGGACGACATCTACACACGCCTTAGAGGTTATGTTCCATCGTTTTCCGGTCAACTTTTTTGACAAACAGACATGCGGCTTATCTTAATACGAGACACTCGACGATAGGTAATACGTTAAACGATTAGCTGAGTTACGTAGGGAAAGACCTTACTTCGAGAACGGTTTTCGGACCATGTTCCCTTCAAGGGAATCCTGCAGGAATGGGTCAATATCGGAAACCGAAGCTTTAAAATACTTCACGGACGGCTCCAAATCAGATGGCAAATTGGGAGCTGGAGTATTCTGCGACAAAATAAACTTCCCGATTTCTGCAGCGTGCCGCGAGTTGAGGTGATAGCGATTGAAGAGGTCTTGACGTGGTTGAAGCATAACGTAGTACCGCCGGTTGATGTTGCAATCTATACGACCATTCAGGCATCAATCAGGTCGCTGGGATCAGTTTCTTTGGTGTTACGAGTGGCGTTGAGTTGTCACCCATCTCTCAAAGAGATCGGTGTGCATTTCAACGTACAGTGAAGCTGGGTCCCTGGTCACTCGGATGTCATAGAGGACTGAGGGATAGATGTGCTAGCCTTAACAGAGATAATGTGAACTAACACCCTCATTTGCAACGTAGCAAGTCAAATCTGGCCAAAACTATATTTGGAGCGCTCCAGGATATTAATGTCCATACGAAATTAGTTTAATTAATACTCACGGGACACTGCCTTTTTGGCCAAATAATTTCTGGGAAGTCGTTTGGACGAGCAGGAGGAAGAGACTGTGGTTCACTTGCTTTGTTCATTAGCATGTAGAAGGTGTAACAGTAAAGCGCGAAATGTTCTAGGCTACATAAGTAGCTCTAACTGGTTCCAGAGTAAGGCTGGAAAGAATAAATAATGTGGTATCACAATAAACCATCAACGGCCTAGCTGTGTCAAAGCAGCCACTCTAACCTAGCATATCTTTTCCCAAATCAGTTACAGAGTTTGGCTGTATTTGACTAAATAAGACAATTTCATATAACTGGAATAACCAGAGTTAGGCAGGCAAAGAGTGGCGTATTCATTGCTCACTTTTCAAATAGTTTCCCCTATTTAACAGCACCCCATTTTTATTCAGCTCCGTTTTCAGAGATTACTGATCCATCTCACCACTTTCATTCTTAAAAAAACATACCTTTCAAGAGAAAAGTCATTTTGTTGTTCTAGCGACTTCTGTAGACAAGGATCACTCCAGTTTTCTTGCTTCAATGGCTTTTTACAGCTCATTTCTTCAGTATAAATAGTAAAACTGTTAAGGCCTTTTTCTTTAGTCGAAAGTGTTAGGACTCTGAATTGCTTTCCGAATCCAGAATCTAAAAGCGCCTTAAGCAGAGTTTCCGTCTTATAGGAAATAATTATTTTTAATTCCTTGGTAAGTAAGTTTTGAAATACAAAATTTACGTCTACTTTTTTCCAAAAAACGCAACAAGGCATAATAGACATGGTCGTAGTGCACCTGATCTCCAAAGCTAACCCTTTACAAACAGCTAAGTCATTGAGTACGAAGATGTCATGATTTTCCCCGCAGGAAGTTGAGGACTCCAGCCAAGCGGTATCCACCTATTGATAATGGCAAAATTCCTGCAAAAAATATTTTCAAAGATAGTTTGTTGATAAACCAACTTAAGAAAATCAAATCTTTGAACAGTTCAAGAATAAATACTTAAGATTAGAGGACCGTAAGAAGTTACTGCTTTTTTGTCGGAATACCTTTGGAGGTTAACAATTTACCGCGAAAAGGTGAATGGTTTAAACTATTTTCGGCTCATTATTTTTACAGGACGTCTTCAAGCTACAGTTTAAGTTTAAATCAACAGAAAAGCGAAATATCATCTGGTGATGGCCAAACTAAAGTGTACTATTACTTTTCGCTTTTTAGTAGCTTGTCTGCTTCAATTAATATTAAAGTTAGAAGTTTTTGAACGGAGCAATCGTGGTGATTTCGCAGCCAGGTGGATTTTCCAATTTCTGATTTTAATCTTTAAAACAGGAGTATTGCTTCCTTTGAAAATAACAAAATATTTTCAACCAGAAAAATCTCACTCCATCGATAGCAATACCAAATCCTTTTTATACATTTTTAAAAAAAATTCGAGATTACCCAAAAAATAAGAAATTCAAAACTTATCGTTCAGACTCTTCGTAAATGTATTTCAATCAAACAAACAATTTTTGTGTTACATTCCAATAAATTTAACACTCAAATAGAAAGCATATAATTTACATAATACATATTTACTTTAGGCATGCCTCCAACAAAAAATTTTACACGACTCATTTAACTTAAAAAAAAAAAAAAAGCAAAAGCATGTTATTTACGGAAAATTTGTAGGTTTTATATTTTCCAGAATCATGATTTTCGTGCTTTATTCGTGGAAGCGTTTACTACTAATAAAATCGTTTGCCATTTTACAGAAATTTTGGGTGGGGTTTTTTAGAATTTGTACTAAAATGGCTCATTTTATATTTGATTATAGATATACACAGAATTAATTACAATTATGTAAATATAAAGGAAGAAAATAATGCTTTATCAAACTTATGTTGATTGGTAATAGGCTTATGTAAAGTACTGGTTTCCTTGGTTTAAATTTTCCAAGGATAAACTTTATAACTTTGAAATTATTGTAATTTTTTGAACTTGATAATTAATTGCGAAAACTCTGCACAAGGAAAAATAATTGGCTTGAAGGCGGAAGAAATTCAATTTGATTAAATTTGGGAAATTTTATCAAACTTTTCCATTTTGTTGGGAAAAAAAAACAAAACAATATTGTTACAAGCAACCTAACATTTTTTTTTTGTTTAGATAAGCGGAAAAATCAAATTGAATTAATTTGAATTTCGTACAAATTTTCTATGGAGGATATTATTTGTTTGTAACAATGAATTTCAAAAATGTTCATAAATGTCACTTAATCACTTAATAAATTATTTCCAAACTAAACAAACAAACATATTCGTATATCTATAAAATAAGACTGAAATTATTAGTTTGAAGGTATAGCGTGCTACGTCGCTATAAATTGTAATATGACACGTAATGCTGGAAATTTTCCCCATAAATATAGACCATCCCGAAAAAAATCGATATTGTAACAAAAATAAAAAAAAAATCCGCCTTTAATTTATTTGTATCTTAATTGAATTTGATTTAGCATAAAGTGCAGTGTAATTCAAACTCGTGTTTCAAAGCCAAATGTCGAGGGCTTGTGTTCGCACCCAAAAAACAAATCACAAAACTGTGAAAATACGTCTATATGTCCGCTACGTTTACAGACAGTAAACATCACAGAACTAAAAGTTTTGGGTAGGGTCCTAAATAGGTCAAAGAACAAATTTAATAAATTATCAAGATAAATGACACTATACGTAGATGTTTCAAAGTTATAAGTAATTGATTTTGTAAATATAAATCCTTGCGTGAAGTAACTTAGATGAGGGTTGATTCTGAACGGTTTGTAAAATATTTGAAACAGAATTTTGGATTTTAAAAATACTTATTTATAACGCCAAAAGTTCCAAAACTTCTAATATCGGATATATCCTTTGGATTTAATACTCTATAATTGGAAACTATGTACCTAGAAAAGAAAACGAAGTGATTCATTTTGTTGATTAGAAGGTTATTTCAAGGTAAATTTTGTTTTTTGGGGTTGAATTATACTTTTTTGTAATCCTTTTAGTTAACGTCGCAACATGCGACGAATGTTCAAAATTGTTTATAAGCCAAACGGGTAGACATTTTTTTCACAAAATGAAATTTTTGAAATTTTGAATAATTTTGTGGCGGGTTAGGGTCGGAATTGTCTAGCCATTCTTAAGAATAAAAACTACCCTTTCGCAAACTTTCAGCCGTTATAAACTCTTGGAATAAAACGATCACGCTAAACTCATATTGGAGTTAGCCAACAGGCATGAGTTCCACTCGTTCACTGACGGTAATAACCGAGAATGTAGTGTCATAGTTCTAGGACTATACGACATATATCTGGAAACCATCAAACCGGAATAAAGGACGCCGGCATTAAGAAAGTTAGGCTGTCCCCAGGAGGAACCCAAAAGCCAAAATCGCATCAAATGCCTTAAAGATTATCCTAAAGGCGAATGCCTCCGAAAGGTAAGAGAAGTTCGGCAAAATGCGTGCATTGGGAAGGAGATCATGCAGGGAATGAAGTAAATACCAAGAAACCCGGCAAAATCAAAAGATGCTTAAACCATATTATAAGTGCGGATAGCCAGGGAGTTTCGGTAAGTCATACGTCGCATAATCAGGCTTTGCCGCCGTTACAACAAGTGCCAAAACTTACACCATCGACCGAAACGCCGGCATCGTATGCAGTTCCGCCACTAACACCTAACCCGGCACCAGCAGTCCCAAGCGAAATCCTGCAAAATCGAATTGCAGAGCTTCAAAAGCTGCAAGAAGAATTATTTGCCATCAGTAACATCTGGTAAATCATCGCAGAATACAAACAAAAAAAAATCTCGGCAGAAACACCACAGCAAGTAGCTTTAGTCTCTTCAGCGCCAGTTTCAACTAGATCAAAAATTATTTTGAAAAAATTCATGTAAAAGCATTCCCTTTTTTATTCGCTTCACCCATTAAGTTAAAACTTAAAAAGCTTCATCGATGTAGCCCGTTTTAGTCAACCTGCCCCTTAGTAGTGTTTCGTAGAACTCTTTTAATGTGCTTAAGTTCAGTTCCATGGTACCCATTATGGTCAATTTATCAGCCGGCCAGTCTGACCTGATATCTGTATAAATCAAATGGCCAAAGTTCTCATGTTTATGACCACATTCGTAAGCACTTGAATCTGTTAATTGTATTTTTTTTTCTCATGACCTCTTGTTTTCCCGCTTCTAGTTTTTCCTTAATATTTAGCAAGAAATTCAAAGTAGTTTTTCCGTCGAAAGGGTATCTTGCCTCAAAAGATCGTCTTATAGCAATATCAAAAAGTTTAATGTCTCCATTTTGGAACGTACTGCCTTTATTAATTTTAAAAGCCGCCAGCCTTTCTTCTATGTATATTATTTCAATAGGAATAACGCCAGCTAGGATAGTAAGGCGTCGGTTCACACCGTTCTGTATGCCCTTGTTTTCCAAAAGGAGCATCTTTTGGCGCATGCTAGTGTTCGAGAGTGATGGCAATCAATTGCCATGGACGCTAGAGTGGTTTTCTTCAGGCCGCATGTATCTCTTGCCACTCTCTTTAGTGCAAAGAAAACTTTTTCTACTTCTGCTACCCTCTCAATGTGATAGGTGATACCAAGCCTTCATCAAAATAAACTTCTAGCTATTTTACTTACTGGGTCGTAACGGTTTTGGCGGAGGGCAGCCTCGTTTCATTTTCAGTTAGGTCTAACGAGTTCTTGAAACTCCAGCAAAAATATTTTCAAATCTGTCAATCAAACTGCTGTTGGTAACTAAATTCCAAGGGTGCGGTCCAAAGGCGGATATCCCTCATTTACACGTTTGTTTAGTATGCAATGCTTGCAACAACAAGTAGTTGTTGGTTATGGAATAAAGACTTTCTAACTCCTTCATTGTACTAGTTCACCAAAGACTATCAAAACCTCTAGACTTTTACTCAGACCGTTTAATCATATTTACTAGGTTCAGCATAGCGTTCTCTGTAGAGCGACCCAAACTGTTTATTACTATATTTACCACTACTTTTTAAAATACATCCAATTACCGACCAGGAAACCATTTCTCGACTGATTCACTCAATACTGGAGCAGCGTAATTGATCTATACGCTTTTGTTTTTTTTAAATCAACCATCTATTCTACTTTTACTTAAGCAAAGACAGCTTTAAATAGGTTGAAGCAACATTATGATCCGACCTGAAAATATTTTTGTATGTCTATTTTAATTCTTTTTCAGTTTTAATTTTACTTTTACTCTCATCACAGATGTGATGAATCCAAGTCAATTTTGTGGGCTTTCTTGCTATATATACATAAACACTTGTATGAGCGAGCTTGTTATTTTACGATCAACTCGGTCTCACTTTTATGATGCTTCTTTGTTTAGTAATGCAATTACATTTAATTTGATTAAATTTAATTTGATATTTTTCTCAATGGACCACTTCATTCAAATTTAGCCCATATTCCATTCCCCATTGTGGCTAAAGGTGCTTGGCCGGCTTCCTTCGTTATTAACGAAGATGCCACTTCTAGCTTCAAACTCATCAACGAGAGCGACTCTCTTATTTGTGTCCTTGAGAGTCTGGATTTAACCTGGATTTAGTCGCCAGTTACGTTAATATGGGATTGCGTTTAGGCCATTTATAATGTTATCAAGCTTACGTGTATAGCCTACTGGACTAGATAAAACTACCTAGTCTTGGTCTCAACTCTAAACAATAGCACTGAGATCAAAAGTGGTAAGACTTTTTAAATAAAACACAAGCGGCTTATTATGCTTTCAAATTTATTTCATCCCTTTCAAAGTAAACCTCCCTTCGGATAGAATAGTTTATTATGTGAATGTTTTTTCCTATCTTCGAAATAGTTGTTAACAGGCCTACAAAATCTTCTTCGAGTCGGCTTGTATCTCTTCTATCGAGTCAAAACGATACCCCGGTTTTTTTAGTTTCGAAATAGCCAGACGAAGTTAAATCGGGCGAAAAGGGTGTTTGCGGAACGATTTGGGTCGAATTTTTGGCCAAATATCCACGTATAACCAATGCATTGTGAGACGGTACATTATCGTGATACAAAAACCAAGATTGTCTGCGCAAAATTTTGACCCAAACGATATTTGCGTGATGTCAACAAGATCTCTAATTGTTAGTCGACGATTTTTTAGCACCAAATTCTTGACATACTTGGCGTGGTGTTCATCGGTAGACGTCGAAGGACGTTCATAGTTCTATCGCTTTGTCGTCGCTTCTATGTATCCCGTTTATGTGATTGTAGAGACCAATTTAAATCCGAATATAAGTTCTGAGTATTTTCCGACAGACTATATTGTATACAGGTGTGACCGCTCGGCACTATCTAGTGTCAAATCAAGTGGAGGAGGTGTATTGATGGCAGTTCATTCATCTATTGTAAGTGTGGCAGTAGACAGTGATCCAACAATTGAACTTTTATGCATCAAGTTAAAAATATTTAAGAAAAATATTTTCATTATTGGCCTTTACATTCCACCGAGGTCTTCATCTGAAGTTTATACGACATATACAAACTGTTTTTATAATATAATTTATGAACTCAACTTAGTTGGCAACGTGCTGATAGTTGGCGATTTCAACTTGCCAAAGGTTGAATGGCTCATAGATGACGACGTAAACTGCGTCATTCCGTACAATGTTAAGTCGGAGGCTGAATCAATATGTATTGATTCCATTTTGTCATTTGGTCTCGTTCAGATAAATAACGTTTCTAACTATAATGGTAAATTTCTGGACTTGTTTTTTGCTAACTCTGCCAATCTATTTATGATAAAGTTGGCACCAGTTCCGTATATCATCGACGATGTCAACCACAAATCTATGGAAATCAATTTAAACATATCAGAGTTTTTGGTGGCTAGTTTTAATACTAATAATTGTAATTCTATTAAATCTTATGATTTTAGGCGTGCTGATAATGATAGTCTGATTTCTTATTTCAAATCAGTAGAGTGGGATTCGTGTTTTTCGTGGTTTAACAACGATCTAATAAACCTACGTAATCGTAAGAAAAAATTATATCGAAGATGGAAGTTATCCGGAAACGCTGACGACAGATTAGCATTTTTAATTTTATCGAAACATTTTGACGATTTGCATTATCATGCTTATAAAAATTTTATTATTAAGGCTTAAAATAATATGACTTCAAATCTAAAATCATTTTGGAATTTCGTTGTCTCCAAAAGGAAAACTTTTGGATTTCCATCAACTATACGGTTCAATGATGTTACTAGTAATAACTCTGGGGATATTGCTGACTTATTTGCTTCATTTTTTCAAAATATATATAGTCAGACTGATATTGATAATGACAAATATGTTAGTGAAGAAGGTAGTTGTACCAACTCTTGTTTGTACACACCTCACATATCTCCAGAGGATATCGTTAAATCCCTCCATTTGTTTAAGGATGTATGTGGCCCAGATGGTATTCCTTCATACTTTCTTAAAAATTTTAGTAATGAAATGGCTCTGCCTTTGTCAATTTTATTTAATGATTCACTTTTATTTAAAAGGTGTTTTTCCGGTTGCCTGGGAATCGTCTCATATTGTACCGATATTTAAATCTGGTAATAGGAGTGATGTTTCTAACTACAGGGGTATTTCGTTATTGTCAGCCATTCCTAAATTATTTGAGTCAATTGTGTGTGATTATATGTTTTTTGTACTAAAGTCGTTTATTGTAGATGAGCAACATGGTTTTTTCCGTGAGCGTTCTACTGTGTCAAATTTAGTGGAGTTTACGAAACATGCCACGGAGGTGATTGAGAGTAATACTCAACTGGATGTCATTTACACCGACTTCAGTAAGGCGTTTGACTCAATCAATCACTTTATTGTTTTGCAAAAATTAAAATCCTTCGGAATTAATGATAATTTAATCAAATGGCTTGAGTCGTACCTCACTGGGCGGGTACAGTCTGTAGCAATTAACAACAGTTTTTCTAAACCAATTTATGTTTATTCTGGAGTACCTCAGGGCTCACATCTTGGTCCATTTATTTTCATATTATTTGTAAATGATATCACAAAAAGGATACAATTTTCCCGATGTCTTATATATGCTTGATGACCTAAAATATTTTCCCCTATTCGTAGTCTATCTGATGCAGTTAAATTACGAATGGATATAGACGGGATAAGCTCTTGGTGTAAGAATAATTTATTACATTTGAATGTAGTTAAGTGTAAAATGGTGACGTTTACACGTTCATCTTCGCATCTTATTTATAATTACAACATTGCAAATAACACTTTGAATCGTGTTAACGAAATAAGGGATCTTGGAATTATATTCACTTCTACATATTGTTTGCATGTATCAATCTCTTGTACGCTCACAGCTCGAATATGCAATGCGTATGGTCTCCACGTTATAATGATCACATAAGCAGAATTGAATCAATACAAAAATCTTTTCTCATTTTTTATGCATATAAAACTGGGGAGTTTGACCGTCGATTACCTTGGTGGGAAAATGTTAGGAACCTACCTTCATATATAAATAGATGTAAATCTTTCAAAATTGAGCCACTTGAAATTCGTCGTCAGCATGCTGGAGCTATTTTTATTTCCGATTTACTTAACGGTAATATTTTGAGTGCATACTTGTTAATGAACCTAAAAGTGTATGCACCTATTAAAAACCTACGTACTCGCACACTCTTGAAAATTGATTTTCACCGAACGAATTATGGAAGCGACGAGCCTTTGAATTCTATGTCGAAACTTTAACATGACGAAAGTGGAAATCAGACAATCATTGAAAAACAATTATTTCAGTTGAATAATTTATTTTAATAATTTATAATTAGTCAAAATTTTTCTTTAAAAAAAAAAAAAAAAAAAAAAAAAAAAATAGTCTTCAACGCGTTCTCTGCCTTCGTTGAACTACTTTAACCAGTCAAAATCACTCGCTCTGAACAGTGCATTGTCACCAAAAGCCTTTTCCAACATTTCAAACGTTTTGGAAGGCGAAATCCCATTTTTTTCATTAATAACTGAAGGTAATCACACAGATGTCTATTAGGGTGCTACCAACCTAAAAAAAAAATGGAGGTGTGGCCAACACACGACTTTCTTTTACGAACAGAGAATTTTGAGAAATTATATTTTTTTCTTAATTTTTTTTTTAATTTTTTTTTTTTAATTTTTAAATTTTTTATTTTGTATTATTATTTGTTTTTAATTTTTGGAAACATTTTGTTAATAGTACTTTTTTGTAAACCTTATACTTTTTAAGATATTTGCAAAATAAATTTTCTGGACCAAGGGAGTGGCCACTTCCGGTTGGCCGATTTGGAGTAAAATTCACTGGGACCTCCCAATTTATCAAAAAAGCTTAAATCTGAAGTTTCAGTTCGATTGGTTAGACCATCTGGGATGTAGAGAGAACACAGACAGACTGACAGACAGACAGACAGACACCATTTCGAAACCCACTTTTTCGGACTCAGGGGACCTCAAAACAAATAAATCTCTAAAAATCTCAAGGTCCAAAATTTTCTTGATTACTATACTTTATTTTACTAGAGTAAAAGAAAGTAAAAGACTACTCGTTTGGATAAGCCCGCGCGATTTAAATGGAAAAGTCTTACTACATTTTGATCACACTAGTATTGATAATATTGCGTAATTTTAAGAATTTTTTTATCATTATTTATGACTGCGATGGTTCTTTTTTCAGTATCATTGTTCCCAGATCCCAGTCACAACTGGTCTAATTTCATGTCCAACATCCTTTGCATATTTAATTTGGCAATCCTTAGTTTTTTTCAACATTAGATTCAAAGTTACTTTGTAAGCTGTGCAGATTTTGCTATGCTCAAACATTTTGGAGCCACAAATTTTGTTGGCCAAACTTGTCTATTATCGCCTAAGCTGCAGTGACCCCAAAATTTAATGTTTTTTTCTACAGAACTTTGCTATGTGTAAAAAGGCGAGACACTTAAAGCACCCTGAAACCCGGACGAAATCATTGATTTTGCTTGATGACCAGTCTATGTATGTACATATGTATATCATACAGTTTCTAATTAGGACACTTTTTGCTTTTGAAGACTCCTATGATCAATGTTTCATTGTTGATATGCTCCTAATTTCAAAAATTATGATTCTGGGCATGTGTTTTTTTTCGCACCTGGCTCAAGAAAAGGCGCCTGAAAGCTGCCTTTTTCCCGAAAGTTAACGTTTCAAGCCGATTACCTCCAGGCACATCGATTGGCTCGTTTTCAAGAGCGGTAACCTTCAACTATCGAACCGATCTCTTTTCGAGGCCCTAGTGTATTTTTCAGTTAAAATGAAAACAATTTTTTTGTGTTTCTCATTCAAAATGCCCACCGATTTTAAGTAAGATGTTTTACGTTCTTTTATTACCTTAATGTGATATGTGAATCTTAAAGCACCCCTCGATATTATAAAGTAGAAATAAAATTAAACGTGTACAAATATAAAAATCTGTCAATGTACTTTGCACGTAATTTGAGTACCATATTCATGTGGTTTCGTTAATTAAATTTTATTTACTAAGATCATTGCATTTATTAACCTTACTATCAACTATCTTATGTATACACGATGCTTCTTTATACGCTTTGTGCCATACACACAAATCATTTAATTGAATAGACATTAGAATAAATTAAGACAATTGTGTATCGTAATATTGGATTACAATCTTCTCACATTCATCCATGTTAGAATCTAATTTTAATTAGTTTAATGTAATAAATTATACTTGTTGATTTTAATTCACATCTCTCGTGCCTTGTAGACATTAATACTCTTTCCATTATACTTACATATAAAGATGTAGAGATCTACTGCAACTTCCATAAGCGGCAGCTGAAAGGTCGATAATCTTTGTAAATGTATAACCAATATTTCTTTTGTTATCGTTTAAATTCCCTTCTATTGGAATATTACATTAAACATTTTATTTTTGAAAATGGTATGTGCATACCGCATTTGTGGTATTCCGAATTTTGAGTTTTACTATCAGACCCATACCCATTTTCAGGTATTGAAATTCGTAAACCAGTTCCGAATTAAAAATCCATCTTCTTTCTTCACATGCTATAATATTAAAATAAAAACTTAATTTATGAATTCATTTCTAACAAAATTTTGAGTTCGGGAACTAAAAAAAATATTATAAAGTACTCGCTTATAAATAAGCGTGTGCAACCGGTCAGACCGTCAAGGCCGGTCAGGTATAACTCCGTCAGATCTCAACTAATTAGGGCGTTTAAGCTGTCAATCAAACGAGCCTGATACGATGTAATGAATAAAAATACAACATAAATGACACGGCGTATATTGGACCATCAACTCTAAAAAAATACACCAATTTATTTTTTTGTTTTTCGTACTTTTTAGTTGATTTGAAAATCAAACGTTTAGAGAATTCAAAAGTGGGGACAAGCTCAGAAGGGCATCCCAAGACGAATCAAATAAGCCAGAGGTACAGAGAGAGCTGAGTGTACAAAAAAAAAAAATCCAATAAAATCGCTTGTAATTTTCAAACAAGAAAACATAGCGAAACGTGATTAATGGGATTACGATTCATATGAGAAGCTTAAAACAATTTAAAGAAGAATGCCATACAACACTACAATATGGATTTAATTTCTTTATTAGTATGAGTCGCTAGTACTTTTTCATCTGTATTAGTATGATTCGCTAGTACTTAACGCACAGTACATTCTGTATATATAGAATTTAAATTGTGGTATAATCAGTCCAGTCGCCCCGGCCTGATGAGAAGATTGATTTTTTCATAATCATAAGCTCATCAGTTCGAAACTGGATTGAATTTTCTTACAATCTTCGGAAAATATTAAAATCATATAACATACAATAATTGGCGAGAGGTTTGTTTGGCAGCGAGAGTACATTGTAGCAAATTGACACATGTTTTATGAGGTTGGCGCGTTTTGGAAAATTATATTTGATTTCCCACAGGCCGTAAATACTAAACCGAATTAACACCAACCACCGACTTATGGCAGCTATCAAAATTAAAAAAAAAAAAAAAAAAAAAAAAAAAAAACAAACAGTAGCTAAATTTAATTGAAGAAGCAAATTTATAAAAGTAAAACGTAGATAAAATTTAAATCTACTTTCTAGAACTAAAAATGAAAATCCTCTCGATTTGCTGTAGTCGGTTTGTGTCGATATTTTTATTTTTTTTTTTTTGATCACATAAAATTCTCTCACAAGAAAAATTGTAATATGTAACGTGTAAAAACTGTAATAAAATTGCTAAACTTTATATACCTACCTAAGCATTCCAAAACGTGCAAAAATACACACATACATGTAGAAAAAAAAATCAACATTGTTAAAAGCACAAAAAAAAAAGTATTTTGAAGGAGGCTCAAGTGGTATTATATCCCTATCAAGAACTCATTCTCCTGCACATACTTCGGCGCAAATCTTTCATTTTTTTTGTGCTATTAATTAATAAATAAAAATAAAAAAAAGGAAAAGGTAGAGTTTTAATGAGAAAAAGCATGAGTTGATAGTGGAAACTAATAGAAATAAAAATCAATATCAAAAATAATAAACGTAATTCAAAACTATGTAATAAAAAATAAAAAACAGGAAACAAACTTAAAACTAAAAATCTAGACATATTCCGGAAAAACTCAGTTCGGTATTGTTTTTTTTGGTTTTTCAAAGGAAATTTTGGTAAAATCTTGTAACGATTTGTATCTTAATGTTGGTAAAAGACAAAACCGTTTTGTAAAATAATTGTAAGTACTTAAATAAAACAAAAAAACGAAAATCAAACCAGAGGTATAAAAAGAAAATGAAAACGTAAATTACGTACAGAAATAATCCTGAGACCTGTAATCGAGTTAGACACTCCGTGTGCTGTAAAAATTAACATATTTTTTATTTGATTTTATTTTTTATGTGGTTTTTCATCACTTATATCTGTATATAAAACGGGGTTTGGGGAGAAGGTGCAAATAAAATCTAGGATCTAGGAAAAAACATAAAGGATTGCAAAATTTACAGAACAAAACAAAATAAAATATATTTGGTCAGGTTTGGGCCTAGTATTGATGTTTTCCAGTTTAATTTTCTTTCATTGAAAAACAATTCGAGTTGAATTGATTTTTATTTTTTTTTTGTGCAAAAGCTTGTTCATCACCGCTTTTGTCATTGAAACAAACTAAGAACTCTTGGATTTAGTTTATTCGAGTTTTCCTCCAAGCCTTTTTCCAAATTTTTGTGTAGTAGCCCCTTGAGCTCACGCCCAAAAGCTGAAAAACGTTTCAACATTTTCAGACTTCTAGATATAGTCTATTGTATTTGGAATATTAGATTCATCCTTCCATTAATAAAGCTATCACCTAATTTGGGGATTTCCAAGTCATTGCTTAAAATTGTGCACAGATTCCTATCTTTATTATTAATTAGATCTGTGTTTAGCACACTAAACGGTTATGTAAATAATACGCTGACGATAATGTAATTAATTTAAGTGAACAACAATTTTATTAATTAAACTTTAAATTGTAGTACATTAAACTTAATATTATTTTGCTTCGTATTACATCAAATGTAATACGAATCAAATGTAATACAAATGTTTTATGTTTAGTGTATTGACGTTTTAGTGCTTAGTAAACAATTTAGTTCTCATTCATTAAAAGACCACACCAGCGGTAATCTTTTAACTAGCAACTAAATCATATATTCCACTTTAAAGGAATTTATAGACATTTATAGTAATAAACACTATTAAACCGTGTTACGGAATTTAGTCACTATTAACTTGCAAATTCTTCAACTCTCCGGGAAAGGAAAGTTTTGAACGATAAAGTCACACTGCAACAGACACTTAAAATAGTCGAAATTAGCGACAAGGAGAATTTAAACACCTTGATCGACGCAGAATAAGGATTTATACATTGGTTCTTCGACAACATTAAACTAGCCAAACGAGATTCAGTCAACAAAGCTTCATCAAGAAGTCAACATAACAACAAACAACATGGCTACATTGGAAGAACTAATGGAGAATCAAGTGCAACAATCACCAACATTCAAATCAGGGTTGGAAAAAACCCGGTTTTTTTTTAAAAACCCAACCCGTTGGGTTTTTTATTCAAGTGTTAAAATTCACTTACAAAAACTTTTTTCACCCATTTGTATGTTGGTTTTACATTGAAAAGACAAGGATGATTCTATTTGTTTACATTTTTTGATATTAGGATTTAATGGTTTGTGTGTAGTTGTTGAAAATGGAAAGATTTTCTTTTTTCAATTCATTTTAAAATCCAGAGATATTTCCTTCTATGATTTTAAAACCAAACCTATGAAACTTATTAAACATGCAAATTAACAAAAATTGTATTACATTAAATTGAATTTTCATTAATAAACTTATAAATCAAAACTTCCAATTTTACATTGGTTTTTATGGAAAACAGAAAAATGTTCACCTCTCTTGTACATATAAAGCTTGTATTTCTACTTTACGGCTATGATATATTAAGATGGCTATGCAAGAAGAAACCGAAGAAGAAATTGCACAGGAATCAGGAATATTTTGAATATCGAAACAATATTTGTGCCTGTTCACACAGTATGTAGTTAAAAGTTACAACATCATCTTCTCGTTTCTGGCTTATAAGCTATGGTAGAGAAAAAACTATTTGTGTTTCATTTATATATATGCTCCTTCCGTTTTCTAGTGTTAGTTCAATTTTTTAGAAATCATGTTTAATCGTGTCTTGAAAAGGAAAATACTCCACTCCAATCATTATTAAAGTGAATTTTAGTGAGGAATGTTGTGAGTTTATTGAATCGTATATTTTAAAACTAAGTAAAACAAATGTGTACATCTAATTAAAACAAATAAATATTTAGTAGTAAAATACAGGATTGAATTTTGAAATATTCCCCATTGAAATATAGAATGCCTCGAGGAAGTGGACGTAAAAATGCTGCTGAGTGGGATAACGTAGTCCAAATCGAAAATTCTACAAAAGTAAAGTGTAAGCACTGTGATCGTGAAATTAGCAACAAAGTAGAGCGCATAAGAGCACATTTATTAAATTGTAACAAAAAAGTTACAACATGCGATAGTGATACGGACACTGATACTGACATTTCAATTGGAAATATGTCGTCTCTTACTGCCATTAGTAGTCATCAGCAGAAGAAACAAAAAACCAAACACGGTACTCAATCATCTATGATAGAATTTTCAATTAAAACTACTTTAAATCAAAAAGAAAAATTGGACAAAATTGTGGCAAATTTTTTTTATCGCGAATAAGATTGCTTTTAACGTGGCTGATAACAAATATTTTAAAGAAATGATAGAATCTCTATACGACCTGGATATTCTGTCCCTAGCAGAAAACAACTAGCTGATAACCACCTTCTTGAAATTGATGAAGAAATAACCGATCATTAAATAACTGAATTGAAGGATTCCAGTTTACACTCATTTTAGATGGATGGACGAACACTTCAAATGATCCACTTATCGCGTGTTCAGTCCATACCTCAAATAAAAATAGCATTAGATGGTCTGCAAGGTGATTCCACTTCAATTGCCACAGCTGTCGAAATCTGGTATAATTTGCTGAATAAGGATATCTTATTAACAAAAAGGCCTTTAATTGAAAAACGAATGCAGTGTACTCACTCCTGCTCACTATTTAGCAAATATGATGCATCCAAAATATATGGGCAAATTGCTTAATGAAGAAGCAGAGAGCGCAGCAGAAGACTGGATAAGCCAAAAACACTCAAACTTTTTGGCACACTGTTTGACATTTAAAATTAACGATGGAGAATACTTCCCAGAATCTATGTATGTTCAAACCGGAGGTGCTCGAAAAATTAAACGAAAAAAAATGGTGGAAAATATTACACGTCAATACGAAAAATCTTCAAAGTTGACTGAAAATTTTTGCAATTTTTTCGTATCACTAATAAACTGCCCAGCGAATTTTATAAAATCATAAGTTAAAAATATGTAATTGAATTTTAACAAAAAATATATGTTTTTTTAAGAAGTATTATTACCCCCAAAAAAACCCACGCGGGTTTTTTTTAAAGTATTACCAAAAAAAACCCGGGTGGGTTTTTTTGGGTTACGCAGTAGGGAGCCAACCCTGATTCAAATCCTCTGGAGAAATTACAAAAAAGATTCCGAGATAAGGAAAAGTGAAGAATACTTGGTGGAACGTATTAAACGTCTAGATGCATTGCGGAAGCAAATGCAAAATACATGCAACAACATGATTACTTCAAGAAAGGGTACAGCTCGCAGGCAGAAATAATATTCAAGCAGAATAGAAGTGATCTAAGGTGTAAATCGAAGTAAACTCAAGATAAACAATACACGAGTCTAAAACAATCTTCTGATATAAATGAACCAGATCAGCCAGTATAGAACAACAAGAAAATCCAAGAGCAAACATCATTTCATCTAGCAGTGGCACTATTCTGGTTTTCCCGGGGAGTATTTTTGTATTCATTTTTCCAAAGCGTACTGAGCGATTGGTATTGTGTTCATGTTTGGGGGAAAAAATAATTCCCAACCAAACTTTTAGAGAAATTAAACAACAAAATTGCTATGAAATGAAACTATTTTGCCCCAAAATTTAGTATGCTTTGGAAAAAATAATACCAAAATACACTAAAAAATCACAATAAATGAATTCCCAACAACGAATTCCCGGGGAAAACCAGAATAGTGCCACAGAACAAGAGTTGAAGAAGGTTCGATGCGAAAAAAAAAAATCGTCAACTCAAATATCAACCATCTTCTCGAACAAATGGGATAGAAAAGAAGTAAAGCGTATTTCACGCAAGAAAATCAAGCTGCTGTCTGATGTTTATTGGCAGACTTTTGCATTGACTTAAGAAGACATGATTTCTATATCTGAGAGAGATACAAACCATGACCAGGACTAAGAAACGCAGCACTAAGACGTGATAATTCAACTACAAGAAAAGTTAGATGGTTTTGATCAAAAACAAATTAGAGTTCAGGCTGCTTCGACTGGAAATACCACAGCTATCAACAAATTGGTTCCATTAATCAATGGTTTCCTTTCATTCCAAAATGATCAACGATAACCAAGGGGTCACTTATAATCATAAGATCAATTATATAATGTGACATATAGACAAATATAGACATGGCTGCGACAAAGTTACCTTAAGTTAAGATTAATTAATTACCGTGCAGTGAAGAAAATTACAAAGCTGCATGGAATATACTGAATTCAAGGAACAACAACAAACGGCTGTTTATATCGACTCAACTGAACATAGCAGGTTTCATTAACAACATAATCTCCGGCAGGAATTAAATCGATGCATGATAAAATAATTGAAGCCATCGGCACAGTCGAAAACTTCAGACTTTGAACGGATTATTAACGTTCCTGGAAGGAAGGAAGCAATTCAGCACCAAAGAACGAATCGCACCAACAAATCAGCACATTTTAGTGGAAGCCAGATGTCAGAATGTTGCACAAACCAGTGGAATAAGATGCGGCATATGTGGGAGCCAACATTTCAACTTAAATTGTCCAAGATTCAGAAAGATATCGATAACAGAGGGATGGCGAACTATCAACAAACTTCAAACTTGTCCAAGGTGTTTGTCAACCAAACATGGGCTGGATAAATTACAATTTATGATATGAAAAGGAAAACACATCATACACTATTGCATCGGGGTACACCACAAAAAACTAAAGCAACCAATCAACAACAAACGGAAGAAAAAAAAAAGCAATGGGACATCCTGTTATAATATACCAGCAAATATACATGTCAATCAACATTACGGGTAAACGTAATACTGTGAACAGCACTAGTAAAGGCTGTTGCAGTCAATGGAAGAGAAGAACTGCTCAGAGTTTCAAGCAACATTTATTACTTAAAACAACTCAACTTCGATTGGGGGAGACATGTATACACAGAAAAAAATCCGAATTAGCCCATAAGTAGTAAAGTAAAATTAACAATTCAAAATTTTCTTTGGAAATACCAGGTGTGTATAAATGAAACCAGAGTTTACCAATAAATGACGCCATCTGACAATGTACCTTTCGACAAACCGCGTCTTCGGCGCCGTTGTTTTCTTTTGACATCTGTCAACAACATCCAATTCATGCCCATAGAAATTTTATACAATAACGCGTGTCTTTTACGTGTTAAAAATGCCGAGTTTCGTGTCTACATATTACGATTTGTGGACATCATTGATCTTTTGTTATTATTTGAAGAAAACTGCTGCAGAATCACATCGAATGTTTGTCGAAGCTTACGGTGAGCATGCTCTTGGTAAATCACAATGCTATGAGTGGTTTAATAAATTCAAAAGCGGTGATTTTGACGTGAGAAACGAAGAAAGTGGAAGAGCACCAAAAAAGTTTGAAGACAGTGAGTGAATTGCAAGCATTGTTGGATGAGGATGATGCTCCAACGCAAAAACGAGTAGCCGTTTAAAAGCCATGGGAAAGATCCAAAAGCTGGGAAAATAGGTTCCGCATAAACTGAATGAAATACAACAGGAAAATCGAAAAACCACTCGCCAGATACAAATGAAAGTCATTTCTCCTTCGAATTGTGACTGGCGATGAAAAATGGATCTATTTTGAGAATCAAAAGCGTAAACCAAAAAGTCTTGGGTTGATCCAGGATAACTATCGACTGCAGTGTAAGGCCAAATCTGTGAAGGAAATGTTGGAAACACTTAATTGGAAAATACTTTCACATGCGGCTTACTCGCCAGACTTGGCTCCGTCCGATTTTCACTTATTTGCATCGATTGGGCACAGGCTTGCTGAGGAGCACTTCACTTCCTACGAACTTGGTTCGATAACTGGTTTGCCTCAAAAGAAGAACAGTTTTTTTGGCCTGGCATCCACGTATTGCCAGAAAGATGGGAAAAATTTATAACTAATAATGGGTAATACTTTGAATAAAATACTCTTAACCATTAACATACTATGAACGTGTACTTTTTACTAAAAAATTCCTGTTTCATATTGACACACCTGGTAGATCACATGGCGGAAATTTCCTCAGCTGGATACAGCTAAAACCAGGTAACCATCCTTACTATGCTGTTTTGAAAGAAACCATCACTACGATCAAATTACAGGTAAAACTAGTACAGGAATTAGGTTTAATGACCAAATGGTCACATGAGCTAGAGTCCATTAAAATCTGGATAAAATTTTACTCAAATGAAGAAAGAAAGCACCAATTCGTATTCACGGCCGATTTCGAGAAGATATATTGGCAAATCAGAGTAACTGATGAAGACCAATCATATCAACAAATTTTATGGAAGTCCTCGAAAAATGCGCCAATTAGAGAATTCCAATTTAAAACAGTAACATACAGAACATCAGCCCCATATTTGGCTGTGAGAACATTGCAGCAGAAGCCAAAAATCTTCAGGTGGAATCAACTAATACAACTAATCCAATACGGTGGATTCAATCATAGAAAATGGATGTCCAACAGTGAAGTAATCTCGCAGAACATATCCGAAGGTTCACTTGCTATCAAGGCATTAGGAATCCATTATAATCGCTTGTCTAACACATTCGAATTCAAGATAAACCTTCCTGCATCATCAGCAGCCCCGCTGACTAAAAGAAAACTAGTATCAGAAGCCTCAAAACTTTTTGATCCGTTAGACCTGTTAGCACCTACCATCATTCAGGCAAAAAACTATGGTTCACTAATAGATCATAGAATGAGCCACTAACAACAGAACCGAATTTCAAATGGGCGGAAAATACCAAGGATTTACAAAAGTTGAAAATAATTAGAGCACCATGGTGGATTCATCATACTGAATCAACTCCAATATTCCAGAACTGCAACCAACAATGTGCAAACAAAAAGAACATTAAGTACTAACCGCTAAAACCAGAGTGGCGCTAATGTAAACCAAACTCTCATTACCACGTTTAAAATTATGTGGCGCGCTTCTGTTAGCAAAGCTCATGAAACAGATACAAGAAACAATCCAATTAGAGAAATCACCCCCATACAATAAATCTACAATCACAATAAATTCCGGACATTTGTTGCCTATCGTATTTCAAAAATACAATCCCAACTATCACATGGTCTCACGGAAGATCAAAGGACAATCCAGCTGATTGCGCTTCAAGAGGAATAGCTCCAAGTCAACTAGGTATACATTCATTATGGTGATATATAGCCCTAAATGGATCAAACTAAAACACGAAGAACGGGAAATTGAAATACTTCAGCCCATTCCGTTGAGTATGGATGTGGAAATGAAAAAACTGATCGCAACGACACCAGCAGTTACAAGTTTGCATTCTTTTTTACCCTAATTTTTGCATCTTGTGTTAAAAAAAAAGTCGACCTTGAAATGACTAAGGTCATCAAACCACTCTTTTCTGGAACGTTTGTAGAAAATTACAATGCTTTATTTCCAAAATATTTAGACCAACTTAAATGTAATTTAATTGTCTTTGTATGTAAGTACCAAAAATACACAATTTGTAAAACTTTAGCATTCAAATAAATTGAATAAAGCAATAAAATTCCAATTCGAAATTTGTGAGAAAAATTTGTTTAACTTAAATTGTTAAAATTTCTAGTATTTGATAAATATTTAAAATTTAATAAAAACAAAAGTTTGAACAATTTGCAAAAAACACGAATAATTTTGTCTAATTACGGCATTTCAATTCGGTCGAAATTCGCGATTGGGATATCATCATCATATTCCCGAAAATAAAAATCAACAAAAAATAGTGACCGATTAAAAAGGAAGGCCCCCATTAAATTTTTTTTTGTTAACTACAATATGAAATAAAAGGATGCTACATAATGTCTCATCATC
This sequence comes from Tipula vernalis, assembly GCA_958295665.1. Lineage (NCBI taxonomy): Eukaryota > Metazoa > Arthropoda > Insecta > Diptera > Tipulidae > Tipula > Tipula vernalis. The sequence continues at coordinate 137,670,199 of OY282559.1, forward strand.
CTTGACACAGAGAGGACCAATGTTATAAGGGCCTTTGGGTAGTTTACGTGAATAATTTTGAAATATTTTTGTCGCTTTCCTCTCATCATTGTGCAAAGCGTCCAACGCTAAGCGATTTTGGTGAGCTCTCCATTTTAGTATGTCAATAACCATTAAAAAATAACATTTTTAAGCAGCTCCCAACCTCTAAGGTATACAACGGATAAAAATAACTTTCCCAAAATTTGTTTTATTAAGAAAACTTTTTCGGGATTTTTTTTTTTTTGGGGTAACCCAACCTAAATACCAACCGAAAAAAACTAAATGTGTAGGCTGGTAGTTTTAGTAATCTGTTACTAGGATCCACTATTTATTGATGGCAATTTGGCTGATTAAATGAACTTAAGTTGTGTTGTATTAAACAATGAATTGGGCAACAAAGAAGAGAACTACGGAACCTTTGGAAAAATAACATTCACAACACGAAATCAGCAAATATCAAGATTTCGAAAATTGAATTAACAGAAAAAATCATAATTTGAAAACAGACTTTATTTCCAAACTGTTTCAGTTAGGAATAAGACTTTTATACATGAGTCCTCTTCATCCCCATACAATTACTGATAGCTTAAAATCATATGGAAGTGGAAAGCTAAATATTCCTTGGTCTACAATTTATTTTGTTCAAAGTTGCTATATACGAAGCAAAATTTCCAGACGCTCTGGCTTTGGACATATTTTTGACCTTGTTTTTTTCATTCTTTGATTACATTAGCATTGAATTCTGCCCAAATCTAGCGGGACATTCTATTTGTCGATCAAGATTTTAGATTTGATTTTAAGAAAGCCAATATTCCGTTTTTAAACAATTTTCTTGATAACGTTGGTTGGAGAAGTTTGTTTTTCAATTTGCAGATTTCAGATGCTGTTGCGGTATTTTATAAAGTTTTATTTAATGACTTTCGATTATTTATTCCGAAGATGTCTGTTAGTTCTAGTAACACGGACCTGTGGTTCAACCACCGTTCGATGTAAATGCTAAATCTAAATATCACGAATTGTGTAGAGTTTATGTTCCTGAATAATTTCCCATATAAAATGTACGTTTTAGAAATTGAGGATGAAATTTATGTCAACCCGAGAAGCGGTTTTTTGCATTCATCGATTCTGGTTATGACCTTCAATAATGCTTCGATTTCTGACTCTCAGGAATTATGCCACGCCTTTGCTAGCTTTTCCAGAGTACTTTTAAGATGACCGATAAAGCTCCTGGAATTTCAACCCCCTATTGCAGATTCCCTAATTGAACCATTACTTCATTTGTTTAATTTGAGTCTATCGAATGGTTTATTCCCTGAAGTTAGGGAGCAATCATTTATTCGACCTATGTTTAAATCGGGCAAAAGAAACCACATACGAGGGCAAATCAAAATGTCTTGCAATATCATATGAAAAAAAAAAAGAGTGAGTGAGACAGCAATATTTTTATTTTTCGACGTAATCTCCTTTAAGGTTTATACATTTGTTACATCGATCAATTAACTTGTCTAAGCCCTCTAAAAAAAAAGTTTTCTTTTGCTCCATAAAATATTCATTTACAACAGACTGTACTTCAGAATCACTGGAAAATTTCCGGCCCCGTAATTTTTTTTTTCAAATTGGGAAACAGAAAGTAGTCACTGGGTGCCAAGTCTGGACTGTATGGTGGATGCGGAATTTCTACGAAGCCGCAGTCCTTTAATGCAGCTTGAGCAACTTCAGCCTTGTGCACTGGTGCATTGTCGTGAAGAAGTAAGGTTTTTTTTCTAACTTTCTTTGGCCATTTTTCCCGGATCGCTTTTTTCAATTTTTGCAAAACCTCTGCGTAATAGATGCCTGTGATTGTGGTTTTCGGTGGCATATAATCAATCATCAATATCAGTTGAGTTTTGAATTTCTTTGGTGGTGGTTCACCACTTTAATCCATTGCATCGATTCTTGTTTGGATTCCGGATCCCAATGCTGAATCCATGTTTCATCGCCTGTTATTATGTTATCCAAGAAGTTTTCTGGATCTTCTTCTTACATTTTTAAAATCGCCTTTGAAGTTTGAACACGAATTTTCTTTTGTTGTGCAGTCAACAAACGGGGAACCCATCGCGCACTTACTTTTGACATGTGAAGGTTGTCATGTAATATGGTATAAGTGGTACCATATGAAAGGGAAAGTCTCCACGCTAACCGCGAAACAGAAATACGGCGGTCCTCTAATACAATTGATTCTGCCAAAAGTATGTTTTCATGGCTAATAGCATCTGCGGGACGACCCGGGCGGTTGTCGTCTTCTAATGACTCCCGACCACTTTTGAACAATTTTACCCACCGTGTTACTGTGGAATATGATGGTGCAAATTCGCCGTAAACTTTTGATATGTAATTGAATATATAAATTGCATTGCGTCCATCTTTACAGAAAAATTTAATAACGGCAAGAATTCAATTTCATTCATTTTAGAATTTTTTTCAAAACACGGGCTACTAAATTGTAGAAAACAAACGAACTGTAAAATTTACATCGAATTTTGTTTCTATAAGTTTCACCGCGACAAAATTTTTTTAAAAAAATATATAGTTGTCTCATTCACTCTTTTTTTTCATATGATATTGCAAGACATTTTGATTCGCCCTCGTAGTAGCAGGCACAGAGGAATTGAAATTCTATCTGCGATTCACAAGCTTTTTGAGTCTCTCGTTAAATCGAGATTAGAATTTCATTTACAAAATAAAATTAGTGTTTCGCAACATGGGTTTCTAAAAGGTAGGTCAATATTTACGTGGTCAGGTGGGCATTATCTACGCTGATTTCTCTAAAGCTTTTGACAAATTGTATTGCGCAATTTTAAGTCGGAAACTGGTTCTTTTCGGTTTTGATTTCCTTCCGATTGAAATGTAATAAGTGTAAAGTAATGTCACTCTCCAGGAGAAGGTTATCTTGAGTTGAGGCGGGGGAACAATTGAGCAAAGTTTATGATTTCCGTAATCTTAAAGTTGTTTTCAAGAGTAATTTTAATTTCAACAAGTTCAATGTAAGTTGGATTGACTAAACGGCACGGTGGTGAATTTCGTGGCCCTTATACATTGAAAACCCTTTACGTTTTGGGTATATGATACTCACTTTTATTTTCAAGTGCAATAAAGTGCTGCAAAACTAGTAAAGCAAAACAGAGAAGGGTAGTGTAGACAATACTATATGGAAATATTTTGAAGTTTCGGATAAACAAAATATGTAAATAGAATCAAAATCTTTTTTGTGATGAAGTAGCCATTTTGAAGAATATTTATTTTTTGGTTCTTAATTGATTTTTTACGTAAGAAATATGAGGCCCGCGATAATAAATTTGCATTAGCTGCCGCAATTAATTGCAGCGACATAATTTATATGTTAAGTTAATTTATATACTATTTTCTTTTGTACACAAATTTTCATTGGTAGAAATGTCAGAAAAAAGTATCTAATGTCAAAAAAAAAGAATCAAATCCAATTCTTTTTTTGCTATATTTGCTCGATTAACTGCTAGAAAAATTGAGCTACACTTTTTTTTTTGACGTTTCTATATTTTTTTCAAATCTATGGTGTATACAATCCAGCGAAATATATAATATGGATACGGGATATTGAAAAAGTATTTAGTGTGTGACAGAGAAAGAAAAAATCTTCGTCCTTGTCTTTAAATCCGAATTTTCGAATACCAAATTCAAATTTATGTGTAGGAGGCGATAAAGCAAAGTAGAAAAATGTATAAGTTTTCAGAAAATGTAGTTAGCGTATCAAAAAAATAAATTATGGTAAAAGCAAAATTTAGATTTCTGTAATTTTTATTAGCTCGTTTATAGAAGTGACATGTTCTTAAAATCGTATTAACCTATAAGTTAATTCAATATAGAAATTTAAATTTTTTAGAGATACATTTTGTGAATATATTTGTTACCATCATTTTTTAAACTAAGTCCTATATTTCTTTGGCTGGACGCTGTTGTAAATTTACTAGGTCATAAATGGTTATTGTTGGTTCAAGAGACGTGGAAATCAACATAAAATCAATCGTATATATCGTAGAACTTCACATCAGGAATCGTTTGTTGAAACTTTAAAGGTTTATTCATTACTGTATCACTGTCCACTTAAATTCAAGCAAGTGGATATTATGCTAAGGCAGAAGCATGTCAAAATATAAATAGATTGATTGGTTGAACTACAAAGAGAAATTTTTTGAAAAACGGCTAAGTTACCAAAATTGCATCTCTGGGTGTAAAGTTCATATCGGATCAGAAATTTATCCAGACAAACTCAAACAAACCCAATTTCAATACAAATACCAAATGTGGCACTACGAAGACAACTAACTTTATCTATTTATTTCACCTATCAGATTATGCCGAATAGTACCTTCAATACTATAATTTAAATTTTCCAAGAGGTTTACATTTTGTGGAAGTGTTACCACAAATTAACGGTTTTCTACTTAATTAAATATTAAAATCGGTAGATTTTGCTGTACATTCATAAACAATACTCTAGAGGTTTGTAATAACAAATTTTAATTTCAAAAAATACCTAAATGTATAATTTTATTTTTCAATGTTTTAGTAATTTCAATAACCGAATTTTGACAGCTGGTAATTATACTGGCTGAAGTTTTTTTATTTTTTTTAGATACAATTTTGGTGAAAAAATATACACCATGAAGTTAGCAAAACAGTATAATTATTAGTTAAAATTGGTTACCCTGCTCAACTTTTAGTTCTAGTTGGAACTTAGTGGTGTACATTTTTCACCAGAAATGTGTCATGTACGCAGCTTGAACATCAAATTAATCAATCAAATTAAAATTTCTCCATCACGTCTCAGTTTCAAATCATGTTGTTTTAATCTTTTCGTCTTATCTTCCTCCTTAAGAACCAGCAAAAACCGTCCGCTTTAAGCAATTTTGAGTTTCAATTTTTTTTTTTTTTTGAAAATTGATTCATAAATGAAAATCTTGCTTCAGGCACTCTCATTTAAAAAAAAAAAATCTGTTTCAAAAAATTTCGAAATGAAATTTGTTCAAGTACGGCACTTATTCGGAAATACTTTTTTTGATAAAGAGGGCTATATAAAAGAGTAGTAAGACTATAAAATAAAATATTCTCCATTTTTTTGTGACGATATCAATATGATTTTTGGGCGATACCCTATCCATGTATATATATCGCTGATACACTCACTCTCACAAAAATTTAATATCTATATTATTTCTCTCACTCCGTTTGTCTTTCCTAGTTACTGAAAAAGTGGGAAAAAAGTGAGTATCATACAGCCATTACTTACGTTTGATCTGTTTTGTAGTATGCGTGATGCGTCGGTTATTTTTATGCCATTCTATCAAACGCATTCGGATAGAATTGAAAGTGTTCAAAATTTATGATTTATGGACTTAAACGTCTTGTCATAGCAAAGAGATTATTCTGGGGTCATCCTGTGCTGTATTTGACCGGGATATTCTTTGTTTGAGTTAATTGAGACGTTCGACATTTACGTTCCTCACAGAGCTTTGAGACCGCGTTCGAGATTTGTACGTGTTCCGTAATGTGTTATGTTTCAGCGGTTACTATAAACTTATTTACGTAAAGAAGAAAAAAAAAGCTCATCAGTTCGAATTAAATTTTCTTACATTTTTTCGGAAATATTATCTTCAAATAGATAAAAAAAATCGGTTTATTGTTTTGGGCTTTTTGAGTTGTTAAACATTTTGTTTGATTTTAAGGTACTTGTATGATAATGTGAGTAGTCCTACAGTCCGAACCAAAATTATTTGTACCTGCTAAATTTTTGATGCAACGTAATGCAAACAACTTAAAAATAATATAAATAATAAACTTTTTGAAAACATTAATTTTAATTCAATAAATTTAATTACCCTGGTTTACATTTCTATCAAAATTTTTTTTAAATTTTAGTTCTAGGAGAAGTTACTGTTAATTTTGTTTTTGCCAAATTTATTTGTACCCACAAATTTGTTCTCAATATTATTTGTGCAATATGGAAAAAATCAAAATAAAATTGTTAATCAAATAAATTTAAGATTATTTTTTGCTAATTAAATAATGATATAGTCACTCATATTTTGTATGCAGATGGTCACTTTTTGTTTACCCTCTAAAAGTCTAGCAAGTGGTTCAAAAATTTGTTGTTAACATTACCTAGAATCTTATCCCGCTCAGTTTTCTTGGTACCCTGCTACAAATTTTTGGTATTTTTAGATCATGAAATCTTACACTTTTATTTAAACCTCCGCAAGTTTAAATCACAACCCTGCCCTGTCCAAGACAAATAATTATACTCAGGATTTTTGTAGAATTTCGTGGCAATGACTTTTCTTATGTAGGCGAGCATTATTGTACTGAAGAGCAAATTGAGGACCGACTAGTTTATAATCAACCAGAAATGTTACTACATGAAATAAACCGAAATTGAACTATGGCCTTGAACAGTTGTAGTTTATAGGGCATACAGACAAACGGAATATGATCTACCGTCAGGAAATGAAACGTGAAAGGCGTCATAAGATAAGCCCTTTGATCTACGGAGAACTGTTTTATGTCCAAATTAGTACAGTTTTTTCCTAATTTGATAATATTGAAAATATTTTTATTATTACATAAACATCGAGTATCAATTAGTGTAGATACTGCCTCGCTTAGTTTTCCCTGGGCAGCAAATAAAAGGTTACACAGCTTTACAAACTGAACTATTCAAGGAGAATGTTCTATTTCAGTTTATTTGATTAAGTAACATTCCTGGTTGATGATAAACTTGTCGGTCCTCATTTTGCGCTTCAGTACAATAATGCTCCCATACATAAAAAAAGTCAGTGCCACGAAATTCTACAAAAATCTTGAATATAATTATTTGTCTTGGCCAGGGCAGAGTTGCGATTTAAACTTGCGGAGGTTTAAATTAAAGTGTAAGATATTCATGATCTAAAAATACCAAAAATTTGTAGCAGGGTGCTGAGAAAACTGAGCGGGATAAGATTCTAGGTGATGTTAACAACAAATTTTTGAACCACTTGCTAGATCTTATAAGGGCTAAACAAAACTGACCATCTGCATACAAGTGAGTGAGTACATCATTATTTAAATAGCAAAAAATAATCGTAAATTTAATTGAGTTACTATTTTATTTTGATTTTTTCCATATTGCACAAATAATATTGAGAACAAATTTGTGGGTACAAATAATTTTGGCAAAAACTAAATTATCTGTAATTTCTCCTAAAACTAAAATTTAAAAAAAAAATTTGATAGAAATGTAAAGCAGGATAATTAAATTTATTGAATTAAAATTAATGTTTTCAAAAAGTTTATTATTTATATTATATTTAAAGTTGTTTGCGTTACGTTGCATCAAAAATTTAGCAGGTACAAATAATTTTGGTTCGAACTGTATATAAACGTAACATACTATATCTATATAAAGTGATGAACAAATAAATAATCATACAAAACAATAATTTAACCTTGGAATAACCTTCAAATAAAAAATTAGATATCCCACAACTTTTGTTTGGAATCCTTCAAACCTGTCAAACAGCTCCTATTCAAATTGTAAACGCCTCAGTTAGTCAATCGATCTGAGAATCACTCCCAATTTCTAGAATTACTGTATTTCTATTAGATTTAGCAAGTGGACAAAACATAATTGGAACATTCAAGCCTACACAAAGTTATTCATTTGCTTGAACCTTACCCACGAAAGGAAAGTTCACAAAATTATTCTAAAAAGTCAGAGTTCACATATAGCTGCCTTAAAGGTATAATATATAAATATTTCCAATTAAATGAGACTTGCATTTGATAAACCGAATAATATTGTATTATACTTTTGAACTGTTCAATATAATTTTATTCTACCAAAAATGGATAAATATATAAAAAAAAACGGGGACGATTTTCATCCCACTAGTTTTTGTTTAGTTTAATAAAAGTCTAATAAAATAAATGCTCCGTACTTTAATGTTTAATTTCTGTATGTATGTACATATTGTCAACTAAACCGACCAACCACAATACGGAGTCAACCAGGGAATTTACTCGTTTAATCCAAAACGCCTCTACAATCATCCCCAATACGAAAATATAAAAATAAAAATAAAAAAGTTCACGATAATAGCCCATTAATCGACATTAACATTATTTTTATATTCAATAAGATAAGACTTTCACCCCAGAAAACGAAAACACAAGAATAAAAAAAATTTACGAAATACAAATTTTTCAATTTTTGTTTTCTTTATTGCCTGCCTGCCTGCCTGCCTCTATGCAAATGTGTGACGTAGGTGAAAATATTGTATTAATTTCTTTCTTGTTTCGGGTGATGGTTGTACATTTATGTTTCACCTGTTGCTGGCGCTTATTTTTGTTGTTGTTGCTTTGTGTATTTATGAAGACGCGAAAAAAAATTTGTCTACGCAAAAACCAACACCAAATATTTGGTTCAATCACAAACTTGAAAATGTTTTTGTAAAGATGTCAAAATTGAGTTAGAATATTGTACGACGTGCTTCTTCATATTTTTCGCCGATTCAATTTTTGTTATTTAAGAAAATTGTTTATGAGTTTGTATGTAGACAAAATAAAATATATAAGCGAATTTGGGTGTGTTCGGATGATATTCAGTTAAGTAGAAGTGGTGGATTATATTTTTTCGTTCCTTCACATTTTATTTTTGTGTTTTCTGCGCTTGAATGTCAGATTAGCAATCTATGTATATATCACGAAACCGTAATCAATTTATTTTCACAAAATAATTAACGTCATAGATATATTTTTATGGCACACACACACACCCCGTTTACAAAGTCAATGAAAATTAGAAAATTATGGTAATTTTGTTGGAAGTTTGTGTGGGTTGTGAAATGTTTTACTATATCATGTCAATCATTTCATACATGAATGTATATGGTTACAAAGAGTAACAATAAAACCCCCGTCTAGCAAATAGTTTCTTGAATAATAATTATTACGTCAACACCACTTTAATCACACAATCAATTTGTATGAGTTGCATGGCATGAATGTATTTTTTAAAGGAATCATCAACTTATCAATAAAATTCATAAATGAATCATATACGCAATTCCAATGAATACGTTGAGTATATCCGCGAGTGACTTTTAAGCAATCTAATAAAAAAACAAAACCGCTTGTTATCATCATCATGTCTGTCACTTATGTACTTCCATCAATTTGTAAACATAAAGCGACACATTCAACAAAAACCTAATTAAATTAAATTAAACTTCACCTTCACAATAAAATTATACAAAAAAAAAAAAAAAAATAAATAAAAACACAAATTGAGTGTTAAGCATATTATAACATTTACATGTGAGAAACTAGTTTTGTCTACGCGATACACAAAACAAATAAGTTGAAGCTGAAACCGTACAAACGTCTTAAAGAATTCTTTTTTTTTTTTAATATGATTTTGCGACTCACAAATAAAAAAAGTGATAATCTTTATTGAATACCATTCATTATAATAGTGCCACTAATACTGGTTCTGTTAATTATGTACCTGTACATAACATTTGAAATTTGTCATTTAGTGTATTTTGTTGTTTGCTTTAGTTTGAAAGTTTTTTCAGAAAGTGATTCAGAAACATGTTTCCGGACTTTTGTCAAATTACTAGTTTTGCTTCTTGGGACGAATAAGCTAAGAAATTTGAGGTTTGTTAATTACAATGTCAAGCTACTTCTCCTTTAAACCAAAAATATATTCCCTCCACGAATAATATATTTTACTAGCGGAATACGACCCCAGGGGCTAAAGTATTTAATAACTAGATCCATCAGAAAAATCAATAAAAGGATGTTTCATTGTTAGGGTACTTTTTATGTTTTTTTAAATGCTGCGACTCGCTTTATTCTTGATCTTTTTACAGAAGAAACTAACAAGTATTCAAGCACAGGTCATTACGAGTTTAATCGCATACCCTTTGGCCTGAAAGGAGCACCATCAACCTTTCAGAGAATAATGAACAATGTATTGGCTGGAATAAGTGGCATCAGGTGTCTCGACCGTCATATTATAGGAAACTTATTGATAATTTTTCAAGTAGATTACAACCCCTCACTGATAGCCTAAGAAAAACTGAAAGCTTTATTTGGACTAATAATTGTAGTAATTCTTTCAATAAATTAAAACAGGCACTCATAACTGTTCTGCAGTTTCCAGACTTTACCAAGAAATTCAGGTTGGGCGATGGATGCTAGTGACTATGCTCTATGCAATTGATGCTGTACTTTCATAAAAGGTTCAGTCCGGTGATAGGAATATGATCTGCCAATCGCATATGCAAGCAAAATTCTGAAACAAGCGGAACGTCATTATCGCACCATAAAGAAAGAGTGTTTAGCAACAAACAGTCAATTATAAAACTGAGGAAATCCACGTCATTACGAGAGCCCAGTATCAAAAAGAAATTAAAATGCCAAATTCAAATTCCATTTGAAATAATATTTATATCCAATACATCTTCCACTTCTAGGAAGTGAGGACATTACTGAGGCATCTTTGATCAGTGCAATCGCTGGTACCCCAACGGATCCCTAAATTCGATTCAATTCAATAGAAGACGAAGTATCTTAACTTAGTCTAGATAGTGCCAATTCTGTTTCTAAAGTCATTTTGATAGAATCTGATGAAAACATTGAAAGAGTGCTGCATGAAATTCACAATACACCCCTCTTGGAGTACATCAAGGCATTTTACGCACTTATAAATGTTTAAAGGCATTTTAATATTTTCCAAATATGTTAATTCGACTCCGAAATTTTACTTGTAGAAAAAAAAAATTATTTGTAGCTCTTGTAAAGCAAATAAAATCAGTCCCTAACGTAAACTTCAAATAGTCGGGATCCAATCATCACTATCAAATAACAAATACATCCTGATGATCCAGGACGATCTCTCAAAGTACTCAATGGAAATAGCATTGTCGAATCAGGGAATCCGAATAATAGCAAAACCATTCGTGGAGTATTTCATTTGTTCGTTTCGAGCACCGTTAAAAATTCTCATCGACCAAGGTGCCAGTTTTACATCAGAATTATTGGGTACGCAAACATCAAAACAACGGAGCCCTCAGAAGGTCGCACCGGGCCTTGAATAAGTATTTAAGGAATTTCACAGATGGCGATACATCTAATTGGGATCCCAGGCTTCCGTTCGCTATGTTCAGTTATAACTCAACGCCACATACATCGACAAAACTTCAGGCCATTTGAGTTGCTCTACGGTATTAAGCCCAATATACGTACCTGAAAAAATCAAAGAATCTGTACGAACGAAATGCTAATGAACAGCGTTTTCATGTGGGTGACTTAGTGCCTTTAAAAAACGAACGAACATCAGTCAAAATTGTATCCTCCTCTATTCTTTATTCAGCGGCTGCGGAAACTGACAATTTTAGTTTGCTTGTCTGTAAGATGTTTCGGCGTTTGTGTTTAGAGCATTGGTACTCACTGTTAGTATTATCGATCAGAAGACAAATAAAAGCAGTCGGTGGCCTTAGCGCACGTACGTGGAATTGAAAGAGGAATTATAGGAAGTCAATTAAACCAGCAACATTCTTTTTATCCGTATGCCAGTAAGTTGGGTCAGTATTGTGCTAGGTTATGAATGCTTCTACTTCAACTCTACATTGTGCCTGGCCGTTTGGATTCCACATGCCTATTTTGAGGTCAAACATTTTAGATTTTTACCACTATTTACATTAGCGTGTTCATATTCTGCTTCACCTCTATGAATCCTTGCATCATATTAGTTAACTTGTTTAAAGCTGTATCGTAGCCCGTCAAAATTCATTAAAATCTAAAATCTTTTTTTGGCGATGAATGATTATTTTGTAAATTACAGGGCATTTATAATTAACGAAGCTCAAATAGGATTATCAAACTCTACACAAATTTTTCATTTTATTTGACAAGACGTAGAAGTTCATTTACAGAGAACTCTGCTATTACCTGTTAATGGCCGGCAAAAACATACACAGTTGAATGCGTGGTTTGTGTATTTCAGTTTTGTAAATCGACAGGTCGTTCTCAGAGGATCACCTAACAAAATTGTTTTGCACAAGAGACCAAGAATGTAATAGCTGTCGATTATGTTGAAATAAGTTATATGGACATTTTGAACTATTTGTTGACAGTTCAGAATCGATTGAGGTGAAGTAGGCGTTTTGTTTTGCATTTTATTATGTGACACCCTGTCACCTGTTCATTACAATTTACTCTTGTTTTTATGTATTAAAGTTTAGTCTTTTTGTGAATATTAAAGTACATAAATGGTCTCTCGCAAGACAAAAGTTTGTTTCATTTTATTTCCGATTACGGTTGTTTGTTTTGTTCAGCATTAAGTACTCTGTTTGGCTAAGTGGATGCACATAAGGACTCGTGTATTCCAACAGGTTATGGGCTCAGATATTGCACAAGCGACATTAAGTTTAAATAAAAGGAGTATAAAGAACAGTTTATGCGGAAAAGAAAGTGCGAGTGAATAAAGTTAAGGTGGCGGACTCAAATAAAGCGTTTATAACAAAATTGAACAACGACAATTATTTTATGTAGAAGTATAAAATAGAGCTATTGCTTATGAAAGAAAAATTGCGGAGTGTTTTAAATGAAACAAAACCAGAACCAACGGAAGATAATGCCAATGCGGAAGCAATCAACAATTGGCAAATTCGCGATGATCATGCTCGAGCGTGGATTGGTTTGTCGGTCGAAGACAACCAATTGTGCTACATTCGAAATAAAACCACGGCGAAAGATACATGGACGGCATTAAAAACATTTCATGAGAAGGACTCAATGACAAATAAAATGAGCATAATTCGACGTATTTGTGGTTTAAAAATGAGTGAAAGTGGAAACGTCGAAGAGCATTTGAATGAACTCACAAAAAATAAATCAGAAGTCGACGAGAAAATAAAGGAGTACTTAGCATTGGTAAAAAATAAATTCTCTACGAAACCAAAAGTTATACGGTCCGATCGAGGAGGAGAGTACACCGGAAAGAACGTTGTTGATTTTTTGAAACATGAAGAAATTCAGATTCAGTATATAATACCGAATGGTGACAAGTATACAATATAGAATGGTGTTGCTGAGATAAAAAATCGTACGCTAATCGAGATGGCGCGTTGTATGCTGTTGGACGCAAATTTACCGAAAACATTTTGGGCAGAAGCAGTAAATACGGCAAATTATGTTCAAACCCGTTTGCCATGCAGAGCGATCGAAAAGACACCATGAGGCGTGGAATCAGCGGAAACCAGGTATTAAACATTTTTCAATTTTTGGTGCTAAATGTTTTGTTCATGTGCCATCAGAGAAACGACGAAAATTGGATGATACGAGCGCACCGATGATTTTTGTTATGGTTACGACGAAAATTCAAAGGGATTCAGATGCTTAGATCCAGTCAAAAATAAGTTGGTCAGTCGCGACGTGCGTCTTACGGAAAAATCTGCGAATGAAATCAGCGTTGATTTATCATCAAGTGATGCGAATGTCGAATCAAGTATAATCGGTATCGATATGAATAAGTCAACTGAAATTGATCCAAATGTGCGTGACAACGTGATGAGCGATACTGTAACGACAGAAAATAATGCGGGTGTGCACAACAACATTGGTGATGCAGTGTCGAATTCGAATCTTTCGCTGAAGGCTTACATCGTATTTTCAATGACGAAAACAACAGAGTCATTCCCATTCATGAGACATCAAGTGCATCGCATTTCACAGCGTGTAAAAAAGGGTGTGCCACCACGACGATTGATCGACGAAATCGAAATGGTTTATAAAGTCGTCGAGCCGAAAAGTCTATCGGAGGCATTGTCCAGTGAGCATAAAGAACAATGGATTCGCGCAATGAAAAATGAAATAGATTCATTAAAGAGATATGAAACATGGCAATTGTGCGAATTACCAAAGGACAGAAAAGCGATAGGCTGCAAATGGGTTTATAAAGTAAAAACCGATGCGGAAGGAAACATTGATCGACACAAGGAGCGTTTAGTCGCACAGGGCTTCTCACAAAAATATGGAACTGATTATGATCAAGTGTTTGCTCCTGTTGCTCGACAAACAACATTCAGAACGCTTTTATCGATTGCATCGAAAGAAAAACTTATTGTGCGACATATTGATGCCAAAACGGCGTTTTTAAATGGGAAATTGAATGAAACGATCTACATGAAACAGCCGCCGGGATTTGAGGAAAATAGTGAACTCGTTTGTTTGTTGGAAAAAGGTCTGTACGGTCTAAAACAAGCGGCGAAATCATGGAATGACGCTATTCATGAAGTATTGATCGATGCGGGTTTTCATCAAAGCAAAGCAGATCAATGCTTGTACTCACTAAAGAAAAACGGCGAATGGTCATTTCTTCTGATTTATGTCGACGATTTGATTGTGGCAGCGAAATCAATAAAAACAGGTAACGAAATAAAGGAAATCATCGCATCAAAATTTGAATTGCAAGATCATTTATCATTTGTGTCAATCAAAATATGTACATTCAAAGAGTTGCTGCGGATTTCGGTCTCAGTGATGCGAAAGTTTCAAATGTTCCGATGAATGTGAACTACGATAAATCCGATGCGGATGATAGTTTTTTGCTGACAAATACAGATTATCAGAAACTCGTCGGGTGTTTGCTTTACATATCCGTGAATACACGACCGGATATTTCGGCGAGTGTATCAATATTAGCGCAACGAGTGCAACAACCACGTCAACAAGATTGGAACGAATTGAAACGAGTGTTGAAATATCTAAAGGGTACTGCGAATATAAAATTGGCATTAGGCAGTGATGACAATTCGGAAAAATTTTTCTACGGATATGCTGACGCCAATTGGGCCGAAAATAAAAAGGGCCGAAAAACAAACACTGGTTATATTTTTATTGTTAATGGTGGCATTGTAAGTTGGGCATGTCGAAAGCAGAATTGCGTCGCATTGTCATCCACAGAAGCAGAGTTCATCGCATTGTTCGAAGCGTGTCAAGAGGCATTTTGGTTGCGGCGGTTGCTGAACGATTTGCAACAGCCGGTTGAAACAACGACAACAATCTACGAAGACAACCAAAGCTGTTTGAAGCTAATAGAAGAGGAAAGATTGTCAAATCGAACATGTGGATATGCGAAATCATTTTGTTAAAGATTACGTGCAACGAAGATTCGTATCATGCGTATATTGCCGTTCAGTAGATATGTTGGCTGATTTACTAACAAAACCATTGCCGGCAAAGCGGCATATCATGCTACGCGAGCGATGCGGATTAAATTAAATTATACAAATAATTAAATTGAGGAGGAGTGTTGAAATAAGTTATATGGACATTTTGAATTATTTGTTGACAGTCCAGAATCGATTGAGGTGAAGTAGGAGTTTTGTTTTGCATTTTATTATGTGACACCCTGTCACCTGTTCTTTACATATTGTTTTCTTATTTTTCTTTCTCTTGTTTTTATGTATTAGGCAGGCCACACACATACAGTTTTAACTGACAGTTTTAACTGTGCAGTTATAATTGTCAGTTTTAACTGTGTACTGAGATGCACACACACGTTCAGTCTAATCCTTCAGTTATTATCATGGATTTGAATGAGCGGAACGATTTGCCTCCCTCTCGGTGTGGTTTTTTAAATATTAAAAAAATTAAATAAAAAAAATTCTCAAAAGTGGTGCAAGAATTGGCTTAAAAAACGAAATTTAACTTCCCATATAAATTTATTAAAATAATTAAGTGAAGAAGAACCACTAGATTCAGGCTCTTAATAAATCTGATAATACTACTACCCGGTACAAGATACATACTATCCGGGCTCATTGTTCTCCCTCCTAAATGTTGAAGTCTTTGCTGGAAAATGGCTGGGCATTGGCACAGAACATGTTCCGCTGATTCCGCTTCCAGATCGCCGAAGCGGCATCCATCTGTCGTACTTATTAGGCCCATCTTATTAAGGTGATATCTTAAGGGGACATGACCTGTGAGGAAGCCAGTAAGCAGCCTCAACTCAGGTTTCCTAAGTTCAAGACACTCCTTAACCCTAAGAGACGAAGGTGATATAAATTTCTTTGCCTGTCGTAAACCTGGAACTCTGCGCCAGTAGGAGGACTTTTGAAGATCCTCCCAGCGTTTTACCGCTGCTTTAAAGTATCCCTTAGTGAAGCCGCAGAAGGGTTCTGGTCCAATAAATGGAGAGGCAGAACCCTCACGGGCGAGGCCATCAGCTGCCTCGTTTCCTTCGATTCCAGTATGACCTGGCACCCACATAAGTGTTACCTTATTTGAGCCTGCCAGATGTTTAATAACCTTCAGAAAATCCCATACCAGCCTTGACTCAACTGTACAAGAACTAAGAGCCTTTACGGCCGATTGGCTGTCTGATACACTATAAATCTTTGCATCGTTTAGGCCGTTTGCTATGCCTATCCTAGCGCAAAGTTTTATAGTATGTAGCCTTTGCATGAAAAAATTATATAAATAGTCGAACTAGTTTTGTATAATTCAATGTTTTAATTATTATATGAAACGTCCTCTCATCTCAAAATTTCGACATAAAACTGAGAACTGTGCAGTTAAACCCCCACACACGTTCAGTTAAGTTAATCGTTCCAGTTAAAAATATAAAAATTTTAAAGTTCTCAGTTAAACTGTACAGTTAAGTTAAACTGAACCGAAATACCCACACACGTACAGTATAAACTGACAGTTTTAACTGTACAGTTAAAACTGTCAGTTAAAACTGTACGTGTGTGGCCTTAGAGTTTAGTCTTTTTGTGAATATTAAAGTTAAGTTCCGTAACCTTCCAGTAGGGTGTGCCTCACGTGAGCGATTATGGTGATGTATTAGGCAGCTGCGTGATGGGTACAATTGTGTAAGGGATAACTTGTTCACAATTCGCAAGTGTACGTGCTGCCTCCTCGTGGCAACCACTGGTAACTAAGGCCATTTGGCTCATTTTTGGCCATTTGGCACAGGCGTAGGGTGTGCCTCACGTGAGCGATTATGGTGATGTATTAGGCAGCTGCGTGATGGGTACAATTGTGTAAGGGATAACTTGTTCACAATTCGCAAGTGTACGTGCTGCCTCCTCGTGGCAACCACTGGTAACTAAGGCCATTTGGCTCATTTTTGGCCATTTGGCACAGGCTAAAGTACGGCGCTAAAGGAGAAAACCTTGACAAAAAACCCTAATCTAAAGTGGAACAGCATATGCCGATGGATGAATGGCTGATAGTTTAATCAGTCCAAATATGCGGACTCTGGATACCAGGCACCCTCTAATTTTATTTAGCCTTCCTCTAGTAAAGCTGGGTGACCTACAGGCGATTTGCAATTCCCAGCAACTCATAAGAGTAAAATCAAACGGAAGACGGGGCAGAGGTAGGAATATACGGGAGTGGGACAGCCCTCTCGAACTCCTTGGGCTCCAATGCTACCGTCTTTCTAGCGGAACTACATGCTGCAGTAAACATCTAGGAGGGAGAGCAATAAGCCCAGATAGTATACTAGTATATCACCTACCGGCTGGCAGTATTATCAGGTTCATTAAAAACCTGAATATTGACCGCCCGGATAATTAAGCGGGGTCCAGCACAATAGATCTTTTAGATCGCAGTGCGAGGTGGCTGATCGCCCACATGGCCCTCCAATAATAATAATAATAATGCAACGATAAAATTAAACTACATCTCTCTACACTACATTCTAAAGTTATGCTTAAAATCAGTTGAATTTTGTTTGTCTCGTAACCCTTAGGACAAGCTAAGTAGATGACTTCTTGAGTGGTTTCACAAACTCTACATTGTAATAATGACAGCCAAAAAGGTAACATTTAGCAGGGTAGAAAATTACAATGGTAGCTTATGAATGCTTCTTGGTTAGAATATTTCTACAAGGCAGAGTTCTTGAACTTGAATGTCATTTTCAAGTGCAACGATGTTTAAAATGACCAAGATCAGCCAGATGAAGACATGATTTTTCCAGATGAAAACACTTTGTACTCAAATGCATAACGCTTATGTACTACATAGTAATATTGCTAAATGGGTGTTGTTTGAAAAGGAGTGAACACTTTTGGTCATTACCTTGATAGATGGTAATTATTCACCCTCATTCTTAGATTTATTAGATGCTCGTATAAATATCCCAATTTTCCAATTATCCCAGCCCCAGATTGTATTTCAACTTTTCAACATTTTGATGAACTCAATTAACTTTGACATAAGGCATACTCAACGCTTTATGCCAAAGTTAATTGAACACGCCTAAATTGCAACAAGATTTGCATTTTATTCATCGGATTGGTAAAGTTTAAATATTAAAAATGCAAATAGCGATGGAGAATGGATATTAATTATCTCTATTAAATATCCAGTTTTTGTTAAATAATAATCAATCAAGATTACGAACAGTAATCAAGAAAAAGGTTATGAATTAAGAATACTGCAGGGAATTCTTAATTAGGAGATTTTAAACATGTTCAATAAATAATTAATTTCCATCGAGCAATGTATTCCTGTTTTGTTTATACCTATTTAATTTTTTTTTCGTTCCTTAAATCTTCTTTCATCATTCGACTATTTTACCTTTGGCCGACTTCCATCTTCTATCCGGACCTGCATAAAAGTAAACAAACGTAGTTTAAATAAAAACAAAAATCATCTACAAAAATTCTACATTCTACAAATTTTGTTAGCTTATATCTAAACATATATCCAAATAAGCCCCCTGTCCCATAAGCAAAGCCAAAATATACGTGTTATTTTTTAAATCTTGTGTTGCTTATAAAAAACAATTGCGATAGCATCTTGTTATTGTGTGAATGCTAAAAAAAAACTCCTTGGGGACGAACCGATACTCAACATTTTCATGGTAAACTAGAAAAAACTAAACCAAGGTATCAAAAATCAATTACATGAAAAACAAAATTGATAATTTGCCAAGAAAGCTTTTTTTTTATTACTGCAATATAGACGGAAAATATTCGTTTGTGGCCATAACGATTTTGGAAAGAAGATAAACATTTGTTTATGTATCATCAATCATCTTTAAAAATTTGCATATTAGTATTTGTAAACAAAAAAAAAAACATTTTTAAGATAATTGATATACAAGTTAGATCAATATTTATAACGTTCGTCTAATTAAATTTAGAGGCATAGATGTAGCTATGTAAGTGACTAGATTAGATGAAATACTATATAAAAATATATGAAGGCCTATTGTGTAAGAGCAAGAGGGCGCTTCGACAAGTCCGTTCAAATAAATTATCACATCCATTTTTAGCTTCTAGCAGCTAACTATAACAATTTTTGCACAGAATGGTCAAGAAGCCTATGAATAGCTGTCAATCAAAGGTATAAGAACACCGATTTTGGTCGTAAAATGAGAAAAGAGACTTGTTTTTTTTCGTATACTCAATAGATGTCAACAGAATATTTTATTAAAATAGATCCAAACAACAATAAAACTCATTGTTGTACATCTAGTCACATAATGAAAATTGCAATTCTCCTCTATTTTACAGCAAAAATCAGTGATACGACTGACTGTCAAAACAGTAGGTTAAAAACTGGTGAAAATGGAGCAAAGAAAGCAAAAACTGTTCCACCGTCTAGAAAATGACAAAAAATAACAGTCGGATTCCTCCGCAGTTGTAACAGCAACATTGTTGGAATCACTTTATTATCCAGCTTTGCACCCTGTGATTACAGTATTGTTTGAATTAGTCTCAAAACAAGAAACAATTTCCACGAAAATGTTCATTGATAAAAGGAGCTTACAAAGAAGCAAAATATTTTATGTCAAGGCTCGAAAACTAGTGTTTTACAGTTTTCAGCTATTTTCGTCTCTCGGAACCATGTACTTTATTACTGATTTAATCATCATTTTAACAGTCTTGCAAATAGCCCCCAATATGAGGATTTAAAAATGGACATCCCATTGTTCTCGAAGTGTTGGCGACTTGAATCCCAACAAAAATGTGTGGTTCATTTTGAGAAATGGAACTGTATACCCACATAAATATTGCAAAACTTCAATTAATTGTACCTTCCATGTGTCGGTGAGTGCAATAAGCAGTTTAGTCTAACCCAGGCATAAACCACACTAAAACACTTCTTTCTAAACTTCTTAAACAATTTTTACATAATAAAATGGTTTGCAAGAAAGCGATTCGGATCAAATTCCGGA
Source organism: Tipula vernalis (assembly GCA_958295665.1). Taxonomy (NCBI): domain Eukaryota; kingdom Metazoa; phylum Arthropoda; class Insecta; order Diptera; family Tipulidae; genus Tipula; species Tipula vernalis. The sequence goes on from OY282559.1 coordinate 137,690,474, forward strand.
ACTGATCTATGAAAAATTGGCCTATTTTTAAAAGTTAAAAGAAATGTGAGAAACGTTGGTTTTAGTGCATCGAGCTTGATCCGATGAAAATGATACTTTCATTATTTTTGTACGGAATTGTCGAACCGCCCTCGTACAAACACAATTAAATTTAGCGAGTTTGAAGATAAATGGAATGTGCGAATGATTTCAATGAATTCAAAAGTAATTTGAATAACATAAAAGGTGAAATATGAATCGAAGCGATTAATAAATTTATAATTGGCACATTATTAAGTGCTGAAAGATGATGAGAATTTAAGTATGAATGAAAAAATTTGAATTCGAATTAAATCGCAATTAGCTCACGAAAGATGGAGTTGTAATTTTTTCAATATTGGCATAATTTCTAGAGTTAATAAAACTTGATTTTTGCTTGAGAGTTAAACAATATTTTACTAAAAATAATATAGTACGAGGTTTCATCAAAAGGTTTCCGTATTTTTATTTATTTAGTCATGAATATTATGCCCACCTTCAAAGTAATTTTTTACCGAATATAACACAAGTGTGTCGGCGCATTTGACACTGCGGCTAATCTCGAAAAATTCACTAAATCAGTTTTATTAAATCGCAGTGTGTCTAGGGTATTAGGGTCCTAAAGGCCAAGATATGAAGTGGGACATAAGCAAAAATATTGCTGGTCCCTTTAATACAACTACGGCTGGGGGAGCTTTGACCAATAGGTCTGATTTACAAACGGCAGGAATTAAGAAGGATATAAGATCGTATAAAGCTGGCCCCTATAACTCTTTGGGAAAGGACAAAAGTTCTAATAAAATTGGTCCCGGAGTACCAAACTACCAGACACAAAGCGGGGCTGGAAAACTCTTACGAGTTTGAAGGGAATACCGTTGGCAAGCCGGACGGTTAAAGAAAAGGAAACGCTTGCTTGGGCTATAATGGTTACCGGAAATATGCAGAGTGGTTCCTTTGAGAGCTCTCAGTCCAAAAATTCTTTGCCAGTGCCGGTTATAAAGCCCCCTGTATCTACATAGGAGCTGGGTGACTTATTTGACAAGCTATCTGATGATTTTCATGCGTAGATCTTTGGGTAAAAAAGGCCACCTTGATGATCGAAGCAGCTTTTCAGAAAAACCAAGAAAACAAGAACTGCTGCAGATCGGGATTGCTATAAGGAAGTCATCAGAACATACAAGTATGAAATAAAAAGTGCCAAAATAAGTGGCTGGACCTTTTTACTGTGGTAAAACGAAGTCGCCGGAGGCTGTGCAAAGAACTGACCTTAAGTCCTATCATCTCGAGTCATCTCCAGCGACCGGATGTTTCTTGGACCTCAACTAGTGTTGACTCTTTGAAGCTATTACTGATAACCCACTTAAGTAAGAAAGTATGGGCAATTAACAGCTTTAAGCCGTATAAGTCGGCTGGACCTGATGGCATTATTCCCGCGGATGTTCAGCAAGCTATTGCTTTGGCTCTACCTTGGCTGGAAATGGACTGAGGCAAACGTAATATTTATACCTAAGGCGGAAAAAAGGTCTCATTGCCATCTCAAACACCTAAAAGGTCTCATTGCCATCTCAAACACCTAAAAGGTCTCATTGCCATCCCAAATAGCTTAGACCTTTAAGAGTATGCTCTTTTCTATTAAAGATACTGGAAAGATAAATGGAAGCAATTAGAGGCTTTATTGAGCCGGTCAGGTGGTCGAAATTTCAACATGCGTACTGTAAAGGGAGACCGGTAGAAACCGCTCTACACTACCAGATTTGGCCTATTGAGAAATTCCTAGAATTGAAGGAATACTCCCTGGTAACCTTTCTGGTTATAGAGGGGCCTTCAACAACGTTAAACCGGTGGTAATAATTCAGGCTTTGTTGAGTCTGGGTGTGAATCGCTCGTTGGCTGGATGGTTACTGGACCTGAGGAGGAAAGGCTTTAGGGTAGATTCTTATGCGGATGACGTTGATGACGTGTCTTGCAAGCAAGCAGCACATGCGCAGCGCGCTTGGTTTTCTTTCAAAATGGACCAATGGTTGTGAACTAAATGTTAGTTCACGTAAAACTGAGGTGGTCCTCTTCTATAGGAAATACAAACTTCCTTAGATTGATCCTCTTACTTTAAATTATATATTAAATGACCTTTACTGCAGAAAACTTAGCTGAAAGCCTAATATTTTAGAAAGGGTAAAGAAAGCTACTATAGCGCTATATTCCTGTAAAATGTTACTGGAAAACGATGTAGTCTTGAACCCCTCATGGTATACTGGCTCTATACCTCAGTGATAAGGCCCACACTTTTATATGGGATTGTTATTTGGTGGCCAGCCTTAAACAGTATGGCCAACAAGAAGTTGCTGATGAAAATTCAGAAAACTTCCACCTTGTGTATTAGTGTTTCACTCAGGAACACCAACTCAAGCATTGGAGGTTCTTTTTCATCTCAAACGCCTGGATATTCTGGGCATTAAAATGGCACCGAGTATAGCTATAAGGCTCAAATCCATTTCTATGAGAACCTGTAATAATACAGGACACTCACCCATTTTGTGTAACAGAGACATCCCTTGTACCACCGATTACATGATTCCATTACCATCGTTTGAGGAAAGGTTTCGTACTGATATTCCTTCCAGAGAGGTCTGGCTGAGTGGAGATATTGAACCCTGAAGTTTTGAACTTCTTCACGGATGGTTCAGAAATGGAAGATAGGGATTGGTGTTTTCTGTGAGAAAGTAAATATGAACTATCATTTCGTCTCCCCGGCAATTGCACCGTTTTTCAGGCTGAATTAATCGTAATAATGGAGGCCATGAATTGGGTGGGTGTAATGTAGTATCTGTAAAGGACATTCGCATTTAAAACGCTATGATCTTCCTTACATCGAACGTAGCCTAGAGCTGTCTCTCATCTCTTAACGAGATGGCAGATCACTTCAGTATTGGTACCAGAGCAGTTCAGTGTTGTGGTGAATGTAAAGTCAGATGAACTCGCTCGTACCTCGTGTATTATAACTAGGCAGATTTGGCCAAAACTAGGTTAGGTAAGAACTGTGCAGCTGTTAACACTTCGGCGTCGCCATATTAGTATAGTCGTGTGGGTTGTAACATGGCACTGTCTCATAGATGGCTGATTTCAATAGGATGGACGTCAGGTGTATTCAACCCTTCGTTGTAAGCTTTGGATGGTTCAATGAGTAGAGTTGAGAACGATTATTTTTACGTGGTATGGGTACGGACAATTTTTGTGTCTGTGCCGGTTCTTAGGACAGCCACCGTAATCTAAGACCCTAGACAGACTGTGGTTTAATAAATCAGATTTAGCTAAACTAGTTTAAGTATTCTATGGAAAAACAAAGGGATTAGCTAAAATCGAGGTTGACACACTGCGATTAATCTCGAAAAATTCACTAAATCGGTTTTATTACATCGCAGTGTGTCTAGGGTATAACCTAACCTATTTAGCGACCATATACTTGTTAGAACTGGCAAGACTGTTCGAAGAAACTCAATCACTTGCCGCCGCTGCAAATCGCGATGATACACATATATGTTGATGATTTACTCAATTGCCGGTATGGCATTGCATAAATGCTGTGCAAATCAGCCTTGTATGTTAGAAGGTGCCCAGAATGAAAACAAGGAACAGTGCCTGCAGTTTGACGACGATCAATATGTCAAAATACTGGGATTTTATTGGCATTCATCGACGTTTTCAGAATTCTAGTTAATTCGGTTTTAGCATCATCAACACGAATCACCAAACGAAGCTTGATTGTAGAGGTAGCGACGATACCCGATCCGATTGGTTTAGTATCACCTGCAGTTATTATCGAAAAAATATTCGATAAACCCCTTTGAAGGAAACACCGAAATTCTCGTTTAGTCGTCAATTAATGCTAAAAATTCTTTTATAAGGCTAAACGCAATCTTGTGCTTAGTCCAAATTAAATGTTTTTCAATGGAATATCTTGGATTGCAACGAGATAAATTTAGAGTGCAAGATGCTTCGTTAAAATCGCTTTCACTGTTCATGGACGAAAACAAATTAATCAAAGTTGGCGGTTGACTACAATTTCTTCACGACACCCGATTCTTTTGCCGAAAATGCAATTCACTTACATGTTGGTCCGCAGACATTAGTTGCAGCAGCATGGGAAAATTATTGTTATTATACAGAGCAGAGCCAAGCCAAGATTATTACAACAACAAATGGCTTGTCTTCCCATAGAGAGGGTCAATCGAGACCACCATACTTTAAAATTGGAATTAATTAAGTTGGACCTTTTTTTGTACACCATAAAATTCGACCCAGTTCCATCAAAAACATACTTGCTTCTGATCTAACATCAACATCATTTATTGACGCATTCAAGCGATTCGTCCGAGTATTTTGCAAATTCGTATGGTCAGACAAAATTTCGTAGCTGCCAACTTACAGCTTAATGAATTATATAAACTTCTACCCAGCACTGAAACTACAGAACGAATTAATACTATTTTTAATGAAAATTAAATCATTTGGAAATTTGCACCACCAGGTAAGCAGCAGTAAAGTCAGCCAAAATCCATTTGCGACACATGATGGAAATGCAAATCTCATATATGAGGAATCCAATACTTATGAAGCAGGTGAGGCAGTACTCAACTCTCGTCCAATTATGCCAATCACAATTGATGGCAACATTGAGATATTAACCCTGGGTCATTTCCTAATTGGACGTCCACTAACGACAATCCCGGAACCAAAATGCAATAACGAACAAAACGTCAATGATTTAAAGCATTGGTAACTCATCCAGCATCTACAGTCAATTCTGCAAAACATGGTACAGCGATTATCTTCAGCGATTACACCATCGATACTACTAGCAAAACAAATCAATGAACTCAAATGAAGACACAATTTTAGTTATTAATGATGATAATCTCCCTAGTTTTTTTTTCTTTTTTTAGTATTTTGTTGAATGTTAATTAATTCATGTAATTTCTAATATGCAACCGGTGATTACACCTAGCTTCTCATCAAGCCGCGACGACTGGACTGATTATACCACAATTTTTATTCTATATATACAGAATGTACTGTGCGTTAAGTACTAGCGAATCATACTAATACAGATGATAAATTCTCTTACAATTTTTCTTCTTCACGATATTCACACAGCTCTATTTCTGTGTAAGCTAATTTTTCATTTTAGTTTTTTTATTAGCTTACACAGAAATAGAGCTGTGTGAATATCATGAAGAAGAAAAATTGTAAGAGAATTCATCTGTATTAGTATGATTCGCTGGTACTTGAACGCACAATACATTCTGAATCACGGTGTCCCTGAACCAAGTTTATATGGGTCAAAAAACCACTCTCGATTTCCCTTCGGCCATTGAAAGTTTCACCTTCGAGAAGTTCAAAAACGCAAAAATCAGCCAAATCCCCGGAGCCGTTTTAAAAAAAACACAATTTTAAGATTTTTTGCGCCAAAAATTAGAAAATTCGAAAAATCCGTTTTTTTTCTTTGGAATGCCTTAATTTACGTGACCCTAATTCCTTTGAAGTTTTCTCTAAAGCTGAAAATACATTTGAAATCGCGCCTAAAATTAAAATTGCATGAATAATCGAATGAAATCATTGGTTGCTTGATCACACATAAAGGTGCGTCTGTGTGCGTAAAGCGCGTATTTTCAAATCATTGTTTCAAAAATACACAGGAACCTAGAGGGGGTGTCAGGCAGTAGTCGACCAGTCAATTTCAAAATAAAACATTAGCTGCGAATCGTTTACTAATAAAGTTCAGGTACGGAGTGTCGTCCGAGCTATATTCTTTGTGTGGTGTACATTAATTTGTTGCTTGTGTAAAAAAATTCAAAATGCCGCGAAAGTCAAAAGACCATGCGCGAACTCATGAAGAGAACCGATCCGTAATCTGTGTGTTCTGTTTAAAGAAAAAGGACAAGATGTGGAATATTGTAGAAATATTGAAGAGTAGAATAAAAAATGTGGTAAATATTAATGTTGACGATAGTCGATATCCATCCGCTGTTTGTAGTACTTGCAAAATCGTTCTTTACAAATTCAGTAAACAAGGTTTCGGAGATAAACCCACGTTGTCTTTGCCGGACTATTCTGATTTCCCGGCGCTTCCATGTGCAACCAGATCTCAGGATAACATGCTTTGTGCGAGCTCAACCACGGAATATGATTCTCGGGAAAATGATTAAAAATAAAGTGGTTCATAGGAAATGTAAGAAATGCGGAGGAGAACTTGATACCAAGAATTTCTGCACTTCTTCAAAATGCGTTTCAACTCTGACCGACCTAATTAAAAATAATTTATCGTTAAAAGGAAAGGAACAATTGACATCGTCAATATTGAAAGACATTTTAGTTCCACCAGAAAACTCAACAATACAAGGACAGTTGTGTTTATCACAGAAAAGAGAGAAACGACTACCAGTGTTAGTGAATACAAACAATGTTGCCAGCAGTTCGGGAACACAATCACTCGCAGCAACCGATATTTTAAAAATCAGTACAGATTTAGGTCTGTCGACAAGAAAAACAAATTCGCTGACCGGATTTGAAATTCGATCTTGACGGTGGCGGCGGATTTTTGAAAATTTGTTTATCTATTCAATTCAAATTTGATGAAGCTAATGGTAATTCGGATACCAAGAAAGCGAGACAGCAATATCAAGATGGAGTACAAGCCAGGAAAATTAAGGATTCGGGTGCGAGGAAATTGATCATTCTTGGAATTATTTCTGATACGCAAGAAAACTACATGAATGTTCGTACTCTCTGGTCTTGTCTGAATTTGCAATGCATTAACACAATCATTGCTATGGATCTGAAACTAGCCAATATACCGCATCGAAAGACAATTTAAATGTGTGCGGAAATTACAGAACCATCGGTACCTGCCGTGAAAATTCAGAGGCCTTCAAAATTCCGGTAGTAAAAAAACTAATTCCAAGAATTTCCACAGTAACATCCACGAGCCTATATTTACAGGAAACCCAGACACGCTGATCATCGAAATAATCCCTCCACCTGAACTTCATCTGATGTTGGGAGTTGTAAACACCCTGTATAACCACATGCTGAAAGAATTCCAGCACAATGCCGAAGAATGGGCTAAGTCCTGCAATGTGTCCAAAGATTTCGTATATGGGGCTTCCGCTTTTGCTGGAAATGCCTGCAAAACTTTGTTAAACAGAATAGATATTCTTCGGGCAAAATGTACCATCCAATGTTTGAAGTATGTCAAATGTTTTAGTGACTTTTCAAATGTCGTGAATTCGTGTTTTTCCACTTTTCTTGACGAAAAATTTGAGGTTTATGTTTCGCAATTCAAAACAAGTTATCTAGACCTGGGAATCTCAACCACTCCGAAAGTTCATGCCGTTTTTTTTTCACGTGCCATATTTTTACCGCAAAATGGACTGTGGACTCGGTTACTATAGCGAACAAGCGATGGAGTCCGTTCATCACGACTTCAAAAATACATGGGGGTGAATTGCAAAGTAAATCGCACACATCCAGATAATAATACTAAACTACTGAGAGCTATACGGGAATATAACTCCCGTCATGTTTAAAGAATGATTTTTTTCCAATTTTTGGGTAATTCAAACAAAAAAACTTCAAATAAATTCCGTCATTTGATTTCGATATACATCTTTCCTCACCATCGATATATTTTCTATTCAACGGTCATTTTTTTAATAGATTTCATAATGAAGTTTCATCGATTTGTGAATAAAAATTCATTTTTTACAAGCTTATCATATGATTTTTTAATATTTCTAAAAGGCAAACACTTATTGGTATTCCAGTAGATGGCGTTTTACAAACAATTCAAGGCATTCATTCCAATATCGATCACGAAAAAAACTTGATTTTTATTGAAATTTAGTTCAAGCTGAGTGCTTTTTTTGTATTCCTAGAAGTTTTTGTTCGCATTCTTGTAAAAAAAAGAGCCATATGGAGAAAAATTGAAAATTCCAAAAAAAATTTTTTTTCGAATTTTCTCATTTTTGGTGCAAAAAATCTTAAAACTGTGTTTTTTTGAAAACGGCTCCGGGGATTTGGCTGATTTTTGCGTTTTTGAACTTCTCGAAGGTGAAACTTTCAATGGCCGAAGGGAAATCGAGAGTGGTTTTTTGGCCCCGTTAAACTTGGTTCAGGGACACCGTGGTATATATAGAATGTAAATTGTGGTATGATCAGTCCAGTCGCCGCGGCCTGATGAGGATTGAATTTTTCATAATCATAAGCTCATCAGTTCGAAACTGGATTGAATTCTCTTACAATCTTTGAAACATATAAAATTGATAATCTTCCACCACTTAAAAGGAAATTTGGAAAGATGACGATATGGTTCGTGTATCCACATAGTAAAATCTCAAGCAAATTTATTTTGTAATGGAAACAAAACAACAGTTTTTTAAATTTGAGATTAGATGTCAGGAGAAATTTTGTTTATATAATGTCGCGTAACAATATCGCTTCGTTTTTCTTAAATAAATTGGAGAAAATGACCCTTGAGTTCGCTTCGAGATGGTGTTATTACTCTTTAAATCAGATATCAGTTGCTAATTTTGTTTATTAATACCACACGCCATGTCAAACACGTCATGAATTGTCAGTGACACTGAGGTCTTCTCTAATGGACATGTAGACGTACCAAGCACATCACCAAGCGAATGACTCCAATGCTATTCATAAACCAATGTAGATTGTGAATGTAAATTAAAAATTTAGCTGCATAATTAATTAACGAAACTATCAGTATTAGTATCACATGAAATGGTACAAATAAAAAACAGTGCACTACATAGATACAAATAAATTGGCATATGTTAAAAAAAAATCCAGATTTTTCTTCGCATTAATTAACTAGTCCTGAATGCACAATAATTTCTAATTTAAAGCAATTGTCAATCTATAAAATTTAAATTGGTTGCTTCTTCGACTCCATACTTCCAAAAGTATTTTAAATTATTCTTTCATATATCTTACAAACTGCTATAAATAAATAATTTTTTACAAATTCTTAAGATTTTTAAATTCAAGTACATACAGAATTGATTCATAGTAATATACACATTCCCATTTCCTCTCGGAAGAGCGCTGGTATTTACAATTTCACAATTTAATAATGTCCATATGGCTTAGATTAACAAATCGATTGATTGTATCCGATTTGTATTCCTATTATACATTTCTAATCCAAGGTCTCTTTTGTTTGATCTTTTTTCAATTTTCCAATTTTCTAAACAAAGCCATTAATATTCAAATGAAAAAAAAAGTGAGAAAATTCCAGGGTTCAATTAATTTTTTATCCATTTTATTTAAAATCATTTTTATGCAAATTTAGAAACATCACACGCCACATTCGAGAATCCAGCAGAGACAACAAAATACTAAAAATATTAAATAAAATAGGATTATGTATGTATGTACATACAAATTTCTAATCTTTCTAAACATTTCTAACATACAACAAATTTTTTTTGCATTTTACTTTAAACAAAAAATGAAAATTCCATTTGTCTAATTAAACATACGCTAATAAAATTATTCAACACACATATAACAATTTTTCAATTGTGTAAGTACATTAAGTACATATATCTTTGTTTTTCAAGTATACACTATAAACTTTTATAATGATGTACGTAGGTTTTATGTACATATTTCTATTTGGTTTTAGTTATCAGTTGTCGGTAAATTTCTACATCTATAAAAAAAGATATGTTTGAGCAAAACAAAACAAAATAATTTGCTGGTAACACCAAGTTGGCACAGGGCTAAATGTGTTTGCCTAATAAAAATGAAACATCCTTACAAAACAATATCAAAGGAATTCTCGATTCAACAAAATCGATTTGTTTTTCAATTATGAAGGAAATTTCTCACATCATAAACATCTCCCAAGGGGGCTAAGTATTTGGGATATTTTTAAGATTATCAAATAACAACACCCGATATTCAATAAAGGTCTTGTTAAAAACAAAATTTTTTTCCTTTTTGTAAATTTCAAAAATCACAAATAGATTTGATTTGAGTTTAGTAAGGTTCAGCAGTTATAATCAAAATAAAATTTTTGTTTTGAATCACATAAGTAAGTAACATCATTAAGTTTTCGGCCGAAAACTTTGCATTAAGCAAATTTGTCAACTTTAACTTGTCAATATTTCTGAATCTTTTATCTTTGAATTTACATAAAAACGAATTTTACAGCCCAATTAATTTTGACCTGTTTGATAAGTAAACTTTAATTAATGAAATGATCGAAATTTTCTTTTACGACAAAACCAACTCGTAAAGTCCAATTGTTTACAATTGTAATGCAAACAACAAAGAAAAATGAATCAATATTTGTAAACAATTGGGATGAAGATTAAACAAACATAAAAATAAAAAAAATACTTCATGTGATTTCCGATTCTCAAGTCAATGTTCATTTGATATTCTAGATTTTAGTGACGTTCTTTTAGAAGTGTTCGAAAAAAAACCTAAATGCATAAGTTGTAGGTAGTCATCGCCCTCAAGTTTCTTCAAACTTTCTTTGCGACCCCGTGGTTCAGAGTTATTCGTTCAACTCATTAAGTTACATTTTTGCTGGTACTATTTCATTCACGATGTAATACAGGTATTTACAGAACCAAGCAGTTCTTTGTTTACCGCATTCAACGAATCCCGCGGGGGTGGGAGGGGCAACATGGCTCATATCGATAGGTGATGTTGCACCGATGCACATATGCATTTATTCGGAGCCGACAAGGATAAGTGGAGGGTAACGTAACGATATTGATCATCGTAACCATTTGGTATCAAGAGCGGAATTTGTTACTGAATTCAGATTAAATCCATCGAGGCTGCCGTTACAGGAAGAATACAAGTGCTGGAGAAATCTATTTCTGGACTATTTCTGTTTACGATTCCAACATATTCGATTCTTCAAAGTATAAGATTCATATTTGAATTGAAATTCGTTCTTATAAATCGTATTTACAAAATGCCCCCAGGAAAGTTCTACTGAAATACCAAACAATCTGCCAACAGGGCGGTTCAAAACCCATCTGAAAGGAACTAACAATTGCGAACAAAAGAAACAGTTCAATGCTTTAATTCTAGGGTCACAAGCGTAGACAGCAAATATATTTCAAAGAATCCTGAGGGAAATGGAGCTAAGGTACGGACATCCCATGCCCACAAATCAGGTTATATTTGATTTAAATCAGGTTTAAATCAATTGCATTTTTTTCCAAATTATTGATTTAAATCAAAATTTTAAAATAATTAGCATTTACGACATAATCACAAAAGTAAATTTATGCCCGCACATAAAGACATTTTTGGTGACAATTACATGTAGTACATAAATCAATTCAGTATATATGTAACTTGGAGAATGAATTCACGTTAAAATGTATACCAGTTCATTTCATGATCGCATTCGCCCATGCAAGAGAAGATCATTAAAAAATGAATGGCGGGAACCATTCGCCCATACTAATTGCCCAGAATAAATAAGAGATTCTGTTTTGTTCTTCGCCTTACATTTTACAATTTTGAATTTTGAGCCAAAATTTAAAATGGAAAATCTTACCTTCGCCAAATCCAAAGATCGGATTTTTATCGTAAATTATTTTTTCCGAGCTCCAAAATCAAGCAAATCAAAATTTTCTGGTGCCTAGGGTAAAAAGCCGACCTAGTGAATCAATCATGAATGATTTGATTGGTTAAGAAGCTCCGGAAAAAAATACTTATTGCTTCTGTAAATTCTGTGATTTATTAAGAAATAAGTTGGGTGTAGAAAAGGTGGCAAAACTATCTTTTTTGACTAAGTAAAGAAATAGGTTAGGTTAGGTTAGGTTGGAGTGGCTGCTTAGGAACACTTAGACCGATGACGGTCCATTGTGATACCACATAATATATCCCCTTTACCCCTCTTGGAACCATTACGTAGTGTAAGACGTCCCGCATACCATACGTAGTGTAAGACGTTCCGCACTTTAATGTTTTCGAGACCCGAGAGGCAGTCCATCCTGAACTTACCCAAGTGTTTATGCCTTTTGAGTGCCAATGCTGGACAGGAGCAAAGGAAGTGGACCAACGTCTCTTCCTCCTCTTCGTCCAAGCAGCTTCTGCAGAAGTCATTTGCCTCCAGACCCAGTCTACTTGCATGTTCTCCAAAAAGGCAGTGTTCCGTGAGAATTCCTACGACCGTTCTTAATTCAAGTCTGCGTAGGGATATTAATGCCCTAGTGCGCCCCAAGTCCAGCTTTGGCCAAACTTATCTTGCAACTCTACAGGTGAGGGTGTTAGACCACCTTTCCCCCGCTGAGGATAGCGCCTGCTTCCCAAGTGCTTGTCTCAGCGCTGATAGGTTTCCCCAGACTTGCCCCCATGACGCCCGAGTGACCTGGGACCCAGATTACCTGGATATTGAAATGCTCACCCATCTCATTTAGAGATGAGTGGCAACTCAACGCTACCCGTGACGCCAAAGACACCGATTCTAACGACCGGATCGCCGCTTGATTGTCCACATAGATTGCGATATCATCTGAGGATACCACATTATGCTTCAACCACATCATGATTTCCTCAATTGCTGCAACTTCAGCTTGGTACACGCTGCAGTAATCAGGGAGACGAATAGAAATGTTTACATTTAATTTGTCACAGAATACTCCAGCTCCCACTTTGCCGTCTAGCTTGGAGCCATCTGTGAAGATTCGGTTTCCGATACCGGTCTATCCCTCCAGGATTCCCTTGAAGGGAAGGAGGTCCGAAATCGCTTCTCGAAGCGTAGAGTAGGTTTAATGTAGTCAAGATTCGCCAGCTCATCCTTCAACGATCTAACGATGGTAGAGTGTCCTGTACTAAGACACCTCCACTGAGAGACGGCTGCAAGTCGTACAGCCGTATTTGCCACCATCTGTTTGCCAAAAATGTCGACCGGAAGAAGGTGCAACATAACCTCTAAGGCACTTGTCGGAGTCGACCTCAATGCCCCGCTAACAAGCATACAGGCTGTTCTTTGCACCCTCTCAATCCTACTTTTATAAGTTACAAGTAAAGAAACAAACGTGATAAAATTTTCATTTAAATCTACGGCTTAGAGGCCAAAATCGACCGCTAATGCGTCTCTACTTTCGAACCTTTCAAACCATTTTTAAAGGCATTGGTGAACGATGGTTAACGAATTCTTTTACACACAATGATTTTAATGTCTGTCGAAGCGTAGAAGAAAATGTTGGTTAGCGGCGAAAATCGAACTTCGAGGATCTTCGTGGTAAGCAATTTTCTTAAACAAAGTAATTGACATCAGTTTGTGTTCTACGTCTTTATATAACTCGACATCTTGCGATTCGTAGTCTACATCTATAGTTGATTCAGATTTTAATTGAAAAGTGACGAGTGATATTTTCACTTCTGATCTTAGGTGTATCTCTTTTTCTATTAAACTTAGAAGACGACCATTTAAACTATACCGTAACCATACCGTAACAGGAAATTAACCGACTGGAATCTTTTCCCGCCAAAAAATCTAAACTTCAGATTGATTGGGTTAGCTTTTAAGTGGCTCATACGATTATAGAAGAAGTTTCGGATACGCTTACAGAACTTCATGGATTCATTTCTGTGAGGAAATTAAGTCTTTTTGCAGTAGCTAGACTTAATAAAATTTGTAGACTTCTTTCTTTCTATTAAACGGATTATTTAAATTGTTAAGTAAATCGAATCTAACCTAAAATCTGGCATTGTTGAGTCGGAGCTGGATGTCTTTTCCGCTTCTATCAAAGTTACCAAAGGATGTTCACAGTATGAAGTGGTCCCAAGCTATGCTAATGATGTTACAGTTTCAGGTAAATTCCTAAATGTCTTATCCATCTTAACGGAACAAGCATTACTTACTTGTAATGGAGGCATAGTATATTGAGAAAGATTTACACGTCAACCCGTCTAAAACTAATTTTGTTGGCTTTACCTCATGTAGGACTATTGAAGCTCTATCCGTTTCCTTCTCTTTTTTGAAAAAACGATAACTAGATCCGAGCAAGTAAAGCATATTGGTGTAATATTTCCAGGAATTTTCACCTTAATTGTAAAATTTAAAAAGATACAGCCATTTTTTGGAAGTGTTAAAGAACTTTTGAGAAATCCTAGTGCTTGAGTCCCAAAATGTTACTATTTATTTATAAATCGCTGGTTTTACCAATGCTCTCATATGCAGCCGTTGTTTGGTGGCCTGTTATCAAATTAAAGGCTTTCTAAATCAAAAGATGGACTACAAAATATTGCCTTTAGATTTATTACTGGAACAATGTCTATCGTTCTAGTCAGGGATGACATGTTCTAGCATCACTATTTTCGATATTCGATAGGCTCTGTTTGATTCATCGTGCTATTTCTTCTCCACATCACCAAATTTTTTTTTTTCGATACGGTACCGATTACGAAGAAATTAGATAGTATAGAAATATACAGTGCGCGCAATTCGTTTAGCCCATTCTAATTTTTAGTTATTATTTTTGAATTATTAATCCCTTAGAGGTATATATACAGGAACGGTCTTCTAGCAATGATCGGCCAGCGGTCACCCACAACACAAAACAAGAGACTGTGATTTCACGTCATCGAATCCCAATTTGAGCCGAGGCTCAAAAATCGGACGACGACGACGAACTGAAAAATTTTCGCGAAATGGCCTCGGATTAACGTCTTTTTCGATTCGAACCGGAAAAATTAGCCCTTACATTCCTCCCAGCTGCATGAAAACGGTGTTCGAGGCTATACACAACCTGGCACATCCAGGTGTACAATCCTCAATAAAACCACTAAAACAACAGTTTGTATGGAACGGAGAAAAAAAGATGTTAAACGAATGGGACAATCAATTCGACATTTTCGATTTACATTCAATTTTTTTGTTACAAGTACAAACGGCAATAAGTCAGTGGATATTAAGTGTTTTAAATGTAAGACAAAAGGGCACTACGCATCAAAGTGTCCAAACGTAAAACGAGGCGCCTGTTTCATTTGTCAATCGAGCGAGCACATCACCAGTAACTGTCCTGGAAGGCAAGAACAATCAGGACAAAAACCAAATAATGCAGAAACCACGTCCAAATCTGGTGCTGTGATTCACGTTAATAACAAGCACGATACCAATACGCACGCAAAGTATTT
The DNA here is from genome assembly GCA_958295665.1 of Tipula vernalis. NCBI lineage: Eukaryota > Metazoa > Arthropoda > Insecta > Diptera > Tipulidae > Tipula > Tipula vernalis. The sequence continues at coordinate 137,705,684 of OY282559.1, forward strand.
TAAAGACGGATTGCTGGACGGGCATCTTGTTCGATGCTATGTTGATTTGGGCAGTGGTTACACATTGTTAAGACAAACATTGGCTGATCATTTGTAAATAAGGTACGATTCACCGGACGTCAAAGAAGTTAAAGGATATTGAGGAGGATATGTGAAGGTAATGGGATGTGCCAAGTGTTCACTAGAAATAGATTACGTTTGCTTAGAGAATGTTGATATTTATATCGTGCCGGATAAAGTACAATCAATTGATTTGTTGGTCGGACACCAATTCACCGAGAGAAGTAATATCCGAATTATTAGTGATAACAGTGGTCTAACGATTTCGAAAATAGACAATGATCTCGTAGCACCAACGGTAAAGAGTACTGTGTAGGCGAAGAACGCAGCAGTAATACCAAATAATTTTGTTGCACATGTTGCAGTAAACTGCCAACTGAAAAATGAGGAAGTTTGCATTGAAGGCAGTGTTAAGAAAAGTGGCGAAGTAATTCCTCGCTGTTTGGTGCGAACAAACGAAAATGGCGATGCGATGTTACCAATTTTGAATTTATCAGAGGGTGGAATACGACTGAAAGAAAACGAATTAATCGCAAGGGAAGAATCATGCAGTCCGAGCGAAGAGCAGTTACGGCCAATTGAGAAGAACGAAGAGCCGATTCAAATGGTTGAGATTCAAACGCAATTACAGGGTGAAGATGCGAACCGACTTCACATAATGCTAAATGAGCATAGGAATTTGATCGCGCGCAACTTAAAGCAGGTGGGCTTGACTAATATGACTAGTTTCAAAATAGATCTCGTTAGTGATAAGCCAGTATATTATCGACCATGTAGGCTTGCCCCTATTGAGCGAGAAAAAGTTAAAGAAATCATCGAGGAATTAAAGGAGGCTGATATAGTGCGCAAAAAGAGTGGTGAGATTAGAATGTGCGTCGATTACCGGGCATTGAATCGAATATCGAAAAAGGATCATTTTCCTCTCCCACTCATAGATGATCAGCTGGATCGATTGCGTGATCATTGTTATTTCACAAGTTTGGATCTGCATAGTGGGTATTATTAAATCCCCGTCGCAAAGGAAACTCGACCAATCACCGCCATAGTTATGCCGCGAATGACGTTAGGTTTTAGTAATAGTCCAGCTGTTTTTCAACGGTTGATTAATCAAATTCTGGGGAATTTCCGATACAGCATCGCAATGGCATACCTAGATGATATCATCATACCGTCTAAATCAGTGGCAGAAGGTTTTACCAATTTGGAGATAATCCTGAATTTAATTCAAAGATTCGGGTTAACACTAAACCTGAGTAAGTGCAGATTCTTCTTCAGAAAAATTGAGTACCTAGGGTTCGAGATTACGTTCAATTCAATAGAACCAGGTACTTCAAAAGTGAAAGCAGTGCAAAGTTTCCCGACGCCGAAAGATGTACGTGCAGTTAGAGGTTTCTATGGCCTATCAAGTTATTTTCATCGATTTATTAAAGATTTCGCAATTCTGACGAGGCCGTTATCCGAACTATTGGGCAAAAATGTACAGTTTGTTTGGGGAAATGAACAGGAAGTCGCATTCAACACGATTAAACGGGTGTTAACTGAGAAACCAGTGTTAACCATATTTAAACCTGATGCGGAAACGGAAGTGCATACGGATGCAAGTGCTTTGGGCGTTGCCGCTGTTTTATACCAGCGTCAAAAAAGTGGATTCCTAAAGCCTGTTAGTTATTTTAGTCGGAAGACCTCTAAAGGAGAAAGCCGATACTCCGCTATTGAACTCGAGGCGTTAGCGATTGTAGTTGGACTCGTCGAAAAATTTCGCGTATACCTACTAGGAAAATAATTTGTGATCAGAACTGACTGTAACAGTCTCAAACTTCTTGCAAACAAGAGGGAAATGAATCCAAGAATTGCTAGATGGTTCCTAAGAATTGCAGAGTTTGATTATAAAATCGAATACGTGCAGGGGAAAATCAATTTAGTAGCTGATCCTCTTAGCAGGAATCCAAGCGATGACCAAGGAGAGCTAGATGCAGATGATATATTTGTTTTAGGAATAGAAAGTGCAACCAATTGGGTTGCTGCAATGCAACGTGGTGATAAGAACATTATGAATATTCGTGACGAACTGGAAAAAGGAAATCCCGAAGTGCATGAACGATTTACGATGTATAAATGCCGAGTATACAACATGCTCCGGAAGAGTTAGTTTATGATCTAGTGAGAGATGCACACGAATCCGTTTGTCATATGGAAATTGATAAAACACTGCTGAAATTAAAGGAAAATTTCTACTTTCCGAAAATGCGGAAAATTGTCACAGAATACACCAATAGGTGCTTGAAATGTTTATATTTCAAGAAGCAGACGGGGAAAAAACCAGGATTTTTGCATCCATTAGACAAGGGAGATAGGCCTTTCGTGACCGTCCACCTGGATCACATCGGACCATATCCAACTTCCACCAAAGGTAACAAATACGTGGCATCAATGATCGACGCGTTCAGTAAATATGTAGTTCTGTATGCCGTCCCCTATGTTGGAGTGGAATCTACACTAAAACTTGTCCAACATTTTATTTCACATTACGGAAAGCCCGTAAGATTGATAATTGATAGGGGTGCTGCGTTTATTTCGGGAAAGTTTGGTGAGTTTTGCGTAACTCATAATATTGTACATTCGAAAATTGCTAGTGCGTGTGCACGGGCTAATGGTCAAGTGGAACGCTTGGCAATATTATCCGAAGAAGAAAGCGGGACTGGGGCATCAAATTGGTTGAGGTACAATTTGCCATAAACAACGCAGAGTATCGTATCACAAAAACAACGCCGTCCAGAATAATATTCAGATACGAAGGGAGATACTTTAAGCAAAATCAACTCATAGATGAAATCATCGTTGCTAATGAAGACAATGGAATTGAACGAGAAGTACAAGACGTGGAAAGTTTGTTGGAGAAAAATAGAAAAGTTAGGTCCAAGCAATTTAACAAACATCGTCGAACAGCTCCGAAGCTAAATCCCAAGGACTTGGTAATGGTAAAAAGTAGAGCACCTGCGACAGGGGAGAGTCGTAAATTGGCTTATCAGTATCGTGGACCTTATGAGATCGTTAAATATATTGGCAATGATCGTTATTTAGTGCAGGATGTGGACGGCGAACAACAGTCTGTTCGCATATACAAGGGTATATTATCCATTGATCGATTGAAGCTGGTAAAAAGGGTGAAGGCAACCGATTGTTAAAAAAAAAAGTTTGCCGTATTTCGAGCCTTTGCTACATTATTTTATTTTTGTTTTGTTTGTTGCTTAATAGCTAGTTTTAATATTATTTGACGTAAATTGTCGAGGACGACAATAGGGTAGGATGGCCGAAATTGTGGCAATTTTAAATTGTGAATTTAAGTTTAAATGAAAGCCTTGTGTATACAGGGACAGTTATGCTGTCGTATTGGTGTGGCAAACCTCGTTTAACGAACGTATTGTGTCCCTGAACCGTTCGTTAAACGAGGTTTCGTTGTGCGAGGTAAATAATTTTACGTGCTATTTTTGGCGAAAAAATATATGGTATGGTTTTTAAAACTTTACCATTTATGTACATAAACTGTACTTATAATAATATTCGAGGTTTGAAGTTCGTAATACGAGATTTTACAACAATTTTGGATGTTCGTTAATTCGAAGATTCGTTATTCGAGGGTTCGTTAAACGAGGTTTACCTGTATATGGCCAGGGTTAGTGATGTAAACGGTAATATTCCCGATGGTAATATTACCAGTACAATTGGTAATTTTTGGTAATATTACCCGAAGTGGTGTTACTGTGGCAATATCGGTAAAATAAATTAAAAACGTTTTTTCCAGACAATTCAACTACTCTAAATGCAAAAAGAATTGTGACACCACTGGATTATACTTCCTTTTCCATTTACTTGTTCAGTTGGCAAACACGTAATAGTTTATTTATTTATTGGTTTACATAAATTTTAAGACACCTCATTTTGAGCCTGGGCTCATTTGCAATGGGTTGTCAGAACAAAACAGGGAGTTAACGGCATAATAATATCAGTTCAGCTCTTAATTGCATATTTAAAAATCGCTTATCGGTCTTCTTAAAGAGCGTATACAAATTTTCCAGTATGTGCTAAAATTCAGCCAGTTTAGATTATCCTCCAAAAGGTTCCGCCATTTCAGGAAATATACCTCAATTCGCCGGGATAGATACATATACTGCGAATTTAAAATAGAGCTGAAATCTGACCCTGAATATGATGCATCGCTCTATGTGGAAAAAACACCAATCACTATTTTAACTAGAAAAGTGGCTGCAACGTCTTAGTCGATGAAAAGCTGTAGTATGCTGAAAGTTCGTTGACAACATGAGACCAAAGAGCACCAGATAGTCGACGAGCTATTAGCTCGAGCAATTTTCGTTTCTGGTGCTCCACTACGATGGACCTCTTCAGTAATTTCCTTTCAAGTTCTCCTTTCTTGTTTCGGATATGCTCTGAAGGCACTTATGAAGGCATCTATGATCTCCTAAGCGAATCGTTTTGAATAAAAGTTGAAACTGTTCACTGTGTACTTCACTACGATTGCTAAAAAGCTGTCTTTTTTTTTCTTGAGAGTTTACAGTTTTGACTAAAGTGGTGGACTGTTTTGTTAATATAAAACAAACTTTTGCACAAAATAAATGTGCCAATTACGAAGAACTTATAAGTATTCTTAAATCACGGGGCTGAAAAATGCTTAAAACCGCTACAATATGCCGCAAATTTGCTTGAACCAGCTATTCGAGTTTATATTTTAGTCTTTGCACTAAGTACAAGTTTGTGAACAGCAAACCATTCACTCAAAAAATTAAAATCTGTATTAATACAAAAGACAGCCGTCGAGTAGTTGCAGCAATCATAAGCAAATGCCATCATAATATCTGCATCTGCAACAACTATGCCAAAAAAAATTTGTTTAAAAATAGAATTGACATAAACATGAAACAATATGGGCCCCAGAACGGAACCTTGAGGCACACCTACATTAAGTTCAACAGTGCGACCGATCTTCCAGAAACGACTTAAGCCACTCATACAAGCAACCTCTAAATCCAATGTGCCAAAGTTTATCTAAAAGAATCCGGTTGTCCACCATATCAGCTGATGTATGAGAATTATTAAGTCCTTCGTGTAGCGGATTCATTAAATTAAGAAGAGCATCTTCTGAAGACCAGTTCTGAACCCAAATCGATAAGAACTAAGATAATTAAAAGAGTTTATGTAGTCAATAAAACGGGATTTTATGATAATTGCGAGATGATAAGAGCGGAATGACCGTCGCGGTTTTTAATGCTTGCGGAAAGATACCGATTAAATCCGATTAAATAGTTCGCACAAAATATCAACAATGTTGTAATTAATTTCTTTTAAGATGGCACAGCTTAGGCCAATATTATCGGTCGCAAATTTGGATTCCAAAGAATTTATAAAAAAAAAAAAATTCTGTCAACGTGATTGGCCGGAAGAAACAATTTCTATTGGAAGGATTATCTAAAATCATAGTCTGCTGCATCATCGAGAGCTGCAACGGAAAGCACGTTCTGTACTTATGCTTTTATACACATATCTCAACACGTAATCCATAGACTGTTGAGGGTACTGGAAAACTAACGTACATTTTGCATAACTTTAACCTGACCTGGTCGAATGTAATTAATAAGTGTGGATAACGAAGATGCAGTTATTCCTGAGTAATCAAATACTAATTATTGTTATTAAATGAAGCTGCACATTATTATTCGCTTGGATGACTTGGAGGAATGATAAATGCGTCGGCAGGATGACCTCATATTTATATACAAATTTATTATTTACTGTTGGCGTTGAAGATGACCTTGGCGTCCTTTGACGTCTACGACCGATGAACACCACGTCAAGAAAGTCAAGGATTTGGTGCTCAAAAATTAATTAGAGATCTTGTTGACATCAACACAAATTTGGGGAGACAACTCTTGGTTTTTGCATCACTATAATGCACCGTCTGTATGTGACTAATAATTCGACCCATATATTTTCGCAACCGCCATTCGCCTTATTTAGCTCCGCCTGACTTCTGGCTATTCCCGAAACTCTAAAAAGCGCTCCGGGGACATTGTTCTGACATCGGGTTCAAGCCGAAACGAAGAAAATTTTGCAGGCCATTCCGGAAATCGATTTTCTATTTCGGACTATTTTTTGATCACAGTGTTATGTTTAAATACAGATCAAGTGGCTGTCCTCTCCAACATTTTATTAGTGTTCTTTGGTACAAATTGGAATCAAAATTTTGAATAAAAAGTGTGTTACGTATGTCGTAATCGAATTTTAAACTTTGTGTCTAGGATAAATATTGAATTGAATTAGGAAGTTGACTGATAGATGTCACTTTAAAATGTTAAATGAAAAAGAAAGAAAAAGAATTGTGATGAATTGGTAGTAGTCAAGCGTCAAGGGTGGACGTATAAAATAAAATAAAAAGTAAAAAAATAAAAAGTGGAATAACGAAGAGCTGTTTTTTTTGTGCCCCATTTTAATGTAAATTCAGAAGTGGGATATTAACTCGTGTAGTAGTAAATTGTTTTGATTAAATAGGATTGTGCAATTATTTTGTGGAATAATTGGTTGTGAAAGTTTTGGAGAACTTTCCAACACGAAGTTTCTATTTTTTTTCCTTATCTAAAAATAAAAATATTTTTGAAAATGGGAAATGACGATGAGGCAGCAGGCGCAGAGGAAGTGAACAAATTATCTATTAATGTTATACAGCGACCAGAAGAGATTCCCGGTGATTCAGAAAGTGGGTCGAGAAATAATTTAAGCAAAATTAAGGAAACGTGCAGTGACGATGAGGTTAGTTTTCGCTACCAAACTCAACGTGCCTCGTATAAAGGGTACACACAAATTGTAGAAGTGTTACTATCATTCAACGGGATCGATCCGATGCAAAGCGTGGAAGAATGGATAGACAAAATTGAAGAGTTTGGAGTTATGTACGAGTGGGACGAGGTAACAATGCGTCATTATGGGTTGTTGAAGATGGCAGACGTAGCTAAAGAATGGCGGGAGAGTGTACAAAATGTAAATCGTAGCTGGGCAGAATGGAGATTGTTGTTATTGGAAAATTTTCCATCAACAGATAGTGTGGTGCAACGAAGGCGTGCAGCCGAAAACTTTAAACGAAACAATATGGAAATACAACGGTATTATTTCAAAAAGTTAGCACTATGTAACAAGGCTAAAATGCATAACGAGGAATCGAGTTGATTGTTGAAGGTTTATCAGATACGCGGATAAATAGTTTTTTGGGCCCGTTACGCAGATATAAAACTCCGGCGCAATTATTGAGCGACCTGAAAGAAGCTGATCGCGTGGTTGCTTCGTATAAGTCAAACATAACCAATGGAATGGCGAAATAAAGATAAACCGGTAGAAATTAATAAAGAAAATTCGCGAACCGAATCCAACAAAATAACATGCTTTGTATGCAGCGAGAGAGGACATTTTGCGAGGCAGTGCCCTAAGAAAAAGAAACCGGAAGTATTAAAAACGGGAGCACAGAATTCCAATACACACGCGAAGTATATGAAGACAGCGTATATTTTGGACAGACCGATAAAGTGTTATGTCGATTTGGGAAGCAGTGTTACGTTAATCCGCGAAAGTGATGCCAAACAATTAGACATCACTTTGAGAATGGATTCCCACCTGCTGTAGGCTATGGTGGTGGAAAAGTGGTACCTTGCGGTATATTTAATTGTACTTTGAAAATTGAAGGAGTTGAATCGAGGTGTGAAGTGAAGGTGGTGCCAGATGAATCACAAGGATTTCCGTTGTTGGTAGGCCACCAGTTCACAGAGCAGCCGCATATTAAAATCATTAGTGATAAAAAGGGCTACATATAGTCAACATTGGTTGTCAACTCGATGCGGAGTTGAGCGAAACGAATGTCAAAAGTGATATATGGGCACTCGAAGATACCATAATAGAAAAAGATGCAGTGATGTTTCTGAAAGTGCAAGCGGATCAACCTAATACGGAGTGGTTGGTAGAAGGTGGCATTCGACAGAATGGAGAGGTTATACCGAGATGTTTAGTGAAAAGCGATGACCAAGGACAAGCGGTATTGCCATATGTCAATTTGACGGAAGCCGATATTATCACACGTATTTTACCCGTGTTACCGGTAATATTGCCGGTAACAATACCATATTTAAAAATATCGGAAAGTTTACAACACTAGCCAGGGTATTGCAAAAACTCAACACGGAGCGGCGTGACAATCAGAAAAAGGGAGTACAGAGAAAAAGATCAAGGAAAACGAGGTACACGCAAGACGCAAAATTTAACAAAATAAAATCTAAAATAATTGTGACCACCGGAGTTTGAATTATTGAAGTTTGGTTGTGCGGACATAGTGGAAGACTAGTTGGCGAATATTGTTGATAATTTTGGTGAAACACTCCTACTTAAATATTTGCAAACATTTTCTTTTTAGTAGACCACCTAAAATAAATTTGTTTCTTGTTAAGACAGGCATTACCTTGACCTTCAAATATTTTCTTATCTAAGATGTAAATACTTGAAGACATTAATTAGTTATCAAGTAAAAATCTTGGAAAATTCAATTTTAATAGTATTTACTTCTTTTTATTCACATCACCCAATTGTTTTGCAAGCTAAGCTGCCCCCTAATTGAAACCAATTTGGTCCCGGTTCAAAACTCTGACCAAACACACACAAAAACAAATCATATAAATTTTGGGTTAGGAAAAAAACAAAACATAACAAAAAAAAAAAAAAAAAAAAGAATGGGATATCAACAGAGACGAGAGAGAAATAAAAAAAAAAAAACAAAAAATGAGATGCTGTGTGACCCTGTCCTTGTTTTGTGTTAATTAAAAAAATAAAAAATAAAAATCGAATAAGCCAATGAATACGGAATTTACTTAATTATATATTTTGGTTTTAGGGATTATGGTTAATTATATGATGTTTAATAAAAAAAATAATTAATTAATTTTTATGCATATTTTCACAATTTTTGTACAAAATAAATAAACGTAAAAAAAAAAATTTCCAATAAGAGAATTTTATTTGAAATTTTGCGCTATAACATAATATAGTTGTCTCTTTTATTTTATTTTTTTTATTTCATCGATTTTCATTTTTTTAATATGGCGATTTATTTTTTGTTTAGTTGGTTTGTTGTTAATCAAATAAAAAATTTGTTTTTTTTTTATTAAATAATATAATTAATAAGTAATTAACATAAATAATTAATATAAAAACATAAAAATAATATAAAACAAAAATGATAACGAAATGAAAACATACCACGTTCCCTACGGTATTGATTGGAATTCTCCATGGATCTACTGTATTAGCTAACGGCATATTTTTTATCTTAACATAAATAATTTTCTTTTCTTTTATTCAATAAATTCACAAACAATATAACATTTAATTATAACTTAGGATTAGAGAACTAGATACACTTTATATAATATTTTTTTTTAAATCACATACACAAAACAAAATTCACTGTTTCTCACGAATTACAACACTTTAAATTTACAACTTATCAATTTCACAACTGTACCGAACGACGACAAAAAATTAACTAAGGTCGAATTTAGAAAATAACTCGGTATTTTGCGTTTGTTTTGAAGATAGAGTGAATAGCTTGTATAAATATGCCGGCCATTAGAAGAGATAAGATTATATAATTATGATGGGAGGTTTACAATATGTGCGTGAAACAAGTTGCATTGAATTCTTATCACAGACGACGAAAGTAGCTTATTCAGCAAGGTTAATTAAGCGAAATGCAAATTATCCGGGACTTAAACCAATGACCTTGGTATATTCTTTTATCGAAAGACTTATTACCGACAACGACAAGTTAATTTATCATTGCGACAAATCATATTTCGATCAAACACCTTATCAAAACTTATTTAGCGAACATTCGAACCACAAGCGCTCAATAAAATAAAAATTTCTCATATGTTAAATGAATTTTATTAGTTTCCAGTATAAAAAAAAAATGCCTAATCTTCTATAGTCACTTCCACCTCCTTGGCCTGTTTCTTCTTCTTCATGCGTTCCGCCTTTTTCTCATCCTTACTCTTTTTCAAACCCTTAACCTTACGCGTCTGTATACTCTTAATATTCTGCTTACCAACATGAACCTGTCCATGCTTATTGCCCAAACCATCTCGTGAAATATTCTTCTTCTTAACAATCTTAAGTATTTTCGGTTGTTTGGTGGCTTGCTTATATAAATCGGTTGAACCGATTTTAGTTCGCCGCACCGATAAATCAATTGCCGGCCCAATTTCAGACAATTCAATACGCGGTGTTTTTAGTCCACTCTTCTTCAGCAATATTTTATATGATCGCATTAAAATTTGTAAATCTTCTGTGATTGTAAATGAGAGTACATGTTCGATACCCTGAAGGCGTATCCGTTCGACTTTTTCGCGATGGAATGCATCAATGAATAGCGATTTGAGACGACGTAATTCTTCCGTTTGTTTCCATTTCGGCCCATTAAATACCAAACACGGTTTAACGCATGTCCCAATTTTTTCATTATCAAAATCCGTAAGCGATTTATAGTGATTGATGCCAAGTTCGACCATATCGAGTAGTTCTAATTCGTAGGTGCGGCCAATAATTAAATCGTTGGGACGTTTTTTAGTCGAACAGCCAAACATAAACAGAGAACAATCATTTTTCTGCGATAAGCTGGAATATATAATACACATTAATATACAACATTTTTATAGGATTAATAATAATGAGTGAGTACTCACTGTTCAAGTGATGTTACATCTTCAAATGGTAAAATATCATTGTTTCGGGTCAAAACTTTACATAACGGTTTCTTAAGTTGATATAAATCTTTAAGGGCTGTTTTAACATCACCGGAGCATTTGCGGCCTTGGATAAAGAGCGTATTTTTAGCATTCTCTATCGTTTTGGGTTCACGATCCAACAGAATTTTCTTTCCCTTACGTGTGGTCGGTTTTCTGTAAATAAATGTATAATTGAAAATTTTTTGTGCACAATTAGTTTATAATTTACATTATAATTACTTAATTCTTAATAGAGACATATTTTCTTTTAATTTTTCACAATTATGTCAATAACACGGAATAAACTACAAACACGCGGTCTTTAAGCAAATGTCAAAACAAAATTGACAGTATATAAAAAAATGTAATAGAATTTTGGATGATAATTTAATGTACTAGAACGTTTAGTACTTAGATTTTAGTACTTGAAAGGCTGTTTTATGTATAAGTTAACAATAACATGTGTAACCATTTTGAGAATATTTTCGTGATATTATTAAACGAACTAAAAGGGAGGCCCACATGTTGGTTTACGGCTGTCGAAATGTCAAAATTTAAATATTACTTTGGTGAATCGGTTAAATTAACAAAAAAATCAAATTAACTGATTAGAAAGAAATTACTTTTCATTAAAATTGTTAAATTTATAAAATGAATCATTTATTTAACTTACATAAATTCTACGCCTATACTAGACATCTACTATATTACCAACTAGGACTATTTAGCTTACATGAAGGAAGAGTTTCTTCGACTTACTATCATTTTTCGAATAGACGGAAATTGAGCGTTGGGCGGTTTATTAAATATGGCCTTGCAGGACTAAGCACAACGTGTACACCGTGCGATGTTGTTGTTCCGAAATGTGCTGGTAAGCAGTATACATTTTGAGTGTTTTAGCAGTTATGGGAAGAAAAACTTGTACAGCACCTGTTGGTTGTTAAACAAATTGTTTTATGTATTCAAACTTAAAATGTATAATTTTTAGGGAAACTGTTTGAAAGAATTTCAATAACTAGCAAAAAAATAAGTTCCTAAGGAGTCATTACAAATCAACTCATTCAAGGCCTAACAAATTGCGCTTAAGGGTGAAGTTAGGGACACCGATTTCAGTTTTAGGCAACATATCAAAAAAAAACTACAAGTAGCAATCACGAAAGAATATCAAGAGGAAACCACAGACATGTAAGCAAACAATAATTTAAACCATTGCAAGAATATGAATTGAGATTCCAAATGTTTTCATGGGACATGGGAAATCTTCAACTCCAAAATCTCCGCCTCACAGATAGAAACTGGAACATGGAAAAAATTATAACGCTGTCCACAATTAATTGGCGAAATAATTTTCTTAAAAATGGAAACCTATTGAACTCGGTCATACCACAACTATACAGAAGACTAGGTAGCTTTGTTGAACACAGGACGTTCCCGGGACTATGTTGGCCAAAACCATGATCTGATCAACGCAGTTGAACGTCAACATCAATTTAGCTTTCATTCAAAGAAGCCAATAACCGATCAAACTAAATTTTAAACACTCCGAGATGCCCGGACCGCCCAGTCAGTACACATGTTGATAATTGTTGTGACCTTCACATTATGTTATTTAAAATGATCATATCTTCATTTGTTTCACTTTCACAGAACAGTCGTCCAAATCTATCTGGCAAATCAATCGGTTTTTACATTGAACGATATTTAAATCTTTCCGGACAACACCGCTGGTGTAACCATACTCTTTGCGCAATAGAATATTATCTAACGAGAACTGATGCCGAAATCATCGAAGCGGCTGGGCATCTTCCCGGCAGTAACTCTTCGGGTTCGATTGGTTCATAAACACCTGCTAGCAGTTCCCGAGGCATGTTCATCGGCTCGATCAATACTTGGAGCAGCGTTAGCCAGGGCATGAGTAGTGAAGTTATGAGAGTTTCAGCTCAAAAACACAGGTTATTTTAAATGGGCGTGGTGCCAAAACTCAAAAATCATCCGTCTTGGACATCCTTTAAAGTTTTAGCACTTTACAATTTTAAAACTCTAAAATTTTAAATCTTTAAAACTTTGAAACATTATAACTTTAAAGCTTTAAAATTCCGAAACTTTAAAACTTTAAAACTTTGATACTTTGGAACCTTAAAATTTTAAAGCTTTAAAACTTTAAATCTTGAAAACTTTAAAACTTTAAAACTTTAAAATTTTAAAACTTTAAAACTTTAAAACTTAAAAACTTTATAACTTTAAAAGTTAAAACTTTAAAACTTTAAAACTTTAAAACTTTAAAACTTTAAAACTTTAAAACTTTAAAACTTTAAAACTTTAAAACTTTAAAACTATAAAACATTAAAGCTATAAAACTTAAAACTTTAAAATTTGATATTTTTAAAACTTTAAACTTAAACACTTAAAAACTTTAAAACTTTAAAACTTTAAAACTTTAAAACTATAAAACATTAAAGCTATAAAACTTAAAACTTTAAAATTTGATATTTTTAAACTTTAAACTTAAACACTTAAAAACTTTAAAACTTTAAAATTTTAAAACTCTAAAAGTTAAAACTTTAAAGCTTAGAATTTTTAAACTTTAAAACTTTAATAATTTAAAACTTCGAAACTTTAAAATATTAAAACTTTAAAACTTTTAACTTAAACACTTAAAAACTTTAAAACTTTAAAAATTAAAACTTTAAAACTTTTAAACTTTAAAACTTTAAAGCTATAAAACACTTAAAAATTTTAAAACTATAAAACTTTAAAACATAAAAACTTTGAAACTTTAAAACTTGAACGCTTTAAAACTTGGAAACTTTAAAATTTAAAACATTACAACTTACAAACTTTAAGAACTTAAAATTTTAAAACTTTACAACTATAAAACTCTAAACCTTTAAAACTTTAAAACTTTATAACTTTAGAATTTTAAAATTAAAAAACTTTAAAATTTTAAAACTTCAAAACTTTAAAACTTTAACCATAAACGATTAAAAACTTTAAAACTTTAAAAGTTAAAACTTTAAAGCTTTAAAACTTTAAAACTATAAAACTTTAAAGCTATGAAACTTAAAACTTTAAACTTAAACACTTGAAAACTTTAAAACTTAAAAACTTTAAAACTTTAAAAGTTAAAACTTTAAAACTTTGAATTTTTAAACTTTAAAACTTTAATAATTTAAAACTTTGGAACTTTAAAATATTAAAACTTTAAACATAAACACTTAGAAACTTAAAAACTTTAAAAATTAAAGCTTTAAAACTTTTAAACTATAAAAATTTAAAGCTATAAAACTATACAACTTTAAAGCTTTAAAACTTTAAAACTATAAAACTTTAAACTTTTAAAACATAAAAACTTTGAAACTTTAAAACTTTGACACTTTAAAACTTGGACACTTTAAAACTTTAAAATTTAAAACATTAAAACTTAAAAACTATAGGAACTTAAAACTATAAAACTTTATAACTTTAGAATTTTAAAATTAAAAAACTTTAAAATTTTAAAACTTGGAAACTTTAACACTTAAAAACTTTATAACTTTAAAAGTTAAAACTTTAAAACTTTAAAACTTTAAAACTTTAAAACTTTAAAACTTTAAAACTTTAAAACTTTAAAACTTTAAAACTTTAAAACTATAAAACATTAAAGCTATAAAACTTAAAACTTTAAAATTTGATATTTTTAAAACTTTAAACTTAAACACTTAAAAACTTTAAAACTTTAAAATTTTAAAACTTTAAAAGTTAAAACTTTAAAACTTAGAATTTTTAAACTTTAAAACTTTAATAATTTAAAACTTCGAAACTTTAAAATATTAAAACTTTAAAACTTTTAACTTAAACACTTAAAAACTTTAAAACTTTAAAAATTAAAACTTTAAAACTTTAAAACTTTAAAGCTATAAAACACTTAAAAATGTTAAAACTATAAAACTTTAAAACATAAAAACTTTGAAACTTTAAAACTTGAACGCTTTAAAACTTGGAAACTTTAAAATTTAAAACATTACAACTTACAAACTTTAAGAACTTAAAATTTTAAAACTTTACAACTATAAAACTCTAAACCTTTAAAACTTTAAAACTTTATAACTTTAGAATTTTAAAATTAAAAAACTTTAAAATTTTAAAACTTCAAAACTTTAAAACTTTAACCATAAACGCTTAAAAACTTTAAAACTTTAAAAATTAAAGCTTTAAAACTTTTAAACTATAAAACTTTAAAACTATACAACTTTAAAGCTTTAAAACTTTAAAACTATAAAACATTAAACCTTTAAAACATAAAAACTTTGAAACTTTAAAATATTAACACTTTAAAACTTTAGAACTTAAAAACTTGAACACTTTAAAACTTTAAAAGTTTAAAACTTTAAAACTTTAAAACTATAAAACATTAAAGCTATAAAACTTAAAACTTTAAAATTTGATATTTTTAAAACTTTAAACTTAAACACTTAAAAACTTTAAAACTTTAAAACTTAGAATTTTTAAACTTTAAAACTTTAATAATTTAAAACTTCGAAACTTTAAAATATTAAAACTTTAAAACTTTTAACTTAAACACTTAAAAACTTTAAAACTTTAAAAATTAAAACTTTAAAACTTTTAAACTTTAAAACTTTAAAGCTATAAAACACTTATAAATTTTAAAACTATAAAACTTTAAAACATATAAACTTTGAAACTTTAAAACTTGAACGCTTTAAAACTTGGAAACTTTAAAATTTAAAACATTACAACTTACAAACTTTAAGAACTTAAAATTTTAAAACTTTACAACTATAAAACTCTAAACCTTTAAAACTTTAAAACTTTATAACTTTAGAATTTTAAAATTAAAAAACTTTAAAATTTTAAAACTTCAAAACTTTAAAACTTTAACCATAAACGCTTAAAAACTTTAAAACTTTAAAAGTTAAAACTTTAAAACTTTAAAACTTTAAAACTTTAAAACTATAAAACTTTAAAGCTATGAAACTTAAAACTTTAAACTTAAACACTTGAAAATTTTAAAACTTAAAAACTTTAAAACTTTAAAAGTTAAAACTTTAAAACTTTGAATTTTTAAACTTTAAAACTTTAATAATTTAAAACTTTGGAACTTTAAAATATTAAAACTTTAAACATAAACACTTAGAAACTTTAAAACTTTAAAAATTAAAGCTTTAAAACTTTTAAACTATAAAAATTTAAAGCTATAAAACTATACAACTTTAAAGCTTTAAAACTTTAAAACTATAAAACTTTAAACTTTTAAAACATAAAAACTTTGAAACTTTAAAACTTTGACACTTTAAAACTTGGACACTTTAAAACTTTAAAATTTAAAACATTAAAACTTAAAAACTTTAGGAACTTAAAACTATAAAACTTTATAACTTTAGAATTTTAAAATTAAAAAACTTTAAAATTTTAAAACTTGGAAACTTTAACACTTAAAAACTTTATAACTTTAAAAGTTAAAACTTTAAAACTTTAAAACTTTAAAACTTTAAAACTTTAAAACTTTAAAACGTTAAAACTTTAAAACTTTAAAACTTTAAAACTTTAAAACTATAAAACATTAAAGCTATAAAACTTAAAACTTTAAAATTTGATATTTTTAAAACTTTAAACTTAAACACTTAAAAACTTTAAAATTTTAAAACTTTAAAAGTTAAAACTTTAAAACTTAGAATTTTTAAAATTTAAAACTTTAATAATTTAAAACTTCGAAACTTTAAAATATTAAAACTTTAAAACTTTTAACTTAAACACTTAAAAACTTTAAAACTTTAAAAATTAAAACTTTAAAACTTTTAAACTTTAAAACTTTAAAGCTATAAAACACTTAAAAATCTTAAAACTATAAAACTTTAAAACATAAAAACTTTGAAACTTTAAAACTTGAACGCTTTTAAACTTGGAAACTTTAAAATTTAAAACATTACAACTTACAAACTTTAAGAACTTAAAATTTTAAAACTTTACAACTATAAAACTCTAAACCTCTTTAAAACTTTATAACTTTAGAATTTTAAAATTAAAAAACTTTAAAATTTTAAAACTTCAAAACTTTAAAACTTTAACCATAAACGCTTAAAAACTTTAAAACTTTAAAAATTAAAGCTTTAAAACTTTAAACTATAAAACTTTAAAGCTATAAAATTATACAGCTTTAAAGCTTTAAAACTTTAAAAATATAAAACATTAAACCTTTAAAACATAAAAACTTTGAAACTTTAAAATATTAACACTTTAAAACTTTAGAACTTAAAAACTTGAACACTTTAAAACTTTAAAACTTTAAAATTTAAAACTTTAAAAGTTTAACACTTTAAAACTATAAAATTTTAAAGCTATAAAACTTACAACTTTAAAATTTAAAATTTTTAAAACTATAAACTTAAACACCTAAAAACTTTAAAACTTAAAAATTTTTATACATTAAAAGTTAAAACTTTGAATTTTTTAAACTTTAAAACTTTAATAATTTAAAACTTGAAAACTTTAAAATATTAAAACTTTAAGACATTAAACTATAAAACTTTAAAGCTATAAAACTATAATATACTTTAAAATTTTAAAACTTCAAACTTAAACACTTAAAAACTTTAAAACTTTAAAGCTATAAAACACTTAAAATTTTAAAACTATAAAACTTTAAACCTTTAAAACATAAAATCTTTGAGACTTTAAATCTTTGAAACTTTAAAACTAGAACACTGTAAAACTTGGAAACTTTAAAATTTAAAACATTAAAACTAAAAAACTTTAAGAACTTAAAACTTTAAAACTTAAACTATAAAACTTTAAACTATAAAACTTTAAAATTTTAAAACTTTAAAACTTTAAAACAAAATTTCAAACTTTCAAACTTTAAAACTTTAAAACTTTCAAATGTTATAACTCTAAAAATCCTTTAAAACTTTAAAACTTTAAAACTTTAAAACTTTAAAACTTTAAAACTTTAAAACTTTAAAACTTTAAAACTTTAAAACTTTAAAACTTTAAAACTTTAAAACTTTAAAACTTTAATACTTTGAAACTTTAAAACTTTAAACATTTGAAACATAAAAACTTAGAAATTTTTTTAAAGTACGAATACCAGCACAAAGGCTCGGTGCTTAGTTCTTTTCGCTGCTGAATTTGTGAAGTAGTAATACCGACATTCCGTAACTTGAGGCATCGGCGGATCGGAATGCGCCAAAACTTTATCTCCTTCCAGAAATTCTCTAATTTTAATTGAACGATTCCATTCGAACTTGACATCTTTCCGCAACAATTCGTTCAAAGGTCCTCGCGGGTCCTTCAACCTTTTGATAAACTTGCCATATACTAACTGATGAATCCCAATATATCACGAAGCATTGAGATATCCATTGCCTCTGAGTCGGCATATTCAATGGCTGAGTCACTCCCAAGAATTGCAACATCTGCAACTCGTATTGTATTACTTGTGCAACTGTGTTGTGTAGGGTATTGGGTGCTAGTGGTAGAAGATTGGTTTCGCCCCATGATTCAGTTTAAGTGTCACTTTCAATTTTTTACACAAGCCCAAAAATTCGTGTCGACCTACTTCGCCAACGATATTGTTCTAGTAGATTTACCAGTTTAATAAGCAACCCGGTCCCGATGTAGCTTGTTTTTAACGAGGATCTCACTTCTTATTTGATAATCAAAAAAATTTTCTATCGTTTCCAATAGAAACAATGTAAGACTAATTGGCCGATATGCCTTGGGCTAAGTGGCCGGACGACCCCCTCTCTTTGGAACAAAGACCACATTTACTCTCATCCAGTGTTTCGGATTATAGTTAAAAGCAAAACTTGCCCGAAACATCTGAATCAAGCTTGGGATAATTTCGTCAATTCTGTTTTGAAGCAATTCCGGAAAGACGCCTTCTCCTCCAGCGGATTTCAAAGGTTTGAAAGAGCCAATAGCACACCATACCTTACTGGATGTGAAAATTTGTCCAGAGATACTCCAGATCCCATTGCGTGGTGCGTAGACTACCTCACCTGGATGGTCTGGCGGGTCCCAGTAGTGTTCAGTAGTACCTCTAGGGTTTATTTCTGGTTCTCAGTAAACATTTTAGAGACGAGCTGTACAGGTCAATTCATTGATTCCCTCACAGAAACTTTTCCAAGTTGCCCTTCTGGATCTTCTTAGTTCGAGATTATATTCCGTCAATGCCATCTTATACTCGCCTCATTCACCGGTGCGTTTAGCTTTATTGAATAATCTTCTTGACTTTTCCTCAATTTTTCAAGCCGCCCCGTTCCACGAAGGGACCATCTTAGTAGACTATCTTCGCTTAACTAGGCAGCTGTTCTCGAAAGCCAAGTGTGTAGAGTTATGCAGTTGATTTGTACAGAACTCCAACCGCTCTGGGGATTTTATGTTCGCCACAATTGGGGGCATTTTTGAATACAATGAGCTAAGAGTCGCCTAATTTTAAGAGGAGGCGTCGTCTCTGGATCTCCAGGAAAGTAGGCGGAGGTCATTATAGCATCCTGTTGCCCATTACCTCCATAACCTCAACCATCAGTGCCACCAAGTCCCTGGAGATGAACTCTGGAATGGGAATAAGCCTAATCTGCGATCTTGCCAGAATGGTCGCTCTTGGGATCTCAATTCCGTTATTATAAATCAATTTACCCACTTGATCTGATATACCTTTAATTTGGTTACCTACTGTCCTTGGTTCCTTAATAAGAGCCATGGCAATATGATGCAGGTTCATCTGTAGGCAGGCGATGTGTATCCTCATTTTATTTTGAGGCATTCTTCAGAAGGCCTAGATTAGCCTACTTCACCACTCCACCATTTGGGAAAGCTTCGCTATAGCTTTGCGATGGTATACCTAGACGATATTATTATATCCAGTCGAACCATAGACGAAGGGTTTTCGAATTTAGACATAATTTTGAATCTAATCCAAAAATCAGGACTGCCATTAAACCTGAAAAAATGCTAACTTTTCGAAATCTCCTACAATTCAATAAAACTGGGTACCTCGGAAATCGAGGTAGTACAAGGGTTCCCGACGCCAAAAGACGTACGCGCTGTAAGAAGTTTTTACGTGTTAGCAAGTTATTTCCGCCGGTTCATTCAGAATTTCGCGACGGTGGCGAGACCTCTATCGAACCTGTTAGCGAAGGAAGTTCAGAGATTGAAGTATATACGGATGCAATCTCTTTGTGCGTTGCTGCTGCCTTATACCAACGTCAGAAAGGGAGGCTCCTGAATTGCCAGATGATTCTTATGAATTGCCGAATTTGACTACAAAATTGAATATTTATATACTTCAAAAAAACAGACTGGAAGGAAACAGACTGTTCGCGACCGCCCACTTGAACCATGTGGGACCTTATCGAACCTCCACCAAAGGTAACAAATACGTCGCAGCAGTACTTAATGCGTTCAGCAAGTATGTAGTTCTGTATGCCGTAGCCGCGGTTTGTAGTATACTCAACACTAGAACTAGTCCACAAATCACAATTTTATATTACATTACGGGAAGTACGTAACAATCATAACCGACAGGGGTGCAGCACTCATGGCCGGAAGCTACGAAGAATTCCGTAAGACGAATGATATCATTCACTCGAAAATCGCCAATGCGTGTGCATGGGCTAATGGTCAGGTCGAACGAGAGTAAACCAAAGGCCACAGTATAAGTAAGAAAAAGTTAACATTTAAGTTAAAGAACTAACCCATTATACTACGGGTGAGAACTAGTTGGAGGTGGATGACGATTTCTGCAGTGCGCTTTGTGACTAGAAACATAAAATAATGAAACTCCAGCAGAATGTGTTCAATTAAACTGTATATACGACGGAAGAGAAACAGAAATTACAAAATTGGGTGGACATTTTCCGTCATAAATTTCAGTCACCAATTCTACGAATGATTTCAAAGGGTTACGGTTTTTTTTTCCATTTTGAATAATTTTTACATTTTTACAATATTACAGATTAAGTATTTGATAATAATAAATCGCAAAAGGTTAAAAATCCGCGATTAAATTACAAAGAATTGTCACAACATTTATTACTTTCTATCTAATCGAAATAAATTAAATATATAAATTGTAATAGTGGAAATGAAAATGAATTAGGAAACTGAGATATTGATAAATTTGGTATGGTTTAGTAACAAGTGGAACACGCAGCCAAATCATATAAATTTCCGAGAACACTTCGTCACATGTAAGGAGATACCCTACAGTCAAAGTTATACAAAATAATCAAACATGATTGATTGGTGTGATATTTAGAAATCTACAAAATTAAAAACCAAATTTAATTGTGTTAATTTTTTAACATTTAATTACAAAAAATTTGTTAATTGTTTTACCATAAATTATTATGTTCATGTGTCACCTAAGTGTGCGCCTTTGTGTAATTCTAAAATAAAATAACTTCCGATAATAAAATAGTAAGAGTATATTTTACACCAAGGTTGAAAAGGCAATATAGTAGTCTTGATATGAGCGGCGCTAAGGTACTATTCACACCAAGCACGAATTGGGCGTACAATTAAATTTTCTTTATACAATTTTGATACTTAACAAATTTATTTAGTTGTCTTTATTTAGTTTAAATGTATTAAGTACATAATAATTTTCCAAAAACGGTTTACTCACAATTCTCTACTAGAGCTTGGTGTGAATATCCCCTAAATATACCTATATATATATATAATGCGTAAATCGTGGTAAAATGACTTTTTCAATTTATTGGTAAAAAACCAACGCATTACGCATTTCCGCCATATTGAAATGTGTCCTTTCAAGTAATTCAATCTTTCTTGGGGAAATTTTTTCATTAATCACCGGTGGTAAAAAAATACAAAATTATTTACTTGTGGTTAAAGAAATGTAAAAACGTCACAGTGGACTAATTGCAGCGTAAAATAGTAATTCATAGTACTAAGCTTATGGTTAAAAAAAACAAAAAAATTGATTAATGACTCGTGTGCATCATTCCCGTATAAGCATGCGGTCACCGATAATATTATTACGAGCGCGAGAGAGATAGAGAGGGACAGAGAGAGGGAACCAATGATTCTAAATATATGAAGTTCTATAATACAATTTAATGAATGGTCATCATTTTATTAAAAAAAAATTTCCATTTAAATTGAATTTAACAAAAAACAAAAAACAACGAGCAAATTTAATCAAGAGATTCGAAAAATTATATTTTCATTGTGTAAATTGCAATCACACGGTTACAGCCATCGTAGTAGCAAAGCGTTTGTGAAACAATAGACACTGCAGTGAACGTCTAAATAAATAAAACTCGAGCGAGAGTGATAAAATAATTGTGTGGTGTGTGCGTGTAATTTTTATCTACGATACGAGTGATTTTGTCCAAAGAAGATGAGTGAATCTCAAGCCGCAATTGAGATGTTGCCAGCAGGAAAAGATTATAAAACGATTGAAGGTGAATTATTTTTATAAATAATAACCGTAGAGATTAAGATGTTTACTTAGTATTTAATGTTTAGTGGTGCAATTAATTCGTTCTAATTGAATATACATATACATAGTTGATAACACGAAATGATAGTTTCATTTTCGTAATTTGTTTTGTGATTTACTATTTATGGCATAATAGTACAATGTAACGCGTGCCTGTAGTGAGTTTTGTAACAATAATTTTAGGTTGTGTCCGATATAAGCAAAAAAAAAAACGTAAAGGATGGTTTCCATTTTTTACCGCCAACCTCTTGTATCGTATCTACAAACTTAATGCCAATTTCTCGTATCTTGTGTTGTAGACGTTAATTTTTAACAAGTTTTTAAATATTCAGAGAATTTTAGTAGCCGTTGATTAGGTTGTTGTGATCAGCTTGTAAGTGCCGCTAGAAACGCTACAGTCTCTCTGTAAGTCGATAACAATAATTATTCTAACCTCAGATGAGACTCCTTTCATATTGCAAATTTAATTTTTTGACGTAACTATATTGAACGGCATTCAATAAAAATTCAATTTAATATTATTTCGAGAACAAAATCATAAATATCAAAAATTCACGGGAAAATAATGTGGTTCATGAAATTCGGACGGTAATATCTGACGAACCGAAATATAAATACCACACCCCAAGTATTTTTAAATCCAACTATTTTATAATATTCCATAATATAACCATAACTTAGTTCTGGGTTAACCTTTGTTTGAGTTACGAATTATTATAAGAAAACATATGCACCGTGTCGCAATTATTGGGAACTCACAGAACTCACTATATAAAAATTGTATACATGTGTGTGTGTGAAAATAATATTGGCGGGAATATTTTTTAATGTGTATGTGTGTAAATGTTAAGCTCGAAATTTGGCGGGTAAATCAAATTATTCATTAATGAAACAAAATTTATATTTTTGTATTTTTATTTTGGTAACCAAATATATAATACAATATAAAATGGCGTCGAGCGTCCGTAAAAATATTTATTAACACAAAAAAAAAAATCAATATCACTAAACCACTTCACCGATCAACCTATTATAATAAGACACAAAGTCAAACTGATAAACTACGTAAGTAAAAAAAAAATTGTTATATAAAATGTATACATATACACACCAATACTATGTTGTATTTTTAATGAATTCGAGTTGTGTGAGTTTCGGATATTTTGTCAAAATCCAAAGGAAAATACAGTAGCTCAATTTTGAGTTCTGTGTTGTTATACTTCGGACGGTAATTTTATTGAGCAAATGCTTGTAATTAGGGTTGCCAACTTTCTAAAGTGGTCCGACCGGTTAGAAGTAAAAACTTAAGTTTTTCTATTTTTATTCATTCAAAATAATAATATTACTACTACACTCATAGTTGTTAACGTTTTTTGTATAATAAAACACGGCGGAAATTAATCGGCCAACATCTTTGATAGATGGCATTGTTGCCCGCTGAGCTGAATAAAAGACGCAGATAATTATGGGTCACTTTTGCTGTGTTTCTTATTTCTGATCTAATCAATCTGATTGATCTGAGTACTAAAAATCTGTGTTTTTACATAGCTTTTTAGTACTCAGATCAATCAGATCAATTAAATCGGAAATAAGAAACACAACATTTGTAGCTGTCATAATAAAACATCATATCCGCCCGTGTGAACGCCACATCACCCTAGGGTTGCTAGTTGGACTTCTTTGGGGAGTACGGTGCTTCTTTTCTGGTTCCAGTTTTCCTGTGTTCTTGTTTTCTGTAATTTGTATAGAAGTATACAACTTTTTTACAACTTACAGAAAGTAGATACATTGCAGGGTCAGAGCCAGAGCGGAAACACTGTACTCCCTAAAGAAGTACAACTGGCAACCCTACATCACCCGGTGAGCGAATCACCGGTGAGCGATAAAGCGTAGCGAGTTGGTAGCCTCGTGCTTCTGCCGACTCTTGTGGTCGCCGTTCCTGGTAGTTTAGCGGTTATTATACATGATTTTGTTTTTGTGCTGTTGATTGGTATGCCGCTGAATGCTGACGATGACGGTTGCTCTTCCAGATTGAATCGGACTCTGTTTGTTTGTGTTTGTCCGTCGGCCAGTTGTATCTGTGTATTTATGTTTTTCCTTGTCGTGTTCGTGTAATTGTAATTGAACGTAGCTGTTGACGAGTTATTGTCCTGTGTTGCTACGTCTTGTTCTTTCTCTGCGAAGCACGGCTTAAGTCTGACGACCGATACCTTCCAGTACTTACCTTTGATTTCCAGGGTGAATGTTTTTTCCTCCCGACTAACCACTGGGAAAGGACCCTCGTACGGAGGTTGCAGGAATTTCCTTAGCGCATCGGTGTAGACAAAAACACTAGAACACGAATTTAGTGCTTTTGCTACGAAAATTTTGCCGACGCAATGCCGTGAAGGTGTAGGGGGCCGAATTTCTGCGAAATGCCTTTGCAATTCTTCCGCGAACTCCGACTGGCTGATTGTTTTAGTGTCTTCAGTGATTAATTGGCTCGGCACTCGTATATTCTACCCGAATACCAACTCTGCTGGCGTCGTTTTAAAATCCGCCCGGTATGTGGTACGAAGTCCCAGGAGCACTGTTGGCAGTATACGTGTCCACTCTTTCCTTTGGTGACACATTATGGCTGCTTTAATTGTTCGGTGGAACTTTTCGATCGCGCCGTTGCACTTCGGATTATAGGACGTCGTTCGTTTGTGTACGAAACCTAATAGTTTGGAGAACGCTGTGAATAGTTCGGATTCGAACTGTGCCCCTTGGTGACTATTGTTGGAGGCACCCCAAAACGGGTAATCCAATTGCTGTAGACGGCCACGGCGACGGTCTCAGATTTTATGTCCGGCGTTGGGATGACCCTCTGTCCATCTCGAGTACTGGTCGATCAGTGTTACGCAGTATCGCTGTCCCTCCGAAATCAGTAAAGGACGGTAATTCCCTATTGGGCTTTTTGTGTGTCTTGCGACTTTGACCTTTTGGCATGCTAGGCAGCATTGGGCCATCCGTTTCACGTCTCTTTTTATCCCGTTCCATATGAATTGCTCTGTAAAGGCTTTTACGGATGCTTGTACCCTGGATGTGCTAGGTTGTGTACAGCCTCGCACACTGTTTTCCTGTAGCTGGGAGGAATGTAAGAGCGAATTTTTCCCGTAGACACGTCGCACAGTATTGATTGGTTTGAACCGAACACTACTGGTACGTCCTGGAATTGTAATTCCGTGACCGTTTCTCGAAATTCCTTGAGTTCGTAATTGATAGACTCACTTATTTCTATTGGCTCTATCCGTGACAGAGTATCGGCTACCACATTTTCAAGGACCGCAATGTGGCTGATATCGGTCGTGAACTGTGCTATAAAGTTCAAATGTCGAAATTGGCGTGGCGAGGCCTTAGCCGGGTTTTGCGTGAACGCGTAAATCAACGGTTTATAGTCAATATATAGTGTAAATATACGACCTTCGACCATATGATAGAACCTCTTCACTGCTGAGTATGCGGCTAGTAGCTCTGTCATAAACACTGTACCTCTGTTGTGTTGGGCTTAGTTTGGCTGAGAAAAATTGAAGGGCTTTCCAATTAATCTCATTCCCGTTCCTGTTTTCCTCACTCTGCTGTGTCGGAGGCGTCGACCATTAAATCGAGTTTCGCGGATGACGATGGGTGCCTCAACAACGTAGCTTCGCAAAGTTGCTTTTTTGCAAGTTCAAACGCCTGTCTTGACTCGTTCGACCATTCCACTACCTGCGTGTCGTTCTTTTTGCTGCCCTTCAAATACTCGTTTAGTATTGCTTGGTTTTGTGCCGCGTTGGGCATGAAAGGTCTGTAGAAATTGAACATGCCTAAGAATCTTCGTAATTGCTTAATTGTTTTAGGCAGATCAAAATTTGCTATGTCAGAAATTGTACTTCCGTTTTGGTGAAGTGGCATTTATTGGTATTAATAATTAATCCGACGTCGCTCAATTTGGAAAAAATAATTTCTATATGTTCGAAATGTTCTTCAATATTTTGTGATGCTACTAAAATGTCGTCGAGGTAGATAAAACAGAAATTTAATCCTTGTAATACCGAATGCATAAATCTTTGGAAGGTACTGCCAGCGTTTCTCAATCCGAACGTCATACGAGTGAATTCGTATGGTCCGAACGGCGTGGATATTGCTGTTTTCGGTATGTCGCTGTCCTCGATGGGTATCTGATCATACGCCCTAACCAGATCTATCGTGGTAAAATATGCTGTTCCCCGTAATTGTTGCGTGAAGTCATGTATGAGCGGATTAGGGTATCTGTCGGGTACCATCACGTTATTCAAGGCGTGATAATCCCCGCATGGTCTCCACTCGCCATTCTTTTTGGGAACCAAGTGCAATGGACTCGCCCATGAACTGTCTGAACGCCGACAGATACCTTGCTCCACCATGTACTCGAACTCCTTCTTGGCAATAGCTAGCTTTTCGGTACTCGGTTTACGAGTTTTCGCGAAAACTGGAGGGCCGCGAGTCACTATATGGTGTGTCACTTGATGTTTTGTGGTTGGCAACATACGTCGTTCGTGGGTTATTGATTTATATTTTTCCAGAAGATGAACAACGTGAGGATCGATGCTATCAGCGTTGATCACCTGTATGGTTGGATGAGTTTTAGTTGCTATCGAGGAAATTGACGTTAACGGGTCGAGTAATCGGCTGTGCTGTCTCGGTGGCCTAACGGTATTGGATGAGTACACCAGCTATTATGTTGATCTGATTGTTATTGACGGCTACACCGGCTTTTCTGGGCCTGGGTGTTCCGTTAATTGATTCACCGTTTTTTGGTGGCCTGATTTTTTTTTAAAAAAACCGGCTTTTTCAGAAGCCTGGTTATCCTTGTGGGGTTGGGCCGGTTGTTCCCGATGATTTGGCTGCTTAGTTATATATGATCTGCGTGTTCAGATCACGTCGGGGTCACCAATTTATGGGGGTGCCGTTGATATTTCCCCCATAAATAATTGTTTTTATTTTGTTACTCGGCTATTTGGCCTTTACATCCTCGCCGCCGATCAGGTAAAGGCTCGGAATAAGGTAGAATAAATATGTTACTTTAATTAATTTTTTATTAATTTTATTTCTTTTATTTTATTTTTTACAAATCTTTATAATGATTATACGTCATCGTTTATGGCCTCGCTGTATGTAGTGGCGAACGAGGATAAACGGACGACAGAGAATATTTGCTTACACAATTTTTTGTGTATATTTCTGAGGTTTGTTTCCTGGACGTTGTGCTATGGTTGTGGTTTTTCCTTATCAAAATAGCTTTTATAATAACTACTAACAACTAATCGACTACTTACAACGACCGACGGATAGACGGCATTGTTCCCCGCTGATTTGAATAAAAGACGCAGATAATTATGGATGACTTTGTAGCTGTCTTAATAAAACATCCTATATGTCCGTGTGAACGCCACAGACACACTGCGACTAATCTCGGAAACTTCACTAAATCAGTTTTATTAAATCGCAGTGTGTCTAGGGGATAAGATTTTCAACGAGTACAAACGAGTTTTGTGAACAAAAATATTTCACAAGGAATTAACGAAGGAAGGAGAATAAAACGGATGTAACACTTGACCCAAATTCAACATTTTGGAGTAGACTGAAAGGCCGAGGCGAAGCAGATAAAAATGAAAGAAACCATTGAAGCATATGGCATAATCCCGATTTTCAGAGATTATTCGAGTTTCTTAAATTTTGATGTTGTTTTTCGATATTTGTTGTGATATTTCGATGCTGTTCAAGATTTTTGATATTATTCGAGTTTAATTTGCATTGAATTAAACGAAACTTTAAGTTAGCTGAAATTCTAAAAATGCGAGATTTTTGGACTAAATTAGATTTCTGAGTTTGAAAAGTGTTTAGCTGTTTGGCATGTCCAAGTAATTTTTCAAAAAAGAAGAGATTAAAGAATTTTAGTAGTTTTTCAAGATTATTCCAGAATTCTAATTTTTTTTTAGGGAAAATTCAAAATTTCGAGATTTTTCGAGCTTTTCAGGAATATTTCAAATTTTTGGTGAATCGGATTACTCTAGAATTCTAAGATTATTATTCTATTGAAGATTATTCCGGTTTTTTTAGATTTGCGACTTTAGGTACTTGTATACCTGTTACTCGTCTACTATTACAGAATTATTCCAAATTATTGACGATGTTCGGAAATTTTTCGAGTTACTGCAAATTTTCCAGATGTTTCCAGATTTTGCGATAATATTGAAAATTGTTCTAAGTTAAACTTAATTTGTGTTCGGGCAATTTTTTTTGTTTGTTTATCAGTTAAAGAAGTTGCCTTCAAAACAATGTACTTTTTTTAAATAATATGAAAGACTCTTAAAGCTGTTTTGATCAAGTATCAAGTTGATCAATTCTAGATTCCTCTCCGCTCCACAAAAATAAACCAGGAAGGTAAAATTGTTGTTGGAGCAAAAATTGTAAAAATAATTGGTTTTTCAACACTTGGTTATTAGAGCTTAAATATTGCTATACAACAAAAAAAAAAAAAAAATTAATAAATATTCATAATTTGAAATAATTTTTCTCTCTGTTTAAACAGCGAATATACGTTTTTGCTTGTGGTAGTTTGATCTATGAAATTAAAACCAAAAATATAAAGGGCTGAAACCTCACGAGGTGATCAGAACTTCGGTCTGTATTACGTGCGTTCGTGAGATTATATCAAGTCAACTGAAACTAATTCCCGAATCAATCAATCCCTAACTGAACGCCTTAATCCCTTACTCAATCTAAACTCAATTTCCAACTGAACCCCTTAAACCTTTTACAATCTAACCTCAATATCCAACTCAATCTCCAACTCAACCTCCAATTCAATCCCAGCGTAATCTCCAATGAAATCACAAAAATCCAACGACATCACCATCACAATCAACAACACCACCACCGTCACCGTCACCATCACCATCACCATCACCATCACCATCACAATTACCATTACCTGGTTATAGAAATATTTACCAATATTTTATATATGCTGGTTTAAATAATGAGTTGGGTATTTTTTGGGTATTGAGTTTGGGGTTGAGTAGGAGGTTAAGTTAGGGGTCAATTCAAACAAGGCGAATTTCATCATAATTGTTTGAGAAATAGGCAAGTTCCATCATACTTGGCCATAATCCAGAACTTCATCCAAAGATCATTTTAGAATCCCATTTCCAACGCGCTTGTCAAATTTCATAATAATTTTAATGGCTGAGAAATAGGCAAGTTCCATCGTACTTGGCCATAGTCCAGAATCTCATCCAAAACTCATTTTAGAATCCCATTTCCATCACGGAAGTCAAATTTCACTAAAATCAGTTAAGAAATATATAAGTTCCATGCCAATTGGCCATTCATTTAATTTGTTAAAGGTTTAGTTTGAAATGTAAAAGGTTCAATTTGAGGTTTAAGATATTAACAGTGACATTTATTAAGTCTTAAACAATATTTGTGTATGGTTTGGGTCAAGTCGTATGGATTTGTTTAAATAACATACACATATGCTGTACATACATACAAAAATTCACTTTATTTTACAGATTGCTCAACTGCTCACTAAAAACTGGTCCAATACCATCTCAACCCCAATTCAATCCGCAAATGGCCCCCACGGCCCCCAACTCCACCCTCAACCGAATCGAAAACTCTCTTTCAACTCAATCCTCAAACCAGCATACTATATAGTATATAAAAAATTGGTAAATATTTCTATTACCATATATTTTTGGTCAATTCGTATGGCAAATATCCGACCCTCTTGACGCACAGGTTCCGAAAGCTTTTCAAATCTCGGCCTTGACCATAGAAACAGATTGGCAAAAAAAATTCTAAACCGAACAAGCCGTTCTCGAGATACCAACAGACATCCAGACATCCAGACAGACGGACGGACATTTTTGTTTGTTTTATTTTTTTAAACTCAGGGACTTTCAAAACGTCGAAAAAAGTGGTTTTGGTTCAACCAAATTTTTGATCATTTTTGACAGGATTTCAATACTTTGGTCTTTTTAGACCGAAGTAATTTAGGTTGCCTAAAAGTATATGAATAATAAATATACAAGTCTCTTTTTATCTATTGGTTAGTGTTCGCTGAAAAAGTTGTTAGTGGAATTATTTAGAATTTCCTTACGCATGCAATGCATTCATGGACCAACCGCCTTTGTAACGGGTTAAAAATGTAACTGAATGGTTTGCTTTAACAGCGAAAGGGATTGTAGAGGTGGCATGTAAAAATTTAATTTCTACCAGTTATTTGAAAGTGCTTCAGGAATACTTTCTTTTAAATCCAAAAGATTTTTTCTTATGGGGCTGTTTAAATGAAAGCGAGTATGTGGAACGTGAACAACCCACAGAGTTTGAATGATTTCGAAACACGATTGGTACAAAAGTTAATGAAATATCAACAGATCTCTTTTTATCAGAGTATAAATGATGGACATACTATTAATTTGTAATTTATATGTAATTATGTACCCTTTAGTTTGGTTCTTTTAGCAAAATAAAAATAAATTTCCACAATGTAAATGGATTTACTAAAAATAGGTTTAGTCGTGTTACGATAAACGGAACTCCTTGTACAATTATCTAATTTAGCGTAATTTCTTTACTAGATTGCCTACAATTTCGCTTTTCTACTGATCAAAAACTTTAATATTTCAGCAGATTTATCAATTTCATAATTGTCGCACAACTTTCCAATATTCCTAAACGACAAATGCCTTTAACAAATAAAAAGACAAGCGCTTTAGAGTCCAATTCTGATGTTAAGACTCTCTTAGCTAAGACCCAGTTTGTAATTTTTTTTTTTTAAGACGAAAGTCTTACATGCCTATTCTGACGCACAGTCAGACTAAAAAATCGTCTTATGTAAGACTTTTATTTTATTTTAGTACTCGGATCTTAGCTAAGACTTATTTCGTATTCTGCACCTAGTCATAGCTGTCATTGATCTTGAAACACGGTCTTATGTAGCATCAACTCATTTGATGGTCTTAGGCGTCATAATTTATAATTCCTCGTACAGAGAGGAAAGAGTAATGAAATGTTGGCTGGGTTTAATTTTTAATATGTACATATACAGGGTGAGTTTTTTAAAAAATGCCAGGCTTTTATCTCGAGAACGGTGCTAGATAGGAAAAAATTACTTAAAATGAAAGTTGTTGAGTGTCGAGGCGGACATCGGATGGTGACCTTCAATTCGATTTTGACTTCGATCTTCAAGATAATTTGAAGGTCAAATTGAATTTTTTAAATAGAAATAACTATTTTTGACCCCGGATTCGGAAACATCGCAAAATTATATATTCAGATAGGAACTTTAGGCTCTTCTTTTGAATGATGTTCAGATGTTAATTCAAGGACAAATTACTAAATAATAAGAAATAATCAGCAAATAATGAATTTTAATGCGGAATGACTTAATTTATAGTTGTTGGAACCACGACCTAAAGTACCAAGTTGGTATTGTCTTGAAATTCATTATTTGCTGATTTATTTTTATTATTTAGTAATTTGTCTTTGAATTAACATCTGAAAGTCATTCAAATGAAGAGCCTAAAGTTCCTATCTGAACATATAATTTTGCGATGTTCCCGAATCCGGGGTCAAAAATAGCTATTTCTATTTAAAAAAATCAATTTGACCTTCAAATGGCCTTGAAGGTCGAAGTCAAGATCGAATTGAAAATCACATAATTAATCACATTATAAGTAATTTTCTCCTATCTAGCACCGTTCTCGAGATAAAAGCCTAGCATTTTTTAAAAAACTCACTCTGTATATTAAAATTATTGTTTTTTATTATAAAATTTCTTATTTAAATTTCTTTATTTCAATTTAAATTATACTTATTTAAATTTTTTCAAAATTTAAATAAGTTTAATTTAATTTTATTAATAATTCCAATAAATTACAAACTGGGTCTTACTCGGCTACTCCACCTGACATAAATTTTACCATTACAATTACCATATCTGTGGTCCTATTCTGGTTATTCTATGGGAATTGGGAATTGGGAAAAATATTACTATATTTCCAAACTTCAATAATTCCCAATTTTTTATTCGCCAATTCCCAAAAGTGTATTCTGGCGTAATTGGGAATTATCCAATGGGAAAAAACACTATTTCAAATTTTGCAGCCCCCATTATTTAAAACTTTTATTTTCTACATATAAAATAAAAACTTTACCGATACTACGTTGTAAATAAAATAATGAAAATACACAAAACAACCAGTTTCTTCTAATTCCCCCCAAAAAAAAAATTTGGGAAAAATAAACGTCAAAACTTACATAAAATGGAATTATTTTTTCCCTACATTAAAAATTCCCAATCGCCAGAATACACTTTTAGAAAAAATAATTCCAAACTGCTAGAATACTGTCAAAATAGTTCAATTCCCAATTCCCAGGGAATAGTCAGAATAGGGCCACTGGTAACAATAATATAAAAAATGGCGTCGAGTGAGGAAAACATACAATAAATTTGACGGCTACAAATCATTTGTGTTTTGATATTTTAAAGAAATTATGAAAAAAATTGTTGCAAAAAACATCGTCACACGTACTCGTATATGTATTTTAATGATTCTTTTTTGGCTGCCACATTTTTAAGTATGTATTTAAAAATATCTCAAACTTTTTTTTTTTTTTTAATTTTTCTAAAAAAACTTTCTAACTATGAATTAGAAAACTTCCATTCGAAACTGGTACCCATGTTTTTGAATCCAGTCAAGAAATGTAAAATTTTGGAATACAATCAAGTTATGCCTTCTTGGCAGCAAATGATTGCATGACATATGGCAAGTCGTTGCAATTTCGTGTCTCCACTAGCAACTGTTCGAATTTTAATGGTATAACTCGATGTTAATGGCAGGTGGAGAGTAGGTGTTAGTGTTAGCTACGAGAGTGTCATGAGAGTCTTAACGTCAGAATTGGACTGTAAGACTATCACCGCCAGAATACCGATTAAGACTTTCGTCTTAAAAAAATATTTACAAACTGGGTCTTAGCTAAGAGAGTCTTAAGAGATAGACTGTTAATCGGTATTCTGGCTGTGATAGTCTTAATATTATGTACTAAAAACTTTCCAAAGATTGTGTAGAACTGTCAAATAGAATTTTTTCTATTTTCCTAAAATTTTTGAGACACATACTATATACATATTTGTGTTTGCTTTTGCTCTTCTTTACTTAAATACCTTTTTTATTTATTTAACTAGAACAAATTTGTTAAATTTTCATCGTGTATTTTCAATCTTTTTTGTAATCCATCCATTTTCCTTCCGTCCATTTTGTTTTTTTTTATCTGTGTATGTATTCTGTTTGTAAGCAGTATTTTCTGATGTAAAAAATATTTTTTTATTAATAATTTTAATAAATTCAATTCTATAAATTTAAATTAAACTTAATTAAATTTTGAAAAAATTGAAATTGAAATAAAGAAATTTTATAATAATAAATAATAATTTTAATATAAATGTACATATTAAAAATTAAACCCATCCAACATTTCATAACTCTTTTCTCTCTATACGAGAAATTATAAATTATGACGCTTAAAACCATCAAAAATGTCGATGCTACATAAGACCGTGTTTTTAGATCAATGACAGCTGTGAGCCTGTGACTATGTGCAGAATACGAAATAATTCTTAGTTAAGACACGAGTACTAAAATAAAGTAAAAGTCTTACTTAAGACGATTTTTTAATCTGTGCGTCAGAATGGGCATGTTAATTATGCACCAGAAACAAAAATAAAAAACAACAATAATTTATGTCACCATTATTGCGGGGTTATTGTTAAATTTCTTACGAGTAAAAGTTTGTTTCAATGAAACGATCAAACTTTCTTACGCCCCTTATCGTAAAGCATAGACACAGCTCTACGTTTAAGGTCTTATCTCACGCACATTTAATTATATTTCACGTGTAAAACACTGTGTAAATTACAGAGTGTAATTTACTCGTCAAGTAAAAATGTACCTAGAAATCATCCTAAACTAGAAAAAATGGTAGTTTTGAATCTTGGCATGCATCTGGCTCAAATAGAACATACAAAAAAAAAAAAATTTTAATCGACATCTGTACCCTTCCGTTGTAGCTAAGGAATTTAAAAATATTTTGGTTGATTTTTTAAGATTACAAAACAGCAAGTTTCTGTCTTTTATGCTCGTGATAAAAAAATGCCTCAGGAAAAAATACACAGAGTCCATCCACACACAGGCAATATTTTTTACACTGTTTTCTATCAATATTGATAACCACACATAGATGACAATTTTTTAATGTAGTAGTTTTGTATTCGACCTCTTCAAAAAATTGAGAAAGTTTTCGAATTATGAACCGGTAATTTGTTCTACCGGTCAGCTGTAAGATCGGTGACCGGCTTAGTGCCATGAAAACTGGTCGGAACGCTTCAAAACCGCCCGAGAGAGGAGAGATGAGAGAGAGGAAGAGGGAGAGAGAGAGCGAGGTAGAGAGAGGGAGGGAGCGAGAGAGAGCAAGAGAGAGAGAGAAAGAAATAGATAGGTAGAAAAAGGGGAGAGAGAGAAAGAGAAAGACAGAGAGAGAGAAAGAAAAAGAGAGAGAGAAAGAGAAAGAAAGAGAGAAAGAGAAAGAGAGAGAGAAGAGAGAGAATTGAAATACGCGGTGTTAATAATTAAAATACATACGTTGGGAAAAGTATTGAGAGATTTTTTGTCATTTTTTGATTAAATTTTTCCTTTATAACCCTCATACAACCTTTTGGATGAAATTTCACCCATTTTACATTTTAATGCCCTAATTTTTGTTTTACTACTGAAACTACCCAAACTTCATGTATTTGTTTATTAAGCCCGGCAGGTCTATAAAGTTTTACGGATTTAAATACCAAGACAATACATTATTCGAAATTTGGATCAAATTTCACCCAAGGGTCAAATGTGTAACTTTTTTTGAAGGTCGTATGAGGATTAAGTACATATTGGTCATTATTTTCTATGACGTTTTGTCATTTTCCGTGAAGTTTCATAATTCCATCGGTGTAGAACTTCTATGGTGTATCGGTGAAAAACTTAGCCAAGTGATTTTCTCGGTGCTTTCTTGAAGCCAACTTTAGACCATCATAGGAATTTTGCAGACATCGAAACAAATTGTAGTCAGATCCGGGCTATACCAAACTGTCTCAATTTTTGCCGGGTTATCAAAGATGTATTTGGTTTGGCGTCGTCATGATGGAACACCCTTTCTACATTGATCAATTCGGCCTGGTTTGTTTTAATTGTTTGAAACACCCTTTCCATTGATCAATTCTGCCTATTTTGTTTTAATTGTTTGCTACAATCTGGATAATTTATGACAGTAGAGATTAGAACTAATCGTTTGACTAAGTTCTAGAACCTCATAATGTACGATTCTCTTCCAGTCCCTCCATATACACAGCATAACCTTATAGGGGATCAATTCTGGCTTTGAAGTCGTTTGTGGTGGTTCACCTTTCTTTGACCATGATCTATTTCAAACGAAATACTCTTATTTTACCCATTTTTCTTCGTCAGTAATGGGTCGATTTCGTAGCTGAAACGCTGAACGCAAATGGTTTAAAACTGTTTCGTGATTGATATTTAATTCCTTAGCAATGTCATGGCTGAAGATTTCATCGACAATTTCAGTGATTGGTCGACCAGAGGAGTGAGGTGAATCTTTGATATCGAAATTTCCGGAACGGAAGCGAGCAAACCATCTACATGCTCTTGCCTTCAATAAAAGCATCTTGACCATAACATTTTTTCCTGGGCTTGAGCAGCGTTTTTGGCTTTTTCGTAGAAAAATTGCAAAATATATCGAACTTTTTTAGAAATTTCACTAATTTTCACGCTAATATAACTTTTGACACGATTGACAAAATATAAAACAATTTTCATGAAAATTGTAGACTGAAATGTCGCCTTTCAAACGCGCGTCAATATAATGTAATCTGTTTAGTGTTGCCCGGTATATGACACCAAACACCATCTAGTGACAAAAATCTCTCAATACTTTTTCTCCAACCTAATAGTTTTAAGAGTAATTTGGTTGGCATAATTAACAATAGAATCAAACATATTCACAATATAAATTTACATCTACCAGCAGAATGGGTAATTCAGGATCTAAAAAATTTCGGTAACGTTTTCCATTCAACATATCGTCAATAAAATAGGGACCAATTAATTTGTTCAATCCAACACAAAAATTCTCTTGATTCCTAATAGTGGTTAGGAAATGTCACAAGAATTCGCTCGATGATCGTGAGCAATGGCCATCGATGGATGATTGAATCATAATAAGAGCAGATAGGATGCTTTTCCATCTTCTCAATAACTTCATATCGAGACAAAGATCTGGAAGTTTTTCAACCTGTTCAAAACAAATTTGTTTTTCAAATGATACAATAACATTTAATCTAAATAATCAAAAAAAAAACCAATTTACTAAATACGATAAAACCCAATAACAAAAGCAAAGTAAATAGTAAAGAGTAAAACGAAAAATAAATAAATTATGGCAAAATGGTAAATACAAATATTGCTTGTAAATAATATTTATTTGTACACAATAATCAACAAAAAGGTACACAAAGCACAAATATGTCAAAACCATAAGAAGTAGTAGTATAGATAAAGATTTTTGTTATTGTACGAGTTCACCAGAATCTCGTATAACCGAAAAGAAGTTTTTTTGCGGTTTTTACTTGTTTACACAAATGCTGATTAGAAAAGTTTTCACTTTCTTTACTTTTTTTTTGGCAATTATTCTTCTAACAAAAAATTAAAAATTATGATTTCTCAAAATTGTTAGCGGTTTGTGGTATATTTGGTTGAAGAAACTTAACTGAGTACGTATAGTCACATCATAATATATTACCATGTATTTCTACACAGTGACATGTGTGCAGGCAAATTGAATGGTTTACGACTTAGTTATGTAGTAACGTAACGTATTTTTATTATGTCTCTGGTTAGGTAACGTATATACATATTTCAATTTGACCACGTGCGCTCTTTTGTGTATGTGGCAAGTGTTTGTAATTAAAAGTTGGCCACAATAGGTCAACATATTACAAGGCAAAATAATTGTGTGCGTCAAAATACATTTCAATTGATGTGAAATTTTCAATCAATTTTAATCAATCAATGCAAAACGAGTCTCTTGCTAAATGTGTTTTTTATTTTATGTACCTACGTATTTCGTTGTGATCATTAAATTCAAACGATTTTAATATCTTTGATGCAGTAAAATATTTCTGCTCTATTTGCTATACATATGCATATGAAATATGATAGTTAGGAGAATTTTATTTTTACTATAAGTATTTACTGCCACCTTCGGGTTTATAGCCTTAAAAAAAAACGCTTATTCTTTCGACGACAACGTTTCGATATATATTAAACACTATATCAAAAAATTGTCCGTACAGCACTCGGCTAAGAAAACATTGATAAAAAAAACAATTACAAATCAACCAAAAAATTCAGTTTTCACGTTTGATATAAGATTTACTATTTAAACCGCCTAAAACGATCTCAAATAATTGTCCGTACACACAAAGAAGTTGAGGGAATTTGGTAAAAACGTTAGGTCTAATATTTCGTGTTGTAACCTATTCATGAAATGACACTTTGCAATTTGCTTTTCATTGAGAAAGCCAACTTCCGAGTTATTTCGGGGAACATTTTTGGCCCATTCCTCCACAATAACCCGTTTTAATTGTTCCTTGCCGCTAATTTGGTTTCTACGGATCTTTCGCTCCAAATAATGGCATAAAGTATCAATGGGGTTGAGATCTGGTGGCTGGGGAGAATGAGGAAGTATTGAATTTACATTGTACAATAACAACGGGGAGGATGAGGAAGTATTGGCTTTACATTGTACAAATAATTAAACCGGATCATTATGAAGGTCAAATGTCCTACACCCCTTCAGCTAAAAGCTCTTCAAACCATTATACTTCCGCCACCATGTTTTACTCAAGTTCAGTGTTGGGTTTCCGCCACACCATAACTCGCCCATCTGAATCAAAAACGTTGGATTTTCTTTCGTCTGAGGGAATAACATTTTGCATATCCCAAGCGCTTTTAATATTTTTTTTGTTGGCAAATCCATTTCTTGCGTGTCGCACATCAACGATACTCTTGTTTATGCAAAATATTGCGTATCATCCGAGGTTCTATCGCTTATTTTTTGCGTTGATAAACTTTGGCAGCTATCGTTGGAGCACTAAGCTTTCGATTCTGTTTTATTGCCTTCTCTATTAGATGTATTTGAGGTGTGTTCAGCTTTCAGTTGCGACCACGCCCAACAACCATCTCTAGTGATTTGGTTTTTTGGGAGTTCTGGATGATATATTGTATCGAAGATCGCGGGCGATTAATTATTTTGGAAATTTCCTATAAACTTTTATCTTCACTCTCTAATTTAATGATCAATTTTTTAATTCCTACACTATTTATGGTACCAGATTTACGCATTTTTAATTAACTGGACAATATTTCCGGAATAACAATTTGGAGTTGTCAAAACGTTGTGCCATCTAAAATTCACAGCAATTTAGTTATAATAACTTCCTAAAAAATAACCAAAAACGTGAGTTTGTTGGTTTGTCGACGTAATAGCAGCAAAAATGGTAATCGTAGTTTGCTTGCCGATATGTTATAGCAACGTCAAACAGCAAACTCGCAATAAATGGTAAATTACTTTTGAGACAGCAGTTTGATTTTTGCAAATTATATTTGCAGTTTCGCTGTGCTTAACGCAAATTAGTTACATAAGAAAAATTAATGTTATAACAGCAAAAACGTAGTTAAGGGAATCGGTTTCAAAATAGCAAAATAGTTAGAAAAAACTAAAGAGCTATTATTTTGGAAATTATAGTAACAATAACAATTTGTTGCTAAAAGATTGATAAAAAAACTAATTTCTATAATTGCATCTACAATTTTAATGATGTCATTCTAATTATGTTTTCTATACTTTAATAATAAATGTCACAAATATTTTATGAAATATTGACAGGGATATGACTTTGCTTGTGATTTTTAATCGTAAAAGTAGTTCAGTTTGAAAAGTAGGTTAGAAAAGGAAAACGCGACTTAAAAATATTTAATATTAATAATAAAATTAAAATCAACAATTTTTTCGAAAAATTTATTTTTGCTGAAAAATAAATCCAAATCTGTTCAAAAGCTTCTGATAATCAACCAAAAGCTGAAGATTGGCGTTTTTTTTTTTAATATTTGCATGTGATAAAGTTGCTTTTGTCGAACTTCTTAACCAGATAAAGGATGCAGCCATTTCTATGAGAAGAACAACTAAATTAAAAGATGGCTTTAATATATGTAACAGCTAAATAGCATAATAGATAACCATTTTAACTATTTATCCTAAATTATATATTATTACAGCTAAATTGTCTTACGAACTTACGAAAAAGTAACCAAAATATATTAAATGTTTTAAGTAACTACCGATCACCAATACTTTCATGTATAAGCGCAACAAATTTATAATATTGGTGACAGTCAGGCTTGTAGCACATTAGTGCTGCTTTTGGAATTATAGATATTTGTACTCTGTATACAAACAACACAACAACATTCCTCCTCATGTTCAGTTATTCACTACCACAATTATACACCAAACCAACACAAGAAAACAATAAAACAAGAAAAAATGATTACACATATCCACACAACACAAACAAAACCTGCTCAAATCAGATGTAATCTGTTATCAGTATGTGATCTGGGTGACGTATGTAAAGCTATCCCAGGATTTCATCCCAGCAAATGACGTATGTGAAGTTATCCCAGGATTTGATCCCAGCAAATGACGTATGTGAAGTTATCCCTGTATTTCATCCCAGTAAATTGCAAAAACTTGAATCAGGCAACTCTAGAAAATTCAAAGCCATATTTAATATGTGAAAGTTAGCCCAGCCCAGGATTTTATTAAAATTAGATTAAATATCGAAATTACATAATATGCAATATAATAAAATTCACATACAAAATTAATAAAATTTAAATCATTCACTGATAGTTTTTATTTATTTGCAAGATTTTACCTAGCACCTAAAAATTTATGCATGTTATAACTATTAGCTTATTTTGCCGCAAATTAAAAGTCTCGTATTAGTGATAAAAATTTTCGAGATGGAGATACCATTAGCTTAATTTGCCCAAGTGCCCGAAATATTGCCATGGGCTGAGAAGTTTCATTCATTTTTATATTTCGATACAATATTCGTCTGGTTTGCCAAAACTAAAAATGTCTCGTATTAGTGATTAGTAGTTCTGAGATGGAGATACCATTAGCTTAACTTAGAAAATATTTCATAAAAATCGTATTGTTCCAAGTGCCCGAAATATTGCCATGGGCTGAGAAGTTTCATTCATTTTTATATTTCGATACAATATTCGTCTGGTTTGTCAAAACTAAAAATGTCTCGTATTAGTGATTAGTAGTTCTGAGATGGGGATACCATTAGCTTAACTTAGAAAATATTTCATAAAAATCGTATTGTACCAAGTGCCCGAAATATTGCCATGGGCTGAGAAGTTTCATTCATTTTTATATTTCGATTTCAGAACTGCTAATCACTAATACGAGACATTTTTAGTTTTGGCAAACCAGACGAATATTATATCGAAATATAAAAATGAATAAAACTTCTCAGCCCATGGCAATATTTCGGGCACTTGGGCAAATTAAGCTAATGGTATCTCTATCTCGAAAATTTTTATCACTAATACGAGACTTTTAATTTGCGGCAAAATAAACTAATAGTTATAACATGCATAAATTTTTAGGTGCTAGGTAAAATCTTGCAAATAAATAAAAAATATCAGTGATGATTTAAATTTTATTAATTTTGTATGTGAATTTTATTTTATTGCATATTATGTAATTTCGATATTTAATCTAATTTTAATAAAATCCTGGGCTGGGCTAACTTTCACATATTAAATATGGCTTTGAATTTTCTAGAGTTGCCTGATTCAAGTTTTTGCAATTTACTGGGATGAAATCCTGGGATAACTTCACATACGTATCTGGGTGGTCATTTTGTGGTGCTATATCACATTTGGTGATAAAACTGTGATCAACTGACATTTGTCTTAGTTTACTGCGGCCCCATCTTGGATGAACAACGTCACGTCGTATAATGATTTGAATGAAAATGACCACAATATCTTCCGTCTTACTTCTACAAGTGGAAAAAATTGTTTATTTTGTTGTTTAAATTTTTTTTATATCAAAATTTCAAAAAATGCATGCAATTTACATTGATGCGAATGATAAATAAATGATATTTATTAACAAAATAATCATTTATATATTACTAGGCGTAAGCGCGTGCTACGCGCGTGAGATATCAGTGGATAAGCGCTTATCTACTACCTCACAGGTCAGTAATATAGGATGATTAACATGCTAGCACTCATTAAACATCCTAAAAAGGTTTTTACTGAGTGTTAGCATGTTAATCATCCGATATTACTGACCTGTGAAATAGTAGATAATCGCTTATCGACTGATATCTTACGTGCGTAGCACGCGCTTACGGCTAGTCCACTATATACTGTTGGGTTAATTTCCCAGCCATTAATAGTGGATTGAATGTGTCATCTCGAACCTGCAGTCGGTAGGAGAAGTACTGCATCTGGGATACCCGAAAATGGGACCCACCACCACCAAGTGGAATGTTTGGATGCCATCCTACCCCACCATACGGAAAGAGCAATGGATAGGTCACTGAATCAAGGCCAACATGATCAAATGCAAGAATTGAAGATCTTCTTGCATTTGGATTGTTGGCATCTGGTCTTAAATAGATCAACAGATCCTTCTCCATTGGAAGGTCGCCATCATTATTTCTAAAAACCACATCAACTTCGTTTGCAGCTTCTGGGTTATTGTATCGTCTCTGATCTGATGTTGGATCTTGACGAATAGCCATCATTATGTTGGGAAAACTCCCAACCCCAAGGTCCTCATCTTGCTCTTGTTCAACCTCATAAAGCATTTTGTGGGCTATTTCATACTGGTTGTTGTCTTTCAACCAAGCACCAAGTTCCAACATTAAATCTTTTGAACATTTAGTGTTTCCAGGATTTTTCATCCTAGTCCTGGTAGCTACCTGAGCATCTAACACATAGAGCTGAGCATACTGTCGTTGTTCACCTATAGCAGGGTGCAACGTTTGGGCTTTATGGTAAATTTGCCCATGTATGCGAAACCAGTAAGGGCCTTGTCCAGGGAGAGGAGAAACTGAAGCTCCCATTGATACAAATCCAAGCGCACTGTTGAAAGAGCGTATATTTGCTATAAAGTTTTTAGATTCATCAGAATTTCCTCTAGTTCCGGTTAATAGCTCTTGAAAGCGTACAGGGTACTCTCTCAGAGGCGGCAGTACTACTTTGCCCTTAGCGCAACAGTTAAATTTTTTATCTGTTGGGCGTTCTCCATGAAAATGCTTGGAGTTGCAAAACTCACAAACAGCATCCATGGGCCCACAATAGTGCTCAGGGACTAATAATTCATCATCAAAACAATTGATGGCGATTTCTTGGGCAGTCAATGCCCCACGTCTCATTCTGTTTTGTTTATATTGAGACACTTGCATAAGGCGGCGAGTTCTTGCCTCAGAGCTTTCATTAGCTCTCATTGCTGCCTGTCTTCAACTTTCTGCCTGCCTGTGAGAATTGTTAGAAATTTGTTCACCAGGAAGGCTATTTTGGGCCTGTGAATCTCGTGCAGATGCATCGCGTCTTCTTTTTCGAGCCACCTCAAGGCTGCCCAAACCCAAATCATAAAAGAAATCAAATTTAATTGTCATTGTTATTTTGATACGTTACAGCCTAACCAACAGAATCCGAGATTTCCTTATGTTTATTGTTATTATTATATATCCAATCACTTCAGAGAAATCTTTAAGTACGTAAATAATTCAAACAAATTATGTCTAGTTGTCAGTTTCAGTCTTGTTTTCATTGGTTGCTTTGGTTTACTTTATGGTTTCGATAGAAAAAAAATGTAGAAGAACCCTAATTGTCTAATGCTGCCATCTTAAAGCTTTAGGATACAAAAATTTATATTTTTCAATTCCTTATGATGCATTGAAATGCCGTTATAAAATAAAAATAAAAAATAAATAAATAATGCAAAACGTCCTTGGTGACAATCGAACCCGAATTTTTTTAGGAAATGATTAAATATTGAATGAAATAATTTGCTGTATCAGCCTAAATGTTGATTACCAGTTAAGCGAAAATTTATACCATACTTATTGTTTTACAATACAAAATTTAATGTTTTTCAATTCGTATTAAACCAATAAAATGCCGTTATGAAAAAAAAATTATTAAAATTAATACGGAGACTTTGATGAGCATCGAACCTGAATCGTTTTCAGTAAGAAAACGAAGTTTCTTGTTACTACGTCATTGTCAAATCATCAACACCTATATCACTTAGGCTACTACGGCATAAAATGTAAATATGTAAATTGGTAATATAAGAAAAGCACTAAAAAGTGTTTTTATGACCTTTGATCTTGAAGGAGGTCATAATTTCAAAATCAAAGGAGAATGGAGCCGCCTAGATTTTTTTTATGATTTTTAGAGCTATAGCATGAGGCTCTAGGACATTGGGAAGTAATTTTCCATGACAATATTAGATATTATTGAAAATTTAGTACAACTTAAGGATCATATATAATAGATTGAAATAAAATGAATGGATTATTGTTAAATTTATAGGAAAACGGAATATAAAAATCAACAATTATTTTAGTTTTGTGTAGTAAATTGTATGTTAAAAGAACCATTCTAGTAGCCTAGAATAACAAATTTCACAAAAACAATCATCCTCCTAATAGAAATGGACAAAAAATAAGCAATTCTTAAACGAAAATCAATATAATAAACAATCAGACATAACCTCACAAAATGCAAATAATGGTCGGTATTTAAACATGAAATTCTAATAAATCAAAGGGTTTTCTAGTTATGTTAACATAAAAATATAATAATTAGTCTTTTGTTAACAAACAATTTTGTTTTGCACTTCATATCATGGTAATTTTCATTAATTTTTTTAAAATTTTAAATTCATTTTTTTATATCAAACTATATGGAGTTTGATCGAAAGCAACTAAATTAAAGTTTTAAAAAAATGAATGAAAATTACTGTGATACGAACTGCAAAACAAAATTGTTGATTAACAAAAGACTAATTATTATATTTTTAACTTAACATTACTAGAAAACCCTTTGGTTTATTAGAATTTCATGTTTAAACACCGACCATTATTTGCATTTTGTGAGGTTATGTCAGATGGTTTATGTTGATTTTCG
Organism: Tipula vernalis; assembly: GCA_958295665.1. Classification (NCBI taxonomy): domain Eukaryota; kingdom Metazoa; phylum Arthropoda; class Insecta; order Diptera; family Tipulidae; genus Tipula; species Tipula vernalis. The sequence goes on from OY282559.1 coordinate 137,750,440, forward strand.
TTTAAGAATTGCTTATTTTTTGTCCATTTCTATTAGGAGGATGATTGTTTTTGTGAAATTTGTTATTCTAGGCTACTAGAATGGTTCTTTTAACATACAATTTACTACACAAAACTAAAATAATTGTTGATTTTTATTTTCCGTTTTCCTGTAAATTTAACAATAATTCATTCATTTTATTTCAATAATACATAAATGATTATTTTGTTAATAAATATCATTTATTTATCATTCGCGTCAATGTAAATTGCATGCATTTTTTGAAATTTTGATTACAGGTGTTTTTAACCAAACTCCATATAAAAAAAATTTAAACAACAAAATAAAGAATTTTTTCCACTTGTAGAAGTAAGACGGAAGATATTGTGGTCATTTTCATTCAAATCATTATACGGCGTGACGTTGTTCATCCGGAATGGGTACGAACGGCCGAATTTCAAAGGGCCGAATGTCGAAAGGCCGAATGTCGAAGGGCCGAATGTCGAAGGGCCGAATGGGTCGAAGGGCCGAATGTGTCGAAGGGCCGAATGTCGAAGGGCCGAATGTCGAAGGGCCGAATGTGTCGAAGGGCCGAAAGTGTCAAAGGGCCGAATATCGAAGGGCCGAATAGGTCGAAGGGCCGAATGGGTCGAAGGGCCGAATGGGTCGAAGGGCCGATTTTTTTGTTTTTTTTGTTTTGTTTTTAGAAATATAATTTTTAAAATTTGTTGTTTTAAGGAATATTTGGTAATTTTTTTTTGTCAAATATAAATTAATTTCTTATGAATTTATGTATTTTATTATATTTGATCTTTGGATATTCGATCGACAAAAATATTGCATTAATTGAGGTTGTTTATATTTTGCGTTCCTTTTGGAATTATCAAGTGAAAAAATATTTGTACATAATAGGTATTTTACCAAAACCAAGTCTTATTATTTCAATATAAATGGAATATATATGTAGGTATACACATATGTATTACTTTTGTAGTATAACCCGCTCGTATATAATAACAAAAGGCGAAGGTTATTTTTTTCTAATATGCGTACCAAATGTAAATAGATTTTAAATAAGAAAACGGAATTTTGTCATAAAATGTCATAAAATTCAATTTACTTCTGTTCTTTAAACTGATGATAATATTCATTCTCTTCGAACGATGTTATTTTCTAGACCATTATATAGTTTATTGCTATTGTTTTAGTAAAAAAAGTAAGTGGTGGAATTTGTCTTTTGGAACAAAGAATCCTAATTATCGGTCGGCTTTCTTTCAACCTCACTATACGAAAATGCATTATTTTGCTCTACACGATAAATACATAAAAAAAGGGATGTAAAGATTTTTCAAGTGTGGATCTACAAAAAAGAGTTTTATTGATGTGTCCATGAACATAATCATAAATAAATAATGTTGTATTATGTGTTTTGGTTATTCTATATACCTATTTGCATCATGGACAAATATATCTAGAAAAAGAAAAGACAAGAGAAAGATAACAAAAATATCTAGAAAAAGAAGAAAAGCTCAAGAAGGGAAACTAACTTCCGGAATTATAATTTTAAATAAAATTTGTGTAATTATTACAATTTGTTTTTTATTAATTGAATCTGAACCATCTTGATGTAAGTAGATAAATGCCTACTCATATAAAAATCAACTTAAAATAAGGGACATAGGAAAACTGACTTTGGTATGTAAATTTTGCATTACAACATATTGCAATTACAAAAAGTTGCAATTATAAAATATTGCAATATAAAATCTGGCATAACAATTTCCCGTACTATTTTTTCTTTATTCTGATTAAAATAAATTGAAGAAAAATGACATCGACTAATTTAACTTGGAATTGTAGAGGCTAACGGCTTCGGTAACTCTCACGGGCACGCGGGAGGTCGCTGCGCTCCCCCCCGCTTAGCCCTCCGAGGGGCTTTAGATTTGAGCTTCGGGGGACGTAGGAGCCGGGATCAGCAAACATGTCGCACTGCGTGCCGCACGTAGGAGCGGATTATATAGAATAAAAGGATTACCCAAATACATAATGTTGTAATTTATGATTGGATGAATGGAAAACATCAATAAAACTCTTTTTTGTAGATCCACCCCCTTAAAATCTTTCCATCCCTTTGTTTGTTATGTGTTCGTCGTTCAGAGAAAAAAAAAAAAAAAAATACAAAAATACAATTAGGATTCTTTGTTCCAAAAGACAAATTCCACCACTTACTTTTTTTTTTCTAAAACAATAGCAATAAACTATATAATGGTCTAGAAAATAACATCGTTCGTCGTTCGAAAAGAATGAATATTATCATCAGTTTAAAGAACAGAAGTAAATTGAATTTTTATGACATTTTATGACAAAATTCCGTTTTCTTATTTAAAATCTATTTACATTTGGTACGCATATTAGAAAAAAATAACCTTCGCCTTTTGTTATTATATACGAACGGGTTATACTACAAAAGTAATACATATGTGTATACCTACATATATATTCCATTTATATTGATATAATAAGACTTGGTTTTGGTAAAATACCTATTATGTACAAATATTTTTTCACTTGATAATACCAAAAGGAACGCAAAATATAAACAACCTCAATTAATGCAATATTTTGTCGATAGAATATCCAAAGATCAAATATAATAAAATACATAAACTCATAAAAAATTAATTTATATTTGACAAAAAAAAAATTACCAAATATTTCTTAAAACAACAAATTTTTAAAATTATATTTCTAAAAACAAAAAAAAAAAAAAATTCGGCCCTTCGACCCATTCGGCCCTTCGACCCATTCGGCCCTTCGACCCATTCGACCCTTCGACCCATTCGGCCCTTCAACCCATTCGGCCCTTCGACATTCGGCCCTTCGACATTCGGCCCTTCGACACATTCGGCCCTTCGACAAATTCGGCCCTTCGACATTCGGCCCTTCGACATTCGGCCCTTCGACACATTCGGCCCTTTGAAATTCGGCCCTTCGACATTCGGCCCTTTGATATCATTCCGAATATTTACTATTGCAAAGAGAGAAACTCTCTTGACAAAATTTTATTGGACGCATGCTCAAAACCAATTTTTTGGAAAACGAAACCAATTAACCAATATCTAATATTATCAAGAGAGGAAACTCTCTTTCAAGAATGATAATTTTATCATTTTTTATTATTATCTAACCAGAATCGCTTTCGATATGTTGATGATAAAATAGACTAAAAAGATAAAAAGCAAAGACGAAATCAAAATGACAAAAACAATTGAAAAATTCGATGATATTTTTGTTTTTTCATTATCATATCATCGAACCGGAATCGCACCCCAGGACCCTTATTCTGTAAAAAATAAGATAATGTGTAAACGTGAAAACGGGTAATCTTTGTGATTTTTTACTAAAATTACATTAAATTGTTTTTCGATTCTCTTTTCGTTCATTGTTTATCACGTGTAAACATTATCTTATTTTTTATAGAATAAGGTTACAGTAAGCTACGACAAATATCAGTTTATCATCAAATGTGATATAGCACCACAAAATGACCACCCTGGGGCCGAATTCCGGTTTTATGACAAATGAGTATGACAAATGACTTTATTATTTTTTTATACTAGTCAGTTCTCATGCTCATATTATTTTCGATTCTGATATGACTAATGAGTTTTTACGTGCTATAAAATTTATAGCATGAGTTTTTGGATTATTGGGTTCTATTGTTGACATTTGGGGAAGTAGAAAATACGTATTTTCAAACCGTTCTATGCACAACACCTAATTAAAATAAATAAAATAAAATGGATTTCTTTATTTTAAGAATTCTTAGGCGTCGAATTTCTAACCAAAAGTTAAAGTAGTATTAGATTTCTCTTAAGATTCAGAAGGAAGTTAAGAGATTTGAGTGATCCATTTGAATCAACTACGGACCGAGGCTGTTTAGATTTAATAAAGCAACTTGTAGGCTGCTTATCAGCTTCATTCAACCACATATCAAAAGCGCGTTCGAATTCACGTGTTGAACTCGACTTTAAGAATTCTATGCGCTCTTCGTTTTCTAGCGGTCGGCTGCTATCAACACCCAATAAGGCAAGACTTCTTCATCTCACTTTGAAAAATTTCGGTTTCACGATGTGTTGATGATGTTTGTCAAATAATTGAAAACAAATTCGCAAAATATTTCGTGAAATTCCAATTAGACTCTACAATTTGTTGAAATAAAGCAATAATTTTTTAATATATATGGATTTCCGGGCATCGTAGGGCTAATCGACGGGACACATATTTCGATTAAAAAGGCTAATAATAGAGTGGAACTCGTCTGTGTGTGTGCAAATCATTTGTGACGCTAACCTTTTAATCTCAACATTTTCCTCTAAATAGGAAACTAATGATGTTTTTTTGTTCTTCGCTAGCTTCCCGTCTTTGCTTTACTAACATCTCGCTTAAAAAAATATTAATATTTTGTTTTTATTTATAATAATTCCAAAATCTCAGTAGCAGTTAATTTTATCACAAAATAAAATATGCTGAGTCTTTTTGACAGATATTATGAGTTGGTTTTTCTCATTAATCATACGGGAATCGGCTTTATGATTTTATTATACCAGTTTGAATTTTTATACCAACTAAACTCATTGGTGACTTTAGTCATCGAACCGGAATTGGCCCCCTGGTCCCTGATTATCCACAACCCTTACCATAACAAATCATATAATAAAAAATAAACATAAAAAGAAACAATACATGTTTACACAAATTCATATCACATATACATATATAAATAGACCAGTGTATGTGTTATGAAAATACCTCAAACGATAACTGTATGTACCGTTACGATTTTTCGAACACACACTGTACCACAATATATAAACACTGTAAACGAAATTAAATTATGTAATTCACATTACACTATCGAAATATTCACTTTACTGAAGAATATAATTTAATTTTATTAATTAAATATTAATAATTAAATTAATTTGATTATTAATCACACACACACACACACACTACACTTTTCACTAAATTTACAAATTTTTCACTTTTATACATATTTAAAATAAACTAAAATTAAATTAAATTAAATTAAATTTACGAAGAGTACGACAAAAAAACACATCTATCCTCTTCAAGAAACAACCGCACCACCACAAAAAATTTGTGGTAGGTATAAATAAAAAAGATTGAAATTCTGTGTTGTTCTTATTTTGATTTATTTATTGAACAATATCCAAAAAAATCAGCTCAAACAAAAGTGATGATATTTGTCGTAATACCGATACCGTAAACTAATCCCTAGTCTGTCAGTGGTATAAGACAGTATTAAACGTTTTGGTTTCCAGTTGGAAACATATTTGCATAAATTGCAATTATTTATTTATCCAAACACATATACATTTTCACACTCACATTTGTTGTTTTTGGTTTAGGATAATTTAGGGCAAACTTCTCATCCAGAGAAAATCACCCGCTGGACCCATTGTCTCATTTATCAACAGCCCGACATACAATACATCTAAACATTTGGCTGATTTATTGATGGTAGCAGTTGATGATCTAAAATGTAACTTTAAAAATTCATTTTTGGTTTAGTTTAGTTTGTTAAAGAGCAGATTCCACAACGATATACATGCTTATTAGCTTAGACGTGGTATCACTTTTTACGAACTTTAACCTAGGGTTAGCTTTAGATTCAATTTCCAACCATAAATGGTTAACGATGGAGCCATACATACTATGTAGTATTCCCAGAATAGAATTTTTTGATCTTTTAGAATTTTGTTTAAAATCGGCATACTTTACTTACAATCGTGATATTCTAACATGATTTACAAACAAATTATGTTTTGTTCGACACAATACCATAGGTCCATTAATTTTAATATTCTGTTTGTTAAAAAATATGTCGATGAATTTTTGGTCCCTGAAGATAAAATCAATAAAGCACTGTCGAAATTTATTTGTTATTATTTTGGCCTAAAATTTATTTACTTTGGAAATAGGAACAGAGAACAAATTACCTTTTTTAGATACGTTCTTGATCCGTAAAGACAATGACCAAATTGATACTGTCTGGTACCTAAAACAATTTATCTTCCGGTCGTATTCTATCCGTATTCGTCAAATTGGCAATACTATGTTTTGATTTATAAACCACGTGAAAAAATTAACCACTAATGCAACTGTTGACATCGATAAAATTATCAAAAATTATTTAACAAAAAATAAATACCCAAATTATTTAATTAGTAATAATAACTTAAATGTACTATAGTGAATCGCATCGCCGCTAGGAATCAAATTTCCCTTTTTTTTTTTTTAAAGAGGGTGGGTTGGTAAGAGGAACCCCGTGCACTTCGACCAGCAAGATCTATTGTGCATCCCCGTGTAAGAGTAGAGAAATCAATCTATGTGAAATGTAGGTCCAGGTCCTTGATAAACGCCACAAGGTCATGCACATTCACAGGGTCGGCGTGAGGCCACTGAACAGAGTAAGCATTGAGTGTTTTAATTCTTCTTAGGGCAATCGCACTGCACTCGAACAGCAAGTGTTCGGATGTTTCTCTTCCAATATTGCAGAACCTGCAGTTCTCTAATGGGGTTTTCCCCATTTTGAATAGATGATAGTTAAAGGGACCATGTCCTGTCAAGTACCATATGAGGGATTTCAGTGATGATCGATCCATTCTGATTATATCCTGTAAGTGTGTAATCTTGTAATTTAGGAGCTTCTTTGTCTGTCTCATTCCCCGAGATGACTCCCAGAGTGAAGCAGAACATCTCTGCTCCCAGAAGAGGACTCTTCTCGCTACATGGCCTTTGGAATAGGCAACGATAGGCTCGAGGCCATAGAAGATGCCACCCGCACCCTCTTTTGCACAGGTATCTGCGGCCTCATTTCCTGGTATATTAGAGTGGCCGGGAGACCACAAGAGATTAACCTTGTTGTCCCTATCCAGCCTTCTAAGGTTGCTGTAGCAGCTGCATGTCAGTTTAGAACTGAACACCGGAGCTGCCAGGGCTAATAAAACAGCCTGGCTATCCGAGATTATGTAGATCTCCGTTCTTATATACTTCTTTTTGAGGCACTGAAGCACGCTAGTCTTGATGGCCACGGTTTCTGCCTGGAAAATCGTAGGGGTCTTTCCCAGTGGTACACAGAGCCTGAAACCGGGCCCCACAACCCCCGTGCTGTGGTAAGGAGGAAATGATGTTCCCCACCATGTCCCTTTCGGGTATCCGGATCGTGAAGTTCCTTCGGCAGTCAGTAGTCTTTAGCATCATATCTGATAGCTGGGCAATATCGTCTGGCAAGTTTATTTTATCCACGATGCTATTGTGTCCCGAACTAGTCAGTTTAACCTGACTTGTTACCTTCAGTTTTATGGCTCTCAAACCTGCCACACTTTTGACATATATGTCGAGTGGTGAGAGTTTCAGCAGTCTTTCAAGGGCAGCAGTAGGGCAGGTCCTAATTGCTCCCGTTGCGCCCAAACATATTAATCTTTGAATTTTGTTCAAAGCTGAACGAGCATTTATTTGCTATGTCTTTGACCACCATATAAACGCCGCATAAGATATCATTGGTCTTATGATGGTTTGGTAAAGCCAGATTATCATTTGTGGGTTTAGGCCCCATGTTTTTCCAAACATACGTTGGCACCCAAAGTATGCTTTGTTTGCCCTAGATATTTAACCTCAGACGTCATATTGAGTATTTCCCCGTTCATAGTTATTGGAGGAAAGAAAATTCTCCTCCGATTTGTAAAGAGAGTACATGTTATTTTATTGTGACTGACGCTAAGGCCCACTTCAACACACCACTCGTTTACCAATCTTAGAGCATATTGCATACGCTCAGCTATTGTGCTTTAAAATTTGCCCCTGACCATCAGCACCAGATCATCAGCATAGGCAGTGATTGATATTCGAGAGCTCCTCAAAATAGCCAGTGGGGTGCTCCATTACCAGGAGCCACAGTAACGGCGACAGTACTCCTCCCTGAGGGCAGCCTTTGGTAGGTGCAATTGAGATGCTTGCTTCGCCAATCGAGGCTTTAATTCTCCTGTTTCTGAGCATGTTTATTATCCACCCGATGGTTGAGGAGTCGATACCCCTCGCTACAGCTTGTTCCCGAATTACCTCGAAATTAGTATTATCGAAGGTACTCTGGATGTCAATGAAGGAGCATAATAGTGCCTCCTTGTTGCGAAATGTATCCTCGATTTCAGATGTTAATTCATGCACGGCTGTCTCCGTAGATTTGCCCACCTGATAAGCATGTTGGCTAGGATTTAGAGGACATCTTTGGATTGTATTGAGTCTGATATAAAGGCCCAATATTTTTTCCATGGTTTTAAGTATAAATAATGTAATGCTAATAGGTCTGTAGGACCTAATGTCCTCGGGGGATTTATTCCCATTTTTTGGTATGATTATCACTCTTACCTCCCTCCAGCATTTGGGGATGTATTCCAGACTAAAGCTGGCTCTATATAATTTGATTACGTGGGCCTTCAGCACATCCAGGCCTCGTTGAAGAAAAATAGGATAGATTCCATCCCCTCTCCTGGAGACTTAAAGGGACCAACTGAATTGATAACCCAGCGCAACTCTCCAGGGGTGAAAATTTCCATCGCTCGCTTGTAGGCCCCCCTTGGGACTATATATGGATGCACCAAGCTCATATCAGGGTCCTCCCGACCCGCAATGATTGTGCACTCCAGAAAGTGTCTCTTCACCAGACATCCAAGAGTCTCTTACCTTGATGTGGTTAAGGTCCTGTCCAGCCTTCTTACTGAGCCCAGATGGTTTTTATGATCTAATGCGAGGGACTTTTGGAGTCGGCAAGCTACCGAAATCTCGTCTATCTTCCCGCAAAAAGTTCTCCAGCTCTCTCTTTTGCTTTTCCACGCTGCCCAGTCATCTGTTATTTTTGCTCTATTAAAGAGCTTACGCACTGATTTTCTTTTAGCCTCCAGGGCAGAGGTCCACTAAGGAACATCCCTAGTTCCTCTAACACGCACCTAAGGAGAACTTGAGTGATAGGCATCAATATCAATTATTGCCCTGGTGAGATTATCAGCAACGGTATCAAGCTCTGCAATAGAGCCGATAGAGTTCTGTAAATCCACTACATTGTCTTGAAGTTTATTGGTAAAGACAGCCCAGTACGTAGCTTTAGGTATTCTTACCGTAGTTCCGGTTATTTGGGGGGTTCTAATATCAAATCTTATATACCTATGATCTGACAAAGATGCTTCCCCCGATACATGCCAATTCTGGACTGTGCTGGAGGTACCCATGTCAGACATAGTAAAATCCAGCACCTCCCTTTTAATGGCATTCACAAAGGTCGGCTCGTTCCCTGTATTATTTATAGCAATATTATTTGATGAACAGTATTCAAAAAGTTGCTCACCTCTTGTATTGGTGTTGGTGCTACCCCAGACTGTGTGGTGTGAATTAGCATCACAACCAATCATGAACTTCTGTCCATGAGCTGTACAGTAATTGATAAAGCTCTGTACTTCTTCCGGAGGTGGGTCGTTACCGTCCCCGGGAAAATAGGCTGATGCCATATTAATTGTGACCATGCCTCCTCTGGATAGAGGTATCTCTAATGAGACTGCAGTTATGTCTCTGGAAATAAATTGGTTAATTGAGAAGATATTGTACGACGAACGACAGAGAATCGCTTTCCTCGTCCTTTCTACTTCTGTGTTGTAAATTAGCTTACCTGTCTTACTTGGCAAACCTTTAATTCATCCATTGTTGGCCCACGGCTCTTGAATAAGCACTGTGTCCCAGTTGTTTGTGTTGAAGAGGCGACTCAGCATAGATGTGGCGGCCTTGGATCTATGTAGGTTGATTTGTACGCATCTTACAGACGCATGCATAGATCTTTATGTTTTCGGGCCCTCCAATGAGCCGCTCTGTGTGCTGGTACTACTAGCACGTGGTTTGGTGGAACTCTGTGAGTTCAACCTATGTTTTTTATCACGCTTGTTCCCCCTACCAGGTCTGCGACCCCCACGTGCACTGCCTGAGGTTCCTGGCTGGTTTGGGTCATCTTTGCTCCCGGGATCTTTCTGGCTGGGGTAACTAGCCGCTCTTTCCACGGAGCGATTTAGCCCTGCTTTACCTGCTGATGGTGCCTGTGTCCTCTCAGCTCTGTTACTCCTCTCACCATCCTTTTTGGGGCGAAAGTACACGGCTCCAAACAGCCAGTTCCGACAAGGTTAGTTGGAGGAGATCATTCTCTCTGTCTTACCGGCCGGCAATATTATCAAGTTCATTAAGAACCTGAATATAATATTGACTCGACGAATAATTAAGCAGAGAAGAGGTACGTTGGAGCACTTATTGGTTAGAGCTTGTAGATAGCTTGGTAAAGGATAACTAAACCAGTACATGACGAAAGCTGAGAAACTTGACAATTATGAAACTTTTGGACCATCCTGTAATCACAACAATTTTTTTGTTTTATTTATGTGTGGTTTACAAATCCAAACAGTTTTTCTTGACACTTTTTTGGCTGCAGCTTTGAGCTAGCTAGCTGCTAAAAGCAGTACAAAAATACCCGTTAGATAAAAACAGAGAGGATATACAACAATAATGATTGATTGGTATGATTTTTTAGCGGAATATAAAATGATGCTGTTATTTTTGGCAAATAAGCAGACCCGAATTTACCTTAAGGATTTTACTCACGTATTGATATTTACCCAAATCGACATATACGTCATTTTGTTTTATTGACAGCAAGCTTTAAAACTTCATCAGTGAAATTTTTTAAGGTGTTTACATTGCAGATATTTTGCGCTAAAAATGTCGATTTTTATGCCAAAAAAGGAGCATTTGCGAAAAGTCTAATTCATTATTTCATTTTTTTATTTCTTTGAGATACTTTCTTATGGAATATATTGTATGCTAAACCAAAGCATTCCTAAATATAAAAGCCGTCAGCATAATACCAATTTTAAAAGAAGCTTAATTTAAGGGGGATACATTTTATGATTTCCCATAAGAACCCATGTAAAATTGAACTATTATAAAAAACATGAACGAAAGGTGTGACGTCATGAGGTGTAAAGATGTGTTTGTAAATAAAGGGGTTTTAGTTGAACATTAATTAAATATCTATAAGCAAGATTTTATTAATTGATTTTCAAAAAATATATTTATCAATTGTTCTTCTTGATAACGTAGAAATCAAAATTCATTTTTGTAAGATTTTTCATTTAAGAAAAACGATAATAAAAAGACATAACATTTCATATGATTTGTATGAAAAATCCATTTTTTTTTTGTCTTTCTATCCCCCTTAGATTAAGTTCGAATTTTATGCTGACGGCTTGTACATCTAGGAATGCCTTGGCTAAACAGACAAATACAAATTAATATTAACACTATAAACCGGGATTTTATTTTATTGTTCATTACAAATTTACAACACTATCACTACATTGATAAAAATTTTCGTTGGTTTTTATTTTTAATTCATTCTCATTTAAATTTTTGCTTATTAGAAAATATAAAAGTTAGAAAGAGGCATTCCGAAATGAGGAAAACTCGATGTGGACGTTTGTGTGAACGTTAAAAGACGTTAAAAGTAAACTGCAAAAGTCTTGCGAATTCTTATTCTCAGTACAGGGATAGCAAGCAATGGATGAATTGCCAATAAATGAATTTTAAATTGTTACAAATTGTGAAATTTTTGAAAATTTCCTAATTGTTTTAATCTGATATTTCAAATTAGCCCGTATGATTAATTTTACATCGAATCTGAATTTTTTGTTACGTTTCACAATCTGAATTATTTCCAATAATACGTATCATCGAATTAAACAAATTATGATCAGTTCCTATGAATTTCACAATCGTATAAGTAGCGGCCTTCAATCCAATCATCCAATTTGATAAAATTTTGATTTTTTTTTTAATTCCTTAAATAAAATTTTGTTCCAATCATCTGATAATAATTTCTTACATTGACATTTTATCAATTTATTATTGTCTATGGAATCTTTGGTTTCAGAGAATGTCATTAGCTTAGTGCACTTTGCTCTAGGTACTCCAAAAATATATCCGTAGTTAGCATAACAGGTGAGAATCGAGTTTTTGTATCTTATATATACTAACATTGAATTTGTAAACTATTTGGCTAATAATTAGAAATCATAACTGTGCAGTTTAAGCAGCAAGCAAAATATTGGGAGAGCGGGTGCAATGCATACAATTTTCGGCTGGGTTTTAATTAAGCAGCAGACCGACTGCAAGGTGATATAACATTTATCATTTAATGATATTTTTAATTTGCTGCGATTGTGAGTACTTGACAGAAACTCGTGCTTTTTTTATTTTTATTTTATCAATCATAAATCTATAAAATTGATTTACAAAAAAATGACGTTTGAATTAATCTCGAAATAACAAGTTTTGATTTTTTTTGTTTTCAAAAAATTATTTAAAAAAAAAAATATCGGACAGTTCCTTTATAATCAGCATTTCGTTGGTCTGTATAAGTTAATGTCTACTAAGAACAAGATACAGTATGGAAACTTGGCTTAGATGCATAAATGATTATGGAATCGCTTGTTGTGAAATGGAGACGTTTTTAATCTATACTGTTATAGTTAATCAAAATGCTGTTACAAATAATTGTCTTTTGGCTCAAATTTTCCAATCCATCATAAATGGCTTTACAAATTCTAATTCTTGTTGGTTTGGATGGTATTTTTAATCGAGTAGTTAAATATGTTGCCCACTTAAATAGTCGATCCTCGAAACAGATTTTTCGCTGCTTTCAGTTTTCTCGAAAATTCTGGAAAATACGTTAAGACCAGATTTGTAAATTTTCTTGAGAAAACCAAATTCTTAGATCAGATCTTGCTTGAGAGAAACAGAAAAGTTGGATTTTAAAGCATTTTATTATTTTGGGCCTATTTTGGTCCTAACAAATGTTAAATCAATAAATACAGTTCAACCAATAATTGATGTTAAACCAACAAGCGAGCAAAGTAAATAAGTGTTTGTCAGCCTCATTGTTCTCAACTCTTTCCCTATATATGTAATTTTAAATTATAAGAATTTCCAACTACTTTTAAGTACCATACATTTTTCGTTTACATTTCGATACATTTCATTTCCACATAAGTAAAACTTATATTGATGAAAATAAAGTAGCAATTTAAATTGTGCATGCAAGCGAGAATTCCGTCTTAATGCCGGATTTCCGAGACGACGGAAGCGGTCAGCGAAACGGGCAGCGAATTCCGTTGACATATTCCGGAAAGTGTTTTCCTTTTAATCGTAAAATCTTAAGCTATCGAGTTCATTTGTAAGTGATATTTATGCTTCGTTAATAAAATAATTAAGTGACACATCCGATCATGCCATCCTCAGATAGATGCTGTAATCCGTATAATCATGATAGTCATGTGGATAGATGTTTACGTTCAATATTCAAAAGTATGTTGAAGTTATCCACAATATTCTGGGACAAAAAAGTTTTTCATTTCCGCAGAAAATATTGTCCTGATACAATATTTGATGAAACTAAACAATCTAGTGAACTTGATTGCAGTAATCATTCAGATTCGGTACTTTCAGGTGAAGACGATGGCCTTTCACCAAATACGAAATTACATCTTTCCAGAGAAGCGGAGTTAGAACAGATGCTAGATGGAATGAAATCCCGATTTTTAAATTTATTTTTCAATAAGAAAAACCGCAAAAGAGTTTCAAACTTCTAGATAAAATGTTAGAACAGTAAAACAACTAAGGGAATTTGCAGAATTTTGGCAACACCAATTTTGAAAAATGGCAAATGTGAATCAAGTTTTAAGTTTTTATGAGGATGACGAAAATAGTCGAATGATGCCAAATAAAAAACGCTTACGACTTTCTGATGTAAAGAATCTTCATGTTCAGTTCAAAGAAAAATTGACGCAATATTCAATATAGGCTTGACCAAATTTGTGAAGCTCAGACCAAAGTGGTGCGTTCTTGCTGGATCAAGTGGCACAAATTCTGTATGCGTTCGTATTGTTCTCCAGAACTTTAAAACAATGTTCGATGCTGTACATCTAGTAAAACTAAGCGAACGTTCGGAAACCTCAATGAGAAAATATCAAGATTGCTTTAAATTTGCTTTGTACAAGAATCCATCATCATCTTGTTATTTCCGAGAATGTTCATCTTACCCAAACATAGCACATGGCAAGTAACTGATAGGGCTACATTAAAGAATGAGCTACCATTAGAAGATTTTTTAGAAGAATTTTGCACTTCTCTAGAAAAACTACTACCTCATGAATTTTTGGCTAAAAATCACTCTGCATATATTAAAAATGTTAAAAGAGAGTTTTCGGTTTTAAGAAGTGGGGAAGTTCTAGTACATACAAGCTTTCCACTATAACAACAATCAACGTACACTCCACACTGCACTATTTTACTACAGGACTGACAAAGATATAGCTTATAAAAGCTTAATCCTCCTGTCTAATAGCACAAGTCATGACGCTGCTGCAGTTTATATTATGCAAGAAATGTTGATGCCAGTAGTAAAAATACATGCCAACATAACAATCTAGTACATCATGACGAGGATTTTGGTGTTAAAGCTGATAGGAACTTTTATGCGACTACTCATGTCAAGGGAGCCTGTGACGGCGTTGGAGCCATTTTTAAGCATGAAGCTACTAGAGCTAGTCTTCAAGTCAGGCCTAATAATTCAATTCTAACATCAGACTCTTTTCAATTGGGGAAAAGTAAATTCGAGTCCATCCAATTCATCCATTCCAATGAGAAGGAGCACAAAAAATTAGAAAATCTCTTGAAAATAAGTTTTCTACAGCACCACAAGTACCGAAGATTTCATTGGGGCATGCATTTTTTGTAATGCCTGGCAAAATCAAAAAGTAAATAGTCTCTCTATTCTATAAAGTCTATCAAGTAAAATTTTAATTTTCATAAATTCTAAAAATTTTATAGATTGTTTAAATTCTACAAATTTTATAAAGTCAAAAATTCAATAAATCGTAATAGTATTATTAAGGTTTATCGCTTAATAATACTATAAATTATAATTATAGAATTCAGTAAGTTTACCAAATTCTGTAAATTCTGTAAAATTTATAAATTCTAATTCTTTAATTTCCATAAATTCTAAAAATTTTATAAATTGTTTGAATTTTACAAATTTTATAATGTCAAAAACTTCGATAAATCCGATAAAACTTAATAATTCTATTAATTCAATAAATTCTTTAAATTATATAAGCCCATAAATTTTGTAAATTCTATAAATTCTATGAATTCAGCACAGTCCAAAAAATCAGTATTGTCTCAAAATTCTACAAATTCCATAAATTCTGCAGCTCTAATTCTGTAAATTTGATAAACTCTATATAAATAGATCGATAGATAGGCTCTGAGTTTTGAGTCAGATGGTCGTGTTTATTTTTTATTTTGCTTTAAAAATAATTATTTTAATAAAATTGCATTTTTTTGTTATTGCGCAAAACGGTCATAAAGCTAAAATATGTCTGCTTATATTAACGTATATCCAGAGGCTGGAATAGCGGGCTATTTAACCCAAGTTAAGGACTACCGGAGTTGGATGATTATGCTTTCATATTGGCTGCAAATAGGGTAAAACTTCCAAAATATGATGTTATTATATCCCTCACATGACCCTACCCTTTCGATGGAAAAGTTACTGGTACTGAAAGGAAGACTTTCGCTTGAACGGAATCATATTAGATAATTCACGATTTTGTATTATGTTTTCTTGTTTATTTCTTTTGGCATACCCTATTATAAATGAGCTCCTGCTCAAAATAGAGTTTGTCAAAGGCTATATAAATTAATTTGTAAATAAATAAATAAATAAATCTTAAAATCCAATCAATTTTATTAATTTTAAAAATTCTATAAATTCTGCAAAGTCTATAAATATTATAAATTCTAATATCATTAAATCCTATATTATAAAATTTAATATATTTTATTTATAAAATCTATAAATTCTACAAGATCTATAAAATTTTTAAATTCTCTAAATTTTGAAGATTCTAGCAGTTCTATAAATTATTTAAAGTACGTCTATTGTATAAACTACACAAGCCAAATTTTACTTATTTTATAAATTCAAACAATTCGATAAATCCCATAAATTTTAATATTTATATAAATACAACAATTTCAAATCTTTAAACTCTATAAATCCCAAAAACTCTGTAAATTTTACAAATTCTACAAAGTCGAAGAATTCAGTAAATTTCTTAAATTTTATAAAATCTGTAAATCCTCTCAATCCTATAAATTCTGTAAATTCCATAAATTTTAAAAATTCAATTATTTCTACAAATTTTACAATTTTTTCTAAATTCTAATATGCCCATTAACTCTATATATTACCGAGCAAACGGCGCAGTGGTTAAAGCTGCGGCGTTTGGATCGGGAGGTACCGGGTTCGAATCCCGATAGGGGCGGGATGCAAAAGGGATTTTTCATCATCCGATTACGATCGGTGATGACGATGAACACAACTATGACCCCCTGTTGAGAGTGCAGAATCCATGGGCCGACCCACCTTTCATGTCAGCACTATAGGTTGGCATGAAGCAATGCAATGTGCAGGTGGTTTATACAAAGCGGGTCTATAGCCGTACGTCCTCGATTTGGCTACTACTGCGTAAAGTAGGACGGTAAAATTAACTGCGAAAGAGTTGGGAGTGCCTTGAGCCCCAGAAAAAGATTGCAAAGATTAAAAAAAAAAAAAAAAAAAAAAAAAAAAAAAAAAAAAAAAAAAAAAAACTCTATATATTCTTTAAATTTTACGAATTTTATAAAATTTTCTAAAAATTTGGTAAAATTAAGTTTAAAATATTTTTTAAATCCTATAAATTCTTATTTTGCTAATTCTATAAATTCTATGAATTCAATAAAGTTTAAAAATGCAGTATTTTTTAATCCAATAAATTCTGTAGTTGTTATAAATTCTGTAAATTCGATAAATTGTATAAATGTTAAAAATCCGATAAAGTCTATTTACTCTTCAAATTTTATAAATTCTTCAAAGTCCATAAAGCTTTTAATTTCTTTAAATTTTATGAACAAACTTCTTTTAGTTTTGGAGATTCCATGAGTTCCAAAAATGTTTCTAGCTTGTCTGTTCTATAAATTCTACAAACCAAATTTTATTTATTCTAAAAATTCCATAATTCTTATAAATTTTATAAATTCTCTGAATTCTACAAATTTTCTAAGTTAAAAAAATTCGATTAATCCTATAAATTTGAATTTCTGTAAATACAATAAATTCTTAAAAATCTATAAAGTCTAAGAATTCAGGAAGTTTCTTAAATTCTATGAATTATGTAAATTTAATCAATTTTAAAAATTCTACAAATTCTGTAAAATTTATAAAATCTATAAATTTTATGAATAATATAAATTCTTAAAATTTTGTAGCTTCTAGAAGTTCTATAAATTATTTTTAGTCTGTCTATTTTATGAAGTCTACCAACTCAAATTTTACTTAATAAAAAAAAATCCTTATTTTCCAAAAATTCTTCAAATTTTATAAAATCAAAAAATTCTGTAAATCCAATAAACTTTACCAATTCTATGATTTCAGTTAAATCCAGAAATCCAGTAATGTTTTTAAATTCTACGAATTCCATAAATTCTACAGTTCTTATTAATTGTGTAAATTCGATAATTTCTATAAATCTTAAAATCCAATAAATTCTTCAAAGTTTATAAATATTAAAGACGTTATAAATCGTATCAATTGTATGAATTTTAAAAAGTCCGTCATAAACAAATAGTAATGAAATTAGCTCTAAAAAATAACTGTTTGCGTATTTTAATAAGGCTAAACAAAAAACGTAGGAAAAGAACAACTTCTTACCTGAATGTGAATATTGTGACCCGAAACGTCAAAGTGTCCCTTGACGATTCGCAACAATAAGATACAGAATTAATATGAGTTCCACAAAATGTTTGAAATTTTGAGGTTAGTAACGAGTCCTGAGGTAATATTTGGAACTTTCTTTATATTCTAGAACACTGCCACCCAGAAACTGTGCTATTATTATTATTATGATGATGATCAAACATGATTAAAACTTTGGGATATCTTTTCAAGCTATAAAGTACATTTTTTGAGGTTATGTTCTACCGTTGTTGTTCTAAAAAGTTAAATTTGTTGTTTCGGTATTTAACATCGCTTAAGAAAATTCTTAAAAACCCTAGATAACGACTATAGATGACAACTTTTAAATACTTATGTCAAGGGGCAATATATGTAGTTTCACGTTATGGAGTTAAAGGATTTTTTGAGGTTAGGTTAATGAGTTTATGGGTTTATCCTGCAAACCGAAGATATTCGATATATTCAACTTCAATCTAGTTCATCGGGAAATACTTTTTTCAAAAGGTGTTGGTTTACTTTGTTAATCAACTGTACAAAAAAGAAAAAATCACTCGTATATAAAGCAAAAAAGAATAAACGTATTTTAAAATAGAAAAAGCATTCCTTTATTCGTAAATAATAAATAACGACCCATAATATTCCCATAATTTCGTGACCAACCCGACGTGATAAAAAGCACGCATTAACTATAAATAAATATAAAAATTACTGTCGTAAATATTAAAATAATTTAACAAATAGTGCACAGCCATAAATATACGAAAAATAGTGAGGTTATGGGACATAGTGTTGTAATACCACGTGTAAAAAGTTCGTGAATATACATCATAAAATTTCCGATTTTACACATAAAAATATTATACTCGGAATATTAATATTAAAATACACAAATTCTTAATTATGGGAAACGAAAATGAAATTGTCGTAAACAAAGTACCAGTTAGGCTACTACCATTCTGGTCAGTGAACGCCGAAATTTGGTTCCAACAAGTGGAGGCACGATTCGCATTGAGCGGAATATCTACTGACGCAACAAAATTTTATACGTTATTAACGGCAGTGGATACAAAAATATTATCCCTGGTAACTAACGGACGCAGTCGTGCACCCACCTGCTGATGAGAAATATGATTCAATTAAAAAAGCTTTGTTGGAACAGTTAGCCGTGTCGGATCAAAGAAAAATTAAAACATTGTTGGAAGATGTACAGTTAGGTGATAAAAAACTGCCCGGGCTCCTAAATGAAATGCGCACATTGGCAGGATCAAAAGTAGGGGACGAAATGTTGAAGCAAATCTGGATGCAACGTTTACCTAACCAAATTCGCATGATAATTTCAACCAGCGACGACGATATTAAAAAATTAGCAAAAATGGCCGACAAACCGATGGAATTGGGCGATTTTAATCAAGTCAACGCAGTATCCAATACTATTGAATCCACATCCACATCAGCAAAATCGTCACTAGAGACGAAAATAAACGAATTAGTGAAACGATTTGATAAATTACAACATGCTGACAATTATCAATCACGACAACGATCGAGATCACGAGGATCATCTTCTAATACTTCAAATAAGAAGCAAAACTTCGAACAGTGTTGGTGGCATTATAAGTTTGATGAAAAAGCGCGGAAATGCAAACAGCCGTGTAATTTTGCCACAAAAAACTAAATATTCGGTCGAATGAGGGGAAAAATTCGATCGAACACAAAAATTCGGATGCCTGTATAAATCGTTTACTATATACATTTCGGATCTTAAATGCAAGCAAAAATTTTTAATTGATACCGGTGCGGACATCTCTTACCCCCGAATAGTAAAAATAATCGTAAAATATTAAATCGATCGAAACTTTTTGCAGCAAATGGGACACAAATTCACACATACGGCGAAAGGAGATTATCTTTAAATTTTGGACTTCGGCGAAATTTTATCTGGAACTTTATCGTGGCCGACGTAAAACAACCGATCATCGGGGCGGATTTTATCAAACATTACGGATTGTTGATAGATATGAAACAAAATCGTTTGATAGACGGCGCAACCAGGTTGTCAACAAAAGGTACACCAACGACAGAATCAACGTTAGGGATTACAACCTTCGATGTCACAGATCCATTCTCGGATATTTTACGGGAATTTAAGGACATCACAGTACAGCACGACCACATGGCTCCGTCAAAAATTAATATCACGCATCAAATAATTACAACAGGCCATACAGTTTTTGTACGCCCTCGTCGACTCGCGCCAGACAAATACCAAGTGGCTCGCAACGAATTCGATGACCTAGTACGGAGAGGGATTTGCCGACAGTCTAAAAGCAATTGGGCTTCCCCATTGCACATGGTAAAAAAACAAAATGGAGAGTGGCGTCCATGTGGCGATTACCGCCGTTTGAATTCAATTACGGTACCGGATCGTTACCCTATACCATTTATACAAGATTTCGGAAACATTCTAAATGGTTGTCAAATATTTTCCACAATTGACCTTCAACGAGCATATCATCAAATCCCAGTAGAACCTGCGGATATCCCAAAAACTGCGATAACAATTCCGTTCGGTTTATTTGAATTTCTATATACACCGTTCGGACTCTGCAACGCCGCACAGACCCAGAAACGACTAATGCATGAGGTTTTAAAGGATTTACCGTTCGTGTTCCCGTATATCGATGACATAGCTGTCGCATCTGAAAACAGAGGAACATCGCAACACCTCTCCATCTTATTCGAACGATTGCGACAATACGGATTAAGCATCAACGTTTCAAAATGTATATTTGGAAGAGCCGAAGTTAAATTCCTCGGGCACTTAATCAAATCAAATGGTTTCAAACCCCTACCAGAAAAGATTGAATCAATAAAAAAATTCGAACGCTCAACAACCGCGGCTGGGTTAAAACGTTTTCTGGCCATGGTAAATTTTTACCGAAGGTTTATTAGAAATGCAGTAAAAAATCAATCAACGCTTCAAAAGTTAAATATTGGAAACAAAAAAAATGATCAAACACCAATTGAGTGGTCGGAAGAGGCAGTTACAGCTTTTCAACTATGTAAAAATGACCTAATTAATTCAACCTTATTGGCGCACCCGGTAAGCAACGCAGACCTAATTTTATTTGCGGATGCATCAAACCATGCCGTTGGCGCATGTTTAAACCAATCTGTAAACGGAAGTGAGCTCCAGCCTTTGGGTTTCTATTCAAAAAAATTATCAGAAACCAAACAAATGCGACACACCTACGATAGAGAGTTGACTGTGAAATATTTCCGTCGCATGTTGGAAGGAAGAAAATTTTGTATCTATACTGATCACAAACCGCTTACATTCGCATTCCGACACAAGAAAGAACCACGAACGCCGAGGCAAATTAGGCAACTCGACTACATCAGTCAATTTTCGACTGACATTCGTCATATTATCGGTTCGGATAACAATGTGGCTGATTTACTGTCAAGAATTAACGTGATAAATTTAACGGGCGATGTCAATTTCGAGAAACTGGCAGCAGCGCAACACCATGATCCAGAATTAAAATCAATACTGGACGGGAATTCAAAGAAGATATCCTTGTAAATAAGCCGTTTCACCATGCCGGATACAAATATACAAATTTATTGTGATTCTTCACAAAATCGTATTCGCCCATTCGTCCCGATGGAATATCGCCAACAAATCATCAAAAAATTACACGAATTAACCCACCCAGGGGTTCGTGGTATCCAAAAATTGATTTGTGATCGATTCGTTTGGCCGGCGATAAATAAGGATTGCCAGGTATGCATACATGAGGACATGCATTCAGTGTCAACTTTCGAAGACTACTCGCCACAACAAATCAACGATATCGAACTAGGTACAGCGAAATTCCAGATTCGAGCATATTAACATCGACATAATAGGACCCATGCCACCTTCAGCTGGGAACAGGTATTGTTTGACCATCATTGATCGATTCAGTAGATGGCCTACCGCAATTCCTATGGAGGATATCACAGCCGAAACAGTTGCAAGGCACCTTATCTCGGGCTGGATACAATATTTTGGGGTTCCCATTAAGATTTCATCCGATTTGGGACGTCAATTTGAGTCACAAATATTCAGAGAAATTAATCAAACACTGGGCGTTAAACATTTGAAAACTACGCCATATCATCCTCAAGCGAACGGGATTTTCGAACGGTGGAACAGAACGTTAAACACTTCAATCAAGTGTCATCAAAACAATGATTGGACTAATCTAATGCCATTGATTCTATTAGGATTACGAGTTGTGTACAAAGACGACATCAAAGCATCACCGGCAGAACTTGTTTATGGGCAAACGCTTCGCATCCCTGGAGAATACTTTAACTCAACCAAGGACAAGCAAAGTGAATCTGAATTCGTAAAAACGTTTCGAAGACTTATTTCCATTATGCGACCTGCGACAACCGCTCATCACGATAACACAAAAATTTTCATGCAAAAAGATTTAAAAAGTTGCACAAACGTATTTGCGAGGAATGACAGCGTACGTCCACCATTACAATGCCCATATACAGGACCATATGAAATAATCAAACGTTTTGACAAGTATTTTGTGATTAAAAATTGCAATTAAACACAAAAAATTTCGGTTGATCATTTGAAAGCAGCATTTATTCCACATAACGCGGAACAAACAACAACACCGATGACAGGAACAGTACCAGATACGTCAAAAACTCAACCAGGTACTACATCGTCGACCACTACAACAAATGCATCAGCTCCAGTGAAAACTACAAAGACGGGTAGGAAAGTTTACATAGCCGCACGTTTTCACTAAGGACGGTATATTCGGGGGGAGGGCGGGGGGTCGATATATTCAACTTCAATTTGGTTCATCGGGAAATACTTTTTTCAAAAGGTTTTTTTTTTACTTTGTTAATCAACTGTACAAAAAAGAAAAAATCAGTCTCGTGTATAAAGCAAAAAAGAATAAACGTATTTTAAAATAGAAAAAGCATTCCTTTATTCGTAAATAATAAATAACGACCCATTATTATTATTATTATTATTATTATTATTGTAGGGCCATGCGGGCGATCAGCCACTTCGCACTGCGACCTAAAAGATCTATTGTGCTGGACCCTGCTTAATTATTCATCCAGTCAATATTCAGATTCTTAATAAACCTGACAATACCGCCTCCCGGTACGTGATACATACTATCTGGGCTTATTGCTCTCCCTCCTAGATGTTTACTACAGCATGTAGTTCCGCTAGAAAGACGGTAGCATTGGAGCCCAAGGACCTCGAAAGGGTTGTCCCACTCCCGTATATTCCTATTCCTGCCCCGTATTCCGTTTGATTTTACTCTTACGAGTTGCTGGGAATTGCAAATCGCCTGTAGGTCACCCAGCTTTACTACAGGAAGGCTAAATAAAACTGGAGGGTGCCTGGTATCCAGAGTCCGCATATTTTGGACTTATTAACATATCAGCCATTCATCCATTGTCATATGCTGTTCCACCTTAGATTAGGGTTTTTTGGTCAAGGTTTTCTCCTTTAGCGCCGTACTTTAGCTTGTGCCAAATGGCCAAAAATGTGCCAAATGGCCTTAGTTACCAGCGCTTGCCACGAGGAGGCATTACGTACCCTTGCGAATCGTAAACACACAATCTACACAGTTGTACCCATCATGCAGCTGCCTAATACAAGACCAGAACAGCTCACGTGATGCGCACCCTACTGGAAGGTTACGGAGCTGGTAGATTAATCTACTCAACTTTGGTCCTCCCCTCCAATAGACGCCAACCACCAAATAACGACCCATAGTACTCCCATAAGTTCTTGTGCTTATTAGGTTCGGGGCCTATGAGGCTTAATAGCTCATATCGAGCGGGTTTTTGGTTTCAAAACTCTTGTTTGTCTTGTTGAGCTTTAAGTTTACAAGTTTACTTTATAGAATTTATATAGGATTTTTTTTTTAGGTAAGGTTGAGCGGCTATAGGATTTTTAAGGTTAGGTAAAGCGTCAACGGGATATAATTACTTAGATTAAGAGGCTGCATGTTTCAAAGGCTTAAAGGCTCAACCAGTAAAAAATTATAAATTAAGGAATTTCAACGACACTAATTTTTCTTAATTTTTTTTGACATCCGAACCAGCGAAAAATTATAAACTTAATAAAGTGGAATCAACACACAAACAAAATAATAAATATTAAATTACAAATTGTTATTGTTATACAAAATGGGGCGAAATTAAAACGTCAATTAAACATAGAAAAATAAAATTAAAAGGAATAAAAATAAAAAATGAAAATGATTTGACATTTATTGCTTAAGTTTCGACTCAAAATCGTGCATTCTAAGTGACGTTAATTTTTCGCTGGGCAAAAATACAGGAATTCTATCAGCCGCATTGTTAAGTTTTGTTAATTCTGAATTTTTAAGTTAATAATTTTTCGCTGGTCGCCACTTAAGTCAAGTAAGGTACAGAATTTAAAAGCTTTAGTTACGGAGTTATAGAGGGACTTTTATGGTTAGGTTGAGCGGTTCTATGACTATGAAGCTTAGGTTTGTACTATGGGGTTTATTAGCTTATGTTACGGGGATATTAAATTTCGAAGGTTTTGTTATTAGGACTTTTCAGTTTTAAAGCTTGTATTAGAGAGTGTCTTAGGGTTTTTCGAGGTAACGTCAAGGGGCTACGTGCTTTTAAAGCATAGGTTAAGGACTTTGAATTCCCAATCAGCGATCTTGAGAACATACATACATAATGAGAATTTCTAGCTGACATTATTCGATTATCCGGTGATTTCGCTCGTTGGTAGCGCCTTGTTGAATCCGCCATCTTGAATTATTTAAAAGGCCAGTCGAATTTCGATAGCATATTCTTATACGAGCAATTTAAGCACAGAATGAATTTTGTATTGTGTTAATTTATGGCACGTGCTCTTGCCTTAAAGTATCAATTAACACCTTAATTAAGTTATATTCTACATTTCTTATATAAATTGTTAGTACACGAACAATTTATATACACACGAAGCGCGAGTATATAAAAACAACTTTTTTGATTAGCCGCGACCTTAACAGTAAACTTGATTTAACCCGAATATTTATAATAAAATATGAGATTGTTAATAAAATATGAAATTAGATTTGATGATTTGTTAAACTGATTTATGTGCTATGTACATACACGACTAAGTTATGTATGTATGTATATTTTCCAAAAGTTTAATAATAAAATAAGCTAATCAAGCATATAATTTATGCTTTTAGAAAAAAAAAAAAATTAAAATTCAATTTAACTTTATGCGAGAGTCTAAAAATAATAATAAGAAGAGCAAAAAATGTTTTTTTTTCTTGTACATTTTTGATTAAGAATTATAGTTTAAAACATACTCATGTACATACAACATAACATCATATGTTCGTGGCACAATGTCATCTTTTTGATTTGATTTGATAATAAAATTTAATTTGTAATTTGCTTTTGTAAATTTAGTTTGAATTAAATTGGAAAAAAAAAATTGAGATGCAAATGTCACCCGTTTAAAGTAAAGTAGGTACAGCCGAATGGGAAAGGTCATTGTTATACAGAAAAGTATAACATATCACTTTTCTAAATAAATTCTAATGAGAATAACAAAAATAAATTGTACACATTTCTTTATCGCATCGGTAAAAACCCGTTACAACCTGCATATCAACTTTTATTTTCATTTATGTGGTAAAAATAAAACATTAATTACAATTTTTTATTTATGTTTAGAAAGTAATTCCGATAATCAGTTTTTACGTTTGGATTTTCCCTACGTAATAAAACAAATCAAAGAGTATATATGTATAATGATGAAATTAGTTGAATTGACGCGCTTCTCTACATAGGTGTGTTACCACATAGACTGCGTAAAAGATTTTATTGAACTTTTTTTAGAAAAATTATTTAGGACATTTTATGGTAGATTCCCCATTTGGGGAACCCCAATAGTTGAACAAGAAAATATTTCGAAATACATTCTCTATAAATTTTCTAGAAGGCAGCACTGGGGAACTTCGATCTCCTTGGATCGTCAATATATTTACGTAACCTAACTAACTTGTCGATAAACATCGTTATAATTTAAAAATTTACCACAATTTTAAATAGTTGGAGTTTACAAAAATTTAGGTAAATTTGATTGCATTTTACGCTGAATTATTGAGTTTTTAGTCTTTAAAAAAAATTTCATCACAAAAATTAAAATGTTCAATTAATTTTGAAATTTAAGAATTAAGTCTGCGGAAATACATCCAAATTAAACATAAATAAAAAACAGAATTTTTAAATTTTTAATCCAACATTTTTTGAAATTTGAATTTTCAAGAAATTCCGAATTGAAAATTTTCTGGGACTTACTTTTTTCTAAGTTTTTACAAATGTCGTAGGCTCACGCTTGCACTACTAAAGAAACTTTGGGAAAGGTTCGTACAGTACTTAATTAAACAAAAATCTGATGTGTTTGAAAAAAATATTGCACATAGAAATGGCACGATGATGAAATGATGCATTTGGATACAATTGGGATGACGTAAAACGAACTCATCCATTACAATATCACTGGAACTTCCTCTTCCGCTGAAATTAGCCGACCCACATTTATTAATATTTTTACGTTTTTGCCTTGTCAATCCATGTTCGTATCACTGGATTATGAATAATACAAAATCAATTCAATTTATCACCAACGAATTTATTTATTTAGCACAAGAATTATTACAACACAATTTCAATACAATTTATTAATAAAAATTCACAAAATCACTTTATATAAATTATTCTCAAATTTTACTGTACACTTATAATTTTTATTTCCACTAAAACCCTTTTTAATTGCTTTTTAATCTTCACACTGTCGCTTACCAAATACTACTAATAATTCTTACAAGGTAAGAAGGTCTTACACTATCGCATTCCAAATTCGAATAATAATCCAATTCGATCTTGTTCGCCTTTTTATAAACACAAACCAAACTTCTCGAAAGCTCATGACTTTTCCAGTTAGAATAGTGTAGAAACATTTAGAACTGTTTTATCATGGAAAATTCCATTTTAGTACAGTAAAACATTGAGATATTAGTTTAACTTATTCTATCACACCCTAGGTGTCACCGTCACAATATTGTTACTGTTTCGTTTTTGCCTTGTCAATTACGGTTCGTATCACTGGATTGTGAATAACACAAAATCAATTTAATTTATCACCAACGAATTTATTTATTTCACACAAGAATTATTACAACACAGTTTATCAATAAAAATTCACAAAATCACTTTATATAAATTATTCTCATATTTTTACTGTACACTTATAATTTTTATATCCACAAAAACACTTTTTAATTCACTTTTTACTTCCTTTTTAATCTTTACTCTATCGCTTACCAAATATTACTAATCCAATTCGACTTCGTTCGCCTTTTTATATACACAAACCAAACTTCTCGAAAGTTCATGACTTTTCCTTCCAGTTAGAATAGCGTAGAAACCTTACGTAACAATTTTTATCATGGAAAATTCCATTTTAGTTTAGTTAAATAATTTAACTTCTTCTATTACACACAAGTTGTCACCGTCACATTACTTTTTGCCTTGTCAATTAGGGTTCGTATCACTGGATTGTGAATAATACAAAATCAATTTAATTTATCACCAATGAATTTATTTAGTTAACACAAGAATTATTACAACACAGTTTATTAATAAAAATTCACAAAATCCCTTTACATAAATTATTCTCAAATTTTACTGTACACTTATAATTTTTATTTCGCACAATTTTATTATTCACTTTTACTTTTTATTTCCACTAAAACACTTTTTAAATCTCTTTTTAATTCCTTTATAATCTTCACACTGTCGCTTACCAAATACTATACTAATTCTTACAAGTTTACACTATCGCGTTCCAAATTCTAATAATCCAATTCGATCTCGTTCGCCTTTTTATATACACAAACCAAACTTCTAGAAAGCTCATGACTTTTCCACTACTAATAGTGTAGAAACATTTAGAACATGGAAAATGCCGTTTTAGTACAGTAAAACATTGAGCTATTAGTTTAAATTATTTTATCACACCCTAGGTGTCACTGTCACAATATTAATTGTTACGTTTTTGCCTTGTCAATCAAGGTTCGTATCACTGGATTGTGAATAAAACAAAATCAATTTAATTTATCACCAACGAATTTATTTATGTCACTTTAAATAATTTTCACACAATTTTACTGTACACTTATAAATTTTATTTCGCACTACAACACTTTTTAAATCACTTTTTAATTCCTTTTTAATCTTTACACTATCTCTTCCCAAATACTACTAATCCAATTCGACTTCGTTCGCCTTTTTATATATACAAACCAAACTTCTAGAAAGCTCTTGAATTTTCTAGTTAGAATAGCGTAGAAACATGTATAACAATTTTATCATGGAAAATTCCATTTTAGTACAGTTAAACATTGAGCACTATGTGTCACCGTTACATAATGCTTTATTAGCTGTCCATCAGGTGTTTTTTAAACGCTACATGCCAAACCAGCACTGGCCGGATGTACACTTAAAACGCGTCCCATGCGCTATCGAGATGCTGGAGGGTTATTTTGTTGAATGGCAGCGATATCGTCTATTTTAAGATTTGGTTCTGTCCCGTGCCCATTTACTATGTACAACGCAGTAAAGCGAGAAATTTCGCCAACGTTTCCAGCTGATTGGTACATTCGCTCTAGTTGCTGCCAATATTTTAGACGATTTGGTTTTCTGGCACTTCTGGAATTGTTAAGACTGCTCCGATCTAGGGTTTATCAAAAAGGGATCGCGGGATTCCGTTTTTGTCTCAAAAGTGTGACCGAGAAATCCTGGAATTTCCCGGAGGATTTCGCGGTTATCGATTTACTTTCTTATATACTACACTTGAGTGCAAAAAATTCGCACATTGATAAATTTTCACCAAAATTTCAAAAATATCAAAAAATTAAATGTTTGTTTAATTTTTTTGAATACAGATTCAAAGTCTATTTCAACACCTATCCAGTGGTACCATTTTTGTACTTATACCGTGTCAACAAAGTGATTTTTGGGGTCAACATCTGAAGTACACATTTTTTGTGAATTTATCTGCATGAAAATTAGTGGTAAAAATCGAATTAAAACATGGAAATTAGCCAAAAAAATATTTTTATTAATAAGAAGTATTCCCTGCCCTAGCCCGAATGACAGCTTCCATTCGATGTTTCATCGATTTCACCAAAGTTTTCACCAAATCTTGAGGTATCGCCTCCCATTCCTCTGCGATCGCATGTTGCAGCTCCTGGAGACTCGTTAAAACAACATCTCTGGCTCGAACCCATTTTTTTCAGCTCGTCTCATAAATGTTCGATGGGAGTGAGGTCCGGGCTTCGAGCTGGCCACTCCATAATAGGCACATCCACCTCTTGAAGATACTAACAAATCGTCGTTTGAATGCGGTTGAACTGGGACAGCGGCTTCAAGAAGTTCGTGAATCCGAAATCAGTCGGTGGACAGTTAAAAGACGACTTCAAGAAGGTATTCTGAGTGCACACCGACCAGAAAATTGGCCGAAATTGACCCCAGCCCACCGTCGAGCCCGCCTTCAGTTCACTCGAGAGCATTTGGATTGGACAGAAGAACAATGGAGAACCGTCATGTTCTCTGACGACTGCAGGATGTGTTTAGATGGCAACGATGGGCGAGGAAGAGTGTATAGAAGACCAGGAGAACGATTTGCACAATGTTGTATTGAAGAACGAGTCTCATATGGTGGTGGATCATGCATGTTCTGCGAAGGCATGTCATTGGAGGCCAATACAGATATTGTGTTCATCTCCGGAGCGAATACTGGCCGTCGATCAAGAGGATTTACTTCTCAACAGTACATTGAGGAAGTACTCGAGTATTAACATCGTACCTTTTGCCGGTTTTATTGGTGAAAACTTCGTGTTAATGCAGGAAAATGCGAGACTACTTACGGCTGGTATAGTTTACCAGTACCTTCAAGAGGTGGACGTGCCTGTTATGGAGTGGCCAGCTCGAAGCCCGGACCTTAATTCCATCGAATATTTATGAGACGAGCTGAAAAAAAGGGTTCGAGCCAGAGATGTTGTTTCAACGAGTATCTAGGAGCTGCAACATGCGATCGCAGAGGAATGGAAGGCGATACCTCAAGATTTGGTGAAAACTTTGGTGAAATCGGGTTAGGGGAGAGAATACTTCTTATTAATAAAAATATTTTTTTGCTGATTTCCATGTTTTAATTCGATTTTTACCACTAATTTTCATGCAGATAAATTCACAAAAAACGTGTACTTCAGATGTTGACCCCAAAAATCATTTGGTTGACACGGTATAAGTACCACTGGATAGGTGTTGAAATAGACTTGGAATCTGTATTCAAGAAAATTAAACAAACATTTAATTTTTTAATATTTTTGAAATTTTGGTGAAAATTTATCAATGTGCGAATTTTTTGCACCCAAGTGTATTTTAACTCTTTAACGGTATAGCAATAATATAATACAGTAAAACCTACGTTTAAGAGACTAATTGGAAATCCATCCATCCAGAAGTTTATCCATCAATAGCATTTTTCAATTCAAATTCAGGCCTATTCGGAAGGAACTATTTCTTAACCGATTACGGTGAAATTCAGCTTGCCCGATGGAAAATGGGATTCTAAATTGAGTCTTCGATGTAGTTCTGGAATTTGGCTACTGAGGAAAGAACTTGGTTAGTTAAGACTGATTTACATTCAAAGATTTTGGCAGATGTAGATGTCAAATCAAAAATTCGTTTTCTTTACACATAAAAACTAAATTTAACCAAAAAATGTCAGAAACCAATACAAATTATTGGTTTTCTTGTTTATGTAACCTTATTATAGTTATTTATTCATGCATGGACGATTTTACAGAAAAAGGATGAAAGACGATCGACGACTTTTGATCGATGTGGAAATTCGATTCTAATATGGCCAATTAGTAAGGAACTCGGCTGTTTCTTAACTGATTATGATGAAATTTGGCATGTACGGCAGAAATTCGATTTTATAATGGTTTTTACAGTAAGTTCTGGAAAATAGGCCATTAGGAAGGAACTTGGTCATTTCATGAAATTTAGCATGCATGACGGAAATGGGATTCTAAAATTAGTTTTGGATGAAGTTCTGTATTATGGCCAATTAGAAAGGAAATTGGCCGTTGAAGTCCTGGAATATGTAAACTTAGGAAGAAACTTGGCTATTTCTTAACCGATTATGACGAAGTTCGGCATGTACGACGGAAATGGGATTCTAAAATTAATTTTATATAAGTTTTGGAAAAAGGCCAATTATGTCGGAACTCGGTTTTTTTTACCGATTTCATGTAGAATCCGGTTTAGAAATAACCAAGTTTCTTTCTTATGGGCCATATTCCGGAACTTTTTCTAAATATAATTTAATAATCCCATTTCCATCGTACAAATCGGGTTTCATCATCATCGGTTAAGAAACGGCCAAGTTCCTTCCTAATTGGTCGTATTCCAGAACTTCATCTAAAAATCATTTTAGAGTACCATTCCCATTGTGCATGCTTAATTTCATCATAATCGGTTAAGAAATAGCTAAGTTCCTTCTTAATTGGTCAGAATTTGACTTGAAAATGCTATCTATAGATATGTGGATACCTTACTGCATGCGAGTTATTCAAATTTTCTACATTCGGATCTAAGGGACAGTCGGAAATAATAGTCAGCCCAATCTCCAATTAGTCTCTTAAACCGAGGTTTTTCTGTAATATATTATTCCTATGTGGTTATTGAGTCACAAAATATAAAATAAATAAATGGAAAACTGGGAAATCTCGGGATTTCACGGTCATTCTTTCGAGGCCGCCCGTTTGAGAAACACTACTTCGATCTTTATTAGAAGCGTATATCCGCCCTAAACTGCCTATCATTGATACTGACGCCACCTAAGAAATGTGTGCTTATGATTATTGCTGCTGGCGATGGTCGATTGTGAGTGAAGTGCTGTGGTGAATAAGTTGTAGCCACTTGCGGCTTTCCGTAATTTTATTTAGAGAATTTGATAAATTATCGCATCCCGTTTATTTGTCGGTAGTTCTATGACTCACAATGTACTGCGGATGCCATCGATTGTATCTTGCAATGATCGTTGCTGATATGGCACGATCGATAAGCGGCGTATATTAGCATGTAATGTCGCTTGAATTTGATCGAGCTTGTTCTTAACTAACAGTGTCTACACCAGCGACCTTAGCAATATTACATAGATTAAATCCAGATATGCACGGATGTGTATAAAACATATCGTAGCTCATTATAACGATATGCACAGAATCGAATATTCTCGTTTCGTCGAATACTATTTCTCAGAGATTTATTTGTTTCATATTTACTTATATAGTTTTGATTCCTCTATTTTGAGCCTAAGCTCATTCTTAATAGAGTTTTCTAAAAATAACAAAAACAATATTTTTTTAATTTGCGGCAATTTGTCTACTTATTTGAAGAATTTTGGAAATAAATAGTTCCATTTACCATTAATATCTTGGACATTTGATGAAATTAGTGACGTTTAATCCAATTGTTGATATAATATTTTTGTATACGTCTTGCGGCTGTTCTCCATTAGGTTAAAAATTATTAAAAATTTTACCACAAAATAATTTTAAAAAATTGGGAGGAAACTAAAAGCGATTTCTTGACTTGAATTTCAAAGGCAACTTTTGATACAGAAATCATTTTATAAATTCATCCAATTTACTTATTCGTCCACGAAAAGTTTTTGTCACGTCCGAAAGAAAATTCGAATGACATGTTTATTGGATCTTTTAGAATTTTTTGAAACAATCAATTAATAAATTAATTATTCATCCTCAACAAGATCTTGAAATTAACAAATAATTTATAGCTTTCATCTACCGTCAACTCCTAGACAAATGAACAAAATGAAGGTAAATTACCGGTTAAACGACATTCATGATACCGATTTGATGGTAATCAAACAACGTTTGAATGGTCGCGGATTTCATGCTGCTGCCCCTGTACTGCAATTTTGTTGTTTACATGAGAGTATGGGAGTAAATAACCGCGGGCAGTACTTATACAAAATTCCCTGTGAGTAAGCTCCCATGTACACAACAAAATCGCAGTACAGGTTTTGAAAACCACACAACAATTAATAACTCGTTTGAAATTCGTAAGAATGATAATTCTTTTAAAAGCACTAGTTTAGCACTAAATATCCTTGAATTCAATTCCTCATAGGAAGCACCACAAAATACTTCATATTGTTACGAACTGGGCTTCTGAGTTCGTCTGGATTTTACAATTAAAAATACTGTGTACTTAAGCCGCGGCCAGATGATTGCAAATATTAGACGAATATGACGTTTGCGATATTGGACATTGGACAAATATGAATTTGGCTGTCTACTACGATCGCCTGTATAGTGAATAGAGCACAAATATGTATATTTGTATTTGTTTTCTGTCCACACGATTTGTCCTTTCACAAATAGCATCATATTCGTGTATTATTATTTGCAATCGTCTGGCCGCGGCTTAATCCACTTTAATATTTGCTTTTACTTTACTTATTTAAATCTGTCCACTTGCTACTGGTGGGGCGCCTAAGACAACAGATTTATTTCACTTGTTACACGATTTAAAGTAAACCAAAAACTGTACCCCACTTTTGTCCGTCGGTCGTGCTTATATACACTGGTAATCGTAATACTGCTCCCGAAATTTCCTTTATTGCGGCTCATAAATCATCTTCATTCTTGGGATTTCTATTTATGACACATAATCATCTGGAAATATCGTTTATGGCTTGTCAAAAAATCATCAGCAATAATTATTGTCGGTGAGCGGCGTGTATGTATTTGTGTTCTTGTTCATTTATTCTTGAATGACTAAACCGCGCCTTCCTTTGTACGCTACATACATCTCGGCCATTTTGTTGTTTTTACTAGATCCTTCATTATGAATTTGTGCGTTGGCGAGAAAACATGTTTCGATGTTCATAATGAATAATTGTAATAAAAACATTGGCTACGACGAGTGTCGAACCATCGACTTTTCTCTCCATACCACGTGCCAACCGTCTGAGCTATCGCTGTTCATAACGTGGGCTTGTTGAAAGATGGCCATAATTGTCACACTTTGTAATATTATGCTTGTGGCATGAATAAAAAACACTCAGAAAAATATTTGACAATTATTTGTATGGTTTTCAACCGTCAAATGGGTATTATGAATGTTGTTTAACCGAGGAGTTGACGGTAGATAAAAGCTATAAATTATTTATTAATTTCAAGATCTTGGGGATGAATAACTTGACATGAATTTCTCTTCTTCGGGTTAATTAATTAAAATTCAATATAAATTATTTCTCAACCGTTTCAAAAAATTCTAAAAGATCCAATAAACATGTCATTCATAACACATAAATTGGACGAATTTATAAAATGATTTTTGTAGAAACGACAGCAATAAAATTAAAATTATCTGTGGACATATATCAATCTAAATGTAGTTTAGGACTTAACAATATTCACTATTCAGCCGACGAAATTTCATACAAGTAACAGTCTACTATATGAAAGACAAATTTGCTCAATAAAATTAACGTGCGGTGTTTAATGATACGGATATTATGATGCCGCCCCTGGACGCACAATGATATCACGCAAAATAAGAGAGAACGTTATATAAAAAAAGGAAAGAGGCAAAATATGTACTATCTAGTATTACCAGATGTGTATGGGTACGTTCGATTGAAAATTAGTTGTCTTAAGCCCTAGACGGATCATGGTTTAATAACTCCGATTTAGTGAATTTTCGAGATTATCCGTAGTTAGATTTACGGTATTTATGCTTTATTTTGGGCTTAGTGACTAAAACGATGTAATGGGAGTGTATAAGTATCGTGTAATAAATCGCAGTCTGTCAAAGGTATTACTGAACCGAAAATTGATCCTCGTTAGAGTGGTCGATCTCAGACACATACTACGTTTGGCATATATGGATATGTAAATAGTATGGTTCGTTTATAGTATAAAGCCCCTATTTCATGGTGAAAAATGGACTGACTGACGAAAAAGATGAAAGGGGAATACATTAGAGTGCCAAAGACAAACGTTTTTTGTAGTTTTTTTTATTGCACGGTTTTATAGGTGCTGTCAAAAGACAGCGAACGAGAAGATAACCAATAATTATTAAAAGAAGAAAGTATTATTACAAATTCGATTATTTTGACATTTCAAAATTTTCTAAAAGTTAAATATTATTAACCCGCCAAAATTATATTTTTCGATTATTTTCTGCCACAGAATAAAAAAATTAAAAAAATTTTACCATAAAAACGCCCGACATCGTACACAAGGTTTGTGTTAAAGGGCTGCAATACAAAGTTCCTGATACTTGTTGTCAATAATTATGGCAACCACAGTAAACCCATACATACCTTTTTGGTAATAAAAATTTTTTACTTTGTCCAACTTTGTCAGGATGTCTCGTTCACACAATCACCGATTCTATTTTCTCACAATGGAATATAGGAGCTTTAATCTAGTTATCTGATTTTATTAAATGTATGGTTTAATTTTCCGGAATTTTGTTCTGCTTGTAGTTTTTATCAGTTTGTCTTTATGTTTTTATCAGTTTAATAGTCAAAAATTAAATGCCCAATTAATACAATTTGCTGATAATTATGGTAAGTAAAATAATGTTAAAACACAAATAAAATTTATTTGTAGCTAGTTACGATTAATCATTCTAGAACGTTTATTTGTGAAACACAATTTGGGTCCCGATAAGCGTTTTAATTTCAAAACGACGCAAGTAAACATAATAGTAAATATTAGAAAACAGTACAACTTTTAATACCATATTTAACGCTTGTGATAACACAACCATCAAACAAGCTAAGGTGATTATTTTATATTAATTGTTGAATACGGCCGACACGGAATGGAATGAGGTTATTTCTTAACCAGTTATGACGAAATTTTTAGAATTAGGAATCTTTATAAGGTTTTTTTCTAAAGTTCTTGAATAAGCCCCAAATAACTCAGCTTCTGAATATCAAAGATCTGAATTCAATCAATCCATTCCAAGTACAGGATTTATTTGAAATACAATATTGTCTTAAAAGTACTGTGCAATATGTGAATTTCGCTATTATGATTATTATAGAGAATGGTATCTGTTAATTTTTATGCGTAATTTAGGGAATTTTGATGTGACATCTGTATTTGCGGAAAATCGCTCCCATCAACAGTGTCACAGTATTCCCGCGAAATCAGTTTATGTGCGAGATCTGTACTTGAAGATTATGATTAGTTTAAAGTAAATATCTTGAGAAATTCAAGTATAGGCAGTTTTTTATGATGGGCATGTCGACAAAAAATATGGCGTTAAGAGACAAGGATGTATTAACATATTTTTTGGGTTATTTGTTTACGTTTTTTGTTGTTATTGTATTTGATTAAATTTGCACCTTCCTTCCATTGATCTTCAAATAGTCCGATCCACGACAATAGAACACCAGACAAGGTGACCGGGTGTTACTAGATCTCCTTCAACGTCGTCCATCCTTCGGGTAAAGGGTCTCTCACGAGGTCCTGCTTTCGTTGGTGCCGCTTTCAGTTTCGTCGTCTTTATATCGTATCGTATCCGTGGTCATTTTTGTGAATCCAAAAATATCCGAGGCTTATGTATAAAATTTTTGTCACAATAAGAATTTACAGGCTGTTAACTTAACACTAACCCCCCTGAAACGATAAGCTCAATCCAGGAGGTCCTAACACTTTAGCCTGTAGCCTATTCTTATTTAACAGAGTAGTTTCTAGCGGCCTACTGCAGAAGCTGTATGCAGTTACAACCAATTTAGCATATTTTAAACTAAAGTCTATTTTTATAATAAACATCACACCATCCAATTAAGGCTATGCCAAATTGAAATCATCCTCTTTTTAGCAGGCGATCCTTTCAATCTTCGGAAAAATTCAAACTAGTGAATTTATATTTTGTGAAACAGTTTATTTTAATATGTAAATTAGGTTAAGTCAATTAAATCATAGTTTTTAAACAATTTTGTAGAATCTAACATATGACAAAGCGATTTATCATAGTTTAGTTGTTTAAGCTCGAGAAAATCACCATGTGCTTGGAAAAATGTTGTGATTAACAGATTCTATGGTGCTAACTTTAGCTTCGGAAATCCATTGGTTCCGTGAAATAAAACCCGATGCATTAATGCCTGCAAAAAAAACTTAGGGCCTTAATTCGGAATTATAGCGCATTACTTCCCGATTTTTTTGCGGCGTTTTATCACGGTTATATAAAGAAATAAGAGCCAACATTTTTGAGAAAGAACGTAATTATTAGAATCACTTGTTATTCGAATTTTAAAATATTCTGGAAAATTCGCCTAGTGCCTTATTTCACTTCACCAATATTTCGATCTCCACTGAGATTTCATAAAATTATAAAAATTGTATTTACCGAAACAATCCATGAAGCGAACAATAAAGTTTATTTTCCAGTTGTATAAGTTATGCGAGTATAAGACATTTTCTGCGTCTTTTTTACAGAATATTTCATTTTCCTTAATATTCGTATTCCGTTATCAAAATCTAAATGTAATCCGTTTTTACCAAAGCAACACACTTATGTAATATTGCAGCATGATTTCTAAATTTCACTACGATTTAAAAAAATTGTTCCTTGGTATTTCATAATACTTTTTCATTGCCATGGAAGCAATTATTTTTAATGTAGATTTTCGTTGAACTGAGTGATTTGTTTTTATAATTTATGACTATACGATTTTTACAGTTTTTGTATTGTATTTTTTCATGTACACATTTAAAAGAATTTCCGCAGAAAAAATAGCGTGTATAACTCGGGGCGAAAAAGTGCAATTCGCAAACGGTTGGGCTGCAAATTTCACTTTCGTATTGCAATGAATCGTTTTCTTTACGTTTTATACAATATGCTGTTTTAGTTCAATTAAGCACAAAATGATGT
Organism: Tipula vernalis; assembly: GCA_958295665.1. NCBI lineage: Eukaryota > Metazoa > Arthropoda > Insecta > Diptera > Tipulidae > Tipula > Tipula vernalis. Next base: position 137,788,457 of record OY282559.1, read on the forward strand.
TAAGATCCAGATATTTGATTACAAAATAAAATAAATGTCATAGTTTGGGCTTTTTAGAGTTTGACAAAAAGTTTGTTTTCAACCTTGTCAAGACTGACATTTTGACAGAACTACATTCACCAGCTACAGAAAGGGTTTCTTAATTAAAAACGAACGATGATATCTGAGCTGTCATTTTATTAATTGAATGGTACGATATACATCGATCATTCAGTTTCAAATTCCAAATAAAGTAAGACAAATTTTCTTGACTTGCTTCAACATTTTCACATTTTCTAAAATAATTTATCTTAAATCTACATATCATAGATGACATTTTGGTTTTCTTGCTAAAGTTTCGAAAACCAAGATAAGTATATTTGTTGTGAACCTGTTTTATAGGCGAAAATATATTTAGGAACGATCCGATAAACTATGACAAAAAATTTGTTTTTGTGAAAAGTTTGTTTTTGTCATGGTTTGTTTTTTTGACTGAAATGCCTTTGTAGACCTATTTACTCGGATCCGGGCCTAAGTCAAAAGCAGTTCTGTCAAAAACAGAAAGGTGTTTCAGTCAAAAATTAAAGGGAGCTCCGACAAAATAATTTTAGACTGTGAAATGCCTTTTCAAAAGGAAGTTCAATCAACAAACTAAAAATGCATTCGAGTCAAAACTTCTTTGACTGAAATTTTTCTTGGATTTGAGGCGGAAATATCTTTAGAAAAGGAGATTCAGTAAAAACTAAAAAGGAATTCCAGGCAAAATTGTTATAAAAAGTGATTTTAATGTTATGGCTCGACCAGACTATGGGTATATCCGAAACGGTTTTAAAGTATTCTAAAAAACGCAGATTTCCAGTGTAATATTAAAAATAAATCTCCATTTTCCAGAATATTTAAAATTAAATCTTCCTTTAACAGAATTTCTGGAAATTGAAGCAAACTCACCAAAAAGATATTCCAGTCCAAAAATATGTGACTGAAGTGAAAGGTACTTTTTAACTGCATTTTTTTCGCATATTAAGTGTATACAGTACGAAAACGCGATAACGAAGCAAGTAACGGTAAAAACAAACGGTCGACAAACACGAAATAACGATTAATTTTTTGTCAATTTATACCGATGCAATTCATAACAAAATATGTCTGACGACGACGAAAAAAACGTTCACAAAACAAACAGCGGTGAAATAGCACGAGTGTCTATTAAAGTGCCACCATTTTGGGTGGAGTGCCTCGAAATTTGGTTTGCCCAAGTAGAGGCGCAATTCGAGACATGCAAAGTGACGAGTGACGATGCTACGAAATTTAACATAATCGTGGGCGGTGTCGAAAGCCACGTATTAGCGCAGGTATCGGAGACCATATTAAATCCACCTGCTCAAGGAAAATACGACAATTTTAAAAAATGTGTTTTGGAGGTATATAGTGTCTCCGAGCAACGAAAAATGCGAAAACTCTTATCAAATGCCGAACTGGGTGATCGGAAACCTTGACACCTTTTGAACGAGTTAACGAAGCTGGCTGGCGCAAAAATCGGTGAAGATTTTCTTTGAAGCATCTGGCTGGAACGACTTCCACCACAAGTACGAGCGATTTTGTCAACGAGTGAGGTTACACTTAAAACAATGGAGACATTAGCAGATCGAATCATGGACGCAGCTGGTTCCTCTACCGTTTTTATGGTCAATGAAGAAGCGTCGCCGTCAAATGCGACGAATCAAATGGAAAAACTGAAACAGATGGTAGGCAATATCGAGAGACGAATCGAGACGATGGACTTACATTACCGGCAACAACGGGCCTAAAAGACAGGCGCCTAACGTAACCATTCTAAAAAACTAATAGGCCAGTCGCCTAATATAGGCGACGCGGGTCGTACAATAGCGCGACTTATCGCTATTGATAATTTAACAAAGTCGAAATTCTTAGTCGACACAGGCGCGGATGTTTCAGTGCTTCCGCCTACGATCAGCGAACGGCAAAAACCTCCAGCAGCGACAAAACTATTTGCAGCTAACGGTAGCAAAATTAAAACATATGGCACCAAACGTCTGACTCTCTCATTGAGTCTACGAAGAAGTTTCACCTGGGATTTCATTATAGCAGACGTTACTACATCGATCATCGGAGCTGATTTTTTGCGCCATTTCGAACTCTTGGTGGACATCAAAAACGGTCAGCTGATCGACAGCCTGACCAAATTGTCAATCTAGGCAGTTCACGACGACTCACCACATCACAACGACAGGTCAGCCAGTCTGTGCCAAAGCACGAAAGCTGTCGCCCGAAAAACTTAAGGCTGCTCAAAATGAATTCTAATTTCTAATGGATCAGGGGATAATTCGCCCTTCCAAAAGTAATTGGTCAAGTCCTCTACATATGGTCCCGAAAAAGAACGGCGAGTTCAGAGCTTGCGGAGGTTACTGGGCGTTGAACGCGAAAACAATACGTGATAACTGCCCCATAAGTTTTATACAGGATTTTATTCATTTCCTCGATGGCATCGAAATTTTCACGGTACTTGACTTACAGCGTGCCTACCAACAAATCCCGATCGAGCCAAACGGCATACCGAAAACGGCCATAATTACACCTTTCGGATTATACGAGTATGTTTACATGACTTTTGGGTTATGTAACGCGGGCCAGACGTTTCAAAGGGTTATTCACGAAGTTTTACGAGGATTGAACTTCGTTTTCTCGTACCTGGACGATATTTTTATTGCTTCGAAAACACCGGCGGAGCATAGATGTCACGTTAAGATGGTACTTCAGTGATTATCAGAATACGGCTTATGCATCAATACAGCGAAATGTCAATGGGGTAAAACAGAGGTGCAATTCCTAGGACATCTGGTGACATCTAACGGCATTAAGCCATTACCAGAAAAAGTACAAGTCATTGACAACTTCCCGAAACCGAAGACAGCGCAACAACTGAAAAGATTCTTGGCCATGATAAATTTTTATAGGAGATTTATACCACACGCCGTTGAGAATCAGATGACACTGCAGAAACTAATAGTTGGCAACAAAAAGAATAACAAGGCCGAGATTCCATGGACAGACGAATCAACAACCACATTTCAGAATTGCAAAAGCGATCTACGAAACGCAACATTGCTTGCACATCCGAAACCGAATTCCAAATTATCACTTTACGTCGACGCATCAGATGTGGCAGCAGCCGCGGTCCTTCATCAACAAGATGAAGCAGGAGTTATCCAACCGTTGGATTTCTACTCAAAAAAGTTAACAGAGTGCCAGCAGAGATATTCTACGTACGATCGCGAACTTCTAGCGATGTACCAAGCAGTAAAACACTTTCAACACATGGTTGAAGGACGAGATTTCTGCATTTATACGGACCATAAACCATTGGTTTTCATGTTTCGTCAGAACACCGCGACAGGTCCGTCATATCGACTACATCGGGCAGTTTACAAACAAAATTTTGCACGTCGCTGGCAAAGATAATGCAGTAGCGAATCTACTTTCACGAATCGAGGTGATTGATAATAACGATATTATCGATTTCAACGCAATTGCAAATGAGCAAAAAGAGTAATAATTCTAATCGTGTTCTAAAGTATTTTGCCATTCCAGGATCTAATGAAACACTGTGCTGTGATGCAACCTACCAGTTAATCAGACCATTTGTACCCAAAAGGTTCAGGACTCTGATACTAACCCGACTTCACGGTTTAGCACATGCAGGCATTAGAGCAACGAACAAATTGTTACGACAAAAGTTCTTTTGGCCTAGCATGAACAAGGATTGCAACGGTTTTGTAAGAGCTTGTCTAGCGTGTCAGCGAGCTAAAGTTCATCGACAATAACACGTCAATATGGATATCGTTGGCCCATTACCGATCAGTTCAGACAAGCGTTACATTTTGACATGTATCGACCATTACACGCGATGGCCAGAGGCTTATCCGATGTCTGACATGACAGCTGAGACGATCGCAAGAGACTTTGTATCAAACTGGGTATCACGATTTGGTACTCCATCACGAATCACCACAGATTTGGGTCGACAATTTGAGTCCGAAATCTTCAGGGAGTTAACGAGACGTTTGGGAATTAACCATCTTAAGACGACGCCTTACCATCCCCAGTCGAATGGGATGATCGAGAGATGGCATTGAACGCTAAAAAGCGCATTCAAAGGCTACCAAACTAACGACACTGGATTGATGCATTACCCACAATACTACTAGGGTTGAGGTCAACGTTCAAAGAAGACATCAAGGCGACGCCATCAGAATTGGTATACGGGATGTCACTGCGGTTTCTGAAAAATCTAAGGGGAATGATGAAAAAACTTAGACCGAAACCTGCGAGCCATCATGATCGGTCAAAGTTCTTTGTGCAGAAGCAGTTAACAGATTGCACTCACGTTTTTGTGCGAAATGACGCGGTGAAAGGTCCTACGACGGACCATACGAGGTCGTGCAACGATTCGACAAGTATTTCAAAGTCCGGATCCATAACCAGGCAAGAAAAATCTCCATCGACCGATTAAAAGCAGCGTTTTGCCCTTAGACGATCAGCCTATCGAAGTGCCAGTGGAGAAATCACACGACAACGAGCAACCTACACAACATATCGAGGTTCCAATGGAGAAACAGCACGACGATGAAAAAACAAGCGCAACCACATCGAGATCTGGACGTCGTGTTCAGATTCCTCTCCGTTACCTATAACCTGAACACTACGAGGGGAGTAGTGTGGCAGCACCATCGTGGAAGTACCAAACATACCAACATCGAAACGAGCAACGGGTAACACTAATTAAAAAAGGTACGACAGACAACAAAAAAAACGTTTTGACAGAATACAAAAAGGTCTCTTGTGTGCGTCCGCACGATTAACACGTCTAATAGATCGACGAACAAATACAATTTCAATTCTTAATACATGTTAAACTACGAATAAATAAAACTACCGCACAATTATCGCCTTACTTATCAACTGCGCCATAGTTGATCTCGCCATACTATGCGCACACCATAGCTCATAAATTGGAATCTATCCATAGTCATAATATTTATATGGGTAATTTTATGACTCAAACGCCTTTCGTTTTTTGACTGAAATACGTCTTTCAAGAGACAGCTAAATCGAGAAAACGCCGAGTTTGGTCGAATATAAATCCCATTTCTCGCTATCCTAGGTTATTTTTTAGTCTTATTCCAACTATGGTTTTCTCGCTTTATTCCGCACCAAAAATGGGTTGTAACATTTTTTCAATGGCGTCATTATTTTTTATTTGATAATTTTCACGTCAAATACGTGTGTATGCTTATAAACAAAGTCTTAAACATTCTAAATTTTTTAACACTTTTTAACTGGAATTTAATATTTTTAAATGTTTACTTAATATTTTTTTAGTTTTACATTCAAATTTTAACCGACTCACGTTTTACGTACTTCACTGAAGGCTGCGAATAATAAAAACAAAGCATTTATTTTTCTCACTGCATGCGTAGTGGTGGATCATCGCCAGTATTGTGCCGATTGAGGTTAAAAACTTTTTTTTTTTTTTTTTAAAACTGTAACTTGCAAAAAAACTGTAAAAACATAAAAAATTAAACACTCACTAATTAAATTCCCAACTAAAATAAATAAGCATTTAGGACATTACGCTACGTTATAAATTATCGTTTAGTTCCGCGTTTATTTTTTGTTTTTAAATGTCAACGAAATTCGGAAGGTAACTAAAATTGTCGGTTGATGCAGAAACGTAAAGAACAAAAAAAAGTTTACCTAGAAAGCGAAGTGAAAATTCGAAAAACTTCTAACGCATACTAGCGAAGTGAAAATTCGAAAAACTTCTAACGCATCACATCGAATCAAAAATTAGCTCCGTCATACTGTAAATCGCAGACTTCATGTTTGATTCAAATATCACACTCAAGTTGAGGGGGTCATAAAGGGATCAGTAAATTTTAAAAGTGGGTGCATTCGCGGTTTGTTTTCGCGAATCAGCCACCCACATTCAATTAGATATAAAACTCGAATAATTGGTTTTTTTATTATACAATTCAAAATTACCGATAAATTAATTAATTAAGCGTATCCGTCAAATGTCTTATGTTTCTTCTTTCTCTAGAAACGTACATACAACATATTGCTGAATGGAGTAAAGAGTAACATAAAAAAAAACAAAAAAAAAAAAAAAACCAGTAAAAACAAAACGCATGGCATACATTTTTTCAGTTGATATTTAGTTTTTCATGATCTGATGTGATCGTTGGACGTGCAAGTCTTTCACGATCACAAAACACAAGAATATATAGTTTATTAAATTTTAAGTGTACATACACAACTCAACAATGACGATGGATAAAGATAAAAATGTTGATCGTAAGTATTTTTGTTTGTTTTCCATGTGAAAGTGATCTGTACTGTGCAATTCGCTTCTAAGTAAATATGTGCGCGCGCTCTTCTTTGCACAGAAAGTCTTAATCAAATGTGAAAATAATTTAAACTATGTACGAATATTAGAAAATATAAGAAATTGAATTACAGTTGAATAAATAAGAGTGTAATAGCAAATAAGTGGCTGAATAATATACCATTTAAAACAATTGTGCGATAAGAATTTGAAATATGATCGAACAGAATATGTCTGGCATATTTGTTGTTTGTTGGAATTCAAAAAAGTTTAACGCAGGGACTTATTAGTTTTATGTGCATTTCTTAATAGTTATTTAAAATGTGCTGTATTTTACGATAAAATGTCAAGTGTCGCATAATTAATATTACTGAGGGATTTTAACTATCGATCGCAATTTGATTTTTTGTAGAAATTTTTTTATTATAAAATCCTAAACCACCGAAATTGAATCGCGATTTATTCTCAAATTTGTTTAGATTTTGTAGCTTAATTTTTTTTTACTAAAAATTAAGCTGAAAAACCAAAGAAAATGAATTTGAGTTTTTAAATTTTTTTTTTACTAAATTTTAATTTTTGTTACTAATACTCTCACTTGGGTTTATAAATTCTGTAATTAAATCTCGACCTTTGGATAACAGGCATTCCTTTGATTGAGTCCGAGGTTACTCGTATCATCAACAATAATTTTCAGCTGTGCGTTCCATAAACATTAAGTTTTTAACCGCCAATTATAAAAACTCTAAACGCTATTATCAAAAACATTTACAATTTATATTTGTATATTCTTTCAGCTAAAAATGGTGCAGTCGGTGACGATCCAATACAATTGTCGATGGGCAGTCTCGGAAAATGGCATATTTTAGTGTGCTGTGTTGTCTTCCTGTTAAAATTTCCTGTCGCCTGGCATCAAATGGGCATTATATTTTTGGCCCCACCCGCAACATATACATGTGGCCCATCGGAAACGGCCGCTGCGAACGAAACGATCGGATTATGTTCGGATGCTTGCGTGAAGAAAAATTATAATCAATCCATTTTTACCAACACAATTATTACAGAATTTGATTTGGTGTGTGAGAAGGCACATTGGGCAAATTTATCACAAACACTTTTTATGCTCGGGATTTTATTTGGGAATGTTCTATTTGGGGCACTGTCTGATTCGTAAGTCAAAATTTATGATTGTTGTAAATAAAAGTAAAACATTTTATTTTTATTTTTATTATTCACATAGTTATGGACGTCGAAGACCTCTAGTCGTAGCCGTTTTTATTCAACTAGTGTCGAGTGTTGCTACATCATTTGCCACCTCATTTTGGATGTTCTGTGTACTACGATTTATTACAGCTGTCGTAACCGGAGGCACAATGGTAACAAGTTTTGTACTTGTTATGGAAATAATTGGTGTCAAATATCGTGAACTATTCTCAGTACTATATCAAATTCCATTTAATATTGGGCATTTAACACTCGCCGTATTCGCTTACTACTTACGTGATTGGCGCTATTTTCAATTCGCAATATCAATTCCATCTGTACTATTAATTTCATACTATTGGTTGGTACCCGAATCACCGAGATGGTTGTTCGCTGTTAATCGTATCGATGATGCTGTTACCGTGCTACGGAAAGCGGCCAAATGTAATAATTTGCCACGAGAACATATCCAAGCTGATATTGAACAGTATCGTAAAATGCGAAATGCGTTACAAACGGGGCCGATTAAAAAAGGAAATGCATTCGATTTGATGCGAACACCAAATTTACGAATGAAAACAATTTCTATCTGTTTTAATTGGTTTGTGTGTGGATTGGCATTTTTCGGTTTAGCACAGTACATCGGCCAAGCAGGTGGTGATATATTTACAAATGTGGCTATTTCAGCGGCACTCGAACTTCCTGGCACAATATTATGTATTTATTGTATGAAAGCGTTTGGCCGTAAGCGTACTCTAATCGTTTCAAATATGATAACAGGTATATCAATGTTGGCGATCGCATTTATTGATCCATCGAGCGCTGTCACAATTGTTGTGCTAGCTACAATCGGTATGGTCGGCATGAGTATTTCATTTCCAACGGTCTATTTATATGCAGGCGAATTATTCCCAACAGTTGTACGCAATGTTGGTATTGGTGCTGCATCTATGATTGCGCGTGTTGGTTCAATGATTGCACCATTTGTTGCTGGCCTAGGTGCAACACAACATTTCTTGCCACCTATTATATTCGGTGTTATTCCTATTATTGGTTCAGCGCTAGTGTTGCTCCTACCGGAAACACGTGGTGCAGAATTACCAGAGACGATCGAAGATGGTGAAAATTTTGGAAAAAAGCATGACGATGACGTGTAAAGCTTGTGTGATGTCCTAATTAGTTTTTAATTATAGAGAAATATTATGTAGATCATATTGCAGGTTAAGTTATTTTTATGATTATATGCTTAAGTATTTAAATTTTAAGATTTTTGGCCTAATGTATCTCAATGAAATCGAAAATAAATTGTATACCTACTATATTAAGTTTTTTTTCCAAGAAAGTTAATTGCGTTTGTTTGTAAGGCTATTAGAGATAGCTTTTACGTATAACAGAACTTAGTTGACTAAATCGAACAAAATAATTATTGAGTAAATATTGAAAGGTGAATGCCGAAAACACTTACCACATTATTTTTTTTTTGTTAATTGTTTCTTTTTAACAAATATATAAGTTCATGAACAAATATAATAAATCAAAGTTTTTTCTAAACAAAGAAGATTTGGCGAGAATTGGTTAATCTATGTTTGAAATTGAAAGTTTTACGCCATTTGAAATGCGTCATTTATCTAACGTATTAAGCCTGAAATCCACTGTGAATAATTGACTGAACTGACTTCAAGTCGAAAGAAGACAACAACAAAAAAAAAAATCCATTGGAGTGACAAAGATAAAGCATGTTTTTTTATAGCACAAATATCTTGATAAATTTTGACAGCGACAGCAAAAAATAAAAAATTAAAATAATAAATTTTTGGTTATCACTTGGAGTTTTAATTTGGCTTTTTCATCACCAATAAATTATTTAAAAAAAAAACGATTACTTTATTAAATTGCCAATAGTATTTAGCGATATTATCACAATTGACCCCAATTTATCACAATTTAACTGTACACAAACTTTAATTTTTTTATTATCACAGCTATTTTAGAAGCAACCACCAAAAAAAATTATGACACTTTCCATAAAAATAACAAACTTTTAATTAACTTAGTGTGCGGAAAAAAATTTGCGTTCGTACACAAAATTTGTGTGCATATATTAGTTGGATAACCATAAAATGACTTCGATTTTGATAATTTTTGACCATAATTATGGCGATCCACTAATACAAACACACATTTAATGTAAGCAAAATCTTGACTGACTTCGTTTTGTGTTTCTTTCACACAACCACCGATTTTATATTTTTATCTCCCTTTATTTTGACTGACAAACTTTTATTCGCAATGGAATTCAGGCTTCAATTGACGTTTAAAATGTATAACAGTTATATATAGAACAATTTTTGTTTCCATCAGAAACTTTTTTACGTGAACGTATATGTACGTAAGTACATAAATAAATTATTTAATTAACTATTTTAACGTACTTATACAATAAAACGTATAATCAAATTAGAAATTATTCATAACGTAATAAAAACAAACACAATATTTTTTATAAAGAAAAAGTACTAACAATTTCAAAACTGTTATACATAAACGAAATACATTTACATGAAAATAGTTTGTACTAGATTACTACGGCAACAAAAAAAAAAAAGTTTGAATGTCAATCAAAATGGTCGTTTGTTTTATGTGGTGTAGTTGTGAAAAATTCAAATCGATTTTAACTTAAATAAAGTTTTGATTAAATTACTTTGTTAAAATGTGGAAAGTTTTGAAAATTATACTTTTTTATATCTTTTGCGTTAGTTTTGTTATCGATTATTTAGTGAGAAAGTGCGCGAATCGACAGGAAAATGAAAGATGCGTTTATTTTGAATGAACAGGACATGAACATGTTTTGGTAGATTCTTTGAGGCTTTACGTGTTTTATAAGGTAAGTTGAAATTTATTATAAAAATGTGATTTCTTATTTTAGAATTTTACAACGTTGGTTTGATTTTTATTGATTACAAGATTGAAATTATAAGAAATTTAAACGCAATGATTCTGTAATTATACAAATTATGTTACCGGTAAAGAAAAACTTTTTTATGCATTTCTTTAATATAAAACAAAACAGAAAGTTCCACCAAATTCTTAAGAATTTTATGGATTTAGAGGGGGTTTAGAAAAACACAATTTATTGTGATTAACCGAAGTTATTTAATAGAATTTGATTTTTGCTTGACACGCGTCGAAGGTCATTTACAAACGTTGATGGAATTTAAGGTGCGATAGAAAAAATGTTTTCAACCCAAGAAGTCAGCAATATTATTAGGTATGAGATAATAGGTTAGAATTTGTGGCGTGGAAGTTGGCCTTTTTCTAGACGGGTGTTTAGTTACCGATTTCATTTTTAAACCTTATAGCAAACGTACAGAAATATCGCCCGCTATTTGCCTAATATAAAATCAGACGAAATTCACCTTTTATCTTACTCAGATGATCTTTTTAGCCTTAGAAATTGTCACCGTTGCATGATTTGTAACCACCCTAATTATTGTTAAGACGCTCTTTGAAAGCGATCATCATTTTACGCTGACGGTAATTCTGATTATAATGCTGCCATTTTTACGGCAGTATGTCACAAACACAAATTCCAGAAATGAGATCCTGTAGTAATTACATTCTTTGTTAAGGGGATAATTAAACTTCTGGCCTCTGTGTGTCTCATTGTTTAAAAAACTGTTGATCTCAAATATGTAGCTAATTTTCAAAAATGAACTTTGTTTGCAGTGAAAATGGTTTGAGGTGGCTCTCAACTCTGTGTCAAGTGACTATATTCTGTGGAACAGAGTTTAGGCCTTTCAAATCTGCATTTGTCATTATTTGAAAAAGATTTTGGCTCTTCGTCGCAATTCATCTTTTGGATAAAATTTTTGAGAAATCCAACAATAACTCATATGAATTCATTAACAATTTTAAAATATTTCTTTGGAATTGGAATTTGAAAATGTTTTTATTTTTTTTTTTTATTATTTTTGAGATATTACGACTGAGTCTTGTACCCATTTAGTAATTTACATTGCATAATAAAGTTTTTGATTAGTAGCCACAATCAAGTGATTATCCCCCATTTCGTGTAACTCCTCCGCAGATTTTTCGCCACGGTAAGTCTACTGACCTCCTGGTCGCGATAAGTCCAAAGGTTTGGTTCTTTGCAGTCTTCTTGTTGGTGTGGTATTCAGCATACAGCGTATGTCCAGATTTTCACGCTGGCGCAGACGTTGTAGGTGTTTTATTGCATGATTCTTGATTTCATCCGCGACAAGCTCGATCTTTAGATCTCGATGGAGGTTGTCGTTTCGAATGTACCAGGGTGCATTAACAATACATCGCAGGATTTTATTTTGAGCTGTTTGTATGATTTTGATATTTGTCCTCTTGGCACAACCCCAAAGTTGACTACCATATGTCCATACAGATTTCAGAATTTGTTTGTATAACAGCAGTTTGTTATGAATCGCCAGTTCAGATTGTCTCCCTAGGAGCCAATGCATTTTTCTGAATTTTATGTTTAGTTCTTCTCTCTTCTCTTTTATGTTTTCCTTCCAAAGTCATGCCAAGATATTTAGCAGTGTTCGCATGCGGTACTACTATCGATTTTATCATTATTGGTATATGATTAACGTTTAGATTTGTAAAGTTTACTTGGATTGATTTTGCTTCATTTAATTTAATTCGCCATTTCTTTGTCCAATTACATATCAGGTTAGTAGTCTTCTGTAATTTACTAGTGGAGTCATTGATGTTTTTTGCTGTTGCAAGTATGGCCGTGCCATCGGCAAAAGTCGCCATTGTTGCTTCTGTAATTGGTATATCTGTAGTATACATGAGATAAAGGATTGGCCCAAGAACACTTCCTTGAGGAACTCCTGCTGTTATCCTTTTTAGTTGGGAGTATTCATTCTCATACTTTATTCGGAAATGCCTCTCTGATATGTATGATTTTAGAATTTGAAAAAATTGCTCCGGAAGATCTCGGTGAAGTTTGAATTCTAACCCTTGGTGCCATACTTTGTCAAATGCTTGCGCTACATCAAGGAATATAGTTGAGCATATTTGTTTGCTTTCTAATGATTACATCAGTAATTCGATGTACTTGTTCTATCGTAGAATGTTTCCCCCTAAATCCAAACTGATGTGAGGGGATAAGATTCCTTTCTTCGATAATTGGTTTTAATCTTTTAAGAAGAACCTTTTCAAATAGTTTCGATAATGTTGGTAGTAGAGAAATTGGCCTATATGAAGCTTTATCGTTCGGAGGTTTGTTCGGCTTAAGTATCATAATTACTTCTGCAACTTTCCATTGTCTTGGTACATATCTTAGTCGAAATGCTGCATTGATTATATGCACTAGTCCTCAACGCTTTCTCTGGTAACACTTTTATTATCTGACCCGTTATGAGATCATATCCTGGAGCCTTATACGCATTCAGATTATTCTTGATTTCCCATTTTAGTTCTTTCAATGTTATAGGTGTAATTTTTATTTCATCCTGTTTATTTATCGGGATAATATTTTCCTCTTCCGTTTGTTTTGGTTAAGGTTGGAATGTTTCTTCAAGGTGATTTGCAAACAAATCTGCTTTTTGTTTAGCATTTCGAGCCCTATTTTCTTTATTTTTAATTCGAGGAACCTGAAGTTTGGGTCTTTTAGGATTCTCTGTTGCTTTCCATAATGAATAATCAGTATCTTTTTGCCCAGTTAGAGTGCTGAGGTATTTATTAACTGACTGATTTTTAATGTCTTTTATTAGATATTTTAATTTGTTACACAAATGATTAAATACTCTCTTATTTTCCGGGTTTCGATGTTTTTGCCAATTCTTCCGTGCTTTTCTTGTATTTTTAAGAAGTTCTCTCACTTCCTCTGGATATCTAACATTGCGCTTCATTTCCTGATTGTTATTAGGAGTGCTTTCCCACGCAGCACTTTGGGTATTATGGATGAGCTTATCTAGTTCGTCTTCTATTTGGACTGGTCCCTGTATTGGGTTCTGCAGATTAATTCTTTCTGTTAACCGTGTTTGGAAGAGATCCCAATTGGTTTTGAAGCTCGTTAATTTCGGGTTGCTCTCTTTCATAATAATTGTTTGGCTAAGTATCATAATTACTGGTGAATGATCTGATGATAGACTTTCACTGTTCTCTTTATGGATATAATTATCTGAAATCCCTCTTGTAATAAAGAAGTCTATAAGATCTGGAGTCTTAGTGATATCCGAGGGCCAATACGTTGGTGTACCGCCCGAGTGAAAATCGCATTTTAGTTATTTGCCTGCTGCGAACAGTTCTTTTCCTTTAGCAGTCGTTAACTGTGATTTTTTGCATTATAGTCACCTCCAATTAAAAAGACACTTCCTAGTATTTTGAGAAGATTAGTATAATCTACTTGTTTGAGATTGTATCTTGGGGGGCAATAGATTGCTGAGATACTGCAGGTTTTAGTATTGTTTAATTGTATTTTGATTGTTGTGACTTGCATGGAAAGCTTCTCAACTTTAAGTTCTTCGTTATGCTTTATATAATCTTTTATGAGGATAGCTGATCCACCTCTAGCTTTGTTCTCTTTATGTAATGCATGGTAGCAATTATATCCTTTTATTTTACAGAATGAAGTTTTGGTGAAATGGGTTTCTGATATAATACATATATCTATATAATGCATGTTTAAAAATATATCTAGTTCTTGAATGTGATCCAATAGCCCATTTGCATTCCAGGTTACAATTCGTAGCGTTTTATTCATTTCTTTGGTTTATAACTCGATTTTATATAATTTATATTTTGAAACACTCGATCAAGGTTTTCTTCTACTATTTTATTAAAACTAGTGCGTTCTGCAGGCTCATTTCCTACGAAGTAAGTCTTTTGTTGAGGTTCTCTAGATTTCTCAGTAAGTATGTCCTGTAAAACGAGATCCACTTTAGTCTGTTTCTGCTCTGCTTGCTGAACTATTTGAGCATAAGTAACGTTTTGATTTACTCGCTCTCTTTGTAAGTTAACATTAGGAGTCAACGATTTTGGCTCCGTGTTTTTTTTTGATAGTTTGTACATTTCTTGATGTAACTGGTTTACGTATTTTATTTCTCATTTTTTGCAGTTCTACTGCAACTTCGCATCCTCTGTAATTGGCTGGATGCTGGCCATTACAGTTGTGACACTTCAGTGTTGTATTTCGGGAAATTGTGCAGACATTTCCTGCATGTTTTCCTGCACATTTAACACATCTTGCTTCTCGATGGCAGTATTTTTGTGTATGATTATAATCTTAGCAGTTTTAACATTGCGGAATTTGTCGAGTGACCTTTCTCGGTGTTTCTATTTTAACTCTGAGGTTAAGGATAGCCTTAATATTATAAATATTTTCGATTTTTCTTGGTTGTCGAAGGTTAGCATGAAAAGTGGAAGACCTTTTCTTGTGATTTCAACATTCCCCTCCCTGTTTTCTCGTCTCTCTTTTTTGATGATGTTAACTGCATCAACTATTTTCAGGCCTCTGTTTTTCAGGTCCTCAATGATTTCCTCTTTTGAACAAGTTGGGTGTAGACCTCTTGCCATTACTTTAATTGAACGATCATTTTTATCCTCTTAAGTGTACCACTGGTGACCATCAGCATTTAATTTGTTAGCTAGAGCTTTATAGTCTTCAGGCTCTGTTGTATTTATTTTCCAGATATTATTACTGAGCGATATTACTTTGTATTCATTTTGTACTAATGCTTTCATCCATTTCTGAATAATACCGTAATTTGTTATTCCTAGTATATTGATCGGGGGTGGAACCTGTTTCTTCTTTCCTGGCTCATGCACTTTTGGTGCAGTAATTGCATTGCCATTTTTAAAGTGGGTTTGAATTGGCTCAACTTCTGGTGATGATTCAGCTTTCCGCTTACTTGGGTTGGTTTCTTTTCTTATTTTCTTATTGGCTCTCTTGGCTTTCTGTAGTCTCCAATTGGTTTCGCTTTCAAGCTCATCTTCATCAGTGTGATATTCGTCTTGTTCTCTGAGTACTCGAAATTGGTTGTTCATTAATAAAATGTTTGTAAAAATTTTTAAACTTAACAAAATCTTGTGATTTAGGAAATGAAAACGGCAAACTGTCAAATTGGGGACATCAAAACATTAAATTTTCAATGAACCACCCTTTTCTAAATATTTCTTATTTAACATTCCTTCTTTAAAATTATATTGATAAGAATGAGAAGTTCGTATCAAGCGCGCACATTAGAATTTTTTAAATTTTATTGTTGTTGACCGAATTTTAATACTTATAAATTTT
Source organism: Tipula vernalis (assembly GCA_958295665.1). Classification (NCBI taxonomy): domain Eukaryota; kingdom Metazoa; phylum Arthropoda; class Insecta; order Diptera; family Tipulidae; genus Tipula; species Tipula vernalis. The sequence continues at coordinate 137,804,317 of OY282559.1, forward strand.
GAAATTGCGTTACTTTCAGTTCCTCTCCAAATCTTGAAATTTAATTTATAAATAATCTGAACTTTCTGTGCTAAATTAAAAGCATTTAAGAAGAAAATTGTCAAATTTCTAGCTCTCATTTTCTTGTTTTCTTTACTCAAAAACATCAGTTGCTATACTGTAGTGCTAATAAGTCAATTTCTCTGCATAGGACACTTGTTTTCAGAAGTTTCGGAAATTCAATACTATGCAATCACAGTGGTGACAATCAAGTGCAAAATCGATTTTTAGGGCTACTTTAGACAATAAGCTGTTTCATTTGAGAATATTAGCATACAAAATTCTGAAAAATTTAATAAAAAATGAAGTCTTAATAACATTTAAAGGAGTCTTCAAAATATGAAATTCCTAAAGATTTTACATATGAATATTTGCAAAGAGAGCTTTATTTAATAAAATCTGAATTTTTGGTTTACAAATTTATAATCTTTCGGTAATACTTTTAAAGAATTTTATAATCTTGAATTGTAAAAAATGTGCATCAAGAATTATTGTTTAACAAATTGCGTATAAAATAGGAAGGTTCTTCAGGATCATTTGTCAAATTTAGCAATTTAGGATCATTGGTGAAATTTAGCAATGTTTTGAAGTATATATCTTCCCCAGTACATAGTTAAAGCTTTACCCTACAAGTAATAAGAATTTGTGATTGAGTGTAGAATGAAACTAAGATTAATGTTAGTTAAGATTTTAGGAAATGTTGTTATTTCTTTCGACAAACTGGATTCATTCAAATTGAGCAAAGAAAATTGAAATTTAGAATTTTTTTATAAACAATTTTAAATTTAATAAAATTTTAAGAATCAAAGTGCCAACATTCAAAAAATTTGAAGTATTTGGAACATTTTCTAGAATACATTAAAATTAAAATTTCATAAAACCAATGTTAATAATTCCGAGAGTTAAGCCTGTTTATAATTTCAATATGATAAATTATCAAATTTTGAATTAGGAAGAATTTTATATAAAGTTAAAAATCTGAAATTTCGACAATTTTTGATGTCAACTTCTCTTGTTAGAATTTTACTGGTGTAAATTCTAGGTAGTAACGATGAACACAACTATGACCCCCTGTTGAGAGTGCAGAATCCATGGACCGACCCACCTTTCATGTCAGCACTATAGGTTGGCATGAAGCAATGCAATGTGCAGGTGGTTTATACAAAGCGGGTCTATAGCCGTACGTCCTCGATTTGGCTACTACTGCGTAAAGTAGAATGGTAAAATTAACTGCGAAAGAGTTGGGAGTGCCTTGAGGCAAGGGTATCGAAAGATTTCAAAAACAAAAAAATACATAATATACAAATTTGTATATAAAGCGATTACATGTACATACACAATTCTGTACAAACTATATAAATGTGTTTAGATCTATACTATACATACATCCCGTTATTACATAAAAATATTTCTTTAGTAAATAAACAAATTATGGGCAACGAACCGCAATGAAATTCATATTTATTAGAGTGCGTGAACATACCCGAGCCCTTGAAGCAACTACTTCAAAATATTTATAATTTAATTATTTAATTTAATTTTTATAATTAATTACTCAATACTATGGATTATTAATTTAATAACTATAACCTTTTTTACAAATATATCAAATTTCAATCAAATTTAAGTAAGTTTTACAAATGAGTTCAAAATTATTCGTTTATGAAGATATATTATCTACTCGATACATAACTGATTAATTTAACACATCAACCTGCGTTCAAGTTTCTTGTTCGAGTAGCAGAATAATGATTCTTGTGACCGATCTTTTAAATGTAGATTTCGAAGTTTGTACGGTTACTCCACGAACACGATTATCGTGACCACCCAAAGGCCAATTAATAGGAGGGATATTGTCATCATGCAAAACAACTAATGAACCTATCTTATACGTATCACCTGAAGGCTTTTGCCACTTATAACGTTTCTGGAGCTCACTCAGGTATTCAACATGCCATCTCCTCCAGAAATTTTGAAGCGTCAACTGTAAGATTTGATATATGGATAGTTTGGTAATGTTTAGATCAAACAACAATGGTTCAGGAAGGGCTAACAGAGGACTCCCAACCAAGAAATGACCAGGGGACAGCGCAGTAAAATCAGATGGATCACTAGAGAGTGCTGTCAATGGCCATGAATTAAGGCAAGCTTCAATTTGATATGTTACTGTATATTATTCTTCGATTGTTAGTGACCGTAAACCTATTACCCTTTTCATGTGCCACTTGGCACTTTTTATGGCAGATTCCCCACAATCCACCAAAATGAGGAGATCGTGGGGGAATTGTAAGCCATTCTATATGATGATTTGCACAAAATACTTTAGCATTATCCTGAAAGGTTTGAGATTGAAATAAATTTCGCAATTCTTTTAATTCAGAACGAGCACCAATAAAATTAGTAGCATTGTGCGAATATATTTTCGAACAATAACCACGCCTTGAGACAAATCTGCGTAAACAAGCCAGGAAAGCTTCGGACGATAAATCCATTACGGTTGGTGGTCCACAGAAATCTATTCCAACAATTGAAAAAAACCTTGATTTCGTGACACGATCAGCTGGCAAATCTCCCATTATTTGATGCGACAGTTTGGGCTTATTTTTGAAGCAAATAATACATTTATTGACAATTTGCCTACATAAGTTTCGAGCTCCTATTATCCAATATTGGGATCTCACGTTGTATAGAAGAGTTTGAGGCCCACAGTGTAGAAGCTCAATATTTTCCGATCGAACTATTAATGTGGAAAATATATGTTTACTTGGTAAGATAATGGGGTGTTTATTTGTCGAGTTTAGTCTGAATTACAAAGACGTCCTCCAACACAGAGTCTTCCATTCGTATCAACAAACGGATGTAATAATTTTATTTATATTATTATTCAATGGTCTTTTTTAATTATGTTTTGGTTGATAGCTTTTTTATAGACCACTATTAAAAATTGTTTCTCGTTTTTTCTCCTCTATTTTATTCTGCCAATATTTCGGTCTTGTTGACCATTTTCAAGGCTTATATAAAATATTTTCTAATCGTTACACGATCGATTGAATCGTGTAACGATTAGAAAATATTTTATATAAGCCTTGAAAATGGTCAACAAGACCGAAATATTGGCAGAATAAAATAGAGGAGAAAAAACGAGAAACAATTTTTAATAGTGGTCTATAAAAAAGCTATCAACCAAAATGTAATAATTTTAGTTTGCTGAAATTTTGAACAGTTCCGTGTTTCTTAATATATTGAATGTCATTACTGAATTCGGTATTTTGAACGGCTTTTACAAGGCTGATTAAGGAATTTTTTAACTCATTTGAAGTAAGCTCTCCAGTACTCTTAATTCCTTTTTTTGTTTGAGATTAATTATGAATCGACAAACATAAGCTGTAACACGACAAAGCTTTGTGATTGAGGAGTATCTGTCAAACAAATCCCAATGCAATTCAGAAATACAGGCAATGGTCGAAGAGTTTTTTCGAATACCTATTTTTAGCAAATCTGGACTAATTTTACAATTTGAATTTTTAGGCCAATTTGAAACATTTTCTAAAAGAAAACGGGGATGAGACCACCACAAATCTTGCTTTAAAAACTCATTAGGCATTAAGCTACTAGAAACGAAATCTGTAGGATTTAATGATGTTGGTACATAGCACCAACTTTGAAGAGATGAAAGTTCCTGAATTTGAATAATCCTATTTACCACAAACGAAGCATATTTAGATGGCTCGGATTTAATTCGAAGCAAAGTTATCTCAGAATCCGACCAAAGATAAATTTCGTCGAATTGCATATCTAAACTTTCAATCAATTTATGTAAAGTTTGTGTGTAAATAAATCGTATGGAAATTTTGTTCTTGTCATCAGTAACCCTCAGATATATTACACAACCGAACCATTTTTCGGATGCATCTGAGAATCCGTGGATCTGTATCAGCTTAGATTGAGGCACTAAAATGCATCGTGGAACCGTTATGCGATTTAATTGAAGCAGATGTCTCTTAAAATCCATCCATTGATCGCGAACATTGTGAGTAATTATATCATCTCAGTCTACATTGTGAAAAGTCCAAATCGTTTGCATAATGAGTTTAGCAATTAATATCATTGGCGCACATAATCCTAAAGGATCGAACAATCAGCAAATCTCTGAAAAAATGTTGCTTTTAGTACAAATCGTTTCTAATGAGAACTTAGAAAAATTCATCTCGAACTCATCAGACGAAGTATTCCAAGATAGACCTAGTACTAATGAAACGTTCGAAGCAGAGTCAGAAGGCGAAGAAATAACAGGGAAATTCGACGAAAATTTTCTAAGTTGAAACCCACCTTTTTCTAACATTTTGATTAAGTCTGACTTCAGGTTTAACGCTTTATCGATTGTATCAGGATCTGTCAAAACGTCATCCACGTAAAAATCGTTCATCAATATTTTCGAAGCCAAAGGGAATGAAATCGTTTCGTCTAAAGCTAATTATTTCAATGTGCGAGTTGCTAAATACGGAGCATTTTTAATCCCATAAGTTACTGTGCTTAACTTGAAACATTTTATGTTGTCCGAAGGATTGTCTCTCAACCATATCCGTTGCAGATCTTGTTGGTCTTCATCCAATATTATTTGCCTATACATTTTGGCAATATCTGCGATAAAAGCAACAACATGTTTTCGAAACTTTAAAATGATAGACAACAAATCTTGTTGAACCGCGAGACCCTTATTTAAACAATCATTCAGAGATATTTTCGAAGAGGATTTGAATGATCCATTAAACACGACTCGAAGTTGGGTCGTAGTACTAATTTCTTTAATAACGAAGTGGTGAGGTAAATAGTACGTGTTATGATCGAATCTACTGTTGATATTGGAATCAATAATTAAACTCATATGTCCTAAAGATAAATATTCTGACATGAAATCTTGACATTGACGGTAAATTTCTGGGTGTCTAACTAATTTTCTTTCAATGGCATAACATTGATTAAGAGAGGAAAAATTAGAAAACCCAAGCTGATTAATACTATCGTTGATATAGGCAGTGAGGCGCAATATCGACCAGAAGGAAGAGGACGATGATTTTTTACGTAATGATCCTCACAGTATTTCTCTTCTAGAGAATATTGGTTTTTAACTAAAACTGTTTCAATCTCCCAGAAACGTTTAATGTCATTATGTAAGCTTTCGATCGTACACAATGCTGAAGTTGAATGTTCTTCAACGCTGTTGTTGGTTAATACTCGACCGCTAATAACATAGCCAAAAACGCTGGAGTAGAATGGTGGAAAATTTTTGAAAACCGTACCAGATTTACAATTAAATAATGAATTATATATTTCTACACCTAGCAAAATGTCAATTTTATTTGGCACATGAAAGTAGGGATCAGCCAATTCAATTTCCGCTGGTACCAAACCTATATCGACTGGTACTGGACTTGACGGCAGACAATTATTAATCCTTGGAATAATGAAGAATTCTAAATTTGTTGAAAAATTGGAAACTGGATGATATGGTTAAATGCACTTTATTACTTATAATTGTTTCATTGCCACCTATACCAGATATAATTTTGTTGGTCGTTAATTTTCGGAGGCTTAATAAATTCACTAAACTTTCACTGATAAAGTTTAAGTGTGATCCGCTATCTAACAAGGCTCTACATAACAAGTTATTATTCGATTCAGATGTCACATTAATTAAAGCTGTTCCGATTAAAATTTGGTTCACCTGTTTTGAAGACGATTGCTTTTGGTTTGATATTCACGAAGAAATGCCAGTAGTGTGAATAATATTTGAATCGGCAATTTTATTTTCAGTTGAAGTATTCAAACCGGTATTTTTGGACGTATTTTTGTTACCTAAAAATTTCGAAGTTGTCCCGAAATGTAGAAGAGTATGATGCTTTAAGGGACAAATGGTACATGGTGGCACAACATAAAAATGTATTTTCTTTAATGAAAATTTTGTATTGTAATTTTAACAAATGTTTTAATTATTTGATAGCTCTTAAAAATGAAGTACGAGGACGAATCAAAATGTCTTGCAATATCATATGAAAAAAAAGAGTGAGTGAGACAGCAATATTTTTATTTTTCGATGTAATCTCCTTTAAGGTTTGTACATTTATTACATCGATCAATTAACTTGTCTAAGCCCTCTAAAAAAAAAAAGTTTTCTTTTGCTCCATAAAATATTCGTTTACAACACAGAATCACTGGAAAATTTCCGGCCCCTTAATTTTTTTTTCAAATTGGGAAACAGAAGGTAGTCACTGGGTGCCAAGTCTGGACTGTATGGTGGATGCGGAATTTCTACGGAGCCGCAGTCCTTTAATGCAGCTTGAGCAACTTTATCCTTGTGCACTGGTGCATTGTCGTGAAGAAGTAAGGTTTTTTTTCTAACTTTCTTTGGCCGTTTTTCCCGGAACGCTTTTTTCAATTTTCGCAAAACCTCTGCGGAATAGATGCCTGTGATTGTGATTTTTGGTGGCATATAATCAATCATCATTATCCCTTTAGCATCCCAAAAAATTGTTGCCAAAACCTTACCAGCAGACGGTTGAGTTTTGAATTTCTTTGGTGTTGGTTCACCACGTTTAATCCATTGCATCGATTCTTGTTTGGATTCCGGATCCCAATGATGAATCCATGTTTCATCGCCTATTATTATGTTATCCAAGAAGTTTTCTGGATCTTCTTCATACATTTCTAAAATCGCCTTTGAAGTTTGAACACGAATTTTCTTTTATTGTGCACTCAACAAACGGGGAACCCATCGCGCACTTACTTTTGACAGTGAAGGTGGTCATGTAATATAGTATAAGTGGTACCATATGAAAGGGAAAGTCTCCACGCTAACCGCGAAACAGAAATACGGCCGTCCTCTAATACAATTGATTCTGCCAAAAGTATGTTTTCATGGCTAATAGCATCTGCGGGACGACCCGGGCGGTTGTCATCTTCTAATGACTCCCGACCACTTTTGAACAATTTTACCCACTTTGTTACTGTGGAATATGATGGTGCAAATTCGCCGTAAACTTTTGATATGTAGTTGAATATATAAATTGCATTGCGTCCATCTTTACAGAAAAATTTAATAACGGCACGATATTCAATTTCATTAATTTTGAATTTTTTTCAAAATACGGGCTACTAAATTGAAGAAAACAAACGAACTGTAAAATTTACATCGAATTTTGTTTCTATAAGTTTCACCGCGACAAAATTTTTTTACAAAAATATATAGTTGTCTCACTCACTCTTTTTTTCATATGATATTGCAAGACATTTTGATTCGCCCTCGTAATTCTTAATAATTTAGTCTTTGGTACGAATAATAATATTTCTGAAAAATTTGAAATGATGCATTATAAATAAAGCTTGTTAATAAAGGTTGTATGTATCGTGTATCGTGCAGTATTATCAGGTTCATTAAGAGCCTGAATATTGACTGGACGGAAAATTGAGCAGGGTCAGAGTACATAAGATCTTTTAGGTCGCAGTGTGAGGTGGCTGAACACCCGCATGGCCCTTCAACAATAATAATAATAATCATAAATTTGTCCTATGTGGCAATTGAGAACTTACTAAATTCCTAATACAACAAATTGGTTTTTCTTACTTTGCGGTCAAAAATAAAATTATATAAAAAAAAATTGAAACACAAACTTCTTCTTACTTAAAATTGTCTCAAACCTGGGAAATATTAATCGCGGATCGAAAACTACATACACAAAAAATCGGAAACAATAATTTTATATAATAGTTTCATTGAAATTCCTTTGGTATTTTTTACAATTCGTCAAAATCGAATTAGTATTAGAAAGCGTACAGGAAACGCTACAAAACTAATGCGTTTATACGGTGAATCAAAAAATCTAAATTGCATGTAAATTAATAGAAGTTTTCCAGCATACTTTGATTTACAGCAATTGCTTCCTATTTTTTTTATATACAGTTTTTGATCCACGATTGATTCGCTCCCGCGGATTCTATAATCGACATGATTATTTCAACATGAAATCGAGAATAATTCGTGAATATTGGTGAAGACGGGTTTATTTTATAAATTCTGAATTTTTCGCATATAAATTTTGACGAATTTTCAATATTTACGAAAAACTAAAATTTGAGAACATTTACAGAATTTTGATAATCTCAGATTGTTAAAAATTAATCCAGCATAATTTAAGTTGACTCAGCCCAAACACCACAATACTTCCTTCCCTTTCTAGTGAAATCAGTTTTAATTGAACGAATTTAGAATTCGGACACGAGTTTTTACTGCCCGACCTGTTTTCGTGGGTGTTTTTCCTGCTGAGGGAAATGGTTTAAGTTTTATATAGAATTGTATTTTTTTACCTTAATTTGATTCGACATTTCAGGCGTTGAATTTTATGTTGCAGTTGGGATTTTTTGCTAAGTAATTGGTTTTTACACTGATTCTCTAGATAGCACGGTTTTGATCTGTCTATGGACATTTTTTCGTTTTTGTCATTAATTTGTATTTAAACAATAATATGTGTAACAGTTGAAAATACGCAGACGTATTGATTAAGGCAAATTCACAATAATAGGGTTGCTGTAGCAATTTTCTTAGTACATCTGTTCTCAAAAATACGTGTGTACAGAGTTAGATCTTTACTAATGAAAATTTGCATCGTAGTATGTCTCGATGCTGGAACCGGCCGAAATGTTTTGTTAATAATTTTACCCAATCTAACTGGAGAATTTTGTCTTTTGTTTTTGTTCGTCCGCATCGCGTCTTTCCATAGACTAGTTCCCCAGGTGTTGCTAGTGTCTCTTCGTTAAAATCTGCCATGACATACATGATCGTAGCTTTGATGGCGCCATCGCTTGATATAATGCCATTAAATTTCGGATTACAGCTGGTCGCCCTTTTCCTCTCAAACCCCAGTTACTTTAATAGTTCCGTGAACAAATGGGGCTCAAATTTGGCTCCCTGGTGGGTGACAATCGACTCTGGAAGACCGCGAAATTCAAGAAGAATACACGGCAAATGCGACAGTGACAGCAGTAATATCCGGAAACGTGTGTAACGATCGATTAATGTTACGCAATACCATTGATTTTCAGAAACCAGCAATGGACCAATGATTTCTAGGTGGATTTCCGCAAAACGCTGTGAAGTTATTTTAAATGTACAGAGAGGACATTTCGACTGTCGAGGAATTTTTGATTTTTGAAAAGCTATACAATTTTGAGTGATAATTTTTGAGTCTTTGTTCATTGAAGGCCAAATAACATATTTTATTAACAAAAAAAAGAAAGAAAATTTACAGTATGAATTGGTCTGAGTATAGCTGTCGATATATCGCAAAATAATAATTTGCTGGAGTTAAATGAAACCGGAATTTGTTTGAATTTTAAACTCGAATTTTTGCTTACAATTTCTCGCAGCTTCTCAATATTGGTCTTTGCTTCTGCTCTCGCTGCATAGTTAATACTTTTCGGAATAGAAATTTGATTAATGCGTGAGAGAGGATCTGCAACCACATTATCGGCGTGAACTTCCTACCCTCAAGCAAGTATCTGAAATCTTCCATGTCATAAGCACTGTATTTTTGTGGCGCTTCATTAAGCCGCACAAAAATAACGAACTTAGTGGCTGCCATGTATCCGAAACATGCTGCAGAACTACTGCCCCAATTGAATGAGTGTGAAGTTTATGCTAAAAAAAAAATAACAAAAAATTACACTGTTAAATTAACTATTTTCCAATTGGAATTTAAATGATATGAAAATTTAAATTTTTTTGTAATTTTGGATTTTTAGTACCACCAAACAGATTATTTTCATCAGAAAACAGGTTCTTTTCATCCTTTTCAGATAGCTGGACCATCTGTTTATATCGTTAACCAAAAGCATCCAATTGCGTTAAACATTACTATATTTCAGACAATTTAAAAGTTGACTAAATTTTGATGGTTTAAAGAATTATTTAGCGCCGATCCTGGAAATGTCCCGAAGGCCCGGCACATTTCTTAGAATAGCTAAGCCATATAGCGGTCCGGTCAATGTCTCAAAGCCGATCCAATTATGATGAACTATAATATATTTCACAGTTTTTGGAATTTCAAATAATTTTTTTATTATTTTAACAGTTTTATATCGCCGACCGCAGAGATGTCCACAAGATCTTGCCCATATTGTCGAATAACTAGGCCATATGCCAGCCTACTTGGTCAATCTTATTCAATTGTGATGAACTATACTATACTTCACAGAATTTAGAATTTTTAATAATTTTATTAGTTTTATAAATTGTTGTATCTCCGATCACAGAGATGTCCACAAGGTCTGGCCTATATTTTCGGATAACTTGACCATATGCCAGTCTACGTGGTCAATCTTATTTAATTGTGATGAACTATACTATACTTCCCAGAATTTAGAATTTTGAATAATTTTATTGTTTTAAAAATTGTATCTCCGATCACAGAGATGTCCACAAGGTCTGGCCTATATTTTTGGATAACTTGACCATATGCTAGTCTACGTGGTCAATCTTATTCAATTGTGATGAACTATACTATACTTCACAGAATTTAGAATTTTTAATAATTTTATTAGTTTTATAAATTGTTGTATCTCCGATCACAGAGATGTCCACAAGGTCTGGCATACATTTTTGGATAACTTGACCATATGCCAGTCTACGTGGTCAATCTTATTCAATTGTGATGAACTATACTATACTTCACAGAATTTCGAATTTTTAATAATTTTATTAGTTTTATAAATTGTTGTATCTCCGATCACAGAGATGTCCACAAGGTCTGGCCTATATTTTTGGATAACTTGACCATATTCCAGTCTACGTGGTCAATCTTATTCAATTGTGATGAACTATACTATACTTCACAGAATTTCGAATTTTTAATAATTTTATTAGTTTTATAAATTGTTGTATCTCCGATCACAGAGATGTCCACAAGGTCTGGCCTATATTTTTGGATAACTTGACCATATGCCAGTCTACGTGGTCAATATTATTCAATTGTGATGAACTATACTATACTTCACAGAATTTCGAATTTTTAATAATTTTATTAGTTTTATAAATTTTTGTATCTCTGATCACAGAGATGTCCACAAGGTCTGGCCTATATTTTTGGATAACTTGACCATATGCCAGTCTGCTTGGTTAATATTATTCAATTGTGATGAACTATACTATACTTCACAGAATTTAGAATTTTTAATAATTTTATTAGTTTTCTAAATTGTTGTATCTCCGATCACAGAGATGTCTACAAGGTCTGGCCTATATTTTTGGATAACTTGACCATATGCCAGTCTACGTGGTTAATCTTATTCAATTGTGATGAACGATACTATACTTTACAGAATTTAGAATTTTTAATAATTTTATTAGTTTTATAAATTGTTGTATCTCCGATCACAGAGATGTCCACAAGGTCTGGCCTATATTTTTGGATAACTTGACCATATGCCAGTCTACGTGGTCAATATTATTCAATTGTGATGAACTATACTATACCTCACAGAATTTAGAATTTTTAATAATTTTATTAGTTTTATAAATTGTTGTATCTCCGATCACAGAGATGTCCACAAGGTCTGGCCTATATTTTTGGATAACTTGACCATATGCTACTCTACGTGGTCAATCTTATTCAATTGTGATGAACTATACTATACTTCACAGAATTTAGAATTTTTAATGATTTTATTAGTTTTATAAATTGTTGTATCTCCGATCACAAAGATGTCCACAAGGTCTGGCCTATATTTTTGGATAACTTGACCATATGCCAGTCTACGTGGTCAATATTATTCAATTGTGATGAACTATACTATACTTCACAGAATTTAGAATTTTTAATAATTTTATTAGTTTTATAAATTGTTGTATCTCCGATCACAGAGATGTCCACAAGGTCTGGCCTATATTTTTGGATAACTTTACCATATGCCAGTCTACGTGGTCAATATTATTCAATTGTGATGAACTATACTATACTTCACAGAATTTAGAATTTTTAATAATTTTATTAGTTTTATAAATTGTTGTATCTCTGATCACAGAGATGTCCACAAGGTCTGGCCTATTTTTTTGGATTACTTCACCATATGCTACTCTACGTGGTCAATCTTATTCAATTGTGATGAACTATACTATACTTCACAGAATTTAGAATTTTTAATAATTTTATTGTTTTAAAAATTGTATCTCCGATCACAGAGATGTCCACAAGGTCTGGCCTATATTTTTGGATAACTTGACCATATGCTAGTCTACGTGGTCAATCTTATTCAATTGTGATGAACTATACTATACTTCACAGAATTTAGAATTTTTAATAATTTTATTAGTTTTATAAATTGTTGTATCTCCGATCACAGAGATGTCCACAAGGTCTGGCCTATATTTTTGGATAACTTGACCATATGCCAGTCTACGTGGTCAATCTTATTCAATTGTGATGAACTATACTATACTTCACAGAATTTCGAATTTTTAATAATTTTATTAGTTTTATAAATTGTTGTATCTCTGATCACAGAGATGTCCACAAGGTCTGGCCTATATTTTTGGATAATTAAACCATAAGACAGTATACTTGGTCAATCTTATTCAATTGTGATGAACTATACTATACTTCACAGAATTTCGAATTTTTAATAATTTTATTAGTTTTATAAATTGTTGTATCTCCGATCACAGAGATGTCCACAAGGTCTGGCCTATATTTTTGGATAACTTGACCATATGCCAGTCTACGTCGTCAATCTTATTCAATTGTGATGAACTATACTATACTTCACAGAATTTAGAATTTTTAATAATTTTATTGTTTTAAAAATTGTATCTCCGATCACAGAGATGTCCACAAGGTCTGGCCTATATTTTTGGATAACTTGACCATATGCTAGTCTACGTGGTCAATCTTATTCAATTGTGATGAACTATACTATACTTCACAGAATTTAGAATTTTTAATAATTTTATTAGTTTTATAAATTGTTGTATCTCTGATCACAGAGAAGGTCTGGCCTATATTTTCGGATAACTTGACCATATGCCAGTCTACGTGGTCAATCTTATTCAATTGTGATGAACTATACTATACTTCACAGAATTTAGAATTTTTAATAATTTTATTAGTTTTATAAATTGTTGTATCTCTGATCACAGAGATGTCCACAAGGTCTGGCCTATATTTTTGGATAACTTGACCATATGCCAGTCTTCGTGGTCAATATTATTCAATTGTGATGAACTATACTATACTTCACAGAATTTAGAATTTTTAATAATTTTAATAGTTTTATAAATTGTTGTATCTCCGATCACAGAGATGTCCACAAAGTCTAGCCTATATTTTTGGATAACTTGACCATTTGCCAGTCTACGTGGTTAATCTTATACAATTGTGATGAACTATACTATACTTCACAGAATTTCGAATTTTTAATAATTTTATTAGTTTTATAAATTTTTGTATCTCTGATCATAGAGATGTCCACAAGGTCTGGCCTATATTTTTGGATAATTTGACCATATGCCAGTCTACTTGGTTAATCTTATTCAATTGTGATGAACTATACTATACTTCACAGAATTTAGAATTTTTAATAATTTTATTAGTTTTATAAATTGTTGTATCTCCGATCACAGAGATGTCCACAAGGTCTGGCCTATATTTTTGGATAACTTGACCGTATGCCAGTCTACGCGGTCAATCTTATTCAATTGTGATGAACTATACTATACTTCACAGAATTTAGAATTTTTAATAATTTTATTAGTTTTATAAATTGTTGTATCTCCGATCACAGAGATGTCCACAAGGTCTGGCCTATATTTTTGGATAACTTGACCATATGCCATTCTACGTGGTCAATCTTATTCAATTGTGATGAACTATACTATACTTCACAGAATTTAGAATTTTTAATAATTTTATTAGTTTTATAAATTGTTGTATCTCTGATCACAGAGATGTCCACAAGGTCTGGCCTATATTTTCGGATAACTTGACCATATGCCAGTCTACGTCGTCAATCTTATTCAATTGTGATGAACTATACTATACTTCACAGAATTTAGAATTTTTAATAATTTTATTAGTTTTCTAAATTGTTGTATCTCCGATCACAGAGATGTCCACAAGGTCTGGCCTATATTTTTGGATAACTTGACCATATGCCAGTCTTCGTGGTCAATATTATTCAATTGTGATGAACTATACTATACTTCACAGAATTTAGAATTTTTAATAATTTTATTAGTTTTATAAATTGTTGTATCTCCGATCACAGAGATGTCCACAAGGTCTAGCCTATATTTTTGGATAACTTGACCATATGCCAGTCTACGTGGTCAATCTTATTCAATTGTGATGAACTATACTATACTTCACAAAATTTCGAATTTTTAATAATTTTATTAGTTTTATAAATTTTTGTATCTCTGATCACAGAGATGTCCACAAGGTCTGGCCTATATTTTTTGATAACTTGACCATATGCCAGTCTACTTGGTTAATCTTATTCAATTGTGATGAACTATACTATACTTCACAGAATTTAGAATTTTTAATAATTTTATTAGTTTTATAAATTGTTGTATCTCCGATCACAGAGATGTCCACAAGGTCTGGCCTATATTTTTGGATAACTTGACCATATGCCAGTCTACGTGGTCAATCTTATTCAATTGTGATGAACTATACTATACTTCACAGAATTTAGAATTTTTAATAATTTTATTAGTTTTATAAATTGTTGTATCTCTGATCACAGAGATGTCCACAAGGTCTGGCCTATATTTTCGGATAACTTTACCATATGCCAGTCTACGTGGTCAATCTTATTCAATTGTGATGAACTATACTATACTTCACAGAATTTAGAATTTTTAATAATTTTATTAGTTTTATAAATTGTTGTATCTCTGATCACAGAGATGTCCACAAGGTCTGGCCTATATTTTTGGATAATTAAACCATAAGACAGTATACTTGGTCAATCTCATTTAATTGTGATGAACTATACTATACTTCACAGAATTTAGAATTTTTAATAATTTTATTAGTTTTATAAATTGTTGTATCTCCGATCACAGAGATGTCCACAAGGTCTGGCCTATATTTTTGGATAACTTGACCATATGCCATTCTACGTGGTTAATCTTATTCAATTGTGATGAACTATACTATACTTCACACAATTTAGAATTTTTAATAATTTTATTAGTTTTATAAATTGTTGTATCTCTGATCACAGAGATGTCCACAAGGTCTGGCCTATATTTTCGGATAACTTGACCATATGTCAGTCTACGTCGTCAATCTTATTCAATTGTGATGAACTATACTATACTTCACAGAATTTCGAATTTTTAATAATTTTATTAGTTTTCTAAATTGTTGTTTTTCCGATCACAGAGATGTCCACAAGGTCTGGCCTATATTTTTGGATAACTTGACCATATTCCAGTCTACGTGGTTAATCTTATTCAATTGTGATGAACTATACTATACTTCACAGAATTTAGAATTTTTAATAATTTTATTAGTTTTATAAATTGTTGTATCTCCGATCACAGAGATGTCCACAAATTCTGGCCTATATTTTTGGATAACTTGACCATATGCCAGTCTACGTGGTCAATATTATTCAATTGTGATGAACTATACTATACTTCACAGAATTTAGAATTTTTAATAATTTTATTAGTTTTATAAATTGTTGTATCTCTGATCACAGAGATGTCCACAAGGTCTGGCCTATATTTTTGGATAACTTGACCATATGCTACTCTACGTGGTCAATCTTATTTAATTGTGATGAACTATACTATACTTCACAGAATTTAGAATTTTTAATAATTTTAATAGTTTTATAAATTGTTGTATCTCCGATCACAGAGATGTCCACAAGGTCTGGCCTATATTTTTGGATAACTTAACCATATGCCAGTCTACGTGGTCAATCTTATTTAATTGTGATGAACTATACTATACTTCACAGAATTTAGAATTTTTAATAATTTTATTAGTTTTATAAATTTTTGTATCTCTGATCACAGAGAAGGTCTGGCCTATATTTTCGGATAACTTGACCATATGCCAGTCTACGTGGTCAATCTTATTCAATTGTGATGAACTATACTATACTTCACAGAATTTAGAATTTTTAATAATTTTATTAGTTTTATAAATTTTTGTATCTCTGATCACAGAGATGTCCACAAGGTCTGGCCTATATTTTTGGATAATTAAACCATAAGACAGTATACTTGGTCAATCTCATTTAATTGTGATGAACTAGACTATACTTCACAGAATTTAGAATTTTTAATGAAGTATAGTATAGTTCATCACAATTGAATAAGATTGGCCCCGTAGACTAGCATATGGTGAAGTTATCCAAAAATATAGGCCAGACCTTGTGGACATCTCTGTGATCAGAGATACAAAAATTTATAAAATTAATAAAATTATTAAAAATTCGAAATTCTGTGAAGTATAGTATAGTTCATCACAATTGAATAAGATTGACCACGTAGACTGACATATGGTCAAGTTATCTGAAAATATAGGCCAGACCTTGTGGACATCTCTGTGATCAGAGATACAACAATTTATAAAACTAATAAAATTATTAAAAATTCTAAATTCTGTGAAGTATAGTATAGTTCATCACAATTGAATAAGATTGACCACGTAGACTGGCATATGGTCAAGTTATCCGAAAATATAGGCCAGACCTTGTGGACATCTCTGTGATCAGAGATACAACAATTTATAAAACTAATAAAATTATTAAAAATTCGAAATTCTGTGAAGTATAGTATAGTTCATCACAATTGAATAAGATTGACCACGTAGACTGGCATATGGTCAAGTTATCCAAAAATATAGGCCAGACCTTGTGGACATCTCTGTGATCGGAGATACAACAATTTATAAAACTAATAAAATTATTAAAAATTCTAAATTCTGTGAAGTATAGTATAGTTCATCACAATTGAATAAGATTGACCACGTAGACTGGCATATGGTCAAGTTATCCAAAAATATAGGCCAGACCTTGTGGACATCTCTGTGATCGGAGATACAACAATTTATAAAACTAATAAAATTATTAAAAATTCTAAATTCTGTGAAGTATAGTATAGTTCATCACAATTGAATAAGATTAACCAAGTAGACTGGCATATGGTCAAGTTATCCAAAAATATAGGCCAGACCTTGTGGACATCTCTGTGATCGGAGATACAACAATTTATAAAACTATTAAAATTATTAAAAATTCTAAATTCTGTGAAGTATAGTATAGTTCATCACAATTGAATAATATTGACCACGAAGACTGGCATATGGTCAAGTTATCCAAAAATATAGGCCAGACCTTGTGGACATCTCTGTGATCAGAGATACAACAATTTATAAAACTAATAAAATTATTCAAAATTCTAAATTCTGTGAAGTATAGTATAGTTCATCACAATTGAATAAGATTGACCACGTAGACTGGCATATGGTCAAGTTATCCGAAAATATAGGCCAGACCTTGTGGACATCTCTGTGATCAGAGATACAACAATTTATAAAACTAATAAAATTATTAAAAATTCTAAATTCTGTGAAGTATAGTATAGTTCATCACAATTGAATAAGATTGACCACATAGACTAGCATATGGTCAAGTTATCCAAAAATATAGGCCAGACCTTGTGGACATCTCTGTGATCGGAGATACAGTTTTTAAAACAATAAAATTATTAAAAATTCTAAATTCTGTGAAGTATAGTATAGTTCATCACAATTGAATAAGATTGACGACGTAGACTGGCATATGGTCAAGTTATCCGAAAATATAGGCCAGACCTTGTGGACATCTCTGTGATCGGAGATACAATTTTTAAAACAATAAAATTATTAAAAATTCTAAATTCTGTGAAGTATAGTATAGTTCATCACAATTGAATAAGATTGACGACGTAGACTGGCATATGGTCAAGTTATCCGAAAATATAGGCCAGACCTTGTGGACATCTCTGTGATCAGAGATACAACAATTTATAAAACTAATAAAATTATTAAAAATTCTAAATTCTGTGAAGTATAGTATAGTTCATCACAATTGAATAAGATTAACCACGTAGAATGGCATATGGTCAAGTTATCCAAAAATATAGGCCAGACCTTGTGGACATCTCTGTGATCGGAGATACAACAATTTATAAAACTAATAAAATTATTAAAAATTCGAAATTCTGTGAAGTATAGTATAGTTCATCACAATTGAATAAGATTGACCACGTAGACTAGCATATGGTCAAGTTATCCAAAAATATAGGCCAGACCTTGTGGACATCTCTGTGATCAGAGATACAACAATTTATAAAACTAATAAAATTATTAAAAATTCTAAATTCTGTGAAGTATAGTATAGTTCATCACAATTGAATAAGATTGACCACGTAGAGTAGCATATGGTCAAGTTATCCAAAAATATAGGCCAGACCTTGTGGACATCTCTGTGATCAGAGATACAACAATTTATAAAACTAATAAAATTATTAAAAATTCTAAATTCTGTGAAGTATAGTATAGTTCATCACAATTGAATAATATTGACCACGTAGACTGGCATATGGTCAAGTTATCCAAAAATATAGGCCAGACCTTGTGGACATCTCTGTGATCGGAGATACAACAATTTATAAAACTAATAAAATTATTAAAAATTCTAAATTCTGTGAAGTATAGTATAGTTCATCACAATTGAATAAGATTAACCAAGAAGACTGGCATATGGTCAAGTTATCCAAAAATATAGGCCAGACCTTGTGGACATCTCTGTGATCGGAGATACAACAATTTAGAAAACTAATAAAATTATTAAAAATTCTAAATTCTGTGAAGTATAGTATAGTTCATCACAATTGAATAAGATTAACCAAGTAGACTGGCATATGGTCAAGTTATCCAAAAATATAGGCCAGACCTTGTGGACATCTCTATGATCAGAGATACAAAAATTTATAAAACTAATAAAATTATTAAAAATTCGAAATTCTGTGAAGTATAGTATAGTTCATCACAATTGTATAAGATTAACCACGTAGACTGGCATATGGTCAAGTTATCCAAAAATATAGGCTAGACTTTGTGGACATCTCTGTGATCGGAGATACAACAATTTATAAAACTATTAAAATTATTAAAAATTCTAAATTCTGTGAAGTATAGTATAGTTCATCACAATTGAATAATATTGACCACGAAGACTGGCATATGGTCAAGTTATCCAAAAATATAGGCCAGACCTTATGGACATCTCTGTGATCGGAGATACAACAATTTATAAAACTATTAAAATTATTAAAAATTCTAAATTCTGTGAAGTATAGTATAGTTCATCACAATTGAATAAGATTAACCAAGAAGACTGGCATATGGTCAAGTTATCCAAAAATATAGGCCAGACCTTGTGGACATCTCTGTGATCGGAGATACAACAATTTAGAAAACTAATAAAATTATTAAAAATTCTAAATTCTGTGAAGTATAGTATAGTTCATCACAATTGAATAAGATTAACCAAGTAGACTGGCATATGGTCAAGTTATCCAAAAATATAGGCCAGACCTTGTGGACATCTCTATGATCAGAGATACAAAAATTTATAAAACTAATAAAATTATTAAAAATTCGAAATTCTGTGAAGTATAGTATAGTTCATCACAATTGAATAAGATTGACCACGTAGAGTAACATATGGTCAAGTTATCCAAAAATATAGGCCAGACCTTGTGGACATCTCTGTGATCAGAGATACAACAATTTATAAAACTAATAAAATTATTAAAAATTCTAAATTCTGTGAAGTATAGTATAGTTCATCACAATTAAATAAGATTGACCACGTAGAGTAGCATATGGTCAAGTTATCCAAAAATATAGGCCAGACCTTGTGGACATCTCTGTGATCAGAGATACAACAATTTATAAAACTAATAAAATTATTAAAAATTCTAAATTCTGTGAAGTATAGTATAGTTCATCACAATTGAATAATATTGACCACGTAGACTGGCATATGGTCAAGTTATCCAAAAATATAGGCCAGAATTTGTGGACATCTCTGTGATCGGAGATACAACAATTTATAAAACTAATAAAATTATTAAAAATTCTAAATTCTGTGAAGTATAGTATAGTTCATCACAATTGAATAAGATTAACCACGTAGACTGGAATATGGTCAAGTTATCCAAAAATATAGGCCAGACCTTGTGGACATCTCTGTGATCGGAAAAACAACAATTTAGAAAACTAATAAAATTATTAAAAATTCGAAATTCTGTGAAGTATAGTATAGTTCATCACAATTGAATAAGATTGACGACGTAGACTGACATATGGTCAAGTTATCCGAAAATATAGGCCAGACCTTGTGGACATCTCTGTGATCAGAGATACAACAATTTATAAAACTAATAAAATTATTAAAAATTCTAAATTGTGTGAAGTATAGTATAGTTCATCACAATTGAATAAGATTAACCACGTAGAATGGCATATGGTCAAGTTATCCAAAAATATAGGCCAGACCTTGTGGACATCTCTGTGATCGGAGATACAACAATTTATAAAACTAATAAAATTATTAAAAATTCTAAATTCTGTGAAGTATAGTATAGTTCATCACAATTAAATGAGATTGACCAAGTATACTGTCTTATGGTTTAATTATCCAAAAATATAGGCCAGACCTTGTGGACATCTCTGTGATCAGAGATACAACAATTTATAAAACTAATAAAATTATTAAAAATTCTAAATTCTGTGAAGTATAGTATAGTTCATCACAATTGAATAAGATTGACCACGTAGACTGGCATATGGTAAAGTTATCCGAAAATATAGGCCAGACCTTGTGGACATCTCTGTGATCAGAGATACAACAATTTATAAAACTAATAAAATTATTAAAAATTCTAAATTCTGTGAAGTATAGTATAGTTCATCACAATTGAATAAGATTGACCACGTAGACTGGCATATGGTCAAGTTATCCAAAAATATAGGCCAGACCTTGTGGACATCTCTGTGATCGGAGATACAACAATTTATAAAACTAATAAAATTATTAAAAATTCTAAATTCTGTGAAGTATAGTATAGTTCATCACAATTGAATAAGATTAACCAAGTAGACTGGCATATGGTCAAGTTATCAAAAAATATAGGCCAGACCTTGTGGACATCTCTGTGATCAGAGATACAAAAATTTATAAAACTAATAAAATTATTAAAAATTCGAAATTTTGTGAAGTATAGTATAGTTCATCACAATTGAATAAGATTGACCACGTAGACTGGCATATGGTCAAGTTATCCAAAAATATAGGCTAGACCTTGTGGACATCTCTGTGATCGGAGATACAACAATTTATAAAACTAATAAAATTATTAAAAATTCTAAATTCTGTGAAGTATAGTATAGTTCATCACAATTGAATAATATTGACCACGAAGACTGGCATATGGTCAAGTTATCCAAAAATATAGGCCAGACCTTGTGGACATCTCTGTGATCGGAGATACAACAATTTAGAAAACTAATAAAATTATTAAAAATTCTAAATTCTGTGAAGTATAGTATAGTTCATCACAATTGAATAAGATTGACGACGTAGACTGGCATATGGTCAAGTTATCCGAAAATATAGGCCAGACCTTGTGGACATCTCTGTGATCAGAGATACAACAATTTATAAAACTAATAAAATTATTAAAAATTCTAAATTCTGTGAAGTATAGTATAGTTCATCACAATTGAATAAGATTGACCACGTAGAATGGCATATGGTCAAGTTATCCAAAAATATAGGCCAGACCTTGTGGACATCTCTGTGATCGGAGATACAACAATTTATAAAACTAATAAAATTATTAAAAATTCTAAATTCTGTGAAGTATAGTATAGTTCATCACAATTGAATAAGATTGACCGCGTAGACTGGCATACGGTCAAGTTATCCAAAAATATAGGCCAGACCTTGTGGACATCTCTGTGATCGGAGATACAACAATTTATAAAACTAATAAAATTATTAAAAATTCTAAATTCTGTGAAGTATAGTATAGTTCATCACAATTGAATAAGATTAACCAAGTAGACTGGCATATGGTCAAATTATCCAAAAATATAGGCCAGACCTTGTGGACATCTCTATGATCAGAGATACAAAAATTTATAAAACTAATAAAATTATTAAAAATTCGAAATTCTGTGAAGTATAGTATAGTTCATCACAATTGTATAAGATTAACCACGTAGACTGGCAAATGGTCAAGTTATCCAAAAATATAGGCTAGACTTTGTGGACATCTCTGTGATCGGAGATACAACAATTTATAAAACTATTAAAATTATTAAAAATTCTAAATTCTGTGAAGTATAGTATAGTTCATCACAATTGAATAATATTGACCACGAAGACTGGCATATGGTCAAGTTATCCAAAAATATAGGCCAGACCTTGTGGACATCTCTGTGATCAGAGATACAACAATTTATAAAACTAATAAAATTATTCAAAATTCTAAATTCTGTGAAGTATAGTATAGTTCATCACAATTGAATAAGATTGACCACGTAGACTGGCATATGGTCAAGTTATCCGAAAATATAGGCCAGACCTTGTGGACATCTCTGTGATCAGAGATACAACAATTTATAAAACTAATAAAATTATTAAAAATTCTAAATTCTGTGAAGTATAGTATAGTTCATCACAATTGAATAAGATTGACCACATAGACTAGCATATGGTCAAGTTATCCAAAAATATAGGCCAGACCTTGTGGACATCTCTGTGATCGGAGATACAACAATTTATAAAACTAATAAAATTATTAAAAATTCGAAATTCTGTGAAGTATAGTATAGTTCATCACAATTGAATAAGATTGACCACGTAGACTAGCATATGGTCAAGTTATCCAAAAATATAGGCCAGACCTTGTGGACATCTCTGTGATCAGAGATACAACAATTTATAAAACTAATAAAATTATTAAAAATTCTAAATTCTGTGAAGTATAGTATAGTTCATCACAATTGAATAAGATTGACCACGTAGAGTAGCATATGGTCAAGTTATCCAAAAATATAGGCCAGACCTTGTGGACATCTCTGTGATCAGAGATACAACAATTTATAAAACTAATAAAATTATTAAAAATTCTAAATTCTGTGAAGTATAGTATAGTTCATCACAATTGAATAATATTGACCACGTAGACTGGCATATGGTCAAGTTATCCAAAAATATAGGCCAGACCTTGTGGACATCTCTGTGATCGGAGATACAACAATTTATAAAACTAATAAAATTATTAAAAATTCTAAATTCTGTGAAGTATAGTATAGTTCATCACAATTGAATAAGATTAACCAAGAAGACTGGCATATGGTCAAGTTATCCAAAAATATAGGCCAGACCTTGTGGACATCTCTGTGATCGGAGATACAACAATTTAGAAAACTAATAAAATTATTAAAAATTCTAAATTCTGTGAAGTATAGTATAGTTCATCACAATTGAATAAGATTAACCAAGTAGACTGGCATATGGTCAAGTTATCCAAAAATATAGGCCAGACCTTGTGGACATCTCTATGATCAGAGATACAAAAATTTATAAAACTAATAAAATTATTAAAAATTCGAAATTCTGTGAAGTATAGTATAGTTCATCACAATTGTATAAGATTAACCACGTAGACTGGCATATGGTCAAGTTATCCAAAAATATAGGCTAGACTTTGTGGACATCTCTGTGATCGGAGATACAACAATTTATAAAACTATTAAAATTATTAAAAATTCTAAATTCTGTGAAGTATAGTATAGTTCATCACAATTGAATAATATTGACCACGAAGACTGGCATATGGTCAAGTTATCCAAAAATATAGGCCAGACCTTATGGACATCTCTGTGATCGGAGATACAACAATTTATAAAACTATTAAAATTATTAAAAATTCTAAATTCTGTGAAGTATAGTATAGTTCATCACAATTGAATAAGATTAACCAAGAAGACTGGCATATGGTCAAGTTATCCAAAAATATAGGCCAGACCTTGTGGACATCTCTGTGATC
Source organism: Tipula vernalis (assembly GCA_958295665.1). NCBI lineage: Eukaryota > Metazoa > Arthropoda > Insecta > Diptera > Tipulidae > Tipula > Tipula vernalis. The sequence goes on from OY282559.1 coordinate 137,828,537, forward strand.
GGAGATACAACAATTTAGAAAACTAATAAAATTATTAAAAATTCTAAATTCTGTGAAGTATAGTATAGTTCATCACAATTGAATAAGATTAACCAAGTAGACTGGCATATGGTCAAGTTATCCAAAAATATAGGCCAGACCTTGTGGACATCTCTATGATCAGAGATACAAAAATTTATAAAACTAATAAAATTATTAAAAATTCGAAATTCTGTGAAGTATAGTATAGTTCATCACAATTGAATAAGATTGACCACGTAGAGTAACATATGGTCAAGTTATCCAAAAATATAGGCCAGACCTTGTGGACATCTCTGTGATCAGAGATACAACAATTTATAAAACTAATAAAATTATTAAAAATTCTAAATTCTGTGAAGTATAGTATAGTTCATCACAATTGAATAATATTGACCACGTAGACTGGCATATGGTCAAGTTATCCAAAAATATAGGCCAGACCTTGTGGACATTTCTGTGATCGGAGATACAACAATTTATAAAACTAATAAAATTATTAAAAATTCTAAATTCTGTGAAGTATAGTATAGTTCATCACAATTGAATAAGATTAACCAAGAAGACTGGCATATGGTCAAGTTATCCAAAAATATAGGCCAGACCTTGTGGACATCTCTGTGATCGGAGATACAACAATTTAGAAAACTAATAAAATTATTAAAAATTCTAAATTCTATGAAGTATAGTATAGTTCATCACAATTGAATAAGATTAACCAAGTAGACTGGCATATGGTCAAGTTATCCAAAAATATAGGCCAGACCTTGTGGACATCTCTATGATCAGAGATACAAAAATTTATAAAACTAATAAAATTATTAAAAATTCGAAATTCTGTGAAGTATAGTATAGTTCATCACAATTGTATAAGATTAACCACGTAGACTGGCATATGGTCAAGTTATCCAAAAATATAGGCTAGACTTTGTGGACATCTCTGTGATCGGAGATACAACAATTTATAAAACTATTAAAATTATTAAAAATTCTAAATTCTGTGAAGTATAGTATAGTTCATCACAATTGAATAATATTGACCACGAAGACTGGCATATGGTCAAGTTATCCAAAAATATAGGCCAGACCTTGTGGACATCTCTGTGATCGGAGATACAACAATTTATAAAACTATTAAAATTATTAAAAATTCTAAATTCTTGGAAGTATAGTATAGTTCATCACAATTGAATAAGATTGACCAAGTAAGCTGGCATATGGCCAAGTTATCCGACAATATGGGCAAGATCTTGTGGACATCTCTGCGGTCGGCGATATAAAACTGTTAAAATAATAAAAAAATTATTTGAAATTCTAAAAACTGTGAAATATATTATAGTTCATCATAATTGGATCGGCTTTGAGACATTGACCGGACCGCTATATGGCTTAGCTATTCTAAGAAATGTGCGGGGCCTTTGGGACATTTCCAGGATCGGCGCTAAATAATTCTTTAGACCATCAAAATTTAGTCAACTTTTAAATTGTCTGAAATATAGTAATGTTTAACGCAATTGGATGCTTTTGGTTAACGATATAAACAGATGGTCCAACTATCTGAAAAGGATGAAAAGAACCTGTTTTCTGATGAAAAGAATCTGTTTGGTGGTACTAAAAACCCAAAATTACAAAAAATTTAAATTTTCATATCATTTAAATTCCAATTGGAAAATAGTTAATTTAACAGTGTAATTTTTTGTTATTTTTTTTTAGCATAAACTTCACACTCATCCCAATTGACATGTCTGGAGCGTCTACCATAATTGCCAACCCTGTCGTAGGCGAAGGATGCAGTAAAAGTGTAGCATGACATAACTTATTTTTGAAATTTTCGAAGGGTTGAATCGATTCAGTGGTCCAACCTATAGGAATTTTACTGTTTTTGTAGCCTCTTAAAAAATCGTTTAGTTCAGAATTTGATCTGATACGTCACGCCTAAAAATACTTCAACTATTTGACTATTGTTGGTCATTCGAATTCTTGTATAGCTTGGACACGCTCTTGCAATGGCAAGATAACTTGTTACAGTTACAGTATGGTCTTAAAATTTAATTTCTGATTTTGAAATATAGTTCCAAATATTCCTCGAATTTTAGGCCGAATAACATCATCATGCATTAAACGTTGGAATGGTTGTTCTGCGTTTCTGAGATCAATCGTCATTCTACAAAATTAAAAAATGCCAAAAGGAGTGAAAATAGCCTGGACAAGGTCTAATTTCGTAAACATGCTACAACCTTCCAACTGGTTAGAAAAATCTTGGAGATGAGGGATTGGATAAAGATCGTGTACTATAACTTTATTTAAAGCACGGTCATTCGCCTATGGCCTCCAATCTCCGTTTGATTTTTGTTCTTTTTGTATTAGGCTGGATCAAGAGCTATTGCTGGGTCTACAAATCTTACGTGACATCATTATAGTTCAAACTCGGCTTTGGCAATTAATAATGCCAAACGGCGAGTTTCACTGGTAATTGGTGTTTCCGTAGTTTCTAACCAATGTGTGACGTTATGTTTACATCACCAAAGCTGTTTATACGTCAAGCAATAAAGTTACTTCCGGGAACGTATTGCTGATTTGTCTATGTTAGAAAGGGAGAGATCCTGAGCGGAAAACCAATGGCCTATTGTAAACAGAGGCAAGTTGACGGTTCAATGAGCCTCGGTCTCTGTTGGGAGCTCCTTACTTTTTAGGAAATCTGCTCTGATTATATAGCCTTCGACATATTAGTAATAATAAATTCCCAGGTGAAATTTCGACGAAGGCCAATATTTAAATTTAGAACTCGAGTGCCAAGAGCTTTAATTGGGGTTCCGTTAGCCGCAAATAAGTTGAATGCTGGGTTAATCTTAGTAATTTTGGCGAAACTGGTTGAAATAACCGAAACATCTGCCCCCGTGACAATCAAAAGTTGGTTCTTGGATTAATAAGCGACTACCTAGACAGATGACCTTCACCATACGTCGCCAATTGATGATGGAAATTTATTTTTTTGGGATTTCTGTTTTCGAATTAATAAATGTATGACGGTGTTTCCAACTTGAAATTCATTTCAAAGCCCTCTCGCCAAATTTCTATGGTAGAAACATTCTCCATACGGTGAAGATGGTCTACTTTTTGGATTTTGCTGAGAAGAGTTTTGCTTTCCTTTTGAATTTGACGTGGAACGTAAATTTGTAGAGCCGAAATTTCACTTGAGCATCTTTGAGCTTCATTGAGTTGAACTTTTTTGAGAACATTAACTAATTGAAATAAGATGTTAATTGAAACTATTAGATTATTTATTCATAGAGGTTTCAATCTTCAATAATTGCATTTATTTTAGCTTTCGCAACCGAGTTAAAAAATTATCGTCAATTAAACGGTCTACCTGGTATTTTATAATTTTAATATTTAATTCTGATTCACCAAAGTTAAAAGTATAATCGAAAGTTTTTTTTATGAAAATGGTAAGTTTTATTTACTGAAGGCTTTCTTTTGGCAAAAAATCCACTAATTTTTTTTTTTATTTTGCATCAATAATTTTATATGTACATACCATGGTATATCAATTTATATGGATAACATGTTTCTCCCGCTTCATATAATAAGTATGTCATAATAGCTAGAGAAAGCTCTTAATTTGAAACTTTCTGGTTAAATGCTGAATATAATTGTAGTTTGACAAAGAGCTATTATGTAGTTTAATTTAAATACGCTTTGAGGAGGCCCGGATGACAGCTCGGATAGGGCTTGGATTTTCCTTAATTCGTCACACGTCTTGGGTAGGCTTTTAACTCGAGCCGATGTGTAACCGAAAATTGCAATAATCGCAGTGCTAAAATAAAATTGATGTTTTGAAAATGAAACAAAAGTTGCCATATGATCGTTGCATCGTCGAGAGATATAGGACATTCGATTCTATAAAACAAATCGAAAATGGGACGGTTGGCAATCCTACTATCTATTCTTCCAATAAACTTGGCAAATTAATATGGAAAGCCTCTTGATACATTGGAATGGCTTATAATAGATTGAGTAATGCCAAACTTTCACTTTCTTATTTTTATAACGGTGAGCCAAATAGGATGATTTTATAAAGTTGCGAATGAAATTGATCCTGTTGTTGCTGAATGATGTTTTTGATTTAAAAGTGGAAAGTTCTAATGAAAAACTACCAAATTTATTTCACATATAAATCAATTTACTAATAAAATTGTGACATCGATTAGCACAAGTACGGCACTTCAAATTGAGGTAGGTACTTATTTAATTTTTTATTTTTTTATTTTTGTTTTTTTTTTTGAAAACTTTGGTCAGATACAGAAAAAAATGAAATATTCATTTAGATTACAAACCCCTTTAATCTTTTAATCAATTTTTTAATTGTAAATTCATGTCTGTGGTAATAAAGATATTATAAATATAGCTTTAATCAAATTAAGTTAAGGTCACAATTCTATTTTGAGTTAGATATTTAAATATCTAAGTTGGCATAATCTTATTTAAGGTTTTTCACTTGTTCACTTCCAACAAGCCAAACCAAATAAAATCAGGTCATCAAGAGACATACTACCTTGATCAACAAGTTCTCGGAATAACCACCATGTGGCGCTCCCATCGTTCCGATTTGAGTTCTGTTTATTTTGTTAAATTGTTACATCTGTTGTTGATATTCCCTCTAAATCTTAGCGTCATAGCTTGACATTTGCAAAAGTTACGTAGTCAAGAGTACGTCTACTCTGTGTGTGTTGGCGATTTTTCCATTATTTCCTCTCGGCTGCTGAAACGCGTTCCCCGTAATGGTTTTTTAACTCGATTGAACAGAAAGAAGTCACAGGGAGCCAAATCAGGTGTCAGGTGAATTCGGTGGCTGTTGGATGGTATTTGTTGCATTTTTGGTCAAAAAATTACGAATAATGATGGCACTGTGCGACGGTGCGTTATCATGGTGCAAAATCCACATCATGGTTTTCTGCCCACAATTCTGGTCTCTTTCGGCGAATTGCTTCACGCACACGTCTCATAACGCCCAAATAATACTCTTTGTTTACGGTCTGGCCTTTTGTCAAAAATTCATGATACACTACACCGTTGTAATCCACGAAAACCGTGAGCATTGCCTTCTTTTTTGACTGAAAACGACGTGGTTTTTGTTTGGTGAACGTCGTTCACTTGCCTGATGTCTGGATTGCGTGTCGTACTCATAAACCCACGTCTCGTCTCCAGTAATGATCCTTTTGATGAATGAGGGATCGGATTCAGCCTCGCAAATCATATCTAAAATTGTAAATAATTTCTAAAATTGTAAATAATCGCCAACACCCACAGAGATAGATGTACTCTTGACTACGTAACTTTTGCAAATGTCAAGCTATGACGCTAAGATTTAGAGGGAACATCAACAACAGATGTACCAACTTAACAAAAAAAAAACAGAACTCGGAACGATGGGAGCGCCACATGGTGGTTATTCCGGGAACTTGTTGATCAAGGTAGCATGTTTGTTGGTCCTAGTTCAAATGTATTTTACCAAGTGCTCCATTGTAACAGAATCATTATTGAATTAAACTCAATAATCTCTACAAAAAACCGATATGTAATATTAAATAAAATGGGCTCAACATTAGAATATTTGTTGCTGCGGCTTTTTGCTGCGGCCAACACTAAAATTCGAATGTTACATTATTAAATAATTTACAGGAGGATTGGTTCATATACCCTAAGTATAAAATGAATGCTACAAAGCGTTAATTGTTGATTGATTAAAGTAATTTACTTCATTACTCTTTCCGTACGTACGTCTTTTGCTAGAGACTGAATAAATGTAGTTCCTTGAGCGGACCATTTTATTCATGTGGATTGCTTTCAATCTAATAATTTTGTATTCGTTCGTGCTCAGATAGAATCAACAACTTTGGTTTATGTAATGTTAACCGAGGTACGATTTGGGATCGCATAATTTCGGGAAGTCCAGAAACGATTTTCCCAAAAAAAAATTGTATCGTTTTTGTTAGTTCTGCAAAAGTTGTATCAAATAAGACTACAAGTACTACAATTATTCCAAATTAATAGCTTAAAATGATGAACTGCTAAATAAGGTGTTTCAATAAATTTTTGTTTTAATAAAATATAGGCTCTGCGAAAAAGGATGGCACTTACAAACAAAATTTGTAGAGGGAAGTTTCGACTCTAAATTCTTATAAAATAGGCTTGGCGGTGTCACACTTGAATATTGTGATCATCGGGAAGTCTATCTTATTAGTCGGGAAGCTTATGGTGAACATGCTCCATCTCAAAATACTTTGTGAATGCTGGTTTAAACGCTTGAAACTGAAAAGTTTGAAAACCAACAACTGCAATCATTATTGAGCAAGCATTATTCATTTCAACCGTCAACATCAACTACAATGCCCAATCGTTTCGAAAGGAAGACAATGCTCAGCGTTTGGTAGGATCATGAAGGTGCGGTTTTTTACGAGCTTCTCAAGCGAGGTGAAACTGTTAATACTAATCACTACCGACAACAAATAATCAATTTGAACTACGCTTTGATCGTATAACGACTAGAATGCTTTATGTTAATGGGCAATCGCACACTTCAAAACTAGTCAAAGAGACGTTAAAGGATCTTGCCAGGGATGTATTAACCCACCCGCCATATTCAATAGATCTTTCTCCATATCTATAATTTACCTGAAAGATGGAGAAAATGTGTAGCTAGCGATAAAAGTTTGAATAAAGTAATTTTGATGTTTCTCTTGAAATTTTTGTCTTTTTTTTATTACAAAATCCGCATTATTAACCGGTGCACCTGGTATCTTTTTGGACCTTTCCATATTTTGATGAGAAATTCTGCAACGAAAAGCGATCGAAAAAAGTAAAATAATATTTTTAGGAACATTGATGCGAAGGCGTTCTAACCGTGTAAGCTTTGCCTGTCGGTTCAGCTACCAAAAAGCAAATTAAAAGAAAAATAAGCATGTTGCGAACAAAATTTACCATTGAAAATTTAATTTTACAATTTACATTAAATTTTCGCAATGTGGCTAGAAATTTGGTCGTCCGAATTGGCGACATTCAAAACATAATTTGCCCAATAATAAATCTAATTATCCACTGATATTTTGATTAAATTGTTTAATTAATTTAGCTTCCAAAATAATTTAGGTATTTATTATTAATCTGTCCATCCAATAGTTATTTTACTATCGCATTCGATTGGTATCAACAGTAATATCTGCAGATAATTTTTTAGTTCGGCAAACGAAACCAAAAGCTGTGTTAATTTGTTGACCTAAAGGGTGAAGCCTATTAAATTTCAGAATTCTTAATACAAAAACTAATGAGTTTCCTAAGCCATAATAAATCTTTGTTTTGATTTATTCCGACCGTAAATAATTCCGAAAATAATGTACTAAAAGTATGTGGGATTTCGTGGAGGGTTGCGGAAACCGCTTTTAAATGTGTTTAACCAGAGCCTTCTAGAGTATAGAGCCATAATCTTAATGACGTATTTTGTAGAAGCTTTTTTAGTGGTATAACTTTTCACTGATTTCCATAGGAATCCATAGTAAAAATGGTGTTTTTTAGCTTCAAGTTTTTCAATGAAAAAAGCAAAAATGTCATAAAATGTTTATATAAAAGTTTTCTACATATCTTTAAGAACAATATACAAGAAGGCCATATTGGTATTAAGTAAATATTAATTGCAGAAATATTAAAATTAAATTATTTCTAAAATATTTTTTTTCGAACTTTCATTTTGAAAAATACATCAAAGTTGGCTCTGACAAATTAAAATAATACTTGCTAAATTTATCTTTAGTTTTACTAGTGTACGTAAGATGTCTAAAATGGTCACAAAAAAATTCGCAAAAAAATTATTTAATCGCAAAATTATCACACGTTCTTAACATTTTGTGACTTTATTTTGTTTTTCCTACAATTTTTGAACTTGAAATTTCCCCAGGTGGTAATTTTTGGTACGATTTTACCAAATTTTTACGGCCATCACTGCCATCTATGTAATGTATATTGACTTAGTGACCAAACGAATCGTAGTAAGCTTTTATTTCAATTTGACCAGAATGCTGTTGTTATGAATTTTTTTTAATATTTTGGTTTAAATAAATCAATTATTACAAGAAAATGAAAACGATTTACTTAAACGATATTCTTGTATGTTGAAATTCAAACATTTATGAAAGTATTTCAGAAATCATAATTAAGAATTTGTAACATTTTCATTTACAAATTTGTCTTAGGAAAAAAGTGATTTCCCATATGTTTTGTGTGTTTTACTATGAAAAGTTTCGTTTTTTCCTCGTTTCTAATTCCCTTATAAAAGCTCAGATTTTTTGATTATGGCTCTATAAAATACAGGGTGCTCTGGTTTAACTCGACAGCATACTGAGCTTAAGTAGCACGCATCTGACTTTTTTTATTTGGCTATAATAATACTAATTTTGTTAAGTAAACTCCAAAACATTGGATTATCTTAGTTAAAATACACATACAAGTAAGTTTTTAATAATGCCAAATTTCCAATTTGATTGAGATTTCACAGCGGATTAGCGCGATTAAATGCCCATTATTTTTCAAAAACAGTTTACAATTTTTTTTATATATTTACATAATATGGTAATTTTATTTACATAAAATAGTAATGAAGAATTCTATGTCGAAAAAACCAACGTTTCGAATTCGCAATATAAAGCAAGTAATTTAAATTAGTAAGCAAAATAAAAATTAACGTTAACAAAAACGTAAGGAAGATAAAAATTTAAATAACTGTAAATAACAAACTATAAAAAACTAAGTAGCACACAGATAAATGTCAAACAGTTCATAAATAATTATAATAAGGTCAAAAAATGAAAATCAAAACAACTCGAAACAAAAATGTGATGTCAGTCATGGATGTCAAAGATGCGTTGAAAAAAGCTGATACTGTAACGAGAATATACCGTCGGAAGTGTTAGTTAAGAAATCTCGGATTGTTATGGAGTAGTTGTTGGTTACCAGGAAAGCTATAGCGAGCATCCCTTCTGAAACTATACTGACCGCCCTGCTTGAAAAATATTCTCAGAGTCCTATTAACATACAAATGTTATAATGGTAAAATTTTATTAGACGCAAATAATGGCCAAGATGATCCAGTTTTATTTTTCTCAATATTGTTGGCAAAACCATTTTTTGGTGGACTAGTACGAGTGTAACAACCACCCCAAGGGACACGGCATAAATCACCCAAATTATTTAAACGAATTGACTATCTCAAAATAAAAACAACCAGAATGGCAACTAACAGAAGTACATTTATAAGCATTGTGATAAGTTACTTGGTCAAAATTTGGCCGTAAATGCCAGACATTTTGAACAATATACATTTTGTTTTATCTCCAAAAATTAGACTATGCTTACAAATGATAAACATGAAATTTTTAGACCAGAATTAATCATAGAAATCACCTCTTGCATACGCCAAAGCAAAATCTTCTGCAAGCCCAGTGCTCCTACTGTTTAATTTTAGTTTGTAAATAGTATCAGTGTAAATCGGAAGCAAAGGGCCTAACATTGAATCTTGCAGAAGAAAAGTAAAGTATCGTAAATTTTAACAACACTCACTGTTCTGTTTTCACTGTTCTTGATACACTCCTAAAATCAATCTCATACAGAATTTGTAAAAGAAACTTCTGGTCGGCCATATCAAAGAATTTAGCAGCATGAACAAATAAACTGGCAGAAAGTTTAAGAAAGTTCGCAAATTATATGTATGTTCAATTAGGATGGAACTTACCTATTTCTTATCGGATTTGAGTGGAATTTGACATGTGCGTTCGAAATGGAACTCTAAAATGATTTGTAGAAAAATTGCTGGACTATGGCCAAGTAGGATGGAACTTGGCTGTTTCTTTTGGTACTTGGCTATTTCTTATCGGATTTGAGTGGAATTTGACATACTAGTTTGCGATTGAAATAGAACTCTAAAATTATTTGTAGAAAAGCTGCTGGAATATGGCCAAGAAGGATGGAACTTGGCTATTCCTTAATAGATTTTAATGAAATTCGAGATTTGCGATGGAAATGAGATTCTAAAATAATATTTCTAATTCCGAGACTACACTACCGTTAGTAGTTTCAATTCTACGGCGCGTATCTGTTACACACACTTTTTTTTAAATATGGCCAAACCTTCCGCAAGCTCTCATCCATAAATAATTTTTAGCTTACATTTCCATGCGTGTTCTTTGGAAACGGAAAAATTCTATTAAGTATTTGGACGTTTAAATAAACTTATATTTGTATTTCAGATTTTAAAGTTATGTTTATAATTTTGTATGTTTAATCATTAATTACACGAAATTTAATTTAATCAAAATCGCCACCACTTCTATTTGGAAACCGAAAAATGTGGTTTTCTGTACAACGAACGCCAATGAATTTTTCTTTGTGTCAAAAATTCATTTCTTTTTTTATTTTATATTTTTTCTTGTTGTGTTGGTTGTGTAGAGTGAGTTGAGAAGAAAAATCAATTGTATAAGCACAGACACCAACCAATTCGTTTCTGGTGAATGAGCAGAGACGTCAACCAATTTTGTGGTGAATTGCTGTGTGCTTTTTATTAGTTATGGTGTGATAGCGTGTCATTGATAAAAATGCAATTATTTATTTTATTTGTTGAATCAAAAATTTATTCATTTGAAATTATATTTTGTTTGTAGTGGAAGGTAAAACCGCCACAATTCATAATAATCAGTTACAAATACTTTACTAAAATCCCTTAAGAAATAGTCATAAGTTCCATCCTAATTTACCATATTTCAGAATTTAATCAAAAATAATTTTAGAATCCCTCTTCTAGTGTCCCTGTTGAATTTCATTATAATTGGTTGAGAAATAGGGAAATTCCATCATTCTTGGCCATATTCCAGAACTTCATCCAAAAATCATTTTGAATCCCATTTTCATTGTACCTATCGAATGTCATACTAATCGGTTCAAAATTCTCCAAGTTCTATCATAATTGGTCATATTTAAGAACTTTATCTAAAAATCACTTTAGAATTCCATTTCCAATGCACATGTCAAATTTCATTATAATCGGTCAGGGAATAACCAATTTCTATCCTACTTGGCCATATTCCAGAACTTCATCTAAAAATCATTTTAGAATCCCATTTACATCGAACATGTTAAATTTCACTAAAATCCTTTAAGAAATAGATAAGTTCTATCCTAATTGGCCATGTTAAAGGATCAATTTGAAATGTAAAACGATCAATTTGAAGCGTTCAATTTGAAATGTAAAAGGTTTAATTTGATGTGTATAGGATCAAATTTGTCGAAGTGTAAAAGTTCAATTTGAAGTGTAAAAGGATCTATTTGAAGTGTAAAACCTGTATGATGCAATTAAACGCAAACCAGTCACAGAGAAAAAGAATTGTCTCTAAGCTTTCTAAGTAACAATTGATGATCAATTTTATCAAAAGCTTTACTAAAATCATGTAGATATGTAGATCAAGCACCCAAGCCTAGCTTTTCATCAAATGTCCTACGAATATCGTCATTAATGTTTAGTAAAGCGGTAATAGAACTATGATTCGATCTATAAGAAAATTGGTACCGAGAAAGCATCTTGTGGAGTACTAAGTATTCCAAAATTTTAGACTAAAGAGTAAACTAAGGTAGTAAACTAATTGGTCGGAAATCCGACAAAACAGGATGTACTTTGTTTTTTGGGAATAAGTGTAACTTTTGGTGCTTTCATGCTAGTGGGGAACTAGAGAACGTGTTTAGACTATTAAACACATGGAGTATGAAACAATCAATGAAGGGTAATAAAATTTTGATAAATTTTAATGGCAAATCATAAATGGTAGCAGAATTTGTTTTAATAGAATTAAATGCCTCAGTTAAATCAACAATATCAATGTTTCTGAAAGAGAATGCCCTATCGCTAGCTTCTGTATATTTACGAACTCAGACGAAACGGATTGCTGACTAACAAAAATAATTATTCAAATCGTTTGCTTAGTAATCAGTAATTAAACCCTTCTTTTTCTTATATATTCCAGTTGTGGACTTTAGGCGCCTCCAAAATGATTTCGATGGTAGATTCTTAACTGAACATTACTTAACTGAAAATGCAGCTATGATAGACTCTAATTCATTAATAAATTCTCTCTTTCGCGATTTGTATATAACGACCACCAGTATAGACAATGATCCCAATTGACCTCAATTAAAAGCGCCTCTAAGCTTCGAACACAATACTTATAAACTATTTTAGATGTTAGTGTTAAACTTAAATATAAGTGGGGGGGAGGCGAGTAACAGGGACAGCAGAGACGCAACGATTTCAACAACAACGTCAAGCAACACTACCTACAGTTAGTACAAATTTGGGTGACCGCATGGGAACATGATGATGGGACGAAATCTCGCCCCCCTCTCACAACCGCCAAATCTCGCCCCCCTCTCACAACCGCCGATGGAAAAAATGGTGAAGGGGAATAATAATAGTTATTTACAGCTTTTCAGAACAAAAGGGTTTGCGGTACCAGGAAATTTGTGTTGTCATTGTGTCCTCTTACAGGTTGGAGGAGCAGTAAAGATGAACTTTAAAATTGTATTGTCTTGTGTTAAATAAATTACTAAAAAATATATTACTAACAAATTTACTAACTATCAACTACTTAGGTGTCTGGAACCGGGTTGAGTCTTTGTTGCTAACATTCCTTTCCCATCCCTCGATCTTGTTATATGTAAAAAGGTGTACGACGGCGGCCTGGCCAGGGGCGAATATCACAACTAATTAGACTTATGTGGTTATATCGATGTGGCGCCTTTCTTTACGGGGTTTGGCTTCATGAAGAATGGTGTCGTGTTGTGTAACATTGGTATAGTGGTGTGTGGTATTCGCATTTATAATACGGGAGACTTGCTTAATGCTTGATCGTACATCGCAATCAATCAAACAATCAATCAGTGTTAAACTTAAATATACGCATATTCCGCCATTCCATTTCTTATTACCTACAATGCGGTCTTTTCTGAATAAGTTGTAACCAGGCACATCTATCGCTGCATCAGATACAGAGTCAAACAACCAAGTTTCAACAAAACAAAGAATATATCGTCGGCCTAACTGTGAATTAACGTAACTGACATTTTCTCGAAAACTCATCTCTGATACTAAAATGTTCGTCGTGAGAAACTGCACCTGAATTCCTGCACCCACGTTAATTGACTGTTAGGACGGCATCGTCGTGCTAACGGTGAACCAACGCGGGTGGAAAATTCAGACAGAGTTTCTCATGACGAAACATTTAGTACCAATAAAGAACTTTCGAAAAAATGTCAGATACGTTAATTCACAGTTAGGCCGACGATATAGTTTAACACCAGAAATAAGGCTAGCAATTTCATCCAACTTAGGGAACAAGCTACGGGTGTTTAATAAGGAACAAATTGAATCCTGAACCGGTGTTTGTTGGCCGATTTCAGTATAATATTATTGTAATTGATGATGCGAGAAGGATCAGTTCATTGAATAAACATCTTGTTCACATTTTAATTGTACCGGTCGAGATGAAGTCATTCATATACTCGTATGACAAGAAATGTAAATTATTTTAAATGTTTTGTAATTCTATTGCAAAATATCATAATTTTTGTTTATTTCACCTGATCTGAAGAAAGGATTTTTCCTCTTAACTTTTACAAAAATGTATTCCAGAAAAATTTTAACAATGGCTGAAAAAACTAAAATACATAGGTCGAAGGGCATGTGTCATGGAAAAACGGAAAAAACGAAAAAGGAGGCATAAAACATTCATTGGCCGACTCTTTGCAAAGCTCAAATTCTGGTATAGTTCATTGGCAGAAACAAAGCATAAAATGGAGTAAATGCCGGTATTACAGCTGTAAGACTTTAAAAACCAAAAAGTCCATTTTCTAAGCGCTTTAAAATTAAAGGGAACACCGTTGAATAATGGGCGATATAATCTTATTAAAACTACTTGAGGAAATGCGCGGCAAAGAGTTAGTCTTCTGATGAATAATAGTTTTACCTAGATCATTCTTACACCGTTACAACTAACACTTTCACGATTTACGAGGTCATTTTAGTATTACTTTATTCTGAGGAGCGTTTTACCAATTTAAGAATGACTATTAATTCAATGATATTTTTGAGCACTTGTTGTGGACTTTCCTATAAAACAAGACCCAAATTCATAATGCAAAGCATAATTGTCGAGAGATGTTTATGAAAAGGGAGAGCAGTTTAAAAGCAAAAAGTCGTGGCTTGAACTACAATATTTAAGCTCCTTGGAAGGATTTTGTTTTAAATTTACCCTAATGTCTGTTTGGCTAGTTGATGGGCTAGAAAATTTGTATTACCTTTATAAAAGGAAGACAGTAAGCCCTACGTAAAACTAGGAAACTTACAAAAAAAAATTTTTACAAAAAAGGGTTATCATTAAATTAGTGAATATGATTGGGTTCAGGTGAAATAAAAAAAATGATGAATTTTGCAAAAGAATTACAATCCAAATTAAAACAGTTTAACAGTGTTCGTCTTTTGCCATCTTTTTTACATTCGTTGCTTTGTAACTAGGTACTCTGTCAATCTGTCTTTAACGGCCAAATTAGTAAGCCCGAGTGACACACTTTTTCGATTTACATTGAACCATTTGTTATTTTGCTCGGACATTTTTTCGAACGTTTTTTATGATTTATTTTTAATGTTAAACTTTCTGCAATATATTTTGGACTTTTTTAAAAATAAACTTCACCTTGTTTTGCAAATAGAATTGAACGGATTTTTTTTATAAATAGAATTAGACAATTTATATTTTATTTATTTTCCTAGAATCCAGAAACGGAGTCCAATTAATAATTTTTGTTTTAAATTCATTGGTTTTCCAGTGATTGCTTCAATTATACTGCTCTTAGTGGTAACTGAATTTAAACACTGTTCCATTATTTCATTTAGCTGTGGGTATTGAGAACCAATATCTCCTAATAATTCCACACAGCCTTCAATTTCATTTTTGAGAATGCATTCTCTATCGAAGCCAGATTTACCATCGGCCTAATGAAAATGTCAATTCTATTGGTATTTACTGTGTTAGTTGCACACATTATTTAATGAACTATTTCTTTACTGTTGATGGCACCTACCAGGGTTACGTTGTGATTCCTAATCGCTGGTACTTTTGTGACGGCCCGTATATTTTTTTTCTACTGGCCCGCTGGAGCATTCCGCTTAAAATCGATGGCTTCCTTGCTGTAAAGGTAGCCGTAAACTCTGGCCATTTTCAGGGGCTAATCAAATGCATTGTATAAGGTTGATAAACTTAGAATGATTTTAAAGCAATTTTAAATAGAATTGACTTTATAGTTGGATGGATAACAACACAATCTTCTATAAAGAAATTCGCTAGATGCTTGCTGAATAAAATATTCTGGAAAATGGAGATTTTTCTAAATGAAATTTTCCTTTTCTAAAAATTTTGGAAAAGAAAGATTAAATTTTAAAATTAGAATGAAAATTTTAACATTAAATCTTAAGGGGAGGTCCTCATCAAGCGACTAAAAAATAAGGTGATTTTCTTGAATTTTTTTTTTCGTAGAAGGAAGTAAATAAACAACTTAAGCTTTTTGACAATTTCATTATTGTGTTTTAATGTAAAAAAAAAATTTTTTTTAAGAATAATAACGTCATGGAAATTGTTTATACGTGTTGTAGCGTGGCCTTCTCAAAAAAAGGTGACTTATAGTTCTCCACTGTAGCAATTGTAAAAATTATTTGAAATCAAAAAACCACAAATTTTATAAAAGATATAATATTTGTTGGAGGTTGTACCAACAATTTAGAGCTGCTGATTTTGCAAAGCTCGAGCTTTCGATCTTTTTAGAGTACAAGCGTTTTTGATCCCAAAATATTAATTTTATAACGTAAATTATCTCTCTTTATTAAGAAAATTCTCTTTATCCCTTGAATGGTAAGAGTTATAAACTTTTTAATAATACTTTCTAATAATAACTTGAGTATGAGAAATCCGAATCTGAAATCAAATTTTCGAAATTCGAAAAAATGCTACATATGGACACACTTTTCGAATTCATAGACGTACTTTTTCAAAGTTGGTCGAAAATAAAAAGATCGAGTATTTTAAGCAAAAATATCGAGCTTCTAACTCTGCAATTAACCCCAAAAGCTGGATCTTTTAGGCTCGAGCTAGCTCGAGCCAGCAGCTCTAAACAATATCAATAAAAAGGAAGATTTTTCAGGAAACGCATTTTAAGATTTTGTTAACGATTTTTTTGAGTGGATGCGTAAAAAAGTGGGTCGAATTAATATGCCATAACTTTTTTATGAAATTTATTTTAGTCAAACGGTTTGGAGAACATATTCGAACTCTTAACATAATAAATAGGCTATCAAAAAATGAAATAAAAAAAAAATCTAATTTTCGGATCAAGTTTCATGGGAGGTTATGAATAAGGAAGGTCTCTTAAGGAAGATCCAGAAATTCTGGAAGATGGAGGTTTAATTTGAAAATCTCCATTTTTCAGAATATTTTAAAATTATACATTTTTTCCAGAAGATTTGCTACCCAGGGCTTCATAAAATCCGCTTTCAAAGTTCGTAACTATCTTTCACATCACTAGCAGTTACCTCGTATGGCCCGAAGTAGTTTTCAAGAAATTTTAGTTCTGTCCCAAACTTCAAACAACTTATTGCGACTAAATCACATATGTACATTCTGAGAAAGGAACATTTTATTTTAAAATATATAGAAAATGGAAAATTCCATTCGTTCTTCTATCCAAAATATTTATTTGTTTCAATTATTTGATTATTTTCAAATCATGGAAATAATTTCATCATGCACAAATACCCTAAATAATTGGCTTAGTAATTACCATCCGCTATGAATTATCTCGATATTGCTCAATAAATTCCTCCCAAGATGATTTGTAAAATTTTTACCATCTTTAATCGAACATCGTTTAGCCAAAATATACAATTGAAGTAAATACGGTACGATATACAGTTTTAAAACATAATTCAAAAACCAGATTAAATAAACGGCTAAAGCCAAATCATTAGTGGGCTTACACTTTCACTTGGGTCCGCATTTTGAAAGTTGGAGCATAAACCAAACTACCTACAATCATGTTCCAAAGTATTTATGCAAAGCGCAATTGTTTATTCCAAAAAGACAATTGCTTTGGATCCTGGAACTTATTTTATTTTGTAATGATATAATAATGAAGTTCTTAGACCTATCTACTTTAAAAAACGTAATTTTTTTAAATTTGAAATTAACAAATAGAGAAAAATTAAATTTTGTTTTGTCCACCACTTTAATCATTATAAAAAGATTTTCTTTAAATTTTGAGATAATGGCGAATTCACTTGTTTATACGGAGCAATAATGCGCGCTGAAGGAATTAAAATGTTAACATGATCTGACTAAATCCACAAGCTCTTTAAACTTTAAATATTTTTATTATTTCATTCTCACCGCCCCAGAAATTCAGTAGGTAATACCACCGTTGCAAATTCTTGTAGAATAAATAAAATGTTATCGGGTTGTACAAATTACGGCTGTTTCGGTAATAAAGTTACATTTCTATAGTTCTGGAGCTCCGATTTAAATTTGACATATTTTAATACAAGGAATAATTACGAGATCTTGTAAGACATACTAACAAATCGATCGAGTAAAGTTTCAGAAGATTTTATGAAAATTTTATAAATCAAGGACTAGAGATCACATAGAGGTAAAATAAACTAATGAAGAGCTTACAAGCTATTTAATTAGCCAAAAATAATTTTAAATTATTAATTTAAATTTTTTCATATTGCACAAATAGCTTTGAACGAAACTTCAATATTTCTCTTAATTAAACATTTAAAAAAAGTTTGTTTATTTTAGACTAGGTACTTTATCTATTGCGGTTTACTTCATTATAAAATTTGGTTCAGCTCTTATTTCCGAAGTAATTTTTTTTTTTTTTTTTTTTTTGCACAAAGTATTTTGAACAGGGCTGTGCTCGTTTTCATGACGAGTACTTAAAATGAAAAATATATTACGATGTTTTTTAAAATGTGTTTTTTTGTTAGCAAATTGCGCCATATTTTCCATTACCGCATGCCCCCTCTAAAAATCGTTTAGTTGTGAAGTGGTCCGCAAATGATTGGATTTCGATCGACATTTTTTTTTTTTAAATATTTAAAATAATTCTTAGTCAATCACATAATTTAAAGGCGATTCACAATATTAAACAGGAAATAAATTTAAAATTTACTCTTTAAAGCGCACTTGTTGACGATGCGGCGTCTTGCCATGAATTATTATCGAACTCGACTAATTCCAGTGCATTGTAAAAAAAAATTATCATTTATTGCGGTATTGTGGTCGTAAACAGACTAATGCGATCTAGATAGTTTTTTATGATTTCTATTTAGTATTACGTTTGTATTTATTACTTATTTAGATGTACAGATTAGTGAGATAACATTACAATTGTATAATTACAATTCGTTATATATCATTTTAATCAATCATCGTTATAATGTTTACTACACGTGTAATTACATATTTAAACGAGTATGTAACTTAAATGCTTATCATTTACCATATGTTTCGTTGAGCAGCAGACAAATTTGCATAATATTCACCCTGTATTAAAAAGCTAGCAGTTTGAAGTCATAAAAACGTGATCTTTTGTAAAATAATTTCGACGACCAGTAAAGCGATCATATACTAAAAATTCGCTCGATCACATTCGCAGTTTATTTAAACCAACGTAATATGTTTCAATCTTAGATCAACAGAAAACGCACATTACAAATCTCATATATGATTTTGTTGACTGGCTTAATCTCAATTATGAGAGTGCCGTGTTATATATTGAAAAATTTATATTCGTTGATAAGAACTTTAAAGCAAATTTATAATTCTCAGTTGATTACCGTAATCGAAGGTGATAACACGATAATTAAACATTGCAAGAAGGCGATCAACTATTTTTCTTTGTAAAATATCTTAATCAAATATACTCCAAATAAATTAGAACATTTAAAAAAAAAAAAAAAAAAAAAAAAAAAAAAACATAAAACAAGTAAAAATTTGCTATATTACTTGCTCGATTTGTTGTTAATGTCAGGCCAAAATTCATTCTTGTGTGGTATTTAGTGTGTGCTGTTATGAATTTATAATATTGTGTGTGATCGCGGGTCAAACAAGTGGAAATTTATTGATATATTAACACGTTCGGTTTTTCGGTTTATTGTCAAAAATCAAATTAATTTGTATTTAAAATGACAGACGCTGAAGTGGCCGGTTTGCGTGATTTTTATCAAAATGAGTCGCGTGCCGATACGGATGATAAAAATGCTAAACGTTTTGAAATGGATGCGCTCTTAGTTACTGATAAGAATCAAATAGGTGAGTGGATCGTGTATTTCGCTATTTAAATATTATCGCAAAATTTCTAATCAGCGTATTTTATGTACGATTTTATACAGTGATCAAAGAAGCACAAAAACAGATTAAACCGCCGGTAGTGAGTCGGAGCGATCCAATACAACGATCCATGGGTGAAATGGGACGGTGGCATGTGTTTGTGTGTGGTGTAATATTTCTAATGAAATTTCCCACGGGATGGCATCAAATGAGTATTATTTTCTTAGCACCGCCACTAACGTACACATGTAATTCAACTAATCCGAATGTGACACTATGTTCAGATGAGTGCGCGGACAAAATTTATGATCGCAGTATATTTACCGAAACAATTAAAACGGAGTGGAATTTAGTGTGTGATAGAGAGCCGCTCGCTAATATTTCTCAAACAGTGGTAATGTTGGGAATTTTAGTCGGGAACATATTATTTGGTGCACTAGCCGACAGTTACGGACGTCGTTGGCCACTAAACATTGCTGTCCTTATTCAGCTAATCTCTAGCGTAGCAACTGCATTTGTCTCCGACTTCTGGCTGTTTTGTGTGCTTAGATTTATTACGGCCTTTGCGACCGGTGGTACAATGGTCACAAGTTTTGTGCTTATGATGGAATTAATTGGTGTAAATCATCGTGAAACCGTTTCCGTACTCTATCAACTTCCATTTTATCTCGGACATTTATCTCTCGCCGGATTTTCATACTTTTTACGTGATTGGCGCTACTTCCAATTCGCGATCTCAATTCCTTCTGTGGTACTTTTGTCGTATTTCTGTTTTGTTCCGGAATCACCAAGATGGCTCTTCGCTATGAATCGAATCGATGAATCGGTTTCGATGCTCGAGAAGGCGGCCAAACATAATAAATTGCCATACTCACATATACAAGGCGATGTCGAGGAGTTTAAACGATTAAAGGTAGCAGCTCAAATTGGTCCAACCAAAAAAGGAAATCTTTTTGATTTACTGAAAACGCCTAATTTGCGAAAAAAAACATTGTTTATGTGCTTCAATTGGTTTGTGTGCGGACTAGGATTTTTCGGGGTTGCACAATATATTGGCCAGGCCGGAGGAAATATTTTCATAAATGTTGCTATTTCAGCGGGAGTTGAATTACCGGGTATCGCTATTTGTATTTATACTATGAAAAAATATGGTCGACGAAAAACTTTAATGATGGCGAATTCAATTACTGGATTTGCAATGCTTGGGATCGCATTTGTTGATGTATCACATAGTTTAGCGATTGTTATTTTGGCCGCATTCGGAATGGTTGGAATGAGTATAACATTCCCAACGATTTATCTATACACGGGTGAATTATTCCCAACCGTGGTAAGAAATGTCGGAGTTGGAGCGGCATCAATGACAGCGCGTATTGGATCTATGATTGCACCATTTATTGCCGGACTTGCGACCGTAAGTCATTTCCTACCACCAATCATATTCAGTATTGTTCCATTTATTGGAACGGTGCTAGCTTGGTATTTGCCCGAGACAAAAGGAGAACCGTTGCCCGAAACAATTGAGGAAGGAGAGAGTTTTGGAAAGAAAGTACCGAATAGTAGGGCTAAAGTGTAAATAATGTCTTTGAAATATGTTAAATGTAGTTAAGAAAAATGTAAATAAAATGTAAACAAATTAAAATTACTTTTCTTTTTATTAGAGAACTCTTATCGCGGCTAGTGTCATTCTTAATTTGAACTTCTTTTTTGGTCTTATCTATAAACGTCACAAAAAAAGATAAGACAAATGTAAAAGGTATTACGGAGGTCAAGAAAACATAAAGATTTACGTCATTGGTTAACAAAATAATAGGTGTGACCCAATATGTGAAAAACGGTGTTTCATGTATTTGTTTAAGTGTCAGAGACCAGGCAAAAAATGTGCCCAAGAAAATTTTACTAAAATAACCTTGATATTGTTGAGAGACCGACAAGAATTAAGGCAGTATGTTAATTGCTTACTAAGTATTGTGTTAATTATTTTTGTTTTACACGTCGCCAATATTTATATTACTAATTATTAATTAAACAATTTTATTAATAAAGTAAACCGAATTCAAAACATAAAAAATAAGATTTCGATAAATTGCCTTTCGATAAATCAGTCGTTTTTTAAATAAAAAACGAGCAATATATTATTGCCCCTAAATGATGGCATCAATAAACATTTAGGCACCTCATTTTCAATCACAAAAATGTACTAGACTTGATCATTTTTGTTTGGTGTTGCGCTTTTTCTGTTTATGATGATAATAATCCCGCGCTTTAGAAGATTGAGAAGAGCATCAATTTGATTAAATTGAAAAGACAAGAAAAATTGGTTTCAGTTCATTACCGTAATTGAAAGTGAGAACAACACAACATTAAGTTTTTTTTTTTTGTAAATTTTTATTTGTGCGATCGTTAAACTTTCCCGTGTTATAATATCGCTTCTGTTTTAGTGATTTTTTTTTTTGTTTTTTTTTTTGGTTTTGATGTGTGTGATAAGAATTTGAATTCGATTTCGCGCGATCGTGATTAGATTAGAAACAGCATATTTTTAGTTTAAAAAAATCCTGTGATCAATCGTCGGGTGTTACAATTGACTGTTTACATAATTAATTGTAAACAATAATATTTAATTATTAATGAAAAACAATATAGGAAAATAAAAGAATTAATTTAAAGACTTTATTTACATCCTAAATATTTGTTTTATCTGTTTTTTTTTGGTGTGATCTTGAGTGATCTTAACATTTTTGTTTAAATATACAATAAATATATTTATAGAGAATAAAAATAGTTTTGCAAAATGGCTTTGAGAAGTGGACTTAAAGATCATGCTAAGAAGCGTGATATTGGTGACACATATGGTGGAAATGTTGATACGGACAATTTTGAAACTCATGGATTACTTGACGAACATGATGCGAAACAAGCAGGTAAGCACGTTTATATTATGTTATAAATCGCGAAATTAAGTTTATTTTGTAGGGTACTACACTTAATTCGTAATATGATATTCGTAGATGCTAAAAAAAAATATTTTTTTGATAACATGTGTAAATAAGCATTTCACATTTCCTGCACTAATTTGACAACATGTGATAGATAGATACTGTCATTATCAGAAAATCCTATGCCAATTTAAATATTAAGCTTTTAAATTTGTAAACCTTATTATTTGTATATCAATTTTATCTACGTACTTCTTAATGTGATAAATAAAAATTAAGTTTTACGAATTTTACAAGGCCAATTAATGAATCTTGAAAATTTGCAATTAATGGTTTAAACTTATAAACAAAAATTTAAATATCACTGTTTATGAATAAAATACATTTATATGATATGTTTTGGTAAATTAATCGGTAGATGATGCAGATGACTGTATTTTGTGTAAATTTGTATATTCAAAAGAATTGGTTTTATTTTACTTATATTTATATTTATTTGTTTAACATTCGACATACGTCATTTAAATATGAATTTAATGTATTGTAGCTACATAATTATATAAGATTATTTAAATATTTGTTTTAAAATATAGTTGGTTTAGTAAATAATAGTTTTGTGAATACATTAAAATTTGACCTTTTGTCAGTGGAATTATTCAACTATCATCCTTAACAAAACAAATGAAGAACTTAACTTGAAGAATTTCAACTTTAATTAATAAAACGTGTGGAATTTCGACAAAACAATTTTGAAGAATGTTTCGTCAAAAAGAATGAAAAGTTAAACAAGTTATCAAAACCAATAAATTGATAAAACAAAAAAAATTATTTAAACAAAATAAAAAAATTTTGATGTGAAACCTGCTGCTTTCTTCATATTTCTCTATCATTAGGTCGATTATTTAACAAGTTTAGTGTCAACTCATTCTCAATAATTTAAATAATTTATATTTAAATATACGGCAGTGGTTCTAAAAAAAATACGGTTGTTTTAATATTACAAGCGCCACAAAAACTTTTTTTATTAATTTTTTGTCACATTTTTGATAAAATTTATCCAAATCAAATTTTTATTGATATGACTTCAATCTTTTATCTTTTCATGGAAAATATTAAGTAAATAAAATCAGACAAAATTTGCTCTCGCAAATGAGATGATCTAACATTAATTTTGGTGTTGCAGAACTTTTAACTTGCTTCAATCTGGAATCTCAGAATATCGTTTTTGTATTAGTTGCGGTTGTAAATGTTTTTATCTCTCTGGTTTTCCTCCAATAGAAAAATTATTTTTTCCCGGTAAATTTATTTCCTCTACATATTTGTCTCTCAACTTCGGAAAATTTATCCGGAAAGCTTTTCCAAACCTTTCAAAGAAATAGTCGGATAGGTTTATTTAATTTTATAATTTGTTTTACAATTATTGGGTGGCGTGAATAAAAACAAGTAAATGCTTTACCTTTTGTTTTTCCACGTACAGGTAAACCTCGTTTAACGAACTCTCGAATAAATTAACGAACATCCAAAATTCTCTAATAAATTAACGAACATCCAATCTCGTATTACGAACTTCAAACCTCGAATATTATTATAAGTACAGTTGTACATAATTGGTAAAGTTTTAGAAACCATACAAATATTTTCCCCCAAAAAATAACACATACAATTATTTACCTCGTACAACGAAACCTTAACTAACGAACGGTTTTTCAGGGACAAAATACGTTCATTAAACGAGGTTTACCTGTATGTGCTTTTAAGCAGGTGAATAAAATTTAAGTATATTCTTAATAGAATTTGCTTGCTCTATAATGAAATGCTTAAAAATTTCCCGACACATACTTAAAACACTGTGAATAAAGAAAGTAAATTCTTATACTGCTTCTGTATACTTGATGATTTACAAGGTTGGGATTACAAGGAGATTTGAATTTAGACTGTGTCCCAAACCTGTGATAAATATATTTTAGTACTAATTTTTGGCATTTATTGGAAAAAACCGAGACGCCCAAATTATTATAGTAAATCCCTATGATAATTTTTGACAAGAAGATTTTTCTTTAACCTCTAGGTGGTTATAATTCTCTGTCTTATCGCTCCCACTTATTAATTTTGCAATAACAAGTAAACAACGTAATATTATCACCCCCCAGCTAACAGAATCAATAATTACGAAGAATACTAATTTTGAAAATGGGGCTATGCTTTCTGTACGAGTATCGGAAAGGAATCTGTTTATCCGTAAATACATTCACAAATCGGAAATTAGCGTCAACTCGCATAATATTAAATAGTACAATATCCGATTTACATTAGTTTTCTATTTGGATCACATCTCTGATTCGGCCAGCTTGTGGACGTGTCATGTTTTCTTCTCGATCCACTTACCAATTGTCAAAAATTGCAACGTATGTACATTACCGCTTGGGCAATGTAGTCTCCTTGAAATGTTTCAGCATCATGTCTAACAAGTTTCCGACCAAATCCTGAAAAAACATTAATTAGCATTAGTAACTTTTTTACTAATCAATAATTTTTTCAGAATACTATTAGCAGTTGTCATGAATTACAAATAAATAGCCCCTAATGTCCTGTAAACCTGTAGTATATGCCACTTCCAAGCCAAGGTAAAAAAATCATTAAGTTTACTTCTGGATACCTTCCATCACAATTTCTTTCCAAAATCTACCTATTTCCCAGAAATTACTGCAATAAAATAGAATAACAAACATGATGGTGGGAAAATCACCAAAAAATTAATACACTATTCGGACGGTATAATAAAAAATTGTGGATATAGGGGAATATTTTTCAAATAAACGTCAAAAATTTGTACTAAAACATATTTATCACAGGTTTCGGACATAGTCCTAGTTTCGAAATATATTTTGATCAGAAAAGCCAGTATTATTAATATTCGAAAAATGAAAAATTTTCGTTAACGCCGGGAAATATATCCAACCAAAAGTAAAGTCGATCATATTGAACATATCAAACATTTTAATTGTTTACGCTTCTTAAGTGAGCCTTGGTATAAACCTTGTGTGAAGAGTTCTTGTCTTGTGGTTGCTCAATTGTACTTTTGAAAAATATCGAAAGCGATGTTTAACTAAAAAGCTTACAACAATTTTCATTTTTTTTGCGTGCCACATACTTCGAAGTGTGTACGAGCGCAGGGCGTCAAATTGTTAAGGGCGCTAAATTTTGAGCACAAATGCAGGTTAGTTTTAGTCTCCGGCTTTTTTCTATTAAAAATTAGTATGAAAATCAATATTTTACACCGTATTAGTTTAAATAAATGAGTTCTTATAAGTCATTATCAACAGTACCAATACAAATTAGTGCTTGATAATTTCTTACAAATAAAGATTATTGTACGCCCCCAATTTATCTCCTGAACATAAATTTATTCTTAAAACATAGAAATTTTTTAGGTCATCGTGAAAAAGATTTTCAGTACAAAAAATGATTCATCATTTAGATGTGCTACAACTAATTCATTAAGCATGAAATACGTAGGTTAAGTCAGATACCAAATTTTAATGGAATTGTTGCGTAATCGCTTAAGTTCCATTTGGGGTAGGGGTGGAGTTTCTGGCCAAATAAAATTCAACAAAAATTGTAGGTCGCTACTAATAATAGTTTGGTCCATAAATAAAAACAATAAATCATAAAATGGCTTTCACCAATTTTTTTTTTACATAAACAACCAACTCAGGCAGTTTACTAAGTCTCCAGCTCCAAGGGAAACTAGATAGCAGTACGAGAATTCGATTCTTTTAGTAGTTCCTAATATAAAATTGATTAATCTGGAGAATTCCTTCGGACAGGTATCATCTGGATTTGGATTTCTTAATTAAACCAAGGCTCAAATTGAAGAAATATTGCAGAACCCTGCCAATGATGTTATGGCCGTTATAAATCAAAAATTAGATTCGCCAAATTTATTTTTAGACTAAATATTTTCTTAGTCTCTATATAGCATCAAATGGAACGAGCACATTTGTTTTTTATTTAATGGCCTGAAGAATTCTTCGGCCATAACGTTGGGCTGGGAGACAATTTTTAATTTTTTTATTTTATGGAGAGGATGAAAGTTGTGTTTACGAATTTTCCTCGTTAATTATATTTGCGAAACCGCAGTCTCACAGCACAGCCTTTTTTATTTATTTTTTGTTTATTGGGAAGAAAGGGGGAAAGAAATTATGAGACTTAATGCACTTCACAATACACACATACTTACAACACAACCCTCAATCGTCATCATCGTGAATCGAATTGAATTTGTTCTTATTGTTTGTAATCGTCTCTAAAAGAAGTACTAAATTTACTTTATTGAATTAAATACTGGAAATAGGTTACAATATTAACCTTAATGAATTTTTTCCCTATTCCTAATTTTGTGACTACGAATTTATGTAAGACATCTAAGGGCATTGAGCAATTATCTTAAAAATTTGTTGTTTTGGCTTTTGTTCACGGAAGGTTAACTGATCATCTCAAATCATTTAAAATAAAAAGTGTTATGTGCTTAAATCTAACAAAGCCATTTCATTGAGGATGTTAAACAATTTAAAGGTCCGTTTCAAAATCTGTTCTTGGCATAGTTTTCCACCATTTTGCAATAAAACACTGTAGTATTCATTATAAATGTTTCGTTTCAAAGAAAATTTTTCCTTGTTTCAAAAAATTGTGTGAATAACAAAGATTTTATTCACAGAGGTAAGTTTTTAAAATAATAAATTAAATCCAAAAAGTGCCGGTTTTCTGAACGGTTTTAGAATACAGTTTTTAAATGGAAAACTGCGGTTTTGTGGATCGAATAATTCAAACCGACAAATAGAATTTTTCATATAAATTTAGTAAACTTAACAGCAACTTGATGATATACTCGTATTTAGAGTTTAGATGTCCTTAATGGGGTACTTTTTTACGTCGCATTAAAATGACGCAAGATTTAAAAACAAAGCGAAAGTCGAAACTGTATTTTTCATTTGGCTTTACATCGGGCGATATCCGGGCACCTAAAATATATTGAAAAATATAGAGCGCCTATTCATTTGCCGATGTACAATATTGATTTGTAACCATCGATATACCGACACAAGTCAAGATTTAACCTTTAGGTATGTACATGAACATTAGACATTTAACTACTAAAACAAGGTTTTGAGTAATAAAATATTAAGTTACTTTATAATAAAAAATTATTTTACAACCTACTTTTTCATGTCATAAATTAAGGTTGTTACAATCGAATGGTGCAAACGCCAAAGAAAAAAGTTTTGACATAAATTTTGCAAACGTTTAACTGAATTTGTTTTTCTTGGTTAAATTTGAATTTATAATTTTTAAATTATATTTGTAGATTTGATCAAAAATACTGATTAAAGTATTACTAGAGTTAAAGATTTTTAATAAAAAAATTTCGGATAAATTTCGATTGTACCAAAATAAAATACGAGAACTTAATTGAATTAGAAGTTATGATAATTAAAAAGCACTCACTAATCAATTTTCTGTTGCATCAACCAGTAAGGCGAAAATTGGCAACTTTGAAACTAAGTAAGTTTGCATATTTATTTGCAAATTGTTTTGCATTAATATTTTTAATTTGTTACTTTCAAAAATAAAATAAACATTAATAAATTAAGCAAAAATTGGAGAAGGTCAAACCGTTTTTAGATGTTTTTTTCAAATAAAATTCAACGAAAATGAATGGTTAAACCACGAATATTTAATTTATTTATGCAATCTAATAATTAGCTTAAAATGGTCACGGTATGAGATCATCAACCCTAAATGGCCATACACACAATCCAATTTGGTTAGACGGTTGTTCTAATTTAGTTGAAAATTAGTACGTGAGTTGCATGCTGGTTGAAACAAACTTGGTCGGACACCTCTTCAGTTCCAAAGTCCAAAAAACAAAAAACGTTTTACAAAATTTATTTTCAAAACAAAAATCCAAATCAATACATAATAACGACTCTCCTCTCTTCATAGGTGTTCAATTCCTCCATTCTAATCGATCACATCATTCTTCCGCTCCTCATGACTCCTGATTCAAATTTAGAGAAAAAATTAATCAAAACTAAATTTATTTAAATTCTTCTCATCATCATTCTCTAAATCGTTCATGTTATCGTTATGTTATCGGGCCCGATTGTGGAACGATAAAATTCATTAAGAAAGAATTAGAGATTCGAAAAAATTAAACAAATGACTGTGAATTGTTGGATATTGAATTTGGGTTGCGTATTGATTATTTATTGCCATGTGAAGTATCTGAGAGTACCCAAGGTTGCTTGGTATTTTATCTTGGCTTATCAAGCCATTTAGGGTGCGTCAGGTATTTGAGGACAAATTGACTTTAACTTATTGTATTTTAATGAAATCTTTACAGTAAACTAAGTGACAATATCAAATTGAATTTGTGTTGTCATGGCTTTATGTGAAGGAGAAGAGCCTTGCTGAAATACCTTAGTCCTCTCACGAGACACGCTACCTATCCAGGGTTTCACTCAGAAACTTGAAGATCTCCCGATATAGCCCTTATATTGAAAGTCCTCACAAATTGTTATGTTCGAACTGTGTCTGAGCGTGTTTGTGTTTTTGCGCTTGGCAGCACTTTTCAGATTCATCTAAGTCTCAACGAACTTTGTGAACCAACGATCGGGCGACATTTAAAAATTGGGAGATTTCAAGATCGTTGTAATTAGCTTATTTGCGGAGAGAACAGCGTCGTATTTCTTCATTTCCTGGGTCAGCTTATTGTCCTATATTCATGATCTGAAAAGAAAACAAAATTAAAAATATATTACTGCGATGTGGTAAGTACATATACATATGAGTGTCCTCAAATACCTGACGCATTCTTTATACATACATATATCACTATATGGCTTTATCTCTAGTAATGGCAGTATAGTATTTAAAGCGCCACCATAATACGCTAAACTAAGAAAAATAAGATAACAATTAAAAAAAAATATTTTATGTTCTAGTAATTTAAAATTTAATATTCAAGTTTAATTTTGATTTTAATTTATAAAAATTGATTTTGTTGGGTAAATTTTGATTTTATTTTATAATTTAAACTGGTTTTCGTGATGGTGCTAAAGTTTCTTCGACATCTACACCTTTTCTGGATATAGCTTCACTTTAGTTAAGAAGAGAACCAAATTATTTCGGGCTAATTTTCAGGCTAACTTCACAGACTTGAGTCGGGCCCATTATTTTTATGTATATAATTTAGTATTAAATGAAAATGTAAACGGAAACGTAGTAAAAAAACTACATGTTAAATATATTTGTTTAATAAATCATCAGTTAAGTGACCAAAGTGGTATATTTTTTATCAATCAGTCAAGTCCGAATAAAAATTATTAAAATTGCTATTCGCACAATAACGAAATTATTAAAAATTTGTTTGAATTTATGTAAAATTGTTAAAATTACAAAATTTTCATTATAGAAAATGCGTTTTGATCTTTCTTCGGCTGCGACATGTGGCCAAAAATAGTTAAAATGGTGGTGAAAATTTTTGTAATTTTAAAATTTAAAAATTCTTTTTATATCATGGCTTTCATAAATTCGACCTAAATATGCTTAAAGGGGAAACTAGCGAGTCACAACACTTTAAGTAAGAGCGTAATATACAGAAAGTGCTT
Organism: Tipula vernalis; assembly: GCA_958295665.1. NCBI lineage: Eukaryota > Metazoa > Arthropoda > Insecta > Diptera > Tipulidae > Tipula > Tipula vernalis. Next base: position 137,858,633 of record OY282559.1, read on the forward strand.
GTTATTGACTAGCGAAACTTTAAGAACTTTTCGTTAAGTTTCGTTTATTTAGCTGTCACTTATGTCGTTTTCCACTTACAAACTACTCTACTCTAAAGCTACTCCAACCCGCCATCTTGAAATCCGTCTAAATTAACGGAGTAGCAAACTACTCTAACTAATACATTTACATCTACATTGCTTTGCATTGCAAAGTTGACGTATTAACTATCAAAATAGTAATTTGACGATTAATACGTATGTTCACACACTCATACAAAAAAGCAAAGTGATTTAAAAATATTTTTTGTATGTTCCACTTAAAATGTCAAAAACTATCTTTTTGACAGCTCTTTCTACTCGTTTTCTACAGATTGCGCTAGTTTCTATTTTAATATTAATTCTTTATGTATTATTATTATTTTTTGCATTAAATAACGGTATTTTACCGTAATACGATGCAATATTGTAGTTTACTACTCAGTCTCGTTTTGTTTTTAGTAGTGATCAGTGCTGTGTAATGAATCACTGTTAAGTACTAATTGATTAATTTATTGAGATCTTACACAAAATTAATGTATAAATGCGACAATACCTTAGTGGTGACCTTTCCATATCAAAAATGTGGAAAATGTTTACTGAAGCTAATTTAAATTTGAATGTAAAACAATCTTACTTTCGAACCAAATTCAACATCAGTTTTAAATCACCTTCAAATGGTATGTGCTCCACCTGTCTGCAATTAAAGGAAAATGTAAAAATAGAAATAAATACAGCAAACAAGCAAATGATTATGACGCAGCTACGTGTTCACAAGCTGCGTAATAAAGCGTTTTTCAATCAACTAAAATCCGAAAATGACGGGTTGCTGACTATATCGTTCGACTGCCAATAGAACATGGTGCTGCCTAAAGTTCCGGATCAGGCGGCTTACTATAGTTGGCAACTTAATTTATATAATTTCGGAATGGTAGTAGGCACAAGTCACTCAGAGCTGACAACAAAAAATGTGTTTTTATACCATTGTACAGAAAATGTACACCAAAACGGGTCCAATGAGATTGCGTCGTGTGTTTATCATCGATTATGCAACACAAATTTTCAAAACCGACATACCGTTCGTTTATTTGCAGATGGCTGCGCTGGTCAGAACAAAAACAGTACTATGGTCGGCATGCTATTCTATTTATTCCAGCGGACCGAGTTTTTGCTCTATTGGAGAGAAAAATTAAAACCAAACAAAGTATAATTGATGTTGAGGAATATATAAATATATACCGTGAACATAGTACAAGCTTTAGTGTTGGCCTAGATTGTCCAGTACTCGACTTTAAAACTGAAGTATCAAACCACATTAAACTACCTGGAAGTTGGCATTTCAAATTTATAGAGTCCAAGAGGATGATAATTAGTCGCAAACAAAACGGTGCCTGTCTTATAAGAGGAGAACCTTTCTACAAAAATGACATTGGAGTGGCTAAGCCGATTCTAAAGAGAGGGAAGGTAATACAATCAATGCCAACCACCAAATCAAATTCCAATAGGAGTGTCGGTTAAAAAAGATAAATTGATGGACATCGACAAGCTATTAAAAAAGCATTTCGGACAAGAGTGGGAGGAAAATCCAGCCTTATTGTTTTATAAAAATACTATGAGTGCTGCGGGTGAAATTCCTGAAGAACCAAATGAATCCTTAATATGTGAAGAACTTCCCAAGGTACAGGACCTTCGTGTATAAGTTTTGTTTTGGTTTAAACTGATTGTTTACTGATAATTTATAATTTTCTAATTTTTAAATGAAAAAAACATGCTGTGAATTAAAAATGAATTCTCTTCTAGAAAATCCAAAAGCATTTTTAAAATATTTTTCTAAACTAAGAATCATAAGTCTCTTATAGCAAATCAAATCTATTATACATTAATAATTTGCAAAATCCATCTATTCCAACGACTTTGTAGCAAAACGATTCTGTTCCATTTTTATTTATTTAATTTAACCGAAATTAATAATTTTTGTTTTTAAAGCTCTTCAGAATATAATAATTTATTCAAATTTTGATAATTTCACATTTAAAAAATAGCAAAATCGTTAAAACTTTAGATGTAAAATAATTTTTGAGGTTTATAGAAAATCAACTAAGATGGAGTAAACCCCGGTTTGCTTCTAAACGACTCACATATTAAATTAATTAATAGTAATTAATATTAATACTTATTAAAATAAGATAAGTATGTATATATAAAAATTCAATAAAAAATATTAGGGTTATATAAAAATTTATTGAGTCTGTTTGAATTGTTGACGACGGCGACGGTCTGTGGCATACTGGAACTATTTTTTTATGATGGGTTCTACTTCTACATCATAAATCTTCTAAAATGAAATAAAATTATTCAATCATTTATTAAATAATACAAATATAACTCAAAATAAATTTTAAAATAAGCATCGTCGTAATTGACTTTACGGGAATGTTGTCGTGCTGGCCATGCCAAGAAAAACCACAAGCTGTTTCATCAGTTATCATTATTATTTAAATAAATCCACATAAAACACGCACCATAGTTTAAGTTTTAATTTGTCAACTTTACTTAGTAGAATGTGGACTAGGATTCTATAATCTGTATTTGATTGTGTATGCAATGTACGTGTAGTAGTGTGTAATAAAAAAAAGCGTTCATAAACCGTTCGTACGCTGTGTACATTTTTGCTGTATATATATTTTTGCGCCGGAAGGGTACATCAAAAATTTGCAAAGTATACTTTTCCTAAAAATTATAAATTTTACTATTCACACGAAATTATAGTTTCGCTACAGTATTTGTCAAGTTCTGTTAGAGTACTTTTTTTTTTCGATACTTTACAAAAAAAAGGTAATTCGACGCTTTTGAGCGACTTTTAGTACCATTGAGAAAATATTTAAATTGGAGTTTTTTCTGTAGACATTTAGAGATAACTTTTCAAAGGTAGAATCATTTTTCATTAACCATTAAGCTATTTAGGGAAATTTATTCTGACATGGCTTAATATAATGGCTTAATATAATATATAAAGTGATTCACGTGATAATGAGGCTTCTATTGATGTAGAATGATCTCATCTTTGTTTTGAATAGTTTATAACTTTTCGGCAAATAAATACATCTGATTCGGAACACGGAAATAGTGATGGGCTAGACTGGCAGGGCACTGAAAAATTAAAGCTAGATCGATTTTAAAATTATAAAATAATATGAGAAATATTTGAAAAATGGTAACTTAAACTGTTTAACGGGATTCGACATCTTTAATTTTCCGATTTTTGTTGAGGTTGCAAATTGGAGCCTTTAAAATTTAAGCTTCTAAATTTCCAGTCAATAGAATTTTTCCATTGAAGTTTTCAGTTGAATCAAATTCCACAGTCTTATATTTAAAATTAAATTTTAAGGATGCACCTTAGAATTTCATAGAAATTGAAAATCATTCAATTTGAACACATAATTAATTTTGTAATAATTTATAGGACAGAATTGAGTTATCTTAATTTTGATTACATTTTTCATTTATTAATCTTTAAATCTAAATAGATATCTGCCGAGTTAGTCAATTTAGCAATTTTAAAGAATATAAACTTAAAGAGGCATGTGGCTCTATTCAGAAAATTTGCATTTAGCTGAGACCATCTAAGAAAAAAAAAAAAAAAAGAAAAATTTTAAATCGATTTTTGTTACTATTATTAGTGATCCTATCAGTGAAATTTATAAACACTTCAAAATAACCAAAAAAAATACTTTAAAACCAAATTTAGTAATTTGTTGTTGTAGATTTTATACTTTGGGATTTTTGCTAATTTCATCCCTGGGGCACACTGCTTATTGACTGTTCTTTTTCGTATCGTAAATTTAAATTTGCTTTTGTTTGCACTGCGTACTTTTTGTGTAACACTTACTCTAGCAAATATGTATATGTTTTTTTTTTATTCACATGGAAAAATTAAAAGAAACATTAATTAATAAGTTCAGAATCAAAGTGCTAAACATAAAATTTTCAAACAAATTCAAATCCATAACAATATTGAAATCAACATTCTCAAATGCTCGATGTCATCGATGTACATATGTAGATCAACCTCACCCTAAGTAGTCATATTTTTCTGCATTAAGAACAATTATAATTCAAAATTAATAATTGATATTTAAAATTTTTTAATGGAAAATAAAATTTCTAAGGAACATAAAAAATAAATTTGGTTATTAGACTTGACTTGAAAGTCAAACCAATTGTTATTTTTAAATTTTTGGTTAATTTTTGTTTGAGACAAATTTGAAGCGGAACTAAACTTTCAAATTCAGTTCACTATAGGGTGGGGCCATAATTAATATAACGATTTTTTTGTTGAATAACTCAGTAACTAAAAAAAAAATTTTTCAAAATTACTATTTATATCTTTTATTACGATAAATATATATAATATATTTATTACGGGTGTTCTGTGTCGACACGTCGACGAAACATTTGACATTGGATGAAACATTTCGATGGAACATTTGATTTTTGTCTTTGTTTGACCGGCCGTTTCCCATGTGGCACCATCATTGTTGAAAGTAATGGCCTTTCACACGAAGTTCATCCTCTTTTTGCGCAGCACTATGAGTGGAAACAACCCCATGCTTTATTTTACATTTTTAAGCATACTGCACGCGTCTGCATTTCACAGAAAATGAAACAGGAAAGATGAGATGACTGAGAAATGTTAAGAAATACAAAAATGGCGTCACCCTTCTTTCGTTCTAATAATGATGAAATAATTAAATGGCACACAACTATGGAATCCTAAACTTTCTATAATTAAACACTTTACTATGGTATATTCACAAAATTGATCAAATTTTAAATGAAAATTATAAAATGATAATTCCTATTTATAAATGATAATTAATATTTATTAAGGCATTGCTTTTCTACAATATATCTTCTCATATGCAATCTATGTAGAAAATAGTATAAGATATAAGATATAAACTGTAAAAATTAAAAGTAAGACAAAGAATATAGATCATGTTTAAATGTCAAATATTCTTAAACCGCAAGAGCTACCATCTTTCGGAAAACTACGAAAATATAAGCAACTTTAACATAATGCCACTAGGTGTCACTAAATATTTGCTGTAAAAAATTCTATGACATTTTTACGTGTGGATTTTGTAAACATAAGCAAAAATATTTTTGTGTTATAAAAGTGATTATTATTAATACGTGATAATTAAATTGATTTTGAGAAGTTTTTATAAACGTCCTTTTGAAAAACGTCAGTAATATTTCCTTGATTGTGTAGTGACATCTAGTGATAACGCTCTGTACTTTTTGTTTAATCGTGCTGCCTCTTTCGGAAAACATGATCTATAAACAAAAAAAAGTAATAAAAGTATGTATGCTGCTTATACCTATGGCACGATCAAGGATATATGATATAAATAGGAGATAGAGGAAGGAAAAATAAAATTTGTGTGTCGCTAATGCTATTCAGGCACACCGCTTTAAATTTACTTGGCTTAGACGCGGCTTTGACAGATGGGTGAAGATTATTGCAAAGATTAACTCCATAAACAAGGAATGATGGTTTTCTTGACTTCGTTTTACACGTTATCGGTGGATTTAGGTTTAATGTTCGCTGTGATTTGCTGAAAGAGTGACCCAAAAAAACATGATTTTTCGCCCATTTCGTCGACCTCATGAATTTTATTGAAAAGATACTAATCATTACAAAGCTTCAAGTTGAGCATATTTTTTGTTTCGGAGATATGACGGGTCAAGGCTATCGCTTGACCTACCGACGCTATAATAAATCCACATTCTTGGTGACCTCATTCGTTATTTTAAATTTTTTTTTTCAAAATCAATTTTTATGTAAAATTTCCCGGTCTTTTCAAATATAATATTAGATTTCATCAAAAGTATGATATAACTAAGTTATAACCGATTTTTTCTACAACAAATGAGGATTTTTATAGGGAAACTGAATAAATAAGCCGTGTCCATCTTGAAACGAGTAAGCATGTAAAATTAACGTTTCTGATCGACTCTAAAATAGTCGTCGCTAAGTAGTCATCGTTTAGATTTTACCGAAGAAAAGTTTGTTAAAACGAACACAACTATATCTCATATTGCTTTAAAGAAGGTCGATGATGGTCATTGTACATTGCTAGTCGTCTTAAGATGGAAATTGCCAAGAAATAAGTAAACTATTTGCTTAAAGTTTACTTTACGTATTACTGTTACAAATCTTCATCACAATTATATTTATTAATGAAAATGTGTTTCTTTTTGTATAGAAATAGATTCATCACAAACATTAAGATTAGGTATACTAATTACTTCATACCGTACCAAGATACCAAACAATTGTCATGACATGAGTACAAAAATCGACGGTTCGTGAACCACTTTCAGAGGTACAATAATACTCCCTGATTGAAGCTCTCCCCGTTTTAACCGAAAGTCTCAATTTGACCAAGTCCAAGTCCAGAAAATTCAAAATGTCTCTAAACCTCTATCAACCAAGAAATTATCACCTTCTTCAATCACTTGCAATATACTGCAAATAAGGTATATCTCTCAGTCGCACAATCCACCATAGACTTTACCAAAGGATTTTCTGTTCGCTCCAAAATTGTTTTTGAGTTGCAAAGTTAGGCAATTTTTCAACTAGCCGATATGTAGCATCAAAAACTAAGCGAGTCTTGTTTGCCATCTGCTACGTCAAAGAGAGTTTTAGCCATTTCAGTGTTTGTGAAAGTAATATTTATTTATTTATTAAAGTAGAGAAATTGATTTTCTCATTAACATTTATGATTTCATATAAAATAATATAATCAGCAATTATTAAAATTTAAAATTAATAATAAACCAAACCAAGACATTTAAAAAATTAGAAAATTAAGTCAACATTTAAAAAAAAATTAAAATGGTGTTCTTCAAAGTTGAAGCTGTCAGAAAAATTAATCATAAATTTAAAAAAAAAGTTCTAAAATTTTTTTATCGAATTGATCCTCTGCGTTATTGAATGATTTTGCTATAATCTATTGATTGGGTTGTTATACCCATAATTGGTGGAATGATGTTCTAGCGCCAAAAATCGGTGATTACGCAATGTCCTGCTTGCAACATTTATGGACATGTTTTCCAATACAAAATCTGCATGGATGTGGCCAAGTAAATGAGGGCAAATTTTATATTCTTTGCACCTGGTCTAATATGGTGGTAAGCGAGCCACATTGTGATTAAAAGGTACGTTATAGTCATATTCCCAGCCAGGTTTTTTCAAAAGGAATATAAACAACTTTTTTTGTATGATTTCAATGCTTTTGATGTGCACATCATAATAAGGATTCCAGACGATTACAGCATATTCCACTTGAGATCTTATATAAGCGAAATACAGGGTGGCTGAGACCAAGTGTTACCAAATGAAAACGCTGTAATTTTTTTAATTTTGATTATTTTTTATTGAAATTTCGTGGAATATGTTGAAAACATATTACATTTTATGAAAAACATGTTACTGCTCGATATGACCTCCTTTGGCTTTGATTATTTGATTCAGTCTTCCATAGAAAGCATTGCATGCTGACCGAACGTGGGCTTGCGGAATTTTATTCCATTCTCGAACAAGAGCTGACTTCAATGCATCAACACTTTCGTATTTTTTAGTGGACACCTTACTCTCCAAAATGGACCATATGGAGAAATCCATGGGATTCAAGTCTGGTGAATATGGTAGCCATTCTTTCGACGAAATCAGCCGCGGAACGCAATTTTGTAAAAATTGCTGTGTCGCTCGAGCTTTGTGTGACGGTGCCGAGTCCTGTTGGAATGTCCAACGGTTCGTACCAAAGTGTTTACGTGCCCAAGGTAGCAAAGCATCGTTTAGGATCTTTTGGCGGTACATCTCTTGATTTACCTTGACTCCATGTTCGATGAAAACCAGAGGAGTGCGTCCATCTGCAGTAACTGCAGCCCAAACCATAACATAAGCTGGTGATTGCTTGCGCATGGCAACTCTTGTGTCCAAATTATCGTTGGACTTGTCCTCTAACCAAACACGATCATTTTGTTTATTCACATGCTGTTGAATGGTGAAAATTTTCTCATCAGAAAAGACAATTTTTGGAATCTCATTACGTTCGGCCAAGGCCTTCAATGCTCGTGTTCTTTCAAGCCTAACTTTTTTTTGTGCCTCCGTAAGATCTTGAACTTTTTGTATCTTGTAGGGCTTCAAGTGTAGTTCATTTTTCAATATGGTTTGAATGCTGTATCGTGAAACATGTAGACGTGCGGCTAATTGATTGGCACTTTGACGAGGATTTCGTTGGATTCGTTTCTTCACCTTTCGTATCATTTCTTTTGATGTTGCTGTCTTTTTAGGACCGCCTCTGTTGCGTTTAGCGATGCTACCAGTTTCGTTGTATCGAGTTATGGTTCGATACACAAACATTTTATTCACATTCAAATGCTGGAGCTGACGAACTATTGCTGTTTGTGAATTTCCACCCAAATACAGTGCAATTACACTATTACGTTTGAATTCCATTACGATTTTTTTATTAAGATATTAATTTAGAACAATTATTTATTGACCACATATAAACAACTAACCAAACTTCAATCTGTCAAAAAATAATTGCGCGAAAATGACAACTACACAAATGACAGCAGAGTGAAGTTAGTAACATTTGGTCTCAGCCACCCTGTATAGTGTAAATTAACCTTGTGTATCCCTGAATTCCCCAGTCCATCGTTTGACCATAGCCAAACATAGAGTTTGCTTTAGCAATACAGTTATCGATGTGCCTGTTAAAACTATCGTTTTCAACGAAGGTTACTCCTATAGATCATTAATCTCTTGTACTCTTTGAACTACATACTACAGTTATTAATTTTGCACTTCTTGATGTTTAAGTGTAATCAACTAATCAGTTTTGGTCGCACCACTCACTAAGCCTATTGAGGTCATCTTGCAGTTTGTCAAACTACGCCTACTTGATGATGCTTTTTCATCTCTCTTATTACTTGACTGGTGAATTCAACCAAGTTAGTAGATGTAGACCTACCAGGCATAAACCCATCTTGGTTAACAGATCTATGACGTATTAGTGTTGATTTAAAAGCGCTTTATACAACTAGTTCAAATATTTTAGGAAATGATGATGAAGTTGATATTCCTCTTTAGTAACATGTGACTTCATCCCACTTGCCTGATTTAAAGATTGGAGTTATTTTAGAGATTTTCCATTTTCCGGGGAACACAGCAGTAGCTAAGGAATGTTTGAACAGTTTGCAAAACGGATGTTTTATCGGTGTAATCAGTACTGGCCGTTGGTCGATAGACAGATTGAAAAAATGCAGCAAACATGTCCGCTAGATCTTTGGCAGTTGATGTGCTGATATTGTTGAAGGTCATATTGACAGGGTACCCCTCGATTTCACGTTTAGGCCTAAAATATTTCCAAAACTGGATTTGTTCTAATTTTTTCTTGGATGCCAGCAAAATAAGACTTGTTGTCCTCGCTGTGCTGTAAAAAGGACAGCTTGTCTGTTTCCAAACTTGATTTCATCATTTTAGCAAAGGCCTTTACGATTTTTCAGAGTTATAAGCCGATCATCAAACCATTTAGGGTGAATACTTGGTGATTTGTTTGAAATAGGGACATGGAGTTCAAAGCATTGTAGTAAGATCTCATGAAATTTGACGACATTTTCATTCACATCCTTTGTATTTAGAATATCATCCCAATTCACTACTTCCAAGTAAACGTGCAGACCAGTCAGTATGGTTTGTCTTCTTAAAGTTGTATTTGACTTGTTGCAGGTGTTCAGATTTTGACATACAGTCAGTAGTGTCAAATAGAATATCCAAAGATTTATTGTTGATATCATTTACGACAAATGGATTGAGTGATTCAGTTACTTTAAATGCATCCATTTCATTGACGAAAACAAGATCTAAAAACCTCTCCAGATTATTAGCAATGGAGTTAATTTGGTTTAAATTATAACCAAGCATTGCATCAACGAACAAAGATTCTGCATCTGACTTTATGTTGTTTGGAAGAATGCAATTAAATTCACGGTCGAGATGATATTCGGAAGATTAAAGTCACCAAGTACAAGAACCAAATCGGATGAATTTGGTGTATTAATGACTTCTTGCATAATATTCACTGTTTGAATGAGGTGGTATGTACGCTGTGTATATATCTATATATTGTTTGTTGATTTTGATCTTCACACAAATCTGCTCAACTCTGCTACTACTAATGTTACTTTACAGCTTGTTTCAAGTTCTCGATCACGTCTACAAACAACAAAGACATGCCCAAAATATTCAGAACTATTAGTTCTCTTTGAAGCTATTTTGTTAAAGGTTTGATAATAGATGGAATACAACCCTCTAATTCGTTTACTTGCTGACTTTTCCAATGGTTAAGTTTTATTTGAAAGATACAACATTAGAACATGTTAAGTGGCGCCTGTCCATCACGAGCGAGAGTAGCAAATCATCTTCAATGGGCGCGAAATATTCAAATAAAGCCGTGTGTACACAGCCGATCATTATTATTTATAAATTATCAGAACGAAATTTTGTAGAAGATCTTCTCTGTTCGCAAACTCCAAAGAGAAATGCGGCTGTAAATGAATTAGTCAATTAGTTAGTCTCGTGACTCGTCTTTAACTGGATAAGATAATAGCTTGTGATTTACTAGGAATAATTTGAAGTTCATGTAAATTGGATCAATCTAATAACTTCCCTGAGGCAACATTGAAGTTATTTATTACGGTCTCTGTATAATCCGGATCACCAAATGAATATATTTGTAAATCATCTGCAAAAAGATCATACTTGATATCACCCGTACCCTGAATGGATTGACTTATTAGGTTTATGTAGAGCAAGCATAATGGTCTATATGAATTGCGTTTTTGCTCGTACGAGTAAAAATGATTCACTGATTTCTCCTAAATTACATTGCAAAATATATACTAGTCACATAAAAATAGGTAATAAACCGTTCTGAATGTAATGCCATGGATAATTTTTTTTGGAAAAGCACTTTCTCTAATAACAATTGCAAACAAATATTTCCCCGCGCGAACTTTCCAATATGGCCGCGATTTAAACGTTTTTTGCAGTTTTTATTAGGAAATGTGTGTTTGCTAAAAAAATTGTCAATGACATTATTTTCAGAATAGTTTATTAAATATTTTATAAGTAACTAGTATTTTGTTTACGACGTAATTTAAGAGAAATTAGGAATCATTTTTACTCGTACGAGTAAATTCGCGATTCATGGGAATAGGCCATAAGACAGGCCTCAAGATAGAGCTTTTGGGAATACCTGGGACCCTATTTGGGAATCCGTTTCGTTTCGTCATTCGAAACGAATGGTGTATTCGTTTCGAGTAAGAATTGGTATTTTGGAATTCGATCGAAAATAAAAATATACACTGTTAAATAATCAAAAGGGAAATTCTTCTTTTTGGGTAAACCTATACGAAAAATATAAACCTTGATGAATTTTTGACGTATGCATATTGTTTTGCCGATTGTCTCGCAGTTTGAAGATTTTTGATTTGTGTTGTGGATATGTCTTCTACTAAATAATTATTAGAAAGAATATTATTATTTGTGTCTTCTGTACGGAATTAAAGTTGCTGATGATAAATTGCTTCATACAGTCGTGCTTTTAGGTGTACATCGTAAAAATGGATGTGTTCAAAATGTGTTATTGAGCTAAATCATAAATATTGTATTTGGGAAAATAAATTTTTTATTTTATTAAACAGACACAATAGTTTTATTTCAATTATGTATATTATATTTCATTGGTGCATAATATTTCAAAATACATAATATTTTTGTACGTGTAAATATGTATCTCTATTTACTATTTGCTGAAATTTTCATGTTTCGCCTGTGTTTACATTGTCTAACCGGCTTGGTCCATTAACCAATTTTCAATTTATTGCTTTTCTTGTAAAATTATTTATTTAATGGTTACATATATAAGTAAAAATTATCCCCTCCTCAAATAGCATCTTACTTATTAAACTACATTCTTCCTTTTTATATGGATTCGTCAACAATTTATTCAACGTACATAAATCCGTCCATGAACGTACAAATAATAGTCGAAAACGGATTGGTAGATAAGGGAAATTTATATTCGTTTCGTAGCAATTCGTATTTCTTTCAAAATTATTCGTGTTCGAATTCAAAAATACCGATGGCTCGAAAACGTCGTTCGTTTATTCGAATTTGTATTCACAAATAGGGGCCCAGATATAATTAAAATCGTGTTACTAATATTTTCATAATAGTTGGCAAGCATTTCTGGAAAAATTAAATTCTTAGCATAATTTAGATATTAACATTGCATGATCAAACTTGTCAAATGCTTTAGAAAAGTCTAAAAGAACTAGAATGTCGACTGTTCCATCTCCATTGTTAGAGGTAATATCATCAACAATTTTTAGCAGTGCCATAGCAGTACTGTGATTTGCTCGAAAACTAGTTTCGACTTGTTACATAAGCGTTTATCTGTAATTGAATGATCTTGAATTGATCAAGGCAATTTTCCTTGCATTAAAGAATATAGATTTAGTTAAATCAGAGCTCAATAAGGACGTTATACCCTAGACGCACTGCGATTTAATAAACCCGATTTAGTGAATTTTTCGAGATTAGTTTCCTTTTGTTTTTGCATAGAATACTTAAACTAGTTTAGCTAAATTGGATTTATTAAACCACAGTCTGTCTAGGGTATTATGTGGGGCAGTAAAGACTTCAAGTACTAGCTAATGCACCTTAGCGGTATGCCACCAGCTCCAATAGCATGTTTTGCGCAATTGTATGAGAATTGCCTTCACCGAGGATCAAAATTTTAATCACCGTTGACGAAAACCGAACCGAATTCAACGGAAATTTCAAATTAGGATGTTGCGATTAAAGAGTTAGATTTGTGATGTTTTAACATCTCAATTTTTTACATTTACTCATATTTTAGCAATTTGTCAACTCCCATTGCATTTGAGGATATAAACTTTTGAACATTATACGTCAATTGAAGCATATCCCATGTTCTGACAATCACGAGATCATTAGTTTATTTCGAATTCCTATTATTGTGCCTGCCATTAATGAGATCGAAAATGCTGTACGGATTCTATCGAAATATTTGAGGCTAACTAAGGCTTTATGAAACATATAATAATATAATTTACCAACAATATATCGCGTATGCATAATATACCAACAAGATAAAGAAAATCAGTAATTTCCTTCAAGAATGTTTAATCGCTTCGCTAAATCCTTTCTCAAATTATATCAAAAGTACCGTTTTCCATTATTTTTCACGATTTATGTGTACATATACGTACAATTGTTCATATCTGTACGTATACATATATGTTGTTTTAAAAAAATAGGATTCTGGATTTGATTTAAATTTTATTCGCTGCTATTACAGTTTCTCCAAGCGTACTCACGCGTTACGCTCATTGTACGTTAAACATTACATACCATAGCTTCTTTCTATAATTGAAACAATTTTCCATTATATTGTGTTATGCTTTTTGCTTATCATAAATTAGAAATATTAACAATATTATATGATAAACATAAGACGAAGTATCAGCATTAAAAAAATGACAAGCAGATGTTGCATGGCTGATAAGGGAAAAAATGGATTTTCTTTTTTTAAAGAAACAATTAAACATAAACAATTTCGTTTTTTTTTGTCTGTTGCGAATTAGAAATACAAAATTGTTAATTTAAATAGAATGGGGTGTGATTTCGCTCAAATGGATGTATTCGTATTATTATATAATAATATATACTAAATTGCCTCTAATTACATTCGAATTACTGTAAGTAGCTAATTTAAGCTAATTTACTATAAATCACCTATAATTAAAATATAAATCATATTAATGAAAATTAATTACTGGGCGAGCATAATTGATTTTTACCAAAAATTTATATAAAACTGCCTAACCCTGTGTCAATTTATGTCAGTAAGTTTTTAACCGTTATTGTGTGATTGATAGACGTAGGTTCGAAAAAAGTGTTTATTTATAATTTTGTTTCTTGTAATTTTTGTGATTGATAAAAGATTTAACGGGTCATGATGGTGAGTAAAAAAAATCATTTCATTGTAATTTTCTTAATTTAACGGTAATAGTAATATAATACATGTTGCACACGCCAAGTACACCTCTTACCTATAATAATACTGTTAATAATAATAAAAATAAGAGTTAAATCGTAATAATTTAAAATAAAATTATTTATATTCTTATTTACGTTTAAGATGTGTGAAGTTTTTTTTTTACATTTTTTTCATCTTATCATATACATTATCTAATGGGTTAGTAATGTAATGTATACATATAACAAGATAAGATGGAAATATTTTTTTATTGGCATATTTATGAGTAGGGAGTGTTCACGATATGTGTAGTGGCAATGGTGAAGGTTAGTTGATTTTAGTTAACAAGCTATAACAAATAACCTCTCATTATATTTATTCTTCCCAAAATCAAAAAACTTAGGAACCGATTAATTCAAAATATTAATTATTTGTCTTTTTTAAATTTCAGATTAATAAAATAACATTAATTTTTATAGTATTGGCATGTAATTACCATCCATTGAATGCTAATACAGTGCCAATAATCAAACCATTGAATACACTTAATAATAATAGGCCTCAACACTCGAATCTCTTGCTAACATTTCCAGTGACAAAAATGTTAAATGCCAAGAAACTAAACAATTTCGGCCCAACAACAGCCACAAAAATTAATTTTGGCTCGACTGCAGCAAGTAATCTTTTGAATACAAATGTGTTAATACGAAATTGGTTGTATTCAATTAATTTTGATAAAATATTCCAACGATTCGATAATGTTAGTTTAGGTAAACTGTTGCGATTTTTATTTAGACTAGTATTTCCAAAAGGCATATTCCAAAAATTGACAGATATTTTGTGTACTTCAACGAGTCAAACATATCCTACAACTACGACCAACGCACCTATCTCAACGAGTAACACAACTGAAGAACCAGAAATTACAACCGAATCAGAAACGACCGACGCGCCAATTGAAAAGGCTATCGGCAACAATGAAATTAATCTTGCCGATTTAAAAGAAAAACCCTTCACCGACGATTACATCGAAGATCAACCAGTTTCATCGTCTGAGACCGCACCAGTAGCAGCAGAAGTGAAACACGAAACGTTCGAATTAAAAAAATCAAAGCGAGAGATCGATGATGACATTAGTGAAACATCAGTTTTGACGTGGCTTCAAAATTTATTTACGTGGCAGCAATAGTTTAAGTACTCTTAAGTTTACGTATAATGTTCATTTTTATTGTCTTGTTTGTAAATTTAATTATTTAAATAATAAAAAAAAGATTAACAATATTTGTAAAACAATAATTAATTAAAAAGTTATGACTTCATTCATGACTCTGTATAGCTTATTTATTGGCGTGTAATTGAAAGACATAAAATAAAATGCAAATTCCTGTGTAATGTAGCATTTACTATAAAAAAAAAAAAAAAATTATGGTGTTTTTATTGTTTTTAAATGCCAATACCGCCTTATTTGTGCTGCACCTGGAATTAAACGAATCATATTTGTCTATTTTAAAATTATTTAACACTTTGCAAAACTTTAAATTAGTTGCATTGCACAAGAGAAGTCCAAATTTATTAGATGAAGTTCAACAACATGTGCATCGTGATTCTGATTATTGCCTAAAACACTTCAGTTACAGTTTAAGTTACATTAGATTTTAGTAGGACTTTTGAAAGAGTTTGGATCCTCAAATATGTACATAATACATTGATTCTACTAAACTAAAATCGATTAAGCTTGTCTCTAAAATCTTTAATTTCCTTTTGGTTTATTTAACGTTCCCTCTTATAGTGTCTCTTGGAAGTTTAAAGAATTCACTCGAAATTATTTTAAAAACTTTTGTTTAAATTATGTGTGATAATGATCACTTACTGTGGAAAATAAGCCGAATCGAAATCCAAAGAAATTTTTCAATGTTCCCAACGGCTGGAATTCATCCCGATATATCACCATTCTAGTAGTATTTATTATTTACTCGTAAAAGCATTTACTTATTTTTATGTAATCGTTTATTAAAAATTAAAATGCACATTAAATATGTACATTGGATTGGGCCATTAACTTATCAGAATATAGCACAGAGATTGGATATTATGTCAAGTGGAAACTATATAAAAGAAATACTTAAATATCCGAATATTCGATTTTTTGTCTCATTTGTTTAAGAACACCCATAAAATCTAGTTAATACGACCAAAAACTAAAAGAAAACGCCGTTCATGAATAATTCCTGACGTTTGGTAACTATGGCCCAAAAAGCTCAAAATCGAGTTATCAACTAGGAATTATATTTAGCCATTAAATTCATAATTTTAATAAATTGTGGAATCTAAAAAAAATTAAAATCAAAATTTGAATGTTTTCGGTAGGAATTCTGGCTTTCCTATACAATTTCTGAATTTCTATAAAATTTTGAACGTTTTTCTTTTAATCCAGCCGAATTAGACAAAAGTCGAGCTTATAAAAAAAAATAATTAGTTTAAGAATTCATCGAGTCCTGAGATCGGAAGAATGGGAAAAGGTTTGAAAAGGAGGGTTTCACCCTTAGGAGTGCAATCACGTTTTCATAAATAGCACGGTTGAAAAATACATCGGTTAAAATAAAAAGGGTTTGCCCAATTTATTTAATTTATTTAATGTAGCTCTCTTCCACTAAGTATTGAAAATGTTTAATAGCACTATAAATTACGAGAAGTTCTCGGTCAAATGAAGAATACATCTACTTAGGAGTGGATAGTTTTCTAGAATAGAATCTGATACGTTTCCAATGTCTATTAATAAACTGCTCCAATACACCACCTATTGCTATACCCGATTCGTCAGTCGTAACTCTAAACGGAGCGTTCTCGTGTGGATGCGCGAGAAATGCGGTCGAAGCGAGGGTATCGTTTTGTTTTCACTGAAGCTGCCTTGATGCTGATTAAAACGTTAGCTTAATCTACGCTTTTTTACTGATTTTATTATAAGAATGAAGTTGTTCGTGTATTTGAACTAAAAAAAATCTAGCGCCTTCGTGACTTCGTTTATGAAACGCTGAAAAGTCTGCGCTATATTTCTTAGACCGTAAGGCGGTGCGGAAGAGAATATCTATCCAAACACTATCGAGTATATACACTAAGTCCAAGGGAGAGGTGGTGCTGGATGAACTTGACCTACATAATATAAATTGCATAACATGGTGAACATCGTTCCGCGTTATTCTATGTTCTATGTTTTTCCGGATTCAGGCTTATTGTGTTGGTAAAAAGGTAATTGCCCTTGTCTTACTATTCTGTGCACAAAAGAATGTTTCACCAGAAGGTCTTATCTAGCCTCTTGCGACAGTCTGGGGTATTGGCGCAGAAGTTCAAAAAAGCGGCAATCGGTAACTATATTCTGGGCGATACAAATTCTTCAACGGCGATGCCTACAATCATTGCACTTACCGTAAGCGAAATATTTGTATCCAAAAGTGGTCTAACCTTTAATTCGATGACTTAAAACTGTTGAAACTGTTTATCGTCATTCTTTTTCTGTGAATTGCTACTTATTCGACTTGTAAAACTGTTATCTTCACTATCTAAAATAATGAAAAGTCTCTCTGCTTTTCGTTTTAGTTGTCATTTTTATTGAGAGTGTCAGATTTGTTGTGATTGTGCACTAAATCACGAATGTAACCTTACTACGGTTAATCTATAATCTAACTTAAGATTGATATATTACGCATGTGCAGATAAATTAACATCTCACCCATTTTTAGCTTTAGATATACTTGAAAATATGTGCCCTCATCAATTTTTGCCAAAAATGATTCATGATTGTGACTATGATCTTACCAAATCTAACCTTACTTATAGGGGTTTCGGATTAAATGAAATCCTTTTCGCATTAAACTAATCCGTTTCTGAATTATAGCCGGTATACATGCAACATTCGACGTTCGCAAAAAAGTCGAAACACAATATAGAAAATCCTCGTAAGACAAAAAGAGAAAAATTAATCATCTGATCTCTTATGTCTCTTGTTTCAAGAATAAAATTGTACTCTATTTCGTTTTTCAATTATGGTTTTCTTTCTTGCTATCTTAGCTTGCTCGAATAAAACCACATTCTATTTCTACTTATACTCATGATTATTTATCACTGAAATTTTTGTTTAGTGATACTTTATCAATATGAAGGAAAGTTAAAGTACGCAACAAAAAGAGATCGCAATAGAAAAAGCGAGATCAAATAGCGAAATAGAATACAATTTTGTTCTTGAAACAAGTGACATAAACTCTATCGAATTCGAATCGAAAGTGATGTTTCAACATTTCACCCCTGCTTAAGAAAGTCAATTGAAACCCGAGAAAATAATCCAAAAGTCGTCGTCTGCGTTTGTTTTTTTCTGTGGATGTCGAGTTTCATCTTTTTTCGCTTACAATTCAAGCTTACATATACAAGAACACGAAATTTATATAACGTTTTATGACATTTTTTGTTTAAGTATTGTTTTTATGTATAAGAAAACGAAATTTTGATTTGACATCTGCATCTGCGAAAATCTTTGAATGTAAATCAACCGTTAATCGAAACTATTTGCATTATGAATAAAAATTGTTTTGAATTACACTTGTTTCCAAATTCAATGAAACGCTATACGGAATGAATGAAGTGAATTTCGAATGGAATGAAACCTTTTCCGAAATAAATGAAACCAAAATAAATTTAAAGCCAATTTTTATTTGTTATTGTAAATAAATCACAGAGTAGTCTGTGTATAGCTACGGCTATTTCAACCCTGTCTTTGACCACTTCTGAATTGAATTCTCTCAGAGACAGAAACAAAACGCCCCCTCCACCCCGCACCCGAAGGTGTCTGGTAGGGTACATGGGGTACTTTTTCAAGTAGTCACAAATAACTCTGGAGTCTACTGAGCCTGCTATAGCATCCAACTTGTATCCCAGAAATTGCACTCTCCGATTTAATATTTTTCTTATCTAAATCCCTTAAAAGCGATAAGCTATCTTATACTTTAGACATACTGTGGTTTAATAAATCCGATTTAGCTAAACTAGTTTCTATGCAAAACAAAGGGATTAGCTAAATCGAGGCTGACACACTGCGGCTAATCTTGAAAAATTCACTAAATCGGTTTTATTAAATCGCAGTGTGTCTTACTCAGGCGGCATACTTCAAAATAGAAAATCTTCAATTCAAACCGCCAAAATCGAAGAAACAAAATAGGTCTGAGATTTCAACTATAACTTTTGACTAACAATCAACAAAATATTGCTGCTCAACTCAATAAATCCAAGAAATAAAAATGATAAAATAATTCTTTAATTTTTTTAAAATTTTAATTATACAAAATTTTTGATATTTTCTTTAATTTTTTTTTTTTTTTTGGTTGTTGATTTCTAAAATTTTTTCATTTAAACAAATAAAATTCAGTTCATGTTTGATTACAAATATTTTCTGAGAAAATAGGAAAATTCTTATTTATCTGTTTTCATTTTTATTTAATTTGAAATAAAATAAAAATGGTATTTGGTTTAGATTTTGTGTGTTGTTTACAGTAGTAGGGTATGAATATTTTGTGATTCGCACACAAATAAATATTAGGTTTTCCATGTATAAATATTATAGTGAAAGATTTTCCGACGAGTCGTCACTATATATTTATATGTTTATTTTATTTACCATAAAGAAAATCTGTTTTAATATTTTTTTTTTCGTGTCTTGGTAAAAGATACGATTAAATGATATAGCGAGGAATGAAATTTAATCTGCTAATAAAAAAATTGTTTTTGTTTTACTACTACCTTACGGGTTTATCATTTTCTTTAGGAAATATTTTTGAAGATATATACTTTTGATTAAGGATACCAAAATATTTCTTAACTATTTACTTAACGGATGAAAACAAATAATATTTTATAATCATTATTTCCCACCCTATCATCATTCCCCTTAATACGACGGGAGTAGTTTGAATGTCGCACGTGTAACTACACATTTATATAAATACGAAAAATATTCATTGCTATGGTGAAAACTTCAGGGATAAAATCGGGAATAAAACAGAACACTTTGTACGTCATAACAATAAACTACGTAATATATATAAACTATGCACGTCTGCAGGGAAACCCTGACCTAGATATGGGAAATATAAATTATATCTATTCTATCTCGTAATATAAAAAATTATTATTATTTTCTAATTTATATCCTATATATGAAATTGTAATATTGTTGTTGGTAGGTTTAGCCCTTGTCATTCTATCCATAACATATGTATACTATGTATATGTTGTGTTAGTTTGTAGAGAGATGAACCATGTTTTATGATAAATGTGTCTTTGTACACATAACCCTCTATGGTGCGACATGAGTGTATATTTTATATGTTATAGTCTTCCACGGTCTCTTCGGCTACAAGAAGGTTATTTAGTAAAAAGTATATTTTAATTTAATTTCCACCATTTATTTGATTTTAACAATTAGTTTTTTTTTGTTACTGCTTATTTTAGTGAATGAAGTATAATTCTAGTGAAGCAAGTATTTTCAATGCCATTTTCCACATATTTTATATTTATTTTCATTTGTAAAAATCAACAATTAAAATTGAAACGTCATAAAGGTTTAGGAAAAGTAAGTAACAAACGATATGAAGCGCAGAATAATAAATAAAAGCAACAACAAAACCGCCATAGAGGAAAAAAAATTATGTATGTACATATAGTATATAGGAAAATATCAGGAAAATCATGAAAATATAATTAATTGAAAATAAATTGTTTTGTTGGTTTGTTTATTTCTATTCATCCGGTATGTATGAGAATATGTTTCATTCAAAATCATAGATTTGATCCACA
This sequence comes from Tipula vernalis, assembly GCA_958295665.1. NCBI lineage: Eukaryota > Metazoa > Arthropoda > Insecta > Diptera > Tipulidae > Tipula > Tipula vernalis. Next base: position 137,879,638 of record OY282559.1, read on the forward strand.
TATAGGAAATATATATCCCACTAATAGGTTATAGGTAATAGGTTTTATATGTACTCATGGTGCTCGACTTGCTACACATTATGTCAATTTTAATGATTACTGTTTAGATGAATTTATTTATTTTTTTTATTATATCTACTAGTGAGGTGCTTTTTACAAGGGGTTGTAAAATAATTTAACAGTTTAATGTAATTATCTGTTAAGTAATCAAAAATAAATTTATTTTTGTGTAAATACTTCAACCGATTCAGTTTTAATTCATTTATCTAAAATTCGCCTAAATGTTGGCATTTGACTACATATATAGTTGAGAATTTTATTAAATGCGAAAAATCAACTATCAACAATTTGTATTAGAAAAGTGTTAGAAAACGCAATGACTGTATGTAGTGGAATTAAAATAAATTTAAATGAAGAGTTGATAATACAACTGGTATAACCATTGTTCAAATTAAGCATATAAGGCGAACTATTGATACAGCTTTGTAATCTCAGCGGTTACTTGACATTTTGGTATCACAAAAGAAGAGTTCAAACTTTTTGCTACTAATTCAAGCGTAGAGTTGTATTCTAAAAAACCGCGAATATTAAACTTACCGATGTTTTCACAAAAAAATGATCTGATATTTTATACTTAGGCTGCTATTCTCGTGTATAGGTATAAAGCACATTATTGTAAAAGTCGCCATATTTTTTACTTTTTTCGCTCATTCCATTTGTACAACAATAAGAAATTAATAATCTAAAAGTCAAACATTTACTGTTTTTCTTTTTGTTTACTCGCCTTTTGAGAAAGGTAAATAAATTTACCGAATTTTGTGTATTTACTCTGACTATTGGTAAGTCGCATTTTAATTCAAATTTCAGTACTAAATTGCAAATCTAAAGACGTGTACCAGAAAAAATGCTACCGGAAGTAAAAAATGTGGTCCACCATTAAAAAATAGGCAAATATTGTATGAACAAGGAATACTTAAATTCATTTTTTAACAAATTTTCTGAATTGAAGAATGAGTTTTTCAAAAATATTTTAAAATTCAAAATGAATTAAAAAAGGCGAATTTTATTTAATATTTTTGAACATAATATACGATTTGAATGTGATTTTGAAGTTATCGGATAACATATTTCACGGCTGAAACTTCAAACTGTTAACGTTAATCTTACTACTAACAATAGTAATAATATTCTCATTCGGCAACATACTCGTTGTGATACTATTCCCTACATAAAGTCTTTTTGAAAAAATGAAATGTTTTCTAAAAAATTTGAATTTTCAAACTGTTGGTAGTGGGTGTGAAAACTGAAAATCTAGAAAATTTTGCTTTTTTCAAGAACTAACGACAAAATTCCGTTCGAAAAATAATCGGATATCATTTATCACATTTCATGTGACTCGTACCCAGCATAATACGTTAGGCCAGACGAAGCAATTTTTCGGAAACTAATCTCTCAACAATGAATCTCTTAACAAATCGCTGCATACTCCTGACGTCCATCCTAATTAGTTCCGTCAGGTCATTTAAAAGGGCCCTAGAAACTTTAGTCTGTTTCTACAACAATGACAAAACAATGTCACCTAGAGAACACAAAAACAATAGTGAACAGCAAAATGGATTACCTCTACCAAACCCCGTAACTGTCAATCCGGATGGTGGTATCAGAAATTAAAACCTTAAAATTGCAAAAACCTGAAAAAACATTTGGGAAATATCAATTTTAATATTAATAAAAAGAAAAAGTTAAAAACAACATAGAAATATCAGGTAGACAAAGGGAACCAAACGAAAATTTAAAGGAAATTATCCTAAAAGTGAATTCAAAAGTTCAAGGTGGACTTTCAAATGCAAACATTCAACAAAAATATTGAAAACCAAATCGAAATAAAAATAGAAATCGGCTAACTGTAATATTTAGAATCTTGATCTAAGCATCTCAGAATTAGAATGAATAGAGAAAACACCGAGCTATGTAAATCACCAATTAACTAAAACATCAGCAAAAAAAAAAAAAACAAAGCAAAGATCAGGTCTACTGAAGTCTGTTTCACAACATTCTAACTAAAAGGACCGATAATTGTCCAGCAACTCAAATCCGTTTTCTTAATCAGCTGAATTATAAAAATTATTCATCCAGTAAATAACTCAAAAGAAATTAGCATTACTCCAAACACAATACTGAAGTCTCATCATTTGTACAACAAGATAGCAACATCCAGAAATTCCTTGAATATTTTATATTTCAATGCTTGAAGTATAAAAAATAAATTCTAATCAATTAATTTCATAATAAACAATATTAAATGTCATATCGATGTGATAGCAGTAACTGAATCCTGGCTGAATCCAATAGGTGCAAGTAGAGCTAATATAATTGGTTATTCCACAATTGCAGGCAGCCGCCCTGTATAGCGGTAACACAGTTACAAAACCTGCTTCTGGATCTCCACTGGACCACATTATCGGAAATGATCGCTTACAGAATTCGGTTATTCATCACCTTTAATGCATTAATGCAATATGAATTCATAACCAAAATAACAACTAGGCAACAAAAGTAACTAAAACACAAATCATTAAACGACATGCACAAATTAAAACCATGGAATGACTACGAAACCGAACGAGTTGCTAAAATAAAGCACTGTTGGTACGGTAAATTTAAAAGGGGTAAACCAAATAATTTGCCGCTACAAGCATTAGAAATAATTGAAAGAGAATGTAACCATTGGATAAATAAATTGAGTGTGTTGCGTAAAACAAAAAAACCAAAATTATTTCCATCAAAGACTAACCCTTGATTTACCAATCAAAAAGATGCGGCCAAGGAGCTAAATAAATTCTTCATCTCAATTGGAAATAATCTAGCAGACCACTTCACATTCCACTCTAAATCTTGGTTTGCAAAAGCCTGGACTTTCAAGAAGCCTACATAGTTTCCAAAAGCCTGGTTTTTCCGATTGGCAAAATTAAAATTCTTCTTCACCTGAATTTTAAAAAAATATGTCTTTCTAAAGGAAGATTTTGAAAACCAGGCTTTTGAAAACAGGTTTTCTGAAAACCAGGTTTACCTACCGAATGCATATAAAACAGCAAACGCTAAAAGCAAATGATTTCTGCTTTCTTGAAGTAGGAGCATTTCTTAAAAGCAACAGATCGAACGTAAATCGATAAAAGCTTAATATAGGAGAAAAATAATGCTAGCATCACCGTAATTTGAACCATGGGCCCTTTGTGGCATTGATTGCGGAACCCCTGTAAAATACATAACAGTATAGCATTTGCTACGATATGGTTTGCTGGAAAATATTTTAGCAGTGACCTCGAAAGAGGCAAACATTACATTAGCTTCATGAGAGAAGCATTTGTTTTCGGCATATATGCTCAGTTTTTTAGTTTATTACCAAAATACCAAAAATTCATAATTTGCAGCTCATATCTATATTTTACTTGGTATTAATAAAACAAAATCAGCATTGCATGATGGTTGTTCCCTCAATGATTGAATATTAACTAGATGAGTTCTTTAATTTAATTTTTGCGTTTTGGTCCTTTTGATCTTATTGTTGTAAGGTTGTTTAAATTCACTTCATCATTTTACATGAAGTTTTTCTAGGTGCATTACGAAGAACAACTCTTTCTTTATAATCTTAGATTGGGAAGCGTCGTTTTAATTGCACAGAACCACACTCAATTACTGCTCTTTCCTTTGTAAATAATCGGTTGAATTCTATTTCAGCAGCATCAATTGGATTTTTAAATATAATCACTAACCATTTATTAATACCGTATCGGAACCATTTCCCATGATTTTTGTTAAATTCTATGTCGTGAATAAAACCTGGCCATTCGAGGCTAAAGAAAAATTCCCATTTTACATTTCAATAAAACTATCGACTATAGTTCTGTTTTCAGACAAATCCACTATAAAATAATCAGGCAACCACTTATAATTATTTTTATTAAACCGGCATAATTGTTTACATGTTTTCACGTCTGACGCAGCCATATTTATGATTATAACAATTAATTATTAATCATCAAACTGATTTTAAGCTGCAAAGTAGCAGAATGGAATATTTGTAGCACTTGCTTCTAGAATTTAGCAAATGCTAGTGTCTATGTATATCGAATGAATTAAAACATGAATATGTCGTTTATTTTTTTGAGCGTTTCTTAAATCGGCCTAAAATTGGATTAAGAAAAGCTTTTTTAGAAATAAAAGAATTTAAGTTCTCTTTGGAATTAATTGATAAAAACACACACAACAAATGAAGCACTATTAAAGATATGGCAAGAATATTTCAAAGAAGATCACCGGATCAATAAAACTCAAACCATCTCTAATCCTAAAGAAGAGAAGCTGAATGATAATAGGGTCGCTATTGCGACTTATTTAAAGGTAACATATCTACAACGGCATGAATAATAATCAAAATAACTGTAGAATATCACAGTAACAGAAGGAAGGCTTGACCATTGTAATTATACCAAGGAAAGTACCTTAAGAGACTATTTCAAAGTTAGCAACATACACTCCTGGACAAAATTAACTCGAGTATTTCCCCCCTCCCCCTCCCCGTACACTTATTACAGCTTCCATCCTTCTGGGCATACTAAGTAGAATGCTTTGTATAATTTCTTGCGGGATGCGATTCCACTCTTCTTCCGTTGCAACTTTCAGCCCTGCCTGCTAACGAATCTGGTGCGGGATTTCTAGCTGTAATGCGGCGTTTTAGAATGTCCCCTACGTATTCGATCGGATTAAGATCGGGACTCATTGGTGGCCACTTAAGTGCACAAATGTCGATATCTTGGAGATATTGTCGTACCATTGCAGCTACGTGGACTGGAGCGTTATCATGCATTAACACAAAACTGTCATAACGTATGAAGCCCATATATGGCAAAACGTGATCGTCAAGAATGTTCCGAACATAACAGTCTGCATTCATCCTCAAACCAATATCCACCAGCTCCGTACGGCCCTCCCAACTGATTCCACCCCAAAACATTATTGAACCTCCACCAAAGCTGGCGAAAAGTGGCCCATTGATCAGTTCCCCAACTTGCATAAGAATGAGCATTCTAAACGGCTAGATTTGTGGCGGAGAAGAAGCCGGAGTTAGGTTCCTTTTTTTTAATCTTCATCTAATTGTTCTGGCACTAACATTCACTTGGCGCGCACTAAGTAACTCATTTTTTAGTTTAGTAGAAGTACGCTTCCGATCACGTAACGGATTAATTTTTAAAAATCGGTCGTCATGCTTGGTTGTGCACCTTTTACGTCCTTGTCCGGGCTTTCTTTTATACTCTCCGGTCTCACGATATCGCTTAAGTATTCGTGAAGCCGAAGACTGGTTCAGTCCTAATTTTCGTGCGACTTGTACTTGAGTATAATCTTCTGATATAACATGACGACTTTAACCGCCTCCAGCTGATGAAAGGGTGCCATATTACAATACAATGGGTCTTATTTTAGGTGTTTGCTTTAGAACACCGACAAACACCAACAAATACCGATCGTTGCGTTGAATTTCAAACACAATATACTCTTGATTAAGCATTTTTGAAAATTTTAATTGATTGGCTTGCAGTAGACTTTATTCAAGGTGGTTTCTGATAAAAATATAAATGTGCTATCATTTGACACTAGTAGTATTAAAATTGATCAGCAAGATTTTTTTTATTACGAAAAAAAAAAATGCGTTAATTTTGCCCCGGAGTGTATCTCCCGCCTTAATTCAACAAAAAAGCACCTCCTCGCGAGAAAGCAATGGTTATTCTTTATAGAATCTCACTTACAAGCAATTTAAAATTTAAAATTGTTCGCTTCAGACCAGGTAGAAGCTGCTGTTACTTTTATATATCGCAATCGGAAGATATTTTGTGAAAATTCATACAAAACAATTAAACTCTTGCTGTGTAAAATCGGTATAAGTACACATAGAAAATTACTAGCAATGCAAACAGAGGCATTCCATACCCAATTCTTCAGTTTGAAATTTTTTCAAATTTACTTCCCTCTAAAAAACGCTAAATTGAATCACGAATTGCTTGTTATTCGCAAAAAAAAAAAATTCTAAATATTTTTATTTTTAAATCTTAAATTACTATAAAATTTTCGATATTACGCGTTAAACTTGAGATTTTTCCCTGCGTCTAATAGTAAAACATAAATAGGATGGCAAACCTTAGGGAATTTATTTTTGAAAGAAATTTTTTCAATTTCCATCGCTGGTAAAAAGAGAATTTTTCTAAACTTTTTAAATTTGTCTGTTATTCTTCTAATGTCGAGGTGCGAATATATTTCTCAAATTTTATAGAATTACTAAGGGTTCCTTTATTTTGACAGTTGTATATTTTAGGTTTTAAGATTCTCACATAATTTACAAAAGCCTTAAAAATAATCGCGATTAGTCCCGAATATACTCAAAACATTTGCAAACTTGAATAAGCTAGAATCTCTAAAAAATTACGAATAATTTTGAATTAATGTTTTTGTGTTTACTTAAAGAACTGTCCAAACAGCTGAAACCACAACTGAATAATTATTTTATTTGTATTTTATTTTAATTAAAATTAAAATATTTTGTTAGTCATTTAAATTATGAACCGCTTTAAGTAGTTAGAGAATGTGGTTTATTTGCTTAACTTTGCTCAGAATTAATCTCAATTAATCAAAATACATATGTATAAACTGGTTTACTCTCAAATTAGCTCGAATAATCTAGAACATCGTGAAATTAAAGAATAGGGCAATGCGTCGGTTTATCAAATATTTCTTCAATGAATTAAAAAATGCGTGTTCCCGAAAATAAAAATTGCTTCAAAAATCTTCCAAAAATACAAAGTATCGTGTTTTCTTGTGATCCTCTAACATAAAACAAATTAAAATAACCTTTCACAAATTTGCCGTACATATTCATGATTTAACCAAAAATTCAAAACGCCCATAAATAATCTCAAGAAAGTACATATTGTATTTTACATTTTATGTTACATTTTTTCTCCCAGAGAGAAAAAACCCTTTGTGCAAGCGGCAGATGATGCTAGAATGTAATACTTATGTACAAACTATATACCGTCCATAAATACGAAATTTTGAAGATATTTATAAAATTTTATTTTGGAGATCGAAACTGGAATTTTGTTGTGTTTTTAAGCCCCCCCCCCCCTTCGAACCTGGCAATATTTTTCTGTTCTTCATACGTAGGCCGCACGCCAAATGCTTTTGTAATGTTCTACTATTTTATTAGGTGGTAGAACTGCTAAAAATTTTAGCATATTCATATTGAGCGAGAATTTATGGTTAGTTGTGCGATTTGTTAGTTCTATGCTTTTGCCGCTAATGCGACACTGTTGGGAATAAAACCCCAGTGGTGTTAATTGGTCGAACTGATCCAAATAGATGTTAATTTTTAACACACTGTTTTTCTTTTATACTATTTCTCTATATAAATATAAAACTGCAAAAAATGACTGGGCTGCGTACATATCGGGCAACACTATTAATTACCAAACTCAAATTGTATAATACCTGTTTATCTTGATTAATCTTCAAATAGGAATAACTTCAAATATAATCTCCTAATGTATAGTATCGAATAATTAAGAATGTGTAATAACTAGAATCACTAGCAATTTCCGACAATTTGAAATAATGACAAATAATCTCAAATAACCCTGAACCCTCATATTGAAATAATTCATAATCTTATAAAATATTTGCCCCCGAAATTTTCTTAATTTAACTACGATTCAAATTGTCATAATATGTCAAGTTTATGTTCTGAATATTACATAAATTTGAGTTTGTTTAGTTTTAAAGCAGAATTTGACTATTAATTGAATTTGAGCAAAAACTCTTATTCAAATTCAAATTAATTTCTCTTCGCCAATTCTGAAATTGCCCTAGTAAATTATTTTTAGTTAATTTTAAATAATATCACGCTTTAAAAAAAAATCTAACAATGCAATTTTTAACAAAAGGAAATTTACAATTCTCAAAATTTTATTTGTATTAAAAATTTCAATAATCCTCTAGGATTTAAAAATTATATTGAAAAATTATCTTTATTAGTGTCTTGTATATTCCCAAGAAGGATCAGAACAACAAAAATAAAAATAATTCTTTAATCGAGAATATCCGTAATACATACATTTATTTAAAAAAAAAAACAATTTCCAATTACGTATTATTTTCAAGAAAACACAATCGAAATATATTAAAAGGAATAAGACATAATATACGCAGTTTATTCATCGACTGTATATTAGACAGATCTAGACATAAAAATTAAATCCAATAAAAATACTTTGTTTTGTTAAGTTTTTGTTATTTTTCTATATACTTACTTACTATAAACTTCTGAAGAACAAATATACTTACATATACATTTATACACAATACAACACACAACAACAATATGTACCAGAGTAGTAAGCAAAAAAAACGAAGAAAACGAGAAAACCAAAAAAAAAGCTCATGGAAATGAAAAAGCATTCAACCAAATCAAACCACATTAAATCATACCATTAAGCATCATCATCATCATCATTGGTATATCATTATAGTCAACATTTTCTACTATACTCGAGCGTACTCTTACTCTTTTTCATACCAATATTTTTTTGTTTTTACGATATACCATAGATTTAGTTTTTTTTAGCTTTCATAAGCTCGCAAGAATGGTAACAAAACAAAATACAACGAGAAATACAAAAAAAAAGTCTCTTAGATTTTTTTTCTTGTACATATTATTTTTAACGTTTACTCTCTGTACTCGATTACAATTTTTTTAGTTTGTAAATTTTGGTTTTTTAAATTTTATATAACGTACGACAAAATTAGCTTCTCTTGATATTTAGGTTGATGTGAAAGTTTCGCTCAGAAAATTATTATACTCATATAAGGTTATGGCGCAAGATAAACAAAAACTTATTTTAGAATGATTATGTTTAGTTTTGTTTTGCATTTTAGATTGGGCTTAACTCTTCAATTTATTTTAATTATTGGTTTATGACTTATGTTTACTCAATAGAAGTCTAGATAATTAAAAATATCAAAAAATCATAAAATTGGTCTCTTGTTATATGAGGAACTAATAAAATTAATTAAAATATAACGTACATACTCGTAAATTATACATTTATTGTTTTTTTTGATCTTAAAGTGGTAATTTAAATTGTTGTTCGTTTAATTTTCATTGTTCGAATGTCTGTTAAAATACAGTTGCGATTGGTCCCCAAATAATAATTTACAAGTGGTTTTGGATAGTTGCTCACACATAATACTTGCAACTATATGGTTGGTATCTTTGCTAAATTACCTTCATGCAATAATAGTGGTTTTCCAATCGACCAACGCAAGTACTTATAACCACTTATGGTTTATGTCTTTGCTAAATCATCTACTCGCAACTGCTCTACTTATTTTTGCATGAGCAGCTACAAGCAGTTACGTCAACATTCTCCGCTAGGTGATATTTAATAAAAATTACGACAATAAAGCTAAAATTTATTTTTTAAATATGTGTTTATTTTAATATTTTATTATCATAATCATCCGTTTAAAAAATTAAACCAGAATCGCATTATTTTTTGGTATTATGTGAATTAAAAATTTAGAGGTTATGTTTTGCTCATGTCATAATTTTTTGTTTGTTCCAATCGAACATTTAGCCGAGACATATTTTTCGCACTTATATGTACTTGCGGTGGTCGATTGGAAAGCCACTAATGGTTCCTAGAACATATTTGTTGCATAATTACAATTTACGGGGCTTTAAAAAATTCTCCAGTTAAACAGCATTTCTTCTCTTCTTTTACTGAAATTGTAGTTGGTTTCATAGTACAAATTCATAGCAAGCTGATGAATTTTTTTTTTGTATACAGATATTTATCCTTCAGCTAAATATTTAGCTGATCGAAATTGGATAGTCAAATATATAGCTTTACAGTTACAATTATTTTTTTTTTGTGAAACCGGGCATAATAATTAAAGATTTGACAAACGCGGTGAAACCAAATACATTTTAATATTTTTCTGCAATGAACCGCATCATATTAGTTTTACTTACTCGATAATTACTGGCCTAACCAACTGGTAAAGTAGTAAAATTTTCTTCGATATAAATGACCACGAAATCGAGGCCAGATTCTTCTAATCTAATATAGCCACAGTTCCTTTCTTATTTTCTTCGATATGAAACCGAACAGGGACGTTTCGTTTTTCTTCATTTTTTACATGTTAGACCTTACCCAAATCATTGTTTTTTAAAATAAAATAAAATTAAATTAAACAGTCGTAAGTTTCAGGTAAACCGGTTTGAATACCTCAGGAGCGAATGGTTACTACAAATATTAATCGATGCAACGCCTCTCGCTTAAAAAATGATCAGTTTTTTGCCATTTTACACAGAAATTCGAAAGAATTGGTTGGTTTACGGCATTAAATAAGCTTGTTAATCGAAATTTTGTGGTCCAGCTAATATTGAAAACTGATTTAGGAGGAGATAAAACCAGAATAGACGTACGTGATGTGAGACTTTCATGCTAAATCAATATTGCATAAAAAAATTCACCTAAAACAATTAACGTAAAAGTTGCGAAAATAGTTAAGATTGAATGATTTCCTAAACTTTAGGGTGGCTCAGGTTCAGGTAGAGCATTGTTTTCAAAATCCCTTTAGCAATAACGCTACTTTTTGATTTTATCACATTGTTCATTGCATCGCTGTTCAGCTTTTACAGCAGAAAAACTGTTTGCTTATTTTAATTGCAGCAACTGTTATTTGTGAGCGCAAAGTTGTATCGGGCTTGAGAAGGAATAAGAACCTTTCAAGCGCGACAAGGTATTTGCGGGTGTGTTTCTTAAATCACTTAGTCGCACGTTGTTAAGAGAGACTTGAGACTAAGTATTCAACAACTAAAAGCAAATGTTTTTTGGGTAGGCAAAATTAGAAAAAAAAAATAGATTTTTGAAATGGTGCTCCTTCTATTAGTGGGGATTGGTTCATTGCATCGCTGTTCAGCTTCTACAGCAGAAAAACTGTTTGCTTATTTTAATTGCAGCAACTGTTATTTGTGAGCGCAAAGTTGTATCGGGCTTGAGAAGGAATAAGAACCTTTCAAGCGCGACAAGGTATTTGCGGGTGTGTTTCTTAAATCACTTAGTCGCACGTTGTTAAGAGAGACTTGAGACTAAGTATTCAACAACTAAAAGCAAATGTTTTTTGGGTAGGCAAAATTAGAAAAAAAAATAGATTTTTGAAATGGTGCTCCTTCTATTAGTGGGGATTGGGACTATTATAAGCCTAGGGTAAACGTAAATAAACGTAATATCTCTCAAACTAAAGGGATTAAAATAATGAGAAACCAACCAAGGATGAAGAAGAAGAGGTGGCTAAAAATATTAGAGTTCGATATTCAAGTTCAATTTGGAAGTAGAGGTGGAAAGATGATTTTAACAGCTAAAAGTAAATTTTTGTCGTATTCAGAAAACGGCGACTTAGTGGTTAAACCACTTAAATAGGTATAATTATATTATTTTATGACATTATAATTTACACAAAATTTGCAAATTTATAATAAATTCAATTTTAAATTATGCTTCTAGCATATTTTTTACCGTTATTGAAAAAACAAACATTGTGGCACTACGTTAAACATTTGACATGGGTTTATAATAAGCATGTTCATTCATATGAAACAACTGATTTCGATTTTAACTTTTTAAGAAAACATGTTAATTTTTAAGGTTTCAGAAGCAATGTTGTTTCAAAATTATCGAATCCAAGCAAAATGACAGGAACTGTCTATCGATTTTAACAAATACAACAGTAGTAAAGGTTCCGATGTCCATATAATTATCTTTCTTTTTGTTCAATTTATTCTATCACTTAGAAAAAGCATCTTTGCTTACCCTTACCCAAGTACATAGGGATAAACGTGTTTGTATGTTTGTAAGCTGTTTTTTGAATATATCAATAGTATACTTTTTGCGTATATGATGCACATGTGATATGCTAAACCGTAGTATAGCCTGAATATCTGAAACTAGAATTGAATTACAATAAATTCATATAGTCTCTATTAAATTCATTTAATATATACAGCCCTCCTTACAGACCCCATCCGTTTCGATACCAAGATAGCTCTTCGAATTGCCCTATATAACTAGAAGATTCTAAATCGTTCGCTAGGTCGAAGAACAATCGTTGTCGACAAAGGTATCTGCACCTATCAAAAGGTGGCTTACCTCTCAAATATCGCTACAATAATAAGCAACTGTAACTAAGGGAAAAAAAGAAATCTTTTCATAGCAGGTAACTTTCTGCGCTACCTCTCTTACACAGAAAGTAACAAATTTGCACGGCATCGTGATCTATTTTATGTTACTCATGTCTCTCGTCTTTATTTGAAAATGGTTGAAAATGGACAGATTTCATATATTTGGGAATTTCATAACACATAAATACTATGAGCATCCAATATTTTTTTGTTTGCAGAAAAAATACTAACGCGCGGGTAAGTATTTTTCTCAGTTTTGCCTCTTCCTTAAAATTTAAAATTAATTGCCACCGCTAAATATACGAATTTCACAAATTGTCTTCTTTAAGCAGAATGTTGTAAAAAAAACTTAATTAAAATCATAAGAAATGTCATAATTTAACTTTTAAAACAAAGAATTTACGTCTAACGGCGAGTTTGTTTACTCGATAAATGTCACCTAAATATATACCTAGCTTTTATTTTGAGATTTTTGTGGGCATTTGAGTGGGTTGGTATCATTAGCAAAATAAAAAATCCCAAAAAACAAAAATTCCTAAAAAATCTAGTTTTTAAATTCCGTGTTGGAGTACCTTGGAGGATGAATTTTTTTTTGAAATTCTAACATTCACAGAGGTTGGAGCATTTTTGAAAAAATGGTGTTTTTTAATTATTATTCACATACTAAAATAGAGAAATCCTCAAAAGCCGTTTAGCATTGGTCGCTTTGCGCAAGGATCACAGGAAAACGTTAGAAAAAATCCAAAAATGTTTACAGTTTTAATAATATTTACATTTGTACATCACATATTAACATATAAAACTATCTAAAACCGCATTGGTCCTTTCTGTGCAAGGGTGCCATGAAATTATGTAGCTTGCTATTGTTTTCATTGGCCTTCCTTGGCACTATCCCCATTTGAGTTGATGTGATACGAGAGCGATAAGATCAAGCTTGAATTTATTCTTATTTTATATTTGTTTAGAACAAGTGAATGCAAGTAGTGCAAGGTTAGATCAAAGCCTAGGGGATAATTTAGGTTGTTATAAATAATATATCCCTATTATAATAAATCATATAATTGTTACATTTCAAGTTATTTAAATTTTTTACAATGACTTTGTATCTACACAAGATCTAGATCTGCCAAAAAACTCTCAATTACGAAGATTTGTCTCATGGACGTGATTCTTCCGGATAATAGCCAGATAATTATTTTACACGAAGAGCGAAATTAATCATCAAGAGTTTCGATCTTAATGAGGATCACGAAAAATTTATTTTTAATTATCCTAGCAGGTACTGAATTACTATATATATACCTTTGATTAGCTCCTGTATATAGAAAGTAACCATGTAGTCGAAGTATTAGTGAATTGTATGCAATAAACATTAAACTATTTTATTTATACCTAAAATTATTACACTATTCGGACAGCATAATACAACAATTGTGAATGCAGGTGAATATTTTTCAAATAAATGTCAAAAATTTGTATTAAAAAATATTTATCATAGGTTTGGGACACAGGGGAAATTCGTTGGGACAAAATGATAAATTCGCTTTTCGGAATTATTATTAAAGTTACCCACTAAAATATTGAGAAATTATAGCGAAAATTTAGACATTCAAAGAAGCCAATTTTAAATCGTGCTTCGATTGGTGTGCTGTTTAATTTAGAATAAAAATCTCCTAAATACATATTAAGATAATATTTTCTAAACTTATACCGCTTTTAAACCTTTAGCCTTTTAAACACGACCGGTAGAGAAATCGTATTATGAATACCTCACGGCAATTTTATTGAGTAAATTTGTCTTTCAGTAGGCTGTAAAATGTGTTTAACGCCAAAATATAAAATGAGTCGTTTAGACAGATGTCAATACTAATTTGTTATATTTTTGTAAATTTTTACCGAAAAATACAAGAATACTTCCTTAATTCTTTGATAAATATAACTTCAAAAATTACCCCAGAATAAATTTGCTGTGAAAACATGAAATTACGAAAAAAATGTTACTTTCTTATAGTGAATTTGGCTCTTTCCATCATTTTGTGGGTTTCCCAATTAAAATTATGAAATAGAAAATTGAAGTTGAATTAAAGTTTATTTTCAATAATATAAAATAGATTCAAATTATTATTGCAATGATTTAATTTATGAAATTATTTATACTGTCAACTCTGTGATAATCGAACAAGTTCTGACGGTAAATTAGCGGTTAAACGGCGCTCATGATTCCGATTTGATGAAAAATGTTCAATTTCCGTAAAAATTCGAATGGTTCGTATCTTTCGTGCTCCGTTAGTTGTATAAAGCATTTGGTTTATCACACTGGGCCCAAATTCTTGAATTCAATTGAAAAAGTCGCGCGTCACTTTAGTATACAGTAATTTAAATTTTAAATTAAAATCATAATCAACTAGGAAGTTATTGATGACTTTTTTCGGGTGAATTTTAAGAATGTTTTTCCGGAATTCTTTCATATGACAGGGCAGCTCGTTTAAATTCCTGGAACTTTTGTTTTTTATTCCTTGCTTAACTTCTGTCGATAAGTCATCTCGATTGGGTTTAAGTCAGGGGCTTTATGCGCAAAGCATCAATGTTATGATGCGTAAACGAACGGCGCACTAAGTTTGCAGTGTGCTTAGGATCGTTACGCTGTTGGAAAATAAATAAAACCGACAAGTTTTCGAAGTATACATAAAAGTGCATCCTAGCCAAGAAGGTTCTACCTCTTTGCTTTATGAGCTTTATAGTATATTTGGGGTCCAATTCTTTTTTTTTCGGGCATCCCACGTATACCAGCACTTGCAACTCAAACAAACTAAACTTCGATTCGTCGCTTCACGATTTGGTAGATATTGTTTTATGAAATGTATTGATCGTTTTAAATTTTTTTAGAAGCAATTCGCTTTGCCCGACCAATTCTGCGCAATTTGAGTTGATATAGCTCCTTTTATTTTCCTGATCAAAACAGAAATACACTTAATTCTATTTTACCTTTTCGTTAATTTTGAAGCTCATTCTTTTCTGGAGCCGTTGTTGAGATCCCCAGTACCATTATAGGTTTTATTGGCACCAGAAACCAACTTCTTTGAATCTGCTTAAAACATTAAGTTTTATCTATTGCGCTATTCATATCCATAGTTTTTTGGTGAATGAACCAATGAAGTTTTAATAATTCTCGTTACATTAAAACGATTGCTCCGAGCTAACAAAAACTAACAAAACAAAATTGAAAACAAAGTAAGGGGCAATTAAATGCCTACTATTAAAATTACTGTTAAACAATCTCTAGTATTCTAGTTTTGCGTTAAGCCTGTATTCCATGAGAAAAATTGACTGATAGTCAAAAAAAACGAAAAGAGAAAAATAATCTGATGCCCCATGTAAGAAACAAAGGCAACGTTTTTTATTTTATAGAAAAACAATTTTGCTGTAAAATAAAAAATAAAATAAAAAACGTTGTCCTTGTCTCTTATAAGGGCAGAAGATTGTTTTTCTTTTTCGTTTTTTTTGACTGTTAGTCAATTTTTCTCATGGAATACAGGCTTTATTTCTCATTTTGTAGCCATTAGGAACCTAAATATTGACTGTAAGTAGAGATTGCGATTGAGGATTCTAGGGGCTTTAAAATTATTGTTAAACCTCATTTCTCGCGATTGGACTGGATTAAGAAACCATTTAAAGTCGTTATTAAATTTGAAAGAAAATCTTAAAATTATCCAAATCCAAGTCGAAATAAGAAAATATAAAGTTTGTTTAGGTGGTGATTTTTTCACTAATCCTAGGAGAGTATAAGGCCGGCCTTCTCCATCGAGAGACCCTGGAGGAAATCATTCATTTCATAAAGCTAATTTGGTGTGCTAGTAATCGCATTTATTCCAGTGTACCAAAAACTAAAATATTAAATAATTGTGGTTACGTATCGGGAACTGCATCCGTATTGAAACGGGAGTTTTCCTTTCAGTGCGGAAAGCCCGAAGGCAAATCTGCCTTATAACTTCTGCAAAAATCGTTTCATCAGCGGTTATTACAATTGGCCATGCTTTAATGCTCAATAGTAATAAGTGTAATTTTTCAGACATTTTAAGTTGTAAATTCTTGTTCAAGTTTCCGTTTATCTTTGCTTATTAAATTACTCGAGGTCCCATCAGCCTGGAAGCAGCCTGGGTATCTTGCCTTTAATGTAGTCGGAGAGAGTATAGAGAGGGATTTGACTACAAAACAGCAGAGAATTTTAATTTTTATGGATTCCGCAATATTGTGAATTTTTCAAGAGCATCAATGCAATAAAAATATTCGGTTTCCTCTGCGGCCCATACTAAAAGTTTATATGAAAGAAATGATTCTTCGTCAGAAAACCTGAAATAAATCAATACTTTTGAAATTATTTTTTGGGATATTTTAACTATTTTAAAAAATAGAACAATTTCCTAGAATTCTCGAGATACAAAAATTAAAAAACCCCGAATTCTCGAGAAACGAAATTCATTTGAAAACAAATTCTTGGTTGAAATCGAAATATTTAACTGTAATGCTAGCATTATTGGTAAATTATGTTCGTTTCATTATAATTTAATAGTCATAACCTGAAATTTACATCGTTTTATGCGTAAGGCGATTTGGGTTAATTTATCACAATACCTATTGCAATTGCAACCTGTTATGGAAGTACTTTTATACTGCTATTATAAATTTTGAAACAAAATCACCAATAAAATGTAAAATTTGCTGTTAGTTAGGAATTTTAATCCCCTGTGGCTCTTTTTTTAAAATCACTCACTAGTTGTCAGATATTTTGTGTTAAAAAGCGAATGACAGAATTTTTTACAGTTGATACGTTTTTTAACCCTAATATTATGGTTTAACCAGAATGTATCCGCTCCGCTCCGTCCGTTAAACACCGTTCTTTCCACAAAACATAATGCTTCCGTTCCGTTTCTTTAAACTATTTTCACTTTTTTCTTTAAAACATTTGTTTGATTTGAAATAAATCTGCTATAAATGCCCCTTGACGGTGATTTTGCTGTTTCCAGAGTAATTTTAAAAGTTGTTACAAATAAAAAATACAATATTTCTTTGTTCAAACGTCAAAAATGTACAGTTTGAGGTTATGTCGTCCGCAAAATTTTAAATTTGTTTTTAGTGTCCGTTCACTTTTTTCCCTTTCGTTTGTTGGGTTCACTTTTTCGTTTTTAAAACAAATTGACTGTTCTAGTAAAACCGAGCGGACAGAATGGATACTTTATACTTATAAGCGGATACTCTTTTGCGGCGTCATTTGATTTTAAAATGCTCATACAGCTTTTAATTTTTGAGTTACAAGGTTCTAACCCGTCGATACCCTAAAAATTCCTTATTTTTTAGCGATTTTCAAATAGGAGCTAGCCATTAGGTTTGATCCGGTTGAGATTTGTATACTTTAATATTGGGACTGCCTTGGTTAGGTATAGTGGTTTGTAAAAAAATGGATTGTTAGAAAAATTTGAATATATTTTATAAAATTAATTTTAATATTGTAAAATAAATTAAAATTTAATAATTCACTTTAATTGCATAATTTACAAAAAGTTCTTTTTGCATACAATTGTGATTCAATGCACACTGATTTTTTACAAGCTCTAGCTAATTTCTGCACTGCTTGTTTCTTTGATTCCAACTTGTAGTCGCATTCGGTTTGCGAATAATACCTATCCCGAATCTCTTCCGGTGATATTAATTGGAGTAGTTTGACGAGAACGCATTCAATTGTGATCCTTAAGCTGTTGATTTCTCCCTTTGGTTATAAAATGGTTTTGCTGTTGTTTGTATTCTGTCAAAAAAAGTATTAAGCGAACAATCAGTTGGTCTCACATGGCTAAAGGAGAGATATGCGACAACGGAATCAACGAAGCAGAAAAAAATCAGTTTTGGGCGTGGAAAACAGCAGAAAAAGTGTACTTTTCAGCTTTTAGTATTAAACGAAATGTTTACATCGGTAAATAAAAGTGCTTGGGGCCCGGATTTTCTTATTGTTTTGAGGAGGCTCAAAAATGAAAGCGTGACTAAGGCCCGGATTTTTCTTATAATATGTCCGCGATATTTAAGCATGGATGAAGGCGAATAAAGAATGGACTCCTTGACAAAATTATGTTTTGGGCTAGACTTAACAACGTTATTTATTAAAAATGTTGATTGGCAACATTTTTTAAGTTAAATCTACTCTGGGGCTCCAGGCACTCCTAACTCTTTCCCCTTTTACTTTTAGTGTCCCTTATTTTATCCCACAGTCAAAAAACCTCGCTCTCCGAAATTCAAATAATATTAAAATTTTTTGAACCGTGGTAATTACGCCAAACCGCAAAAATCCCTGAAAAAAAATAAAAATAAAATCTTATGTTAATTTTCTTGCAGCAACCCAATATACAGTAGATCCACAAATTGTTACCACCTCGTTTATTAACTGACTGTTTATTTGCTTTAGTTTTTTTTTTTTTGTTATTTTTATTTTCTTTATTATTATTATTTTTTTCTACATTCTGGTTTAGATGATTTCAATTGGAAAAATCAGTTACTCTCGTGTACTCAAACAGTAATGTTGTGTTTTCCAATTTTCCTCTGTTGATAAATAATAAAAATTATTCAGAGAATTATTTTTTGAAAAATCAAACAAAGTTGCAAAATAATTTATATTTTAATTTTTGTTATTGTGTATTTCCGATCAAAAAAAAAAAAAAAAAAAAAAAAAAACAATTTAAAAATGAATTTAATAATAAAATTTTATTTTATAAAAAAATAATAAATTTATTGTGTGCTGTGTGTGTTTGTGCGGAAAATCACTTTTTTTTTTGTTTTTTTGATATTTACTTACTCGAAATTAATTTTGCGATAAACGGAAAAATTTACGAAGTGTTTAACAAATTCAAAGTGTGTGCGGTTATTTTGTTTTGAATAAGTTGTTTGTTTTGTAAAATAGTATAATACTTAAGAATACAAAATAACATACATATAACTTTATAAAAAAAGGAGGAAAATCCTTAAATCGTTTTCCTATTTTATTTTAATAGACATACCACATATACAACATTATAGAACAAACAAGACATAACAACAACAAACAAAAATGTAATAAGAGGAATGTAAAAATAAAAAAAGAACGAAGACGGATAAAAAAAATAAATAAATAAAAAGGAAAATCCGTTTATTGTTTTTCTTATTTTGATTTTTTTTTTTGTATCTACTGTGTATGTGTTTTCCTATTTAATTTTTTTTTTTTGTGAAAATTAATTTTTTATACATATTTTTATTATTTTCGTACAGTGGAATCTCGATGAAAGACTGTATCTGATGTGGGTACATGTTCTCTTAAAGTCTTGTGAATTTTCAATTTTCTATTGTTTTGTTAGTGTTTTAAAGTGGTTTCCCGATTTTGTTGCGGATTTGTTGAGTGCAGAGGCTTGAACGTTGAACTGTTTTGAAATACGAGTAGATTTAAGGTATTTGTTTTGTTATCCAGTGTTTTTTTGTGGTAAACTTTGTTGGTCCAGAAACTCGTATATTGTTGTGGTTTAACTATGTTATCGTATGAAACCGCGAATTTAATATAAATATATTTACATTAGGGTACTCGAAATTTGTGTTTCTTATCATCAGCTAATAAAAAAAAAGTTTACGCTTGTTTATCCATATTGTAGAGTTTTAACCAATTTGGTTAATATTTGCATAGTTGTATCGCAGTTTATATATATAGAACTTCCGAGTTATTATGAATGACGATAATTCAATTGAATCGGTTATTTGAATGAATCGTAACCAGCTAAATATACTTTTATATGGTTATGAAAATTTGCAGTTTTCATTTCTGTTCGATTGAAAACTATGTCTATTAATGGTTTTTGTCTTACCAGCTCGACGTAGAAAAGATAAATATGTGATTCGGTCTGGATTTGAATTTTCCCGCTGCTCGTTAGATCAGAAATGGTTAAAATGGTCACGAAATATACGATTTTCCAGCACAAAACTTTTCAATTATCTTTGTATATTTGAAAACTTTTCGTTACATATAAACGTAGCAAGAATATTAAATACATTAGAAACGTGTTCTCATTCTAAGCAGAGGGATGTGCCATAAAGTAGAATTATTTTCAAAGGTTAATCAACTGTTTGAACTACGAGTTTATCAAAGTATTAAAGTAGTTTTAACAACTTTTTAGAGTTGAAAACAATTGAAAACAATAAAAATCTCAAGTTTATCCAGACGTTTCGTAACATTTTTCTAGTGATAAATTACAATTTAGATAAATAAGTAGCTGTGTGACTTAACTTTATAATTAACAAAAAGTTCCGAAACACAAAATAATTCCTAATTCGAAAACAAATTAAAATAGTTTTAACGGCAGAAGCAGCAAAATTTTGCCAAATTTAGTAAAAATTTAATAATGAATTTCACTGCAAAAACACGAAAATCTTCACAAGCTTGTTCGATAGTGATGATCTATTTATTGATTTTACATCAGTAAGCATTATCACAGAAAGTTTCGTTAACAAAAAGTTTTTTATAACCACACAAATCATTTCATTTTGTGGTGTGTGCTTCATTTTTTTCGGATTTGATTAAACCACACGGCCTTTGTGTCTCTATAAATGTGATGTCATATTATAAATTAAACCGCAAACATTTGAAAAAAACTAGATGATACGCTTGCAAGTATAACATCAGTAATCTAATATATGATATCACAGTGAAATCAGTGGAATTGTGTGATATCAGTGAACCTATAAAATAAAATGATTCAGACAAACCACTTTATACCAATTTACTTATTTTTATTATAGAAAAATTAATCGTATACATTTTATTTAATCTGTATCACCAGTTGTTTTACAACTTATGACAATATTTATGTATGTAATCAGCCACCTACTAGTACATCTAGCTACAATATTTAAGATCTAGGTTAAATAAAATGAGACCATTCATAAACTTTCAGACACATAAATCTTACACATTTTGGACGCTTTACTGAATCATAATATTTAAAACATAATGTGTGTACTTATCGTGTGCAGTTAACCATCTAATAATTTTACAAATCGGATACCACATTAAGTACAAAACATTAAGAATTTATATTAGGTTCCCAATTTTCTAGAATTTCGGTTATTTGCCTCAAAGAGGTCTAACTGTTAGTGATTTTTCTAAAAACTTCAGCAGTCGAAAAATTGGGTAAATAAATTATGAATTTTTCGTACTATAAATAGTTGCTTTTGGACCGGAACCTAGTTTATTTAGCCAATACAATAAATTGGGCCGATTCAATAAACTAAATCAAGGCAATGGCTATATATGTATTTGAAAATACTTATGAACTGCAAAATAATAAATAAATATGATTGGAATTCTATGCACAATGCATTTTTAGGTACATTAACTATTTCTGATTATCAAATAATTGCCCGTTACTGAAATTGCATTTCCAGAAACCCTGTACGAAATTAATTTGCTTAGAAGAATGGAGATTCAATTAATTAAATGTTTTCCGTAGGTTAAGAAAAAGTCATGTAGTGCAACTGTTTGTTAAATATTTTGAATCAGGTTTAGTGTATTTTTTTTTGTATTTACAATTTGTGTTAAAGCTCAGTTAAAATAATCAAAATTAAATGTAAGTATGCAGCTATATTTACTAGGTAATGTTTAGATGAAAAAAGTTTCTCAAAACTGAAGAAAAATCTTGATTTTGATGAAATAAACGAAAAAGTCTCACTAAAGAAAATAAAATAAATTTACCGTATTTCTATATACCGAGTTAAAATCGGTTAAGGTATCTATGAGTTGAAAACAGGCGAGACGCTGTTTGTAATTTAAAAAAACAACTTGACCGATAGAGCCAAACTCAAACGAACCATATCATGCTTTCTTGAATTAACCGGTAAAATTTCAAAATTCAATTTGGTTCTAGTTTAATACTGAAACGCCAAAGCAAAATACAAATTTTTTTTTTTTCAATGGCTAATCTTATTCTAGTCGTGTTTTCCATGAGAACTGCACTAGAACTCGATAAATTTTAAATTCCTTTTATTCTATGTAAACAGAAAAAAAATTAAATTCATAAAGTGACAATGTGTAGTGCATTTCACATAAATACACAGTTTAAGTTGTTACAGCAATAAATAATGACAATTATAGCTTATTTTTTAGTTACACTGGATAAACCCATGAATTTATCGAGTGTAGTTGCGTGTAATGACGTCAGCAACAAATATGAAAATATTGATGAAATAACTGAAGGGGAAAATTTTTAAACTTAAAATAAGTAATTATATCAAATACACTACACATTCGCGCTTTATGAATTTATTTTTTTTCGTTTTACATAAAATAAAATGAATTTAAAGTTTATCGAGTTCTAGTGCAGTTCTCATGGAAAACACGGCTTCTGTTGTAACACATCATAAATCATAGTCCTGTCATTGAAAACGTTTTGGTTATTTATCGACCTGTCCTTAACTCGACCAATTCAAAACAAATTACAACTAGGTGTTTGAATCTTGTAGCATCCCACACGTTCCATTCCAGAAGGAAACAGATTAAATATATTGTAATAGTTGAATTGTGCAAGTTTAGTTTTCACTATTAGAACACAGTAAAAATTCCCATTGAAATTTACGTGCATTTGAGAGTGGGTAAGAATGCCATACCTATTCCTGTAAGTTTACAGAAGTATTTAAATTAAAATTATTAGTGTAATATTCAATTTTTGAACTTGAATTATTAGTCTGTAGTTTTACAAACCTATTATGTAGTTAAATACAGACTCCATATGCAAAACTATATTTGAAACATAATATACGAAAAAACGTACAACGTTTTTTATGTAAAAATTAATTTTTGGGTCTTCACTTGTACCATATAACTTATGTAATTATTACGTAAAGAAACGCACAATATTACTGACGGAAATTGTAATTTTTATCTAAGTGAGTGTGAAAGTAAAGATAAAAAGGGAATGGTCAGTGAAAAATAATGCAAATTTCAATATTTATAAAATTCATTTAGTTTATAATTCATAGCATCAATAATACATAGTATAAATACATTCTTATACATATTATATATTTTTATAATATAGTTTCAAATTAAAATCTTTAGATTTCATCTCAATAGAGCTCGGTAGCCCAAAGAAATAATTTTTTTTTTTATCGAAATAATACAAAAATAAATTAATTCAGTTATTCAATTTAACACTTCGTTTTAATTAAGAATTTGATTTAAAAAATTTACAATTTTTGATTTGCTGTTCATCTTTTTTTTCTTCGATCTTGAAAAATTAATAATTATATTGAAAGACGCCCGTTGTATTGTCTCCAAGGTCTGTGACAGCTTGAGCGGATATTCGATACTAAAAACAAAATAACTTGCAATTATTGCAAATATCGCACGATTAATAGAAGAGCACTCGGTTAAAAATAAAAAGTGCTGTCAAATTGATCATCTTCGAGATTTGAGAAAATAAGAAAATAATCAGTTGCTGAAATATTCAGATCAATTAGAATTATTATTACCTACTATACCAATCCATGGTGTGGCCACGGGTGCTGTTATTTCATTTTGTATAGTACCCACCTATAAAAATAAGAAAAAAAATGTATGTACATATGTACTTACTCGTACTTTAAATTTCCCTGCTCAAACATCTTCCTGAACTAATTATTTACCGGGAATACTTTTAACATAAAATCTAAATTTTCCTTGTAATTCCGTGAAATTATTTTAATCATTATTAAATCTTCATTTACATGGGCGTGGATTATCTTTTCAAATTTCTTTGATTTCCGTACAAAACCCATTATTTTGGATTTCACACCTTACCATTTTTCAAAATACAATGCTAAATTTAATTCCATCAACACAAGAAAATGACTTTTCAAAAAATCATCTTTAAGCGAATGAGGCCACATTTGTTTTACTTCTGTTATACGTGGATTTGTAGCCAGAAACTTTCTTTGTGTCGAAAATGTGTTGCGAAAGACTGTCAGAATTCCATAGTTAGCAGGACTATTTTGTTGTACATATAGAAGTTGCTGTTTAAGCCACAATCTTTTTTCTTCAGACTCTCCCTCTGAACATTGGTCATTCTTTTCGCTTTCGTAACAAATTTCGAATTCCTTGCGATACAGTCAGTTTCCTTTTTGCTTGTTGATAAGTACTGGAATTTGATGTACGATTTAAATAGTTGTTGTGGTTTACTAGTATTGCTGCTAACGAAACTGCCTCGGTGCAAATCGAATTATCCTCGCTATCTACCACACCCAGACTAAAGGAAAATGCACCTAACAGTTGAGATGGAATTTTTCGAAAAATCGGCTATGGTATTATAGTTTGAATGGCGGCGCATATCACTAACTATGCAGTGAACAAACTGGGATAAGAACCTGCCTAGTGGTTTCTTGGTATTTATAATATCTAACAGATCTTCAGGCATTTTATTTATATGTAGGTATGATGTAATCAGAAAATAATTTTTCTGCTTGTTTAAGACCTATAAAGTCTGAATTATCAGAGCCTATGGAAGATATACGACCGCTCGATAGAAAAATTGTAGATGCTAATGACACAGCCGATGGCGAATATTAACCTTCTGAAACATTACATGTGTTTAATATGGTACCCGATAAATCAATCCAGCTGATAATTTGACTGTTATTTGTAACTAGCTCAGTAGAAGATGTATTTTGAAGTGAGCTTTCTTGTATAACGGTAGCAGATGTGCCGGGTGCTGGTATCCAAAATTGTTGTTTTCTAGAACGTCTGTGTCGTCAATTTCTGTACCATCCGATTCCAATACTAATTTTGACCCGCTAATACCGGCTGCATAAGCTATAATTAAATATATTTTATATTTTGATTAAAAAATTAAACCTGTATACAAATTTGTGAATCATATGAAAAATACTAATTTGAGTAAATTTATTGTTTTATCAAAAAATATAAGCTAAATTACATTTAATCACATTTTTCGATAAGTTTAGAAATATCCCCCAGAAAAATAAAACTTTTTCTTGAAGACGATTGGAGTCCCAAATTTTTGCAACGTAATTTGGCATTAATCTGTAAATGTATATTTTGAATTGTTTATAAAATTTGATCTGTTATATGCATAACAAAATTATTACTCACCAAAAACAGGGAATTGCTGACTGTAATGTAGCTCGCATTGATTTACCGACTTTTTGTAAATTAAAAGGAAAAGGCAGGCAAGGATGCAACGTGGAACTATAATATCGTTTGTACTAACGTCAGTAACTTCATAAAAACCTGATTTGTACATATATCATAGGCGATTCCAAGAAATGATACCTCAGAATAATTATTATTAATTAAAATATACTTAATCATTAAACAAGTGAGCATTCCATCCATGTTATGTGAAATTGTCAAAGATTTCCCAGTAAAATATTTTGTCTTCTTGTACGTTACAATTTTAACATGAAATTTATAAGCGTCGGGAATACTAATTGAAAAATTATGGAACTGTATGGGTAGTAAATGTTTTGTTTCTATTTCGTTTAAAAATCGTTTTCCAAAAAGCGTCGATTGTAAACTTTGATCTCTTATGGTTGAAGTTTTTGTTAAGTTAATAAAATTTCTAGCCTTTGAAACTATTTGCTTAAAATATTGATGTTTACTCTCAAAGCGCATAGTTGAAAATTTAACTAAAGGCCCAAACAATGTAATCAGTTGTGGATAGTGTTGCAAATAATGATGTTTGGTCTCAATCTAACATTTGGGAACAATAAAACTCTGAGCTCGAGATATCTATCTATCAATCCAATTAAGCAATAATTTTGAGAATTGCTTACTGCATGTGACGATACAATTTGTGTAATCTCTAAAAGTAATAAAACCATTTCAAATACGTTGTCATCTTAGTTTTCAATTTTATCGTGAAGTACTAAAGGTAGCAGTGTCAGTAAGTAAAAATTCTGCATTGCATGTCCTGAAATTTTTTTGCAATTTCGATTTATTTTTGGAAAGCTAACATTATATTTGAGTAACTTCTGTACTCTCGCAAGTGTTAAATTTAAAAATTCATACGTAAACCAATTGTCATTAACAAAATAATGTAAAGCTAAACATATACCATAAGGAATAATTCCTTCATATAATGCGTTGAAACATGAATTGCTCTTAATTCCTCTACTAGACTCATTAAAGTTTAAATTAAGAACATCCGATTTATATGAGTCATTAGATCTTGTTTTTTTTCTAGTTCTGTAATTTTCTCAAAACTCTGATAAACTCAAATGCTACCTACAAAAGTATTGATTTGTACTGAAATTTTCAAGAAAGCCACCTATTTGGTGTGAGCCTAAATTATTCCCGCAAATTGCTATAATAGATCCTCTGTAACATCCGCCTTTTTCTGCAAGCTGAACACCAATAATTTTAAATCAGAAACTAGTTGTTCGAAAATTTTACTCAGTCCAAATAATTTAACATGCGACTCCGTACAAATAAAAGCCAAATTAATGTTATTAACTTTTGATCAATTATAAACATGTAAATTCCCTATCATAAAGTAAACAGCCAACAGTTTATACTTTGATTTAGCTGAACCCAAAGGATTACAAATCTCAAAAGCATCTAGATAAAAAATAAGCTCTATTCTTTTCTGCACATCGATTTTGGTCGCAAAATGAGGATTGAGGATTGAGAATTTTGTATATGTACACGGCGTATAATATACATTTTGCTATTGTCTGCCGTCAAATATTTTTATTGTATTAGTGTGTTTTCTCATGATGGTAAGTATCAAAAATAAGCTAAGCGGGTGAAATCGGTTCAACTTTTTTGTTGCTTCCGCTCGCCTTGAGTTATTTTCCCGATCTTTTAACATGAGGAATTCATGTTTTTCTATCTATTGTTGTTGTAAACGAGACATTCATTTTACTTCGTTACCAAAAATCCAAAACAATATACGCAATCAAAAAAAATTGCTCGTGATCTTCAATATATAAACCAAAAAGCAGCATAAATAAATGGTTTTTAATCTATACATTCTTCGTCGGCCACATTCATAATATTTTATTTTTTTTTTTTTTTTTTTTTCATTTTTGAGTTATGTGAGAATAAACATTTGAAAAATAAAAAAACAATTCAGTGTTATCTCATGCGTAGGAAAGAAATGTACATACTTTTATTTCCTGTAATTTTCTATAAAATTTAAAACTAATAAAATGGTAAATTGAATAATGATTTAAAGATAAACAAAAATTAGCTAAAAATGAAAAATAAGTCAGAAAAATATTTATAAACTGTAATTTTATTAATAATATTAAATGATGAAAAGACACACGACGTACATCCGTCCTCTCCTGCGTTTTAATTAACACTAAAGGTGTAACCATACTTGGAATAAGAAAAATAAAAAAAATAAGAATTTGAGCTTTTCTTATTTCACTTTGACATTTCGGCTATAGATAACTTAAACATTTTTAAGTTCAAAGCGAAATATTTTTGTTTGATTTTTCAGTTATTTTAGGAAAAATTATACTAAATTCATTTATATCGTAAAAAATTATTAATTTACATTTACTAGTTCTAATTAGTGATTCAGAAACACTATACAACATTTTTTGTTTTAAAAAAATTGTATATCTCAATTTAATTTTTTTAGGTTATGTTTCAATTTTTGTTTGTGTTTTAAATGTATGTACAATAAAATTGCTCAATTATTTATTGTCTAATTTAATGCTCAAATATTCCCGTTCTGATTTATTTATTAATAATTAATCGAAATGTTATAATTTTTACCAAACCAGTTGTTTACTTTCTACAGTAAAAAGTTGTGCAACCTTTTACAAATTTTATAAGCTGAAAAATCATATTAAATTCATTTATATCATAAAAAATGAATTAATTTACATTAACTGTTTCTAATTAGTGATACAGAAGCACTACGCAATGTTTTTTGTTTTAAAAAAATGTAATATCTCAATTAAATATTTTTAGGTTATGTTTAAGTTTTTGTTTGATGTTTTAAATGTATATACATTATATATACTCAATTATTATAGTCTAATTTAATGTTCAAATACTCTCGTTTTAATTTATTTATTAATAATTAATGAAAATGTTATAATTTCTATTTACAAACTAGTTTTTCATTTCCCGCGTTAAAAATTTGTGCAACCTTTTTTAAGTTTCTTAAGTTTACACGAAAAATTTCGCTCCTTTTAAGTTTTTTAAGTGACAGCTGAAGTTTTCATTTCCCCTCCAAAAAAAATTTAAGTTTCTTATTTTAAGTATGGTCGAATACACATAAATCCCCTTTCTCGCTCTCTTACGTTATTTTTTTTATTTTTCTTATTCCAAGTATGGTTACACCTTAAGTCAAAATAACTAATTTACTTCTTATATTTTCCAGAGTATATTTTATATCCCTCTTTTTCGTATCATTTTATCTCTCTTATTTGCATCATGTTAAACAAAAAACAAAAAAAACCGCCCATCATTTTTTTAGTTTTTTGTTTAACATCGAATAAGAGGTATAATGTGAAAAATATAAGTAAATTAGTGATTTTGGGATGGGCAAGCAGGATGTACGTCGTATGTCTTTTCATCATTTAAAATTATTAATAAAATTACAGTTTATAAATATTTTTCTGACTTATTTTCCATTTTTAGCTAATTTTGATTTATCTTTAAATCATTATTCAATTTACCATTTTATTAGTTTTAAATTTTACAGAAAATTACAGGAAATAAAAATATGTACAACATTTCTTTCGTACGCATGAGATAAAACTGAATTGTTTTTTTTATTTTTCAAATGTTTATTCTCTGTTTTTCTCTATTCTTTGAACACCAACGCAATTTACCAATACTATTGCCTTCCGGTAATTCTCAACTTAATCCTCAAATTGCGACCAAAATCGCTACCCTGGGGGCCTATTCTCGAATTTCACATCCATTTTCCACATGTGGACATCTGTCAAAACTCATAAAAATTGAATTTTTTCGGTACTAAGGGAATATTTCCGAATGGGTATAAGCATGTGGAAAAATTCCCCATATAGGAAAATGTCAATGCCGCATGTGTTTTATATACGAATTACAATTTTCGAACCATTTTTGACAACTTTGACAGATGTCCACATGTGGAAAATGGATGTGAAATTCGAGAATAGGCCCCTGGTTATAAAAGAAACTGTTGTGAGTGTATAATAAACCATCTGTATAATCTTGCAGTTTTATATTAGACTTTTCGTTATTTGAATTAAATTGAGATATAATTTCTGGATCCTGAAAATGTGATTTTATAGTTTCTAATATGGGTTTTTGTTCAAAACATTTTTTGTGGTAATTGTTCACTCCTAAGGTAATTTGGACCGGCTTGACATAAAATTTAGATGTATGATCTGTTATTTTCAAATTGCGTTTATAAGCGGACGATGAATTCTCTTTTAACAATTTTAAGCTAGGGATAACCGAAAGCAAAATTTGTTTTTTTAAATTATCATGTTCAATGATCTCAATGGTTTTATTGACTTGTGAAACAAGTAAATCGGAACAGTGTGAAATTTTTTCGACGATTATATCAATTATTCTTTCTGAAACATTAAATTCGCTTTTAAGTTTTGTCAACAAATTTTCCATTTCACAACTAATATCAATAAATGAAATTTTATTTTCAATAAAGCCATCTATTTCTTCTTCAGCTGGGTAGGAAGGTGTAGGTATTTGAAGGTTTATGGGTTTATCTGTTTGAGCTACGCTCAAATTACGCTCGGTGTTAGATTTTAAAAATTTTATTTTGTGAATAAAATTAATATGATTTCGAAAAGTTTTAGCATTTCTAAAAATTTTACAACAATACCATCAAGGCACTTTAAATCGAAATTATTTAGTATTTGTAAATGTTGCAAAATATGACACATTGTAGCTTCTACCAACAGGGATTTGAAGTGACAACCTTGTTTGGTACAAATAAAAAATGTGTTAGCACTTGTTCGCAGTTTACAATGATCTAATTGTTTATGTTGCCTAAAATAGTGAGACGCGTATGTATTATATTTTGAATAAACTTTACTGCGTTTATCAAAAATACATTTGAAAGCTGCCTTTGATTCCAGCCTATGTAACCGTAAATGTAAATGGTACTTATATTGAGACGCACATTTCCTACCACAATTTCCACAAGTAATCATAATGGTTCAACACAGGATATTACAATAAAGGAAGGGAAACAAAAATTTGTAAATGGATCAAAAAAACCACTGTGTCAAAATTAAATATTTAGTTTCTAATTTAAAATCAAACAAATTCGAATATAATAAGTACTGCAATCTTAAAGAACCTTACATATGATTTAGATAATATTTTGTGTTGACGAGAAAGTTTAATTTTACAGTAAAAAGAGATTAATACTTATTTTATTTAATGTAATTTTATTGTCATAGTTGAAATATGCTTGAAAACAAATGTTATTTTCAAAATTGTTCCTGTTGTTTTCAATTTGTATGCATTAATACCTGAAATAATTATTATTACTATTTAGTCGTTTTGATGCAAAAGTTCGGAAATTGTGTATGTTTAAATGAAAAATTGAATTTGACAATACAATACAAGTAATAATTGTATTGAAAATTATTTTTTTTTAAAACAGTGTATATAATACCTACATAGAACAGTTTAAGCATATTTGTTAATATCAGGCTATCCTTTGGTCCATTATTTATCTTGAAGCTCTTGGAATACCCACGTCATTCGACGTGGATTATTTTAAGCTAATAAAATCTGATAAAGTTTGTTCGACATTTGTAATTCCAATATACATATTCAACCTTTTCAAAATATAAATTTAAATTTCAAATTTTCTGTAGTGAAATACGAATAAATTAGCATTGTAATGTCAATTAAATTACAGTATGGGAAACACAGTACACGGTTCATAAACTAAAATATATCGTATCAGAATTTTTTATTTCAAAATATCTAATTTTCTAAATATCCTATTTTAACTTTTTATCCTCGAAAAAAGAGATGCATTTACCCATGTTACGAATCTAGTCGAAAAAAAACACTTTTAGAGTTACGGTTGTTTTACACTTTAGAAGAAATATGAAACGGCTAAGTTTTTCAAGAATAGTGTATTTGGTTGCATTTCGTAGTTGGTTATTTAATTATTATTTTTAAACAAAGAAATACGAGTAAAGAGAAGATAGTCCAGTGCCGTACCATATTAGACAAAATTTGGCTAAATGAGAGAAATAAATTGGTTAGATGTTCCGATGTAATTTAATACGTAGAATAAAAATTCGACAAGTCCCGAGGTTAGTCGAATGGGGAAAGGATAGAAAAAAGGGTTTTTACCACTTGTAGGAATATCTTTTTAATTTATATACATTTCGCCCACAACATTTTGACTAACGTATGAGGAATAAAATATGGACAAACAGAAAAAAGTTAAAAAAATTATTTACTAATCAAACGATTTTGATCCATAATTTATTTAAAACTTTAATGAGTGATTTAAAACACTTTTGAAAAATACTGGGTCACTGACACCTCGTTCGCTAATAGCCAACCACAATATAACTTTACCTGGAAACTTGGGCTTATGAATAAACTTCTCCTTTTCTGGTACTTTGTGATCGGGAGTCTCGTAGTAGTATTTTGGCTGCCATTCATTACCTTCAACAGTGAAACAACTTTCATCATCCATCATACATTTATAAGCTGAAGAAGCTGCGAAATATGTTTGGGAAAGCACTCTTAATCTAGATTTGATTGTAGGTAATTGTTTGTCTGTAGTTGCTGGTGCCGATTTTTTGGGTTTGCGTTGTATATTCAAACCTTGTAAATATTTCTTGAAAGTTTTTGGGTCAACTTCATATTTTTTACCTGTCTGTACGATTTTCAGTTCGACCCACTGTTTCACCTTTCAATTTCATTCGAACTTTGCTATCTTGTAGTTGACATTTTTACCAGAGCCGGGTTTTCTTCCCACAGGTTCATTATTCTCAAACAGTTTAATTGTTTTGTAGATAAAGGATATTTTGAATCCAATATCCTTGAAGTAGTGAAAAACCTCGTTCTTTTTTTGTCCGGATTTTCCTGACAAAATTTATAAATTAATTTACGACGATCTACTTCTAACAACGACATTTTTGTAACTAATCGTAAAATGACGCAGTTGTTATGTATATTTTATGAAATATAGGGAAATCACCTTATTCAAAAATAAGGAAATTTTTATTTTTCGTTGTACAATACAAATACAGATACATTTTACATTTGTTCATATTTCATTCCTCTTACGTGATACGCTCATTCATAATAATGGGTGTTTTTTGTAGAGTTACACAAGTTTGAATCATAATAAAACAAAGAAATATATTTTTAATATCAATGAAACGGGCTTAATTGGATAGAAAATTTTATGACATTAATGTTTAAATATTATTTCGGCCATGTGGCCGCCACGGCTGGCGCATACAAGCAGAGCACCCTGTATTTTATAGAGCCATAATCAAAAAATCTGAGCTTTTAAAAGGGAATTAGAAACGAGTAAAAAACGGAACTTTTCATAGTAAAACACACAAAACATATGGGAAATCACTTTTTTTCCTAAGACAAATTATTAAATGAAAACGTTACAAATTCTTAATTATGATTTCTGACATACTTTCATAAATGTTTGAATTTCAACATATGTATATGAATGCCGCTGAAGTAAATCGTTTTCATTTTCTTGTAATAATTGATTTATTTAAACCAAAATATAAAAAAAATTTCATAACAACAGCATTCTGGTCAAATTAACATAAAAGCTTACTACGATTCGTTGGTCATTAAGTCAATGTACATTACATAGATGGCAGTGATGGCCGTAAAAATTTGAAAAGCGTACCAAAAATGACCACCTGGGGAAATTTTAAGTTCAAAAATTGTAGGAAAAGCAAAACAAATTCACAAAATATAGGAATATTTGTTAATTTTGGGATTAAATAACTTTTTTTCGTATTTTTCTGTAACCATTTAGACATCTTACGAACACTAGTAAAACTAAACAAAAATTTAGCAAGTATTATTTTAATTTGTCAGAGCCAACTTTGATGTATTTTTCAAAATGAAAGTTCGAAAAAATATATTTTAGAAATAATTTAATTTTAATATTTCTGCAATTAATAGCCGCATTCTTGACGTTTGATCTGATCCGGATCAGATCATGTCTCATGAAACGACACAAAAATGCGTAAAACAAACAAACACCAAAATTAAATTTTTTTGTCTCGTTTCGTTTTGAATGCCTCTTCATACTCGTACTATATTCATTATATTCTTTGTCTTTACAAAATATTGTTCAACTACAAAATATTGTTCAACTATTTTTAGATCACAATTTGTGATCCAAAACGAATGTTGGATCAAATGTTGTTGTTGCTTCACATGTAAATTTTGATCTGATCCGGATCACTATGCATCAAGAAATGCAGCTATTATTTACTTAATACCAATATGGCCTTCTTGTATATTGTTCTTAAAGATATGTAGAAAACTTTTATATAAACATTTAATAATGTTTTTGCTTTTTTCATTGAAAAACTTGAAGCTAAAAAACACTATTTTTACTATGAATTCTTATGGAAATCAGTGAAAAGTTATACCACTAAAAAAGCTTCTAAAAAATACGTCATTAAGATTATGGCTCTATACTCTAGAAGGCTCTGATACAAGGCGCAACCTGGAACACCAATTTTCATAAACTTTTCGGAGCATTTGCGGCCATATCTCGCCAATAACTCTTCGAATGTTGATTTCCAGGTGTTCAATTGTCTCTGATTTATCGACGTAGACAAGTGACTATATAACCCCAAAGAAAATAATCCAATGGGTTAAATCACACGATCTTGGTGGCCAATTAATTGGACCATTACGCGAAATTATTCTTTCATCAAAAGTTTCTTTGAGTCTAGAAGGCATGTGGCTTCATCCAATTGGAACCACATGTCAGCAAGATCAATGCCAGCTAATCGAGGTACTACACCGCTCACCATTGACAGTAACATTCTGACCATCATCATTTTTGAAAACATATGGAGCAATGACCCCGCCAGCCCATAAAGAGCACCAAACAGTAATTTTCTGTGGATATAATGGTGTTTCGACAAAAGCTTGTGGATATCCTCACTCCAAATCCGACAATTCTGCTTATTTACGTACCCATTCAACCAATAATGGGATTCAACGGAGAGCAAAATTTTGAATGGAAATTCAACATCAATATCAATTTGTGCTTCAGCCCATTCGGCGAATTGGCGGCGCATACGATGGTCGTTTGGCTTTAATTGCTGCACAAGTTGAATCTTGAAAGCTTTTAAGCCAAGATCCTTTCGTAAAATCTTCCATAAAGTGGAAGGACACAACCCCAGTTGCTGAGAATGGCGACGAATTGATTGAATTGGATCTTCGTCCATGCTTTCCTGTACAGCGGCTATAGTTTCTTTAGTGCGTACTGTTCGGCGTCGCACGGGATGCACATTATCATTAAGAGTAAACGTGGTCCGAAAATGATCTATTGTTATTCGAATTAGCCGCTCTGAAGGACGAAGTGCACGATAAGTTTGACGAACAGAACCATTATTTTGATAAACAATTTCAACAATTTGCAAGCGTTGCTCTGATGTAAGTCTATCCATATTGAAATGTCAAACCAAACTAAACAAAAAGCAACTATCATCTGATAAATCGGTTGTCAAATAACGCAGTGTTGCCTACTCAAAGTTGTGAACCAATAAAAAAACACCCGTTAGATTGTACCAAAAGAGCTGGATAACTTAAAAATAAAAAGTAAAAATATAAACAGCACTTTCACCTAGAAGCATCACCAAACCCCAGCCTCACTTGAATCTTTCCTAGAAACAAGTGTAAGCTTCAGTTTATATAGGATTTCACTCGATCATTGCTCTTGATTCACAAGTTTCACCAAAATCGTTATACATTTAGAACGTCCTCATCTGATTTCACATTTTGTATTTGTTTTTGGGATGATTTCTGCATCGTCTGGGTCCGAAAAAAATTAAACAAATGAATTTTCAGAAAAACATGTTCAGTGATGTGAAAGTCAAAGTCGTCGCACGGAGTCGCTAATAACACGGTTATTCTGCATTTTAGGAAAAAATATGAAACGTCCTAGTTGTTCTAAGGCAAATTTCCTATCGCAATACGTTGTTCGTTGTCTAATTACCTGCAATTAATCGAATTTTAATAAAAGTATTAAACTTCATCAAAATTTAAAATGGCGGAAACTATTCATGCTTTAATGGTGGAATTCTATTCATGGTTGAAAACTTTTTTTTTGTTGGCTTTATTTAAACAAGGCATAGAAGGATTTTATTTCTGTCTCGTGTATCTTATTAATTTCTTTCATCATAGTCACTTATCATTAAAATATGTATAACTTATGGTTTTATATATTACTAAAAATAAAACACTTACTCCAATTTGTTAGAATGGGAATTTTGATTTGGTTAACATTTTAATTAGTTTTAAAATATCGATAGGCTGATTTAAAGATTTCATAATATCAAGCTTCTAAATCCTTTAGGTTTTTAAAACGGGAGAGACAATAAATTTTCAATGCTTCATTGCCCAGCTTGCGACTTGCGAGTAGTAGGCCGAATTCTAAAGAAACAATTAATCCTACTACGGTATTACCAAATAAAAAAAAAACATATTTAAGAAATTGTTAGAGATTCTGGCACAAAATTTTTTCCAACCAGCATGCTAGATACGAATAAGAGAGGCTATATCTCTAAATCAATTGCTTCTGTAATTTGTATTGGAATAATAAGCGGTAAATTGCCGCGATACATTAAAGAGATACATATATAAGGTAGTTTCATAATTCTATCAAAACCAAATTCCATTAATTTACAATAATAAAAACTAATTGCAACAAACTGTATAGTACGAGTACATACATCAAAACCTTGAAGTATGCACTGCATGGTGGTTTTTCATTTGGTTGAAAACAAAGCAAAATTTTTTTTTAATTTTCTGTGATTTAACACAGTAAACTACATATTGTGACATCTTCTATTTACTGCACAAATTCAAGGCAGCTATATTAACAGTTGTAAAAATTAAAAATTGTTTTATTTTAACTTTCATTGAACTGAATTGAACATGTGCTGTCTGTCGTCTTTCTTTTCAATACATACATAGGTATAGCTAGCTAGCTATTCGATTTTTTTTCGCTAAGTCATTTATTAAACTTAAGTTGTTGTAAAACAAAATTTTTGGGTGAATGAATAAAGTCTCTATAAATGTATTCTTACGATGACGACGATGATGATCATTCGCTAGATTAATATCGTGGAATTCCTGTTATATTTGATTAGTTAATTATCGTGATTCTACTGTACTGTTAATATCAAAAAAAAAATATTAAAAATATTTGAGCGTTTTTATTATTAATTTTTCGTAATTTTAAGTGAGTTTAAGTGTTAAACGCGAACGCAAAGCAAAAAAAGGTGAATTAATTAATTAACTAAATAATAAAATTTATTAATGGTTTAAAGTGATTATTTATAAAATAGTTATATAGACAAAAGATTTAATTATATACTTGCTAACTAATAAATTATTTATATTTTATATAAATAAACGTAAAAAGGTAATAAATTTTAAAACATTTATTTTTAAAATTAGATTATAAATACATTTTTTATTTTGTTGATAAAACAAAAAAAAAAAAGCAAATTTAAAAATAAAAATTAAGAAATAGAAGTAAAACAGACTCACACAGATTTGTGCTCCTACACAAAACGCAATCTTATGAGCAACGACGTATTTTGTGTGCGGAATTTCATTAATTCATTGTTTTGACCACTTGCTGCCGATGTGCGAGACCAAATTTTTTCCCTTATTGTTAAAAAAGAAACCAAAAAACCATTAAACGTTTAAAATTAAAATAAAATTAGACGATGACGATTGTAGAGTAGTAGTGGTTTATAATAGTTTTCATATTAAATTAGACAAGTTAATTAGTATCGCGCGGTAAGTAAATAAACACATTTCGCGCTTTTTCTATTTTTTTATTTTATTTTTATAAGCGATGTGTGTAAAAAAGTATTTACGAATATAGTAGAATTTTTAAGTGGGTGTCATCATTGCTCTGATTGTTATGCGACCAAGTTTTTAATTTATTTTACGTTTTTATTATAAGATGTATAATTTTTTATGATTGTTAATTCTTGCCGAATTGGTGAATGATGGCGAAATATGTAGACAAAATTTGTTATGGAATATTTTTGGACGAGGTTATCTGTGATTAATTTAAACCACCACAAAATGTATTATAGAATTGAAAATAATTGAATTTTTTGTCGTTGGTCACTTTAATAAACCAAATTTTAAGCTTCAAGCATTTATTTCCTCTTTCAAAATTCGATGAACTGTTTTAATAATTGCCTGTGGTTAGAAAGTATTTATCGCTTTAAAACAGATAATTTTATTATGACATTTACTCAATTCCATTGCGGTTGATAACAAAACCACAGTGTGAACCAAGTTAAGCACCCAAAATCTACTATTTGAACTATGAACATATTTTAATTTGAGCTGATTCTGATTTTTCTTTTAACCATCCTTAGAGAAGTTTGAGAGTTTTATTCAGAGCAGGGATGATACAAGAGTATTTCTGATATTACTTTTTCTATGCAGCAGAGAGTACTTCTTCAGGCCCGAAAGTACTTTTTACTTAAAAAAAAAAAAAAAATGTCAGCTTGTTTAATGAAGATATCTTTGGGTTTAAGATTTAATTGTTTTTTAACCTTCCTTCGGCCCCATCGCCATGCGACAATAGTTGAATCGCTTGATTTTTTTCTTGTGATGTTTTTCAATGTAAATATGTAAAAACCTAAACGTCTTAAGAAAGTAATCAACATAGATTTAATTACGTGTTAATAACAAAAAGAAACTAAACGAAGGATCCCGTTTTACCGAAAGGAATTTCAATAAAAAATTCTTGCTACAATTTTTTTTTTAAAGTTATTAATAGTTACTTACGTCACAAGGGTGGTAAATGAGTTGTTACGAGGCGACGAAGGAGCTGAAAATCCCGTAAAGTTCATTCATTTCTTTAATTATAAAGAAAATAAGCCTGGTGTTTTGCTATGACTCGTTTTCCGGTTTGAAATCTTGTCATGTAAACATTAAACTTCTGCATTGTATGGAATAAATAGGCAAAGCAAGCTTGGTTTTCTATTTTAAGAAAATTCAATCAAAAAATTTTGATTTAGATTTCAATTTAAGGTTTTGTTGAAATTCCAGCTAAGAATTTGTAACGACATTTTATATTTTGCGATTTTCCAGTTATCTTTGGATTTTCAGGAATTCTATGTTTGTAAGAAATAAAGACTGCAAATTAATAGCCGGAAGATTGAAATAAACTAAAGAACATTTAACCGTTTTAAGCTTTGAAAATCCGCTTATAGGAATATTGCTTAATATTGAAGTTGCTATAGCTGATGGTTGCAGGACGGACCCAAATATATCTAATTTTATTTCAAATTTAAAGTCAGCTTGCCTTCCTAAACTGGAATTTAAATCCAATAATTGAGCTTCCGTATCTGAATTTTGAGAAAGGTGATGACGATTACAAGTGCATATTATACTCGCTGTAATATTGCCGTAACATATTATCTCCGGTGGTTTGTGTGTCAGTGAAAACTTTTGCTCCAATCACTTTACCATATTGTGAGAATAATGGTTTTGTTTCAGTTGCTCTAATCGTAGATGTACCGGATAATACCGGAGATATACCGGATATTAATGTTGATCAAAACGTTAGTGATGAATTTGCTTTGGATTTCGCTAATGTGCCTTCTTTGTCATCATTTCTAGTTAAAGATTTACTTGATATTATTAACCTTATTTCATTATTTTCATTTTGGTTGTTGTTATCTGCTAAATTCATCCCCTGCGTTGATGTTTTCCTTGTCTCTGGAGTGTTGTTGTCCTTTCCAGTACCAATATTCCCGTTGCCCATAATTTTTATTTATTATATTATTTTCTTTAATCTCGGGTTTAGTTCCATTTTCATTATCACTGGTTTTATTTTTATCTAAAGCTGTTTTGTTTTTAATTTTATCGTTTGTATTTGTGGTAGATTTAAATATATTTCGACCTTTTGCAAAATTATCACTGGAGTTTTTCATTTTCTCCTAAATGTTTTATTTTTGTCAATTGTTTCACTTGGAAGTACTGCATATTTCGCTTAAGCATATAATTAACTGATGTGCAGTGATCTCGATGCGGATCATCGTCGGAAAAGTGCGGTCGAGCCGATAGATAAACACGGATAACCGTCGAAAAACCGTCTGCTATCGACACGGGTGTTTTGCCAGGTTTCAGTTGTACCGCCACATGTCTTGATCTAGGGGAACAACTTTAAAAATCGTTCAACTCGGGTAGTTTATCTTCGAACAAATTCATTTTACGTGCTGGTTGCTGTTTCCTGGAATAACGATTACTGCGATCGAACAATTGGTTCCAATTTAGTTTTTCCCACTATTTTGACTGTATTCTCCAGTTTGATTTGATTTTGTTTCGGGATATCACCGATTGTATTAAATAAATTCCGATTAATACCACTGTTCTTGTTCTATGATGACGAATTATTAAATGAATCCTCCAGTGGTTTTGGATTTGATGACGACGCCATGCTTGCCGGTTGGTTCCTTTGGTTGGAACACCATATCAGTGCTACTTTCAAACCACCCTTTTCGTCGCCTAAATCAATCGACACTTTTTTACAACAATCACTTATCTTACTTATGCTGTTATTTATTTTATCATTGGTTTCTGGAATCTTCTCATACGCCCAATTTCCAGGTTTTCTCTGATATTTTTTTGGGACGCATGATTTTATCATGGAATTTTTCCCATTTGATTAGTTGGCTTCAGATCAAATGGCTCTAAAATGGCAAAATAGAAATTCCACCCATCCGTCTTCTAGAAGCGCTCTGCATTTTTTATTTCTGTTGTACGAGTGGTGTCGCTAAAAGTTTTCACTCGGGCTTTAATATTTTCAAAGTCACTCAATATGAGGTAAATTTCTCAAAAATTTCGCAAATTTCGCAGTTATTGTTCGAAACGTTCTCAATAACTTTTCACTTCAAATTTCTCACTATCGCAGGTTAAATAATGTTTTTTGTTAATTAATACTCGTAAGTATTAAATTTTGTCATTTTGAATTTACACCAAGATTTATTAAAACAGGGCGCCAATCCGGCCCGAATGACCATGAATAAAGTGTCGCCAATAAGTCGGGTCTCAATTTCTGCATAATATGCACTTGTAAAGCACAGTTCACCATTACCAAAATTCAGATATCTAAAGTTTATTTATTGTTGTAGAATTGTAAATGTCTCGTGTCCGGTTGTAAGGCGCTGGTCAATTTAATCGTTTGTGAATTCTCCGTATCCAAATTAAGTAGCAGGTCGAATGTTCGTGGTAGTTCTCTCGTTTCCAAATCTCAGGCGAATGTCAATAAATCGAATACGGCTTTTCTCGTGTCAAATTACCGTATTTTGATCTTTATTGTTCCCATACTAATTTATAATCGATGACCCTGTCAATGTCATCCAAATACGCTTTATTGAATTCGCCATCCACACGCTTTTCGATAGCTAGGAATTCCTTCCACTCGTTTATATTTAATGAAAGTACGTTTTGGGTCGAAAGTACCTCGGTACTTTTTCAAATTCAAAGGTTCAAAAAAGTCCTAATCCACCTAAAAATATCAAATCTGATTCAGAGCATTTTCGAAATCTAGGTAATCCAGCGCGAAATTTCACATGTATCCAGTGGCGTAGATAGCCTGGGTGACACTCACTACTTGCCCCTTAGCTACCTCTCATAATATTTTGAAGTTTATCTCTTTTTAATGATTTAAGTTGTTTTGGTTGTAGAATAAACAATGTTATAAATTTGATTATTTTTCGTTTGTTTTTATTGCATATGACATTATCGTACTCATTTCGCCCTTTAAGGCGTTTTACTTCGTCCTGAAAATTGCCTACTCGTTCAGTTAAATGTCGTTATCCGGAATCGATACGTATTGTACTATTTCGAACATTCGTTTTAATTAAAGTATATCGAACGTGGTAATTTATGAACTTGATGGATTTTACACCATAGTAATCGAAGGCAAAGAATTACTGAACGGAAATTATTAATGATAGAAATATAAATAAAATATAGATTTTTGTTCTTTATTTCACAGATCTATTCGAAATATTTAAACATTTGATCATACTTATGTGTATATCGAAAAATTATTAGGAAAGATAACATTGACCTTGTTCCTCAGGCAAAAAGTCAAACATTTATTTTTATCGGTTTAAGGCATAACTCAGTCCTGCAAGTTCTTTCGTTTTGTTACTGAGTGGTATGTCATTTTTAACGAATTTTTGAATATCTCCATCACGTTTAGATTTAGAAATATCATAACTTAAATGTGGAACAATTCCTAAACGAATTTAAAATATTGCAGAATTAAATTTATCATAAAAAATTATTAGAGAACGGAGGAAGACGAGATTTTCGCTATACAATTTTTATGTGGCATTTGTAAGATTGCTAATTGTATTTCGAATAGATCTTTGTAATAAACAACAAAAATCTATGTTTTTATTCACATTTCTATTATTAATAATTTCCATAAAGTAATGCTTTGCCTTTTTAGGTTAGGTTACAGCTTACAGGTTAACGGAAAAGTTGTAGCAACCTAGTGTTGTAGCCTACCTTTTCCAGAGTGATTTAAATAGAAAATTATTCAGATTCCTTAAAAATTAAAGTGGAGGAAGATTTTTGTCCACAAAATGTCATTTTTTCTCACTATGCGGCAGGTAAAAAACGACTTAAAATAACCTTTTATATAGTATGTAGAAAGTTTACTGTTTTTTGGAAGGATCAAATAGTTTCGTTTCAATATATGTTTCTATCTGGTGCAATTCAAAAGATTTTCAGTAAAAGTTTTGTGGCGTAAAAAACTAGTTTCACCATTAGAATTCAAATTTTATAAAATAAGTATGCTTATCCCGACGTAGCCGACGCATTATCGACTTCTCGACGAGGAATCGACAATATTAGCCGCATTTTTGTGTCGTTTCATGAGACATGATCTGATCCAGATCAGTTTCATGAGACATGAACTGATCCAGATGGTGTCGTTTCATGAGACATGAACTGATCCAGATCAGTTCATGTCTCATGAACTCACGACCTTCTAACAAATATTTGAAGTGCTTGATGCCAGAAGCAAGCAACTCTCTATAAGCTGCAAGCAACTCTCTATCATAA
Source organism: Tipula vernalis (assembly GCA_958295665.1). Taxonomy (NCBI): domain Eukaryota; kingdom Metazoa; phylum Arthropoda; class Insecta; order Diptera; family Tipulidae; genus Tipula; species Tipula vernalis. Next base: position 137,922,273 of record OY282559.1, read on the forward strand.
GCACTGTACCGTTGTTGTGTTTCGTTCAGTCGTACTGAGAAGAAACTAAGTGGTTGCCAAGCACCTGCAACATACTGCTGGACCACAGCCCCAATCGCTGTGTCCGATGCGTCGACCATAATAGCTAACCTAGCTGTGGATGAGGGATGTGCAAGTAACGTCGCTTGACTGTGCTTATCCTTACAATTATCGAAAGCTTGTATTGAAGTCTCTGACCATTTAATCGTAGTTTAACTGTTTTTCTTGTAACCTTTCAAGAAGTCGTTCAATAAAATTTGGTCTAGAGCTGCGTTTGGAATGAAACGCCTGTAAAAATGAATCATACCCAAAAATCTTTTGAGATGATTAACTGTAGTTGGACGTTCATAATTTTTTATTATTTCGATTCTTTCCTGTGTGGGTGAAATGCCTTGTTCATTAACCGTATGCCCTAGGAAGATAATCTCGTGTAAAGCAAAAACACATTTATCCGGATTAATGATCAAACCATGTTCCCAGAATTTTTGTAAGACAACATTTAGATGTTCCAAATGTTCATCGAAAGATTTTGAAGCGATTAAGACATCGTCCAAATAGACAAAGCAATAATTGAGGCCTGACAATATTGAATGCATCAATCTTTGAAAAGTTTGTGCTGCATTTCTTAGGCCAAAGGTCATTTTAGTGAACTCGAATAAACCAAAGGGTATCGTAATGGCAGTTTTTGGAATATCGGAAGGTTCGATCGGAATTTGATGATACGCTTGAACAAGGTCTAGGGACGTAAATATTGTGCACCCTTCAAGCTGATACGAAAAGTCTTGAAGGTGTGGTATCGGATATCTGTCTGGAACCGTGATATTGTTCAACGCCACATGGTCTCCAAGTACCATTTTTTTTCATTACTAAATGTAATGGACTCGACCAAGCACTGCTACTGAGACGACAAATGCCCTGTGACATTAACTGTTCGAATTCTTGTTTTGCGATTTTTAATTTGTCCGGTGCTAGTCTCTGCGTTTTGCAAGCTGTTGGTGGTCCTATTGTCTCTAAGCGGCGTGTTACTGAATGTTTGACTAAATTCTTACTTAAGGCGACATTTGAAATTTGGAAAGTAGATTTTAAATTTTGGGGTGCAACCGTGACTTGTCCAACAATGATAGAGCTTGTTCTGCATCGTAGGTTATGGAACCTATGACAAACAAGGAGGTTAATGGGTCAATTACCTTCTGTCCTTGGATGTCAACTAATAACCCGGTATGCTTCAGAAAATCTGAGCCTATCATTGGAATGGTCACATCCGCTATAATGAACTCCCACATAAATTCCCTACGTAATCCAATGTCCAATTTCAATAATTTATTGCCGAAAGCTTTGACCGGTGTCCCATTGGCTGCGAATAAATTTGTTGTATTTGTCAAAAGGTTGTTTCTGTAAAATTTGGCTGGTAGTACCAAAATGTTGGCCCCCGTTGCCTGTTGATGGGAACTTAAAAATCCTTCATCTGTTCCGGATTTTTTTGTGCGTCGTAATATTTGCAACCGTGAAAACATTTTCTTACATCACTACCATACTTATAATGGTAGTAACATTGTTCAAATTTGGGATTAATTTTATTTCGCGAAGCCGAAGTCTCGCTGTTGTTTCTGACTATAACCTGAATTACTGTTTGATCGAGACCGTGTATTTTTGAACGCGACGCATCTTTTTGAACGCGACACACATTCCGAAATCGTGTTTGTTAATTTATCTATTCTTTTGTCAGTTTCTGATTTTTCAGTGCCGGAGGAAGTTTTCGTATTTAAATTTGTTGGCACAGTGTATGTCGAAATTTTGTTGATCTGGGAGGTGTTCGATTGAGTAAGCGTTTCCACCAGATTGTCTGCCCGCGTTGCCAGTGTATTTCACTCAATATCGTTTTCGAATGTAGTTAGTATGAGCTGTACTTGGGGTGGAAGTCTCTTCATCCACAACTGCCTGAGTGTTCCCTCGTCAAAAGCTGCTCCAGAGTTGAGACGGAACTTGTTCAGTAGCTGTGATGGCTTCTGATCTCCCAAAGTAAGCCCATGCAACAAGTTATTGAATTTTGATCGTTCGGATTTCTTATAAAGGTCCTTATAACTTCATTTTTAAAAATGGTGTAAGGATTTGGTCCTTTATCTTGCAAGATGAGGCCTGCAAATGTCTCGTGGTGCCTTGAATCCATAGCTGCGACGGCGTGGCTATATCTGGTCTTTTCAGCTCTTAAAATGTATGCACGCTATAAAAATCTATAGCATGTAGTGTTGCAACGCTAAATAGTTACCTGAAAGTTAGATGAATTTGTTAATTAAAATTAGTTAAATAAATCAGATTTACCTGACTTTTCTCAAAGCGATCTATTATGTAACAAGGTTTAATTCCGAAGATTTTTTTAAAACATTTAGGAATATTAGCTAAGGATGCCTCCTTACCCGGCCAAAACACGAAGCAACTTATTTTGTTGTGAATAGCGAAAATTGCCTTTAGAATAAAGCTGATAATGCCTTCACACGATAATAAAATGACAGATATGTAAAACTGAGTTTTATTAATGCCTTTAAAAATATATCGAATCTGCATAATATGTTTCCTTTGAAATTGATCGGTAGAAAATGTTCAACATGCTTAAATATAATATCCAACGTATCAAAATCATCGAATCTCGTCATAGGTATTTAGTTTTTATCGAAACGTCTTCCAGATCTTCAATTCTTGTTTGAGTTCTGGTCATTGTATCCTCTTCTTTTAATTTTTTTGATTGCCTTTAACCACTCCCTTCAGAATTTTGTAAATATCTGAAGAAGATTTTCGGAATGGAAGGAAATCGAAAAAATTTTATTTCTATATCCCTGTCCGCTCTTGTACAAATAACAATTGATTACACAGCATTTAAGAACCATTTTATAATTTTTACCAAGCAGAATTATAATTACAAATTTAATTTAATATTATTTACAATTAACTTCAAGTTATTTTATTTTTATTAATCACATTTTATAGCTTTATGTCGTAATGTCACACTGGCTTACCAATATTTTTGATTATCATAACCTCAACTTTTTTGACAAGTAAGGAAAATGGTCTTTTGAAAACAACAACAACAAATTAAGAAATTTTTCTTTTTGGATGGAAGTTTTAGTCCGAGTAGCTGTTTGCATTGCTTGTTGTTTCATAGAACCTGATTTGATTCCAGTCAGATCAAACGTCAAAAAACGCAGCTAATGTACTGTACAATTGGTTTGACCGGATGTTACTGCAGAGCAAACTGTGGCAGCTATTTTAATGATATTATTTTATATAAATAAACGGAAGTTGTACTCTTCTGAAAAATATCAACTTGTGTGTTCTGATCTCTTTGATTTGTTTGATGTGACAATTACGTTTTTCAGAAATCAAAAGATATCGAGATATATTACCTTGATCAACAAGTTCCCGGAATAACCACCGTGTGGCGCTCCCATCGTTCCGATTTGAGTTCTGTTTTTTTTTAAGTTGGTACATCTGTTGTTGATATTCCCTCTAAATCTTAGCGTCATAGCTTGACATTTGCAAAAGTTACGTAGTCAAGAGAATATCTACTCTGTGTGTGTTGGCGATTTTTCCATTATTTCCTCTCGGCTGCTGAAACGCGTTCCCCGTAATGTTTTTTTAACTCGATTGAACAGAAAGAAGTCACAGGGAGCCAACTCAGGTGAATTCGGTGGCTGTTGGATGGTATTTGTTGCATTTTTCGTCAAAAAATTACGAATAATGATGGCACTGTGCGACGGTGCGTTATCGTGGTGCAAAATCCACGAGTTTTCTGCCCACAATTCTGGTCTCTTTCGGCGAATTGCTTCACGCAAACGTCTCATAACGCCCAAATAATACTCTTTGTTTACGGTCTGGCCTTCTGGCAAAAATTCATGATGCACTACACCGTTGTAATCCATGAAAACCGTGAGCATTGCCTTCTTTTTTGACTGAAAACGACGTGGTTTTTTTTTTGGTGAACGCCATTCACTAGCCTGATGTCTGGATTGCGTGTCGTACTCATAAACCCACGTCTCGTCTCCAGTAATGATCCTTTTGATGAATGTGGGATCGGATTCAGCCTCGCAAATCATGTCTAAAATTGTAAATAATTTCTAAAATTGTAAATAATCGCCAACACACACAGAGATAGATGTATTCTTGACTACGTAACTTTTGCAAATGTCAAGCTATGACGCTACAATTTAGAGGGAATATCAACACCAGATGTACCAACTTAACAAAAAAAAAACAGAACTCAAATCGGAACGATGGGAGCGCCACACGGTGGTTATTCCGGGAACTTGTTGATCAAGGTAGCATGTGAAGTCCTTTTTGCATAAATTAGTTTGAGTTGCACACTCTCTTTAGAATATAGGTTTAAGCGAGATTATTTGGATACCAATCAAGTCTAGTCACAAATACTCTATAAAATCCTGACCTTTCCAATTTCAGAACATATAAGTTTTAACATGTTATGCGGCCTAAATCCCTATTAAATTATATCTAAGTTTAAAACGATTTAAAAGGCTGTTTTCTTTATAATATACATACGCATATAATATATACATGCATATGAAATAAACTCATCTTATAAAATATACTATATCTATCAACTTATTAAAAAGGGGTTTGAAGAAGTATATAGCATCTATAAAATTGCTAGATTATCTTAGCTATATATCTAGTACATATAGAACATAACGATGAAAACAAAGAAAACAAGTTAAATTTTCTTTTCGATTTATCATCGAGAGGGATTTTTCTTCTTCATCAGAATATTGAATTGGAAGAAGGAGGAGGAAAAACTCCTTTTTCGTGTTTGGTAAAATATTTTCACACAAATAAAATATTTCCGTTTTTGTTTTTTATTGCATGTATACGTTTTGTATTTGCTGTACGATTGACTTAAGATTTTTAATGTTTCTATGTGTAATTGGGTTTTGGAATTTATTACCCTACTTGTACTTGGAGGTACGAATAAAAGATTTTAATTGAAATGTTTTTTTTTTTGCTATTTCGGATGTACTTATTGGACGGTAAGGTGTTCTTGAGTGGTTGATAAGTTGGAGATATATACAAAAGGGTTAACAATTTTTTATTTTATACTTATGTTTATTCCAAATACAGGACTGACGCATCAATTAAGAACAGAAAATCAAAACGTGTTGATCATTATCGCTCGATAAATATAATTTGCATGCAACTCGTTACATGCCATATTCATTTCATCTAGAAAATTAGCATTCGATTAAAATTGTGGTGACTTTTCTCTATTAAGTCGACTATACGTATTATTCATGTCAGTCTATACATGATGTAATTAATTAACAGCAAACCAAATATTGTACATAAATAAGTATTTGAATAATTAATTTTAATTTTAATTGACATTTTGTTTTTTTTTTGTATCAATATACAAAAATTATCTATACAAATATGAGGAAGATACAATAAGTCTTTTAATTTAATTTGTATGTGTAAAATAAAATTTTACTATTTGATTTAAGATTATTATCACCCTATATGTATGTACAAATATTTTTTTTTATTGTTCAGTTAAATAGATAAACTCAACAATTAGTTTTATTAAGTTTTCACTAATTAATTAATTTAAAACAAACTAGCTATGTATATTTTAGATAGATCTCATCTATAGTATATTATTTGTATATATAGTGAGTCAGGTCGTATTTTGTGTTTTTTTTTTTGTTACTAAATGCAGACAGATGGGAATTTACTAAGAATAAAATGTGTGCGGGTGGGCAAATTGATATAAAGCACACGCAATCCCAGAATAGAATGAGATTGCAGATTCATATTTATATATGTACAAATATTATATAAAATGACATGCTTTATATAAGTTAATGAATAGGAAGTACAATACAAAAAAATTAACCCGAAAGCAAAGTTAATAATAAATATAGTATACCAAAATGTTCCCATACTTTACTTGTACGAGTATTTTATATTGCAACAAAATGAGCGGATTCACAATTTATTGTTGCTGCTGCTTTTGTTACTCTGTATAAAAAACACTTTAAGATCGTCGTATATTTATAGTTTTCGTTGTAAAAATAATTAAAATCTATTTATTTGTTTCAATTAGTTTAGAAATAACAATAATTGTTACTATTTTATTGAGTGTGAAGTAAGTTCTTTATGATATAATATGCGACTGAAAAGTATAGTTAAGTAGATATAGGTATAGTTGGTGAACAAATTGCTATTATTTGTTTCAGGTATTCGAAAATGCAGCAATAGTTTGCGGTAGTACAGTAGTAATCTTTTGAAGTTACTCGCATAAATAATCCTTAAAGTAGGCACAAAATATCATGTCGGTTTATGATTTGGCGTTCCGCACGCGCTATAAATTTAGGTGCGGTCTTTTAGATAAATTGTTCATAATATGGCATTAGAATTAAATTAATAAAAAATCTCATCCCTCTCTGATAATAATCGAATAATTGTCCATATCGAAAACTGCAACATGCTGGAACTTAAATGATGAACATTATCACTAACTGTTTGCCCAAGCTGTGCAGAAGAGTTCTTCGACTGCAGCACTCCTTTTCGTAAGTCGTAATATTTTCCTTGTCTCCTATGATTTATTTTCTAATGATGAACTTAGAAAAAAAGTATTTCCACACAGTCATCGAACAGACACTTTATGTACCAGTACATTGGAAGGTCGACTATATTATTCAAACGATGACAACCAAGTTACCAAGGGCTGGGTCGACAAAAATTTATCTATTGTAACATTTCAACCTGTACCCCCAAATTTATACCATAAATCCCACCCTTGGTTCTTGTACAGTTTGGTCCTGGTCCTTTTCCAGTGCGTATTTAATAAGAAAGTTTTGCGACAAAACCAACTCAACATATTTTCCAATATTTAGTTGACAACACATCCGTGATCACAGTTGCTTTATTTCTTTAGTCAGCCTGTTACAACTTGATTTGGATTTTCGGCCGGCCGGATTTTCATTTTAATAGTCATTATTTCCCAAAAAATGCACTTTACTGTTGTTGGGGCACAATTTAAATTATGTGCTACGATTTAGCAAGACTGTGTTCACTTTCTCCAAGATGAACGGCGTGGACTGTATGATGGATTTCTTGGACCAAACAACTCTATTTTTTACTATTCACCGTATGACTTTTTATTTTATTCTTTCTATTCAGCTGTGGTTAGGTTACTGATTTTGCCAATACAAGAAAAGCTGTACGGAGTCGAAAATTATTTTCGACCGTTTAATATGATGTATTCATCACAGATGTCGCGTCGATTTTAATAATTTTCGACACTGCACTGCAAATTAAACATTGTATTACAATATAAATTAAATAGTAGAATTCAACTACCATTTTGACATTACATATGTCGAATGGAATTTTACAGATAGAGAATATCTCTATATATATAAAAATGACGTGTGTGTTTGTAACACTAAAACTCAAGAACCACTGCACCGATTTTAATAAAAATTTGTATGTGTGTTCTATGGGTCGTGAGGAGTGTTTTCGTATAGTTTATTTTTTGTCCGATAGATAGCGCAAGATTTTTTTTTTTTCAAGTATAAAAAATTATTTTCACTAGATTTTAATAAGTATCGTTGGGTATATCTTTTAAAAAAAAAAAAAAAAAAAATATTCTACAAACGAATGCACCTTACGGTGTGTTGCGAAATAATAATAATACAAAAAATAAAACAATATTTCAGTCATCACACGATCAAAACCAGCAGATGAATTAAACGCGTGTTTAGAATCATCTCATTTGTTCAAAAACTATAATTGCTATAGATAATACAACAGGATTAATAACATTGCCTCTCGATTTCTGTGTTACAAATGAATCAAAAGAAGATTTAATTTTAACTGTATATCCCAATATTGCACTTAATTATACAAATCATTGCGTTAGTGACTTTAATATTGACATTTAAAGTAAGATTTGTGGCCAAACCAAAACATACAAATCCATTGATTGCGTTATGGATCCAGATGAAGTTGTGAACTGGGTTCAATTTCTAAATTCACTTGATTTGCCTGGAAATCCACGCCACATTCTACAATTAAAAATTGGTATGCCAATAATTCTTTTACGCAAATTAAATCCACCACGGGTAGGCCGCGCTTAAAGACATTTGGAGTTTTATTCTAATCAATATTTTTACATAATACGGATATTTTAAATCAAAAAAATTTACAAAGTATTAAAAAGAATTTAAAGGTAATAAATAAAAAATGTATGATACGAGGTTAAGTTAAATAGACATTTTTATTTATTTGTTATGCAGATTTTATATGTGAAAATTAAAATGCCACGTAAAGTTTCAAATATTGGTCGCAACACATGTCGAAACAATCAAATAAGAACACGACGTTCAAATGAAACACCAGCTGAACATAGAGAACGGATTGGAAGGGTTAGATTGCAAATATCACAGTTACGTGCAAATGAATCAGCTGAACAATACGAATTAAGAAATGAATCAAATCGAATTGGAAATAGACAAGCAAGAAGAAGCACATCAAATACAAATAGGATAATATTTAATAAGCTTGCTTATCGTTATGATCATACAATTGATTATAGCTTAAATCCAATTATTACTATAAGCGGTATGAATAACATTTGTGTGCATTGCAAAGCTTTAAAATTCAAAAATGAAGCTCATGGCTTGTGTTGTGCAAATGGTAAGGTTAATTTGCCAGTTTTAATTGATCCACCAGAGCCATTGCTAACATTAATTTCGGGAACAACACGACAGTCGAAGCATTTTTTATCAAACATTCGAAAATACAATAACTCTTGTCAAATGACTTCTTTTGGTGCTACAAATATTATTACTGATAATTTCATGCCAACATTCAAAGTTCAAGGCCAAATTTATCACTCAGCAGGTTCTTTATTACCACTTCCAGATGATACACATAAATTTCTACAAATTTATTTTATTGGAAATTCTGATGATGTATTAAATGTACATTGTGAAATCAATTCATGTACAAGAAGAGTAATTATAGAATCATTACAAAATTTATTTCATGAACATAATGAACTAATTAAATTATTTAAAACGTCACTTGAAAAAATTCCATCGGATAATCATAGAATAGTAATTAGAGCCGATAAAACACCTATTGGAGAACACTCTAGAAGATTTAATGCACCAACAATCAATGAAGTTGCGATAGTTATTGCTGGAGACCAATTTGAATCACGTGACATTATATTACATCGCAGAAATGATAGACTTCAACGTGTTTGTGAAACACATAGGTCTTATGATGCATTACAATATCCAATTATATTTTGGCAAGGACAAGATGGATATCATATTCAAATTAAAATGATAAATCCAGTAAATGGTAAACAAATATTTATTAAATTTTTCTATTAAACAAAATAAATATTATATTAATAATTAATATAGGTGAAGAATTAAATAAAAAAGTAAGTGCTATGAATTATTATTCATATAGACTTATGGTACGGGAAAATGAAGAAAATCATATATTAAAATATCGCCAATTATTTCATCAATATATTGTTGATATGTACGCGAAAATAGAAACAGGACGTTTATTATATATTCGATTAAATCAAAAAAAATTACGTTCAGAAGAATACATACATCTTCGTGATGCAATAAATAATGATGGAAATGTCAACAATATTGGAAGAATGACAATTTTACCAGCAACGTTCACTGGAAGTCCAAGACATATGCATGAATATGCACACAAGATGCAATGTCATATGTTAGAAAGTACGGACGCCCAGATTTATTTATAACCTTCACATGTAATCCCAAATGGGATGAAATAAAACAAAATTTATTTCAAGGTCAAACATATACAGATCGTCATGATATTATAACACGTGTCTTTAAACAGAAACTTAAGTCATTACTGGATTTAATAACGAAACATGAAATTTTTGGCGAAACACGTTGCTGGATATATTCCATCGAATGGCAGAAAAGAGGATTGCTACATGCCCACATTTTAATTTGGTTAGTAGCACAAATAAGACCAAACGAAGTTGATAATATAATTTCTGCAGAAATTCCAGATTTAACAACTGATCCAGAATTATTTGAAATTATTAAACAAAATTTGATTCATGGTCCATTTGGTGCATATAACATCAATTCACCTTGCATGATTAACGGTAAGTGCTCAAAACGATACCCAAGAGCATTAATATCAGAATCAATTACAGGCATTGATGGTTATCCATTATATCGTCGGCGCTCAATTGAGGATAATGGTCAATCTTTCATTATAAAAATTAAAAATGAAGAAATTGAAATAGATAATAGATGGGTTGTACCGTATTCACCACTATTATCTAAAGCATATAAAGTACATATCAACGTTGAATATTGCAATTCCGTGAAATCAATAAAATATATTTGCAAATATGTAAACAAAGGGAGTGATATGGCAGTTTTCGGTGTAACATCTAATACTAACACAAATATTGATGAAATTACACAATATCAAATGGGACGTTATATAAGTAGCAATGAAGCTATCTGGCGAATTTCATCATTTCCAATACATGAACGACATCCAACCGTTGTTCATTTAGCGATTCATCTTGAAAATGGACAAAGAATTTACTTTACTACACAAAATGCACTACAAAGAGCAGAACAACCACCACTAACAACATTAACTGCATTTTTTTCATTATGTCAAACTGATTCATTCGCAAAAACATTATTATATTCAGATATTCCAACATATTACACTTGGAACATATCTAAAAAAATATTTGAACGTCGTAAACAAGGAACTCGAGTTGAAGGCCAAATAAATATATTTTCTACCCATGCCTTAGGAAGATTATATGCTGTACACCCAAACAATGCAGAATGCTACTATTTACGTTTATTATTAGTTAATGTTCATGGACCAACATCATTCGAAAATTTAAGAACAATAAATAATAATATATGTGTAACATATCGAGAAGCATGTCAACTATTAAATTTGCTTGAAAACGATGAAAATTGGGATAATACAATTGCCGATGCATCGATTTCTTCTGCACCACATCAAATACGTATACTATTTTCCATAATAATAACAACATGTTTTCCATCAAGTCCATTACAATTATGGGAAAAATATAAATATTGTATGACGGAAGACATTTTACATCGTATACGTTCAAATACACTAAATTATGATTTACAATTCACAATAGATATGTATAATTGAACATTAATTTTAATTGAAGATATTTGTTTATCAATTGCAAACAAAACATTATCACAATTAGAATTGACAGCGCCCAATCGTTTAGTAAATGATATCACCAATATTGAAATCCAACGTGAACAAAACTTTGATATATATTTATTAAATGAATATTTACAAGAAAATTTACAAAAAATGAATCAACAACAAAACCATATTTATGATACAATTCTGTCAGCTATAAATAATCAAAGAGGTGGATTATACTTTTTAGATGCTCCAGGAGGAACCGGAAAAACATTTTTGATATCATTAATTTTGGCAAATATAAGATCTCAAAAAAATATAGCATTAGCAATTGCTTCTTCAGGTATAGCAGCAGCAACATTATTAGATGGCGGTAGGACTGCTCATGCAGCATTAAAACTTCCATTAAATATGCAAATAATTGAAACACCAACATGTAACATATCAAAAACATCAGGAATGACAAAAGTATTGCAACAATGCAAACTAATAATCTGGGACGAATGCACAATGGCACATAAAAAATCATTAGAAGCATTAGATAAAACATTAAAAGATTTACGCAATAATCAACAGTTATTCGGTGGTACAACAGTATTATTATCAGGCGATTATAGACAGACACTACCTGTTATACCACGATCAACTCCAGCTGATGAATTAAATGCGTGTTTAAAATCATCTAATTTATGGAGAAACGTTCAAAAATTAAATTTAACAAGAAATATGCGTGTTCATTTGCAAAACGATGAATCCGCTGTAACATTTTCCAAACAATTATTGGACATTGGAAATGGAAAAATTCCAATTGATATTACAACTGGTTTAATTACATTTCCACATAATTTTTGTATTTTAAAAGAATCAAAAGAAGAATTAATTGAAAGCGTATATACAAGTATTGTACAACAATACAAAAATCATAATTGGTTAAGTGAACGAGCAATATTGGCAGCAAAAAACAAAGACGTTAATGATATAAATATTGCCATTCAAAATAAAATTGTAGGTGAAACATTTGCATATAAATCAATAGATTGTGTTATAGATCAAGACGAAGTGGTAAATTATCCTACAGAATTTTTAAATTCATTAGATTTACCTGGAATAGCACCACATATTCTTCAATTAAAAATTGGTGTACCAATCATTTTATTACGTAATATTAATCAACCAAAACTTTGTAATGGTACACGACTTGCTGTTAAAAAATTAATGACAAATGTCATTGAAGCAACCATATTAACTGGCAAATACAAAGGTGAAGAGGTTTTAATCCCACGCATTCTAATAATTCCATCAGATGTGCCATTTAATTTTAAAAGAATACAATTTCCAATACGTCTAGCTTTTGCTATGACTATAAACAAATCACAAGGTCAGTCATTTCAAGTTTGTGGTCTAAATTTGGAATATCCATGCTTCTCACACGGTCAGTTATATGTTGGATGCTCACGTGTAGGAAAACCTTCATCATTATATGTGTACGCACCTGAAGGTACAACTAAAAATGTTGTATACCAAAAATCATTGGAATAAATCAATAAATCAAACAATTTTTATCTAATTAAAATATTTTTAATTTAATTTTTCATTATACATAATTTTAATTTAATAAAATACAAAAATTAAAAACAAAATATAATCTTTAATTTAAAATGCCAAAAAAAATAATGTTTTATTCCAGATTGTTACGATGATACCTAGAGTAGAATAGAATGAGTTAATTGATAACGCAAAGTTCTACAGTACTAAAATGGAATTTTCCATGATAAAACTGTTCTTAATGAATAAAATTCTGTGAAGAATAGAAATGAATTAAAAAGTGATTTAAAAAGTGTTTTAGTGCGATATAAAAATTATAAGTTAGTAATCAGTAAAATTGTCCGATAATAATAAAAAACTGATTTTGTGAATTATCGTTAATAAATTATGATGAAATAATTTTTATGCTCAAAAAATAAAATTCGTTTTAAATTGAAGTGTTGTGTTTTATTCAAAATCCAGTGGTACAAACCTTGATTGACAAGACAAAAACGTAACAATATGTTCATCAAAAAATAAAAAAAACTTACACGTCCAGCAAAGCGGGCAGGGTACAGCTAGTATACTATAAAATGATAATACAATTTTGTGTTGTTTCGTCGACAAGACGAAAGCGGTCGCTTATAAATGTACGGATTTTTATATTTTCAGCTTTGACAATATTTTAGTACCGAACATACGGCCGCTCTTGAACCAATCGGTTCAACAAATATCTGACCGCTTGATGGAGCTTCTTTGGTCTGACTTGATGAATCGTTGACGATTGGCAGGATGCTTAATTTGTTTACCGATCGTTTCATTTCGCCGAACTTTGATTTCAGAGTAATAACCCTGACTATTCCGTCAGATCCGGGACGAGTTTTGATAACTCTTGCCAATAGCCATTGATTTGATGGTAAATTTTCATCTTTTACGACGACGATGTCGTTGATGTCGATATTTGAACGATTTTTATTTTGCCATTTGTGTTTTTCTTGGAGAGACGTTAAATATTCGACGGCCCATCTTTTCCAAAAGTGTTGAGCCTTTTGTTGAACCATTTGCTAACGTGATAAATACGATGGTTTTAGTTGTGTGATGTCATGTTCAGGAAGCTTTGTGGCGGGTTGGCCGATGAGGAAGGGTTAGCGGGTGAGCGCGTCCATGTCATCTGACGATAGTACACATAGTGGACGTGAGTTGAGGATACTCTCGATTTCGGCAAGTAGTGTCATCATTTCTTCCATTGTTAGAATTGAGTCTCCTATCACTCGCTTCAAGTGGAATTTTGTAGACTTGATTGCCGCTTCCCAGATTTCTCCGAAATTAGGTGCCCTAGGTGGTATAAAATTCCAGATGATGTTATGCCTGGAAATAAAATAAGATATATCATTGGAGTTCTTAATGCAATTTGTAAACGTTGTGGTAATTATATTGTATACCCCGACGAAGTTCGTGCCATTGTCACTGAATATTTCCTCGCAATATCCGCGGCGTGCGATGAAATTTTCAGTGCTGCTAGAAATTCATCACTAGTAAGATCACTGACCAGTTCGATGTGGGTAGCTTTGGTGCTCAGACATATAAATAAGCATATATAGGATTTGTAGGTCTTTTGCCCTCATCCCTTGATCAAATGAATGGGTATCGGACCGGCCAAATCAACTCCCACTTTTAGAAATGGGCGGCTTGCTTGCAAACGGCAGTTTGGAAGATTCCCCATGATTGGCGACTCACTTGTTGCTTTCTGCCGAGTACACGTCACGCATTGATTAACAAGTTTCCTTATCAGACTCTTTTCGCTTGGAATTCAATATTGTTGCCTTAATATCGCAAACAGTAAGGATGCGCCAGCATGTTTGTGTTCTAAAAGGATCAGCATGGCGATCGCTGATTTTGGCGATAATATTATAGGGTGTTTCGTCGAGAATGGAATGTCACAATTCTTTAATCTCCCACCGACTCTCAAGGCACCAAATTCATCAATAAAAGGACTTGGCGATTTTAATGAACTTGATTTGTTTACAGACTGCATTTGCTGTATATCTTTAATTTCTTGCTCGAAATATTTGTGCTGATCATACTCAGAAATTTTGAAGAGAGCTTCACATGTTTCCTTTCCAGTGAGATATTTGCTATTATATCTGGGTAATTCGACTTTTCTCGCGCTGGCGATGATTATTCGTTGAAACCGATGAAACGATGAGCATTTGTTAGTGTTTCAAAGATCTTGCATTCTACTAAAACAGTTTGAGTGGTGACTTTAAGAATGTCATCACTTTCGGTGTGATTCTGTTGTTGTTGTGACCAAAACTCCAAGGGATTGTGTAGCCAATTAGGTCCCTTCCACCATTGCGTGTTGGATTTCAGTTCATAAGGTAATAATCCTCTGGACGCAATGTCGGCGGGGTGGTCTTGGGAAGGTACATGTCTCCAATGTGAACTACTAAATGAGGTTAGGATTTATGATGTACGATTCGCTATAAATGTAGGCCAGCGGCGTGGATGCGAACTCAGCCAATATAACACGATTTTGGAATCTGTCCATTTTGTTGATTTCACGATGAGTTTCTCGTTTAACTACCTCCTCATTAGACTTGTTAAAAGAACAGCACCGCTGAGTTCCAAACGAGGCAGTGTCTGTTGCTTAACTGGAGCCCCTTTGGTTTTGGCAGTCATCAACTGTGGATACATTTCTCCGGTTTCGGTGGTAATTCTGTAATAAATCACCAATGCGTAAGCGATTTGACTGGCGTCGCAGAACCCATGTAGCTCGACATTTGCTTTTATTGATGATTGTACGAATCTTGGAATGAAGATTTTCTCTAACTCTGGTAACGATGCTCGAATTTTCTCGCACTGATTTGCCTCCTTGTCCGGCAAAGGATCGTCCCACCCCAACTTTCACATTCATATCTGTTGAATTAGTGTTTTAATCAAAATATTAATTGGGGCGATCAATCCCAACGGGTCAAATATTTTCCCTGCATCATACAATATCCTTCTTCTCGAAACTTTTCCATTAAATTGAAGATTGCATGAGAACGTGAATTCATCAGATGGGCTCCAATTTACGCCCAATACTTTAATTGATTCTTATGTGTCTTCTTGGTCAATGATTTCTTTCCGGTTTGATAATCTGTCGTTGATATTTACTGTGTCCAACACTGCTCTGGAATTTGAAGACCATTTTCGAAGGTTAAAACCATGTTTCTTGAGGAGTTGAGTAATCGTATGTTTCAATTCTAATGCTCCCTCAGTCATGAGATCGTCTACATAAACACTTGTTTTTATTGAATTTGATGCAGAGAGTGACGTTTGTTGTTCTTCATCAGCTATTTGTTGCAATGCTCTAGTTGCAAGGTAAGGAGCGGATACTAGCCCATACGTCACAGTCAAAAGTCGGTAATGCCGGATAGGCTGGGACGGAGTTGTTCGCCATACTATGTTTTGATATTGTGTATCAGCTCTTGATATTCGCACTTGGCCGTGCATGTTCCCTTAACTGAGAAGGATTGCAAATAGCGTTGACTGTATAGTTGTGCCAACAGCGAGGCAGTCATTCGGTGATGCTCCTGATGAACTTTTCGCCGAGCCGTCGAAAACGACCCTTAGTTTAGTTGTTGTGCTGGACTGTCGCAACACACCAAGATGCGGTAAATAAAAACCTGTATCCTTGGCTTCTTCCTGTGGGATTTCCTCCATGTGCTCTAGTGTCTGGTACTCTAGCATGAATTCTTGACAACCTCATAAATTCGGGGTCGCGAATGAAGCGACGTTCCGTGCTTTGCAACGGTTGAATAGCAGTGCTAACTGAAGATCCTAGGGCTTCGGGCGATCGTTAAAATGGCAGATCTGCGACAAATCGACCATCTTTCATCTCTTGCCAACTTTTAACAAATGTATCTTCACATAGCTTTTCTTCCGGGGTGAGGGGCTTCTGTTCCTGTGCAATTGATTCAGTTTCCCAGAACCTGCGTAGTGTTTGGTCAATGTCGACAATGATTTCCGCTGAGGCCATCAATGAAGATGCTTCATTCTTTGACCCTCCACTCGTTCTTCCTGAGGCCATCCAGCCAAGAACTGTTTTCTGAAGAACGAGCTTATCGTCACCAAACTTGATTTGACCCTTCTCTAACAGACTGAAGAAATAATCAGCTCCGATTAAAATTTCGATTTGGCTTGATTTGTTAAAGGTGGGATCTGCAAGTCGGATTTTTGGTCATGCCTTCATATCAATGTTCACATTTTGTGGTGGCAATCTTGACGTGATTTTTTTAAATTTAAATTTTATGAGAAAATCGATTTAATGGCGATGAAAACGCAAAATGGACAACATTGCTTCGTTATCTTCGGTATGTTGACACATCTGAGAACATGATGTTACTGCAATCTTAAATTGCACAGTTGACATATAATCTAATGCAAACCGTAATATTTCTTTTCGATTTTCTGCCAGAAATTCTGGGCTTGTTGCGGGAAATCGGGATCTCAAACCCACTATAGTGGGTATACTTTCAACCATTTTCTTACGGTCTCGTTTGAAATAATGACACTTCGCACCTCTGCAAGTGAAAATCGGCCCGATGAACACACGATAAATCGGTTTCTGAGAGCGAATTACTTTAGATATCGATTATCTAATATGGGAGTTTCACGTATTCGCCCGGATGCTAGTCTCCTGATATTACTTCGGTCTAAAAAGACCAAAATATTGAAATCCTGTCAAAAATGATCAAAAATTTGGTTGGTCCAAAACCACTTCTTGAACCTCCCTGTGTGTAAAAAAGCAAAAAAAAAAAATGTCC
This sequence comes from Tipula vernalis, assembly GCA_958295665.1. Taxonomy (NCBI): domain Eukaryota; kingdom Metazoa; phylum Arthropoda; class Insecta; order Diptera; family Tipulidae; genus Tipula; species Tipula vernalis. The sequence goes on from OY282559.1 coordinate 137,939,870, forward strand.
GTCCGTCTGTCTGGATATCTGTTGGTCTGTACCCACGGTATCTGGAGAACGGCTTGTTCGATTTAGAATTTTTTTTGCCAATCTGTTCATATGGTCAAGGTAGACATTCGAAAAGCTTTTGGAATCTGTGTGTCAAGATGGTCGGGTACCTGCCATACGAATTGACTGGTTTGAATATTGAGTTAGGCATTAAGTTTGGGGTTGAGTTGAAGGTTAAGTCAGGGGTCATTTTGCGGGTTGAGTTGAAGCTGAGTTGGACTTAAGGTGGGGTTGGATTAAGATATAATGAGCAGTTGGCTAATTTTTATATGTGCTGGTTTGGGGATTGAAAAGAAAGAAAGTTTGCGTTTGGGTAGAGAGTAGAGTTAGGGGCCGTTTGCGTGTTGAATTGGGGTTGAGTTGGGGTTGGATTAGTGTTTAGTGAGCAGTTGAGCAATCTATATAAGTGAGTTGTAAGTATGTATGTAAAACATATGTGTATGATTTTTAGATTAAGTTCTGGAATATGGCCAAATATGAGGAAACTTGCCTATTCCTCAAGCAATTGTGCGGTGGAAATGGGATTCTAAAATAATTTTTGGAAAAAGTTCTGGAATATGGCCAAGTACGATGGAACTGGCCTATTTCTCAACCAATAATGATGAAATTCGCCTTGTACATTGGAAATAGGATTTTAAAATGATTTTTGGATAAAGTTCTGGACTATGGCCAAGTATGATGGAACTGGCGTATTTCTCAACCGAATATGATGAAATTTGACATGTGGGGTGGAAATTGGATTTTAAAAATATTTTTGAATTAAATTAATGAAGACCGAAGTTCTGATCACCTTATAAGGTTTCAGCCCTTTATATTTGATTGTTACTACTCTCCCGATAACATACAAATACACGGGGCACCGATGATTGATTGTTTCCTACTAGATTAGCTGCATAACGTTGACTATGCCCTTCTTGCAGTAATGTCACGTTAGTTCTTGATTAGCAAATTTTATAGTAAAACAATGTTGAATAATTAAGTTGAAAATTCGAACTAAATACTGACATGACAAAGATTAATTGCGATTTAAATATTTTGTGTGACTTAATTTGGCAAAATTCCAGATGTAAATTTATCATTATAATAAATCGTACACAAGTTATTAAGAGAGAAAGTACATCAAAATTGATATATTGGATATATCTCAGTACATATTTTTTAGTAGAATAATAAAATTTATTAGAGCCAAGTAAAAAATATGCCAAAATTGGCCATTATGGGGCTTTTGAAACACAAATTTGATTTTTCACTAATTTTTCTTTTGCCTGCCCTAAATCTAAAAAAGCATTAATTTCGAATTCCGATTATGCGATTTTTACTAATCAATAACATTTACTAAGTAAAAATCCAATAACACGTGATTTTATAAAATCAAAGCAAAATCAAAAATATAAAATTTAATTTGAATTACTATATAAACTCGATTGATATATCAATTTAATTAAATCTGCCTCCAATAAATAAACTCGTAATATATATATAGTGACGTAACGCGGTTAAATCTAAAAATAATCCTTTAGGTTTCCTCCCAACGGATCCATCCCCCCCAAAATATATTTCGTTTCTATTTTAGTCGCACAAAACCAAACACAAAATTTAATCCTCCTCGCTTACAGTGTTTAGTCTGTGTACGTCTATATTATTTAGATGTGTACGTATACGGAATACGACGAGAATATTTGGATGGATACGGAATAATTTTATGTCGATTTTGAGAAGACAAAATTTGTGAATGTTGATTTGTGAGAAATGTGATGAATAAAATTAAATTTTCATTTCGTTTTTCCAAAATAACATTATTTTTTTTAAGGAGCAACATTTTTTTTTGTAATTTTAATTATTCATGAAGTTTTATTTTTTACTTTTTTTAAATTAAAATTGAAATTGAATTTTAAATCTTTTATTATTTAAGTTTTGTTGTTGTTGTTGTGTGTACTATACGTAATTGTAAGAAATGTTATAAAGATTTTATCATTATCCATTTTGTTGGTTGGTTCAAAATGAAACGGAAAATTTTAATGTCTAGCGCTTCGCCGCCTTTGCCTGTAAATAGTAAACTAAATACTTGTTCATGCAACACCCGCCAGACATATAAATCATCCACTTTCGTCAGTCTATACTATATGTAAACGTTAAACCATCATAAAAAAAACCAAATAATTAATAAGCATAAACCATAAAATTACATAATTTTTGTAACATAAAAATTAAATTACAAATTATAATTAATTATATCGTCTTATAATCACTTTTTATTTGTTTTATTTTCTTCCATATATTTTGTAAATTGTAGCAAATTGTAGCAACAAAAAAAAAAAAAAATGGGAAAATGGAAATTAATTAGTTGTAAATTCTAAACATAAATATTGTGTTAGGTGAAATTGAAAGTATACGATGACGGTTTATTGGTAATGTGATACTAATTCGGGAACCGTGCAAATACTTTTTAAGCGTGGTCAATGTCATGTATCATACATTCTTGATAGTGCTATTTCAGGATTGAATTCTACTAACGACAATATATTCTGTAAGAATTCTGTTGTAAAACTCGAACGTTCGTTTTATTGCTATAATAGTTCATTACTCCTGTTTCCTCCGGCAATAATGATTTAATTTAAAACTAGAGACTAATCAATGCTATTCTCAACTTAAAATGACCACATCTAAACCAATATTAGAAATTTCTTAGATTTTTCTAAAAAGCTTCATAAAGATTCTGGGAAGTATTTACGCTACAAACATGCTTGTTATGCGACAGGACCGTGTTTGCTGCAACAACTGCAATCAAAACTTTATCTTTTTGTCCCAATGAAACGTTGTTTGATTTTATTTTTGACCCATTTAAAATTTCATGCCGTTTAAGTTTTATGTTCCTGTGCGAACGGTTTTGTATTTTTATATAGAAAAATACCCTTTGTACCAACAGATTCACTAATAGTTTTTTTGTCCACAAAAGTGTTAAACGAACTAATTTGTCTGTCATACTTGCTTGACGATATATGAAGGAAATGCGGTACTATAGAGATAGAGCTCTTCACATTTAAATTTGCTTCTAATTAAATTAATTTTAAAAATGTAAACTTAATTGATGTATCGAAGATGCTGCATTAAAGCGGAATCAGTGTTTTCAAAGTTTTTGACCAACAAGTTGATCGGAAAATGGGGTACGTTCAATATTAAAATGGCATACAGTTGTAGTGTGTACAATCGCCATTTTTGTAAACAAAATTCACACAACAAAATTTTGAATATTGATTTTATATTCTTAAATGTAATATTTTTGAATATTCTGGCAATTTTGAAAATTTTTTAAACTTTTTCCTCATTTACAAATTCTTAAATTTTGTTGTTCTAAATTCTTTAAAATTTCCTAAGGGTTTTTGAATATTATTTGTACGTCCCTTTTGAATTCTTAAATTTTTTGAACTTATGAATACTTTTGAAACTCAAATTCTAGAAATTTTTAAATATTCCAAATTTTTTTTTGTATTTCACTATTTTCTTTGTCTCTAACTCATGTTAAGAAATTCTTAAAGTCACGTAATTATTAAATCTCTTGAAATAATTTTAAATTTTAACTTATAATTTTTTTTTTTTTAAATTTTCTGGAAGCATGTTAGATTAGGTTTTGTTAGAAGTAAAACGGAGAATGGGAAATACAAGATTTTGTACACACATTTATTTACTACATGTTTATGTTAGTAACTAACTACGAACTAGACACCACATTTTGTTTTTAAGATAACGCATTGATAGATGAGTTCCATACAATTTATTAAAATTTTAAAAATAATTTAAATTCTGAAAATTCTTGAAACTTTCAAAATTGGGCAAATGGGATTTTTTTTTTTTAAATTCATATACATACTTTGTTTAAATTTCAAAATTTTTGCTTTTGATGTCCGAGAGATCTTTGTGAGGTTTAGCAATTGTTACAACTTTGGAAATCTTTCCTTGACTAGGAAAATAATTAAACCTGAAACTTATGATGCTTTTAACCTTATAGATGGAATCGATAATAATTAATGTTTTGGAGACCTTTTTTTATGTCGTCAGATTCAACCACATTAGGGGACAGTTCAACGTTTTTTTGTTGGAACATCTTAGCGAGGATTTCACATTTTTCTGGAGTCGAAATTATTTTGCTGTTTTCTGGCGGGTTATTTAAAGGAGGAAGAGATGAATATTTAACCAGTTGGCATAGTTTGCTTTGCCGTTTACTATTGATAATCTTTTATTTTTCGCTTAACGTTTCGAAGTTTAATCAACAATAATACTTCATCTGAAAGTATTAATTTATATCTGCAGCAAGACCTTTTGATTGAAACTGTCAGGTAGGTGGCATGATTGGTAGAAGAAATAAAATAATTAGATTAGAGTCGGTTGAAGTTACAGAGAAATTAAAAGCCTTATGGTCGTCAATTATTTGTTAATAAACATAATCCAGCCTGCATGTAAATAGTCATATGACTTAGCAGAAGGATCAATATGTGAAAAGTAGTCATGTTGACCAAGCACAAAACTGTCAAATGGTCAGAATTTAATTCATTTTTTGTTTCGATTCTTCTAGGTGGAGTATCTGGATATTGTAAGATGCAGTTATGGTTACTATTTAGGAAATCATATAAAATACGTCCCCCAAAACCAAAAGGAATGTTTGTAGTTGAAGGGTGCCTAGTTGAAGAAACTCGGACCTTTTTGGATAAACCACCAAATTGGCAGAGCGGTTTCCGTTACTGTGAATAAATTCGATAGCGGTATCCTTAATTGTGCATTCTTGTCCTTCAATATGGGAAAGGCTGCAATATTTACACTTCGATTCCTTTTGACAATTCTGTGTGCTGTACCCATACATAAAACAGTTTATACATTGTGTCAGACGTTCGGGTATTTTTTGAGGCTTATCCCAACTAAATGCGATATTTCCGATGCTGCGAATATTTTTTAGATGGATGAAAGTAATGAAATTCGAAAATGAAGCAATACAGATAGCACGTCAGTATATCAGCTGTTGTTAGGTAATACTTTTGTAATTCTTGATGGATTTAGTCCAGCTACTTTAATGTAATTTTCAACTTTAATCGATTGGTAATGAAGGTAAGCCGAAGAGAACGTTTACTGACAGTTTAAGGCCAATGGATGTCAATTTCGTTTGAAATTTCACAATTTTTAACGATTTCATTGTTTGTCTAATAGTATTAGAATCCAGTTTCGTTATCATATGAACGCTTATTGTAGAATAAATTTTAATTTCAATAATTAAACACAATTAGAATGCTTCAATATTGTACATCTGCACTCATCGAGATATAAACATGGAATGCAAATGAGTATACTGTTTTCAAATACTCATTCCTATAATTACTCGGTTTCCTCCATTTCTCGTTTTAATGTGAATAATGTTTTATTTAATTTCTTCTTGGGTTTTAATTTAAGTTCTGCGATCAGTTGATTGTATAATTGGATAAGTTCGCTCGCATAGAGTGTGGAATATTAAAATCATTTTTGTAAAAAAATCACTCCCATTTTTGGCGGAAACTCTTCAAATTTTCATCCTTATACTTCAAAAATTTCAATATTAATTTTTTCTAATTTTAGGGAATCCTTAAATTTTTCAAATCCCTAAATATTGTTGCTGGAAAATTATGAAAAACTTAAAATTATTAAAAAAAAATTAATTGCTAAATGTAATAAAATTCTTAAAATCATTAAAATTTATAAAACTTTAAAAAAGGGTTAGTTACCTTATCTAGTAAAAACAAATACAGAAACTAATAATCTCGAAAAGAAAATCCAGAAATAAAAATATTCAGAATAACAAAAATCCAGAAAACTTAAATCCAGAAACACAATTATCAAAGTGCGGCCCAAGTTAAAATTAAAATTTGTAAAATGTCTATAAAATTTGAATTTTTCCGTAAAGTTTTTAATATTTATGATAATGGAAATTGCTTCGTCAACATTTCAGGCACAGATCAAAGGAATTGTATCGCTGATATCGCTCCTATTGATAGTTCTACCACAAATGTTTCAAGTTATTATGTGGTTGGCTTAATTCGTTGGGTTAGTAAGCGAATTGCGAATTTAATGCTTTGTTAATGCTTCGTCAAACTTGCATACGTAGATCAAAGGAATTGTATCGCTCGTATCGTTTCTACTGATAGACGTACCACAAATGATGAAAATATTTTTTCTGGATTTTTTCTGTATTGCTTTTTTGGTAATTCAGTGATCCCTTTAAAAAATTCGTCGGAAAAATGAAAATGGACGAATGAACCATTAATATATTCATGTGACAATATTTTGAATATATTTAGGGAATTTATTTCCCTAATTGATATGACGAACTAGCACTGAGTTATTATTTATGCTCGAACATTAACATGGTATGATAATGCGACCAGTTCTGAATGATGAAGCAAATTCATTCTTATCAAATAGATATTTTTGTTCTCGATATTTGATCAATTTGAAAATAAATAAAACCATTCTAAAAATCAGATGGTGCGTCAAGGACTGATTATGTCCAAGAATAGATTTGGCGAAACCAAAAAAACAAAAGTCATCCAAAACAATTTTTAGTTTTAAAAATAATTTTAATTTTCTTGAAATTATTATGATTTTTTAAATTTCAGGAATTTGAGATTTAGAAGAATTTAAAAAATTTAAAATTATCAAAATTCTTTTGTTTTGAATTTTTAAAATTAACAATTTTGTAAGAATTTTAATTCCCTAGAATTTAAAAATTCTTAAATTTTTGAGCTTCTTTAAAATTTTAAAATTATCGATCTTGTTTAATTTTAAAAATTTTTAGAACCTTTAGAAAAATAAATTTTAAGAATGTTTAAAATTCGTATAAAATTCATTAAAATTAAAGTTTGTAAAATTTTAATTTTCTAGGTAAATATTCCTTAACACTTAAGCTTTATGTTTCATATAAAAATACAAATCGTTCGAACAGTGCAATAAAATTTGAAACAGTATGAAACTTCAAATGAGTCAAAATTAGGCTTACCATTGTTTCCTATCCTAAACGGGGAATGTAATATCATACAGTTTGTTCCTCTTCTTTAGTCCTTTAATAGTTTAAAGTTTTAAAAAAATTAGAAAACATACTCACTGTAATCGAATGAATGCTGAGATGATCTGTCAGTCGCTTTATCCCTTTTAGGAAAGAAAGGGTAATACAGTATACCAAACCAAAATTCGCTAAACTCTTTTAGGAAAAAAAACTTCCAACTTCAAAAGATAACGATTTAGCGTTTTAGATTTGACCTAAACTTTCGATAACAATTCAATGTTTGTACCATCACTTATGGCCTATTCACATGAATCGCGATTTTACTCGTACGAGTAAAAATGATTCACGGATTTCTCCTAAATTACATGGTAAAATTTATACTAGTCACTTAAAAAATGGGTAATAAACAATTGAAAATGTATTGTTAAGGACAATTTTTTTTTGCACACGCACTTTTCTTAATAAAAATTGCAATATGGCCGCGATTTAAACATTTTTCTCAGTTTTAATTAGGAAATCTGTGTTTGCTAAATAAATTGTTAATGACATTATATTCGGAATTGTTTATTAAATATTTTTTAAGTGACTAATATTTATTTTACGACGTAATTTAAGAGAAATCAGAGAATAATTTTTACTCGTACGAGTAAAACCGCGTTTCATGTGAATAGAGCATTAGGAATGGAGCCAACCTTAGCAAAACAATTAAATGTTCGGGTGTTTACATTTCATAGAACGAATTATGAAACCCAGACAGAACCCTCTTGATAAGAGTATTAGAAATTTTAATCAATTTTAAAAGTCGTTTGATTTTAATATTGACAAATATGAGTTAAGCGTTGAATTTTTTCATAAATTGTCAATTATGAAAGTTATAATTATCATTTAATGTACATAAACATAAGTCAGTGGCGGCTGCTGTTTTACATTTTCAAGCATGCAAAAAATCGAATTAAGTTTTTTAAGTAATTTTATAATATACACAAACCGATTTGGGCAATTTCGACTGTCTAACTTCTGTTTTAGTTTTTAATCATAATTTTCTTTAGGGAGTTGTATCATATGTTACCGAATTACAAGTAAATCAGGATTTTCGATTTTTCGAAGTTTTTAAACATATTCATAATTTAGCTACCAAACAATTTTCTTAAGAAAGAAACGAAATATCTGCGAACCGATTTTTATCGTTGGTATTTATTTTTATTTTCTCATTTTGTTTACGGAGCCGACAAATTGTGAGCTTCTATTTTTTGGAAAATAAACATAATCAAGGAAAATTTAAAAATTGAAACTAATGCCTTAGTCTATTGCCGCAAAAATACTGATCTTAAAAAATTGAACTCATCAGTCCATTTTCTACTACGAACTATTCAGCATTTTTTGATCAAGTTTCAGTTTCTTTAATTTAATGCAAATGCTATATAGCTATTACGTAAGATTTTTCTTACGAAGCATTGAATTAGATGAGGTCTTTCAGTTATTTTTTTACTTTTTATTTACTTTGGAATTATTCTACAGGATTCGAAGTGTATTGGAGATTTTCGGGAAGATTCGAAATTTTTTGCGAGTTTCCCGATATTAATCTACTACCCTAAATTTGCAAAGCGATCAATTACGTGATGTTACAGAATTGATGATATATCGATATTTTTAAGCTTGTTTGAGATTTGTTTGTTGTTTATTAATTTTTTGAGATTATTCCTGTTTAGCTTAAACTTGAATTAAGCATAGCACTGAGTTTCATGAACTTTGGGGTTATCGAAATTCAAGAATTTTAGATTAATGCAATCGGTGAATAATTGTTAAAGATTATTTTTTACATGGATTCCAGCTTTATTCGTTTTTCGGGAAATTTGCAATAGTTTGAGCTTTCCGTGACAACGATATATACTAGATTCTAGATTCCACAAAAACAAAATTAATCAAAACAAGTAAAGTTATTGTTCGGATAAAAATTTTAAACAAATTTAACAAATCTTGGTTTTTGATCATTTGATTATTTTAAAACTCGATGAGTGGTTTAAATTGATGGTTTGATTTATTTTAAACGAAAGTCACCAAACAAAAGAGAGCTTATACATCCAAAAAAATCTAAACATAGCTAAAAAAAAATTGAGGTTTGGCCAACACACGACTTTCTTTTACGAACAGAGAATTTTGAGAAATTTTATTTTTTTCTTAATTTTTTTTTTTTAAATTCTAAATTTTTAAATTGTTTTTTTAAATTTTTTATTTTTTATTTTTATTTGTTTTTAATTTTTGGAAACATTTTGTATTGAGTAGTCTTTTGTAAACCTTATACTTTTTAAGATATTTGCAAAATAAATTTTCTGGACCAAGGGAGTGGCCACTTCCGGTTAGCCGATTTGGAGTAAAATTCACTGGAACCTCCCAATTCATCAAAAAAGCTTAAATCTGAAGTTTCAGTTCGATTGGTTAAACCACCTGGGCTGTAGAGGGGACACAGACTGACTGACAGACTGACAGACTGACAGACTGACAGACTGACAGACTGACAGACTGACAGACTGACAGACTGACAGACTGACAGACTGACAGACTGACAGACTGACAGACTGACAGACTGACAGACTGACAGACTGACAGACTGACAGACTGACAGACTGACAGACTGACAGACTGACAGACTGACAGACTGACAGACTGACAGACTGACAGACTGACAGACTGACAGACTGACAGACTGACAGACTGACAGACTGACAGACTGACAGACTGACAGACTGACAGACTGACAGACTGACAAACTGACAGACTGACAGACTGACAGACTGACAGACTGACAGACTGACAGACTGACAGACTGACAGACTGACAGACTGACAGACTGACAGACTGACAGACTGACAGACTGACAGACTGACAGACTGACAGACTGACAGACTGACAGACTGACAGACTGACAGACTGACAGACTGACAGACTGACAGACTGACAGACTGACAGACTGACAGACTGACAGACTGACATACTGACAGACAGACACACACCAGTTCGAAACCCACTTTTTCGGACTCAGGGGACCTCAAAACAAATAAATCTCTAAAAATCTCAAGGTCCAAAATTTTCATGATTACTATACTTTATTTTACTAGAGTAAAAGAAAGTAACAACGTTTTGATCGAAAGAGTAAAAACAACATCATTTTTTCTAGCGTAATATTTCCGCTTGCATGCACAACTCAGATTGCTTTTTTCTCCATTTAAACAGCGATTATACATTTTTCTATGTGTTAGCGTGATGTATGAAAATGCGCATGAAAATGTAAAAACATAGCCTAAATGTTGTTGGCAAGTATTTAACTTGAAAATTAGATGCGGAGGAAGTGATATGAACAACTCCCGATGGGGAAATACTACTAAAAACACATTTTTGCTTTGCATGTTTATTTTGTATTATAAAACATGAATTTCTTTACGCATGCAATGCATCCATTGCACTCATGGATAAGCCACCTCTGTGTATTATTTTGTAAATATTAACTTATGAGAATCGTGGTCAGTGTATTAAAAATATGTTTTGGTTTTACAATATAGCGATTGACAGCTCTGATCCTTTTCCATCCTGTTTCTCCTCCAAAGCTTTGAAAGCTTTTTACAATTTTTTAATTAATTCACAAACTCAGATAATTTTAACCATTGCAAAACTCAAAATGATAATAACGTTTTGTGTTTCCTTTTTATGTTTTTCAAAATCGCTCGCTTATAACAATCCCGGAGCATAGGAAATACGATTCTAAAACTGGTCTGCCCCATCGAAAACGGGAGGTTTTGCATTTATAGAGATAAAGTTTCTGTTACAGGTCATTCAAAAATTGATTGCATGCCCCAAATTAATTAACGGCATATGCCGTCACATCTGTAAAAGTGTTAAGCTAACGAATTTAAAGAAATACTTCAGAAAATTCTTAAAATTTATTGAAGTTTGAAAATTTACAAATTTATTATGTACCGAGTATCTATATTTTATTTTCGCTAAATTCTTAAAATTTACGAAATTAAAATAGTAAAATTTTTTAAATTACATGAAATATATTGAACATTTTCAAGAAATTCTAATCTTCCTTGGCATTCTTAAAATTCAATAAACTATTAAATCCCATAACTTTATAAAAATTTCTAAATTTAGCAAACATGGTTAGGTTATGTTATAAGTTAAACCAATTTTTGCAGGCACCGTAACATTATAAACGTTCTCAAAAAATACTGCTTTTAGAGCAGCAAAAGTTAGAATAAATTTCGCTCTGTAGCATGAATAGAATTATGTCACTTTGAAGAAAATATCAAGAGGCCATAAGTTGGTCACTGTTAACAACCTTTGTTTTGACGGCTGGTGATAAACTCATTGTGTCTTCTAGTTTCGATTTTTGGAATTGAATAACTCAGAACTAGTAGTTATCATATAGTTGAATTGTAAATTGTGTCCTCTCAAAACTATTTTAGATTTTTTGAAAGGTTGCAAATTTTACCAAATTTTTAAGATTATGTATGTTCGATTTCTTAATGATCGTTTGTTCTTCTTCATCACGTACAATTTTCTTGTAAAATATCGAGCATTATTAAAAAAAATACAATACGTTTTGAATCATAAATGTTCTTTTAAACAACAACAAATAATTGAAAAATTTCATTGCTCTTCCGAGAGTAATTGCTACAGTTGGCTATGTTTACTATAGAATACTATATATAAGTAGATGTAGTTTGTTGTTAGATTATTTATGGGAGTACAAACAATTGTTCTCGTACACAGTACACACATTTTGGTAGCTTCTTCTTCTTTTATTTTTGTTGGTATCATTGTGTATTATGTCGAATACAGAAAGTAATAATTTTGCTTTCATTTAATAAAAACTAACGGACAACAACAAAAAAAAGTTGCTGGTTGAATTATTTATTCGCGTAATGATGATAAATGACGATAGAATCGTATATGTGTGATGGTGTTCATATATATTTGATGTACATTGTACGTACTGTACATTGCACTACTATAGAATAGTTTTTTTAAATCCAACAAAACAGTCGATTTGCGAAAAAAAAATTTTTTAACTAACCAAGAAGCGACAACAACAACTCTACAGCAAAAATAAATTAAATTGGATTAAGTGAAGAAAATTAAATTTTGGTTGTTTGAATCTTCATTTTGTCTTGTGTTGTGTGTAATGTTTGTAAAAAAAAAAAAAAAAAGAAAAATTGAGGGAAAAGTGAAAATGATTTCAAATTTGTTGCTACTCGACTTATGTACTTACATATGTATTATCTATTGTATATTCAGCCAGCCATTGGTAAATGTGTTTGTCGGTCCCTCGATTTAAGATCGGTTAATTGACTTTTAAGATAATAAATTTACTTTAATGGTTGTTGCTGTTTTAGGTTTGTTTTTCTATATCCGAACACACAACACCACAGGATGATGTACATATGTACGTATATTATGTGTAACAATAATTTTGGCCTGTTTTTAAGGTTTTTCATGAGGCTGAGGCAATTTGTGATGGATTAAAGTAGTTTTATGACTTTAAAGAGGAACTTTGGAATTATATTAATATTTTGAGAGTGATTTAATAATGAACGAAATTTAAATGTCTTGACACTTTACGTTATTTATAAATATGTATGGTGAGCTTATTTGATAACCTCGAAAATTAATAAAGAGTTTTAAATGATTTATCGATATGAGTTTAACGAGAAAGTCGTAAGAGGTTATCTTTAAAATACAAGAAAAAAACTGTGCCGCATATGTTTATTTAAACCCATTACCTGGTCATCGCAAAACAATAATAATTTTGTGTAAATACGTATGTATACAAATATTGACGACACTTTAATTAAAATATAACGTAATGTTTGCACTTAATTGATATCCCAAAGCGTATTAATCTAAATACTAATACACATTTCAAACAATAACAACACAAGATTAGGAAATATCATTACTCATCCAATGAATATTATATTAATTTGTATCATACATTTATTCGCGCAGTCTTTGTAGCCATTGTGTTTGTTTAAAAATTTGTTTTGTTGTAGATCATTTGGCGCATAGTAAGTATTTCCTTCAAAGAAACTTGGAAGAGAATGGTGCATTGTGTATGGAGACAAACGTTATTATTTATATTGCCCTAACGTTTCTCATGGGAAAAAACTGTCAGGAATACTTTACAGAGCAAAAGAGAAATAATTTGACACAGAATTAAACTCTAAGAAAAATTTTAAATTTTATAGTTGGAATTGAGAATTTTAAAAATGTCAAAATTGGTTTAATACATTTAACAAGTTTTAGCTTTTAATTATTTATGGATTGAATTAAAATATTCAAATTTACAGAAATAAGAACGATATCATATCGAAAATTTGAAACACAATTTTCTTTCTTGCTCTAGAGCTTAAGAAACGGTTAATAATTTGTTGCTTAGTTTAATAATCTTGCGCTAAATTCCAACCAAGTTCCTAATTTGAAATATGCCTGGTACAAATATAATCGTAAAAGATAAATCGATGTTCCAAAGGAAAATTCGGCATAACCTTGTATAAATGATAATCCAATATTTTAGAATTGAATACTTAAATTTTTGTTGAGTATATTACCCACGTGCGCAAAGATTTCTTATACCACAACTTCTCTTTTATGAAATAAAACAAACTTATTTTGTAAATACTGCTACATGTCACAATGTACATTCATTAATGCATGTAATTTATATTTTTTTTACTGTATCCATTCTCCAACCAATCTAAAAGCACGTAGTTTAACCTCACGCGTTTCAATTGAATCTGTTTCAGTAAATGGTCCCACATCAAATGATTTACCAACATTTGGTATTACATCGGCTGGAGAATTTGCATTCAAATCCGATATGATTCCAGTCCAACGGAATGGATCCATGTCACCGTGTGTAAAATAGACATTGGCTAAATTTGGATTAATTTGGCGTATTAAATTGGTCCATATACTACGCTCAAGAACTTCGGATTCAGGAATTCCATAAATTTCCTCACACGTTTCTGTGAATATATGTACGGGAATTTCGGGCGCTGATCTAAACCAAGCCATTTCATTACAATATATGTAGGATTGTTGGCGAAGTCCAGTGTAAGCGCTTACTGAATCCCACGATACTTCACGGTACATGTCCAAAATTACACTAAATCTAGCTTCAATTGGTTCATTTTGTACGACATAGCCGACAAAATAGGCGAGATCCTCGACATCACTATCATGATCTGCGGCATCAATAATCCAGCAAATATAGTCGATTGTTGAGGAACTGTAATTTATTAAGACTCGTTATAGCTAAACCAATGGATATTACATTTCGAATGATGAATAATACTTACTCGCGGTATTCTAAAAATAATCCCAAAATACCGCCAATTGTTGCGTAAAATGCTGCAACTTCACGTTCATCTGTTGTATCAATTGGTTCAATAAAATTAAATAGTTCTTGCATTCTTTCACCATCTCCAGCCGCAATGATTTCACCAGCCTCTGCTAATCCACCAGTTATCCGTTCAAAACATATTTCTGGTGCATGTCTTCTCAATGTTTCACTAATATCGGGGAAATAACGATAATAATTTGGAATCACTTCCAGTTGGGCACTGCTCGATAGAACGCCATCGAGTAAACCTGGGTACCGTTGATGTAGCCACGTGGCATAAGTTGAACCCGTTCCATAACCGAATGCAATCATTTTAGTTGTCTCGAATGATTCTAGCGCTTCTCTTAAAATTCGAATTATCCATTCGAAATCAGCTAACGTTTGATCTATGGTCAAGAATCGTAAATTTTCGTTTGAAAGATCTGCGGTTGGTCGACTTTCTCCATAATACCGTGGTTCGATTGCATATAAAACACCGCCATACTCCATGGCAATTTGATTTCCGAGACTATTTTCCAAGTAATAGGGTTCATCGCTTGGATTTAGTTGGCCACTGAAGAAGAATATTGCTGGCCCGCCAAGCCGATAATGCTCATCGTTCATGTAAACACGCTAGTAGATGTTTAGGTCAAATTAACTAAAAAAAAATTCTTATAAACACGTACCTGTTCCCAAGTATTTGGGTTACTCGAATCAAAATGATCCAATGGTTGGGGTAGAAAAACTTCATTAATCACTTTGGATGTACCGTACGACTGGACAAATTTCGCTTTTACAGTTGGCGAGATAAAATCGAACGAGGCACTGGTTGAGACCACACAAATTCCTATAAGGAATGCGCTTATTCCAAGTAGCTTCATAGCTTAGTTTATTAATTGTATTATATCCACTAGAAACTGAGCAGTTACGGATATAATGCGTTCGCTTTATATATAGCTGCTAAACAGCGAGAGCTGATAAGCGGATTAATAAGATAAGACGAGAGACCATAAATTGTGTATTTTCAAATTAATTTAGAATAATAAACTGCGTTTAAAGGCCCGCGAATGAATTTTATGCTTATATGGTAGCATAAAAACCACTTGAGACTTTGTTTGTTGCGTTCCGCTTATCGAACAGCTGATTTTTGACATGGTAACACAGATTGTATAATATTTTGTTTGTAAGCGCAGGCACGGACTCGACATAGGAAGCCAACTTATAATTCTGCATTTTTCGGCCTTACAATTTCCTATAAATATAAATGGTTTATTATGTGTTAATTGCCTTATTTTAAAGTCACAACAATCTACACATTTATGAATGAAAATTACGTCCTATTCATTCGCTGAACACACATGGCGTAAAAATCATATTTTCGCACATGCAATCAATATCGTCCTTCAAATGCTGTGAAAATACCACACAAAGATACACGCACCCATATATGTTTACTACAAAACAAAAAGCTTTTGAAAAACAAACCATAAATAATAAAGTTTACCATCATCCATTCAACCTTCCGTATCTTCATCCATGTAAATAAATTCTTTACCAGTATGCTGAATGTATCAATACACATGCATACACACATATACAAAACAAAAATTCCACTTACATTATTTCTATCAAAATCATCATCCTCGTCATTCGTTCGTGAGAGATAACATCAAAACTCACAGCATAAAAGCTCAACACAAAAAAGCATAAATTATTAAATTCATAAGAATGAGTGCACGATTTATAATGATTACTGTATGTCTGATGGTTTTTGACTGTGCATTAAATCTGTGTGATCCCATTGCCTGTGTTTGCCTAAATATTTACATAATATTCACAGTCAGGTTGAATATGAGATAGGGTAGTTGAACCTTATTATTATCGTACTATTCAGCCGCACGCCGCATCAAGCGCTCTCAGTGCAATATTTTCTGAAAAATTCTGTTGTGTATAAGAATAAGAAGATTATCACGTGCGGCTGACAAAAACACGTTTAAATAAAATTAAATTTAAATTTTCAACTTTCCAGAAAATATGTGACTAATACCTAATTTCTATATTTATATTTTTGTTGTTGTTGTTTATTTCCAGTTATCATGTTAAATTCAAAATCCGACCAACTATCAAACATATCACCATCGTCCACGATGCTAACATCGCCAACAACCGGTGGCTTAGGTACATTATCAGAAATGGCGGTGACCGATAAAAAATCGCATAAAAATCATCAGAATCATAATCATGCACAGCACCATCATCATCCGCATTTAAAGGGTGAGGATGACGAGACCGATGTTATTGGTGATTTAATGGGAAAATATGGCAAATGGCAATTTTATATGACAATACTGCTGTCACTGTTTCAAATACCGAATACATTTCATATAGCATCACCGCTTTATCAGGTAAATTATTACAATAATAAAAAAAAAAAAATTTTATGGAGTATTTTATGTTTATGATGTGTTATGGTTAAAAATTGGAGGTTAGGCAGTCTATATATATAGTATATACTATGTATACCAATATATTGTGTTCTTTAATGTTTATGAAGCATGAAATTTGTGAATTTGTTAAAGCGGGCAGATTAAATTTTAATGTGGTACACCTACTGGTAATCCGCGAAATCTAGAATGCTTAAATTTGTTTGGAAATTGAAATTCTCACAAAAGTTACAAAATTATTGATTTTTTCGAATTTCATGAAGCTTTGAATTTGTTGTGTTCTTAAATTTTTTGAAATTGCTGAAACAAAAAAAAAAAAAGAAGCAAACCTAAAAATTTCAAATTCTTAAAATTCTCTAAATTATTGTTTTGAAATTCTTTACAGGCTCAACATTTTATTGAATTTTTTAAATTTAAAAACTACCTACATATCGATACCTTAACGCACACAAGTTCTGTATGTCTACTTTTACAATTTGTGGTATAAATACAAAATTAAGAAGTGGAAAGGTATTCCTTATCATTACGCATAGCCTTTTAGAACACTATTTTCAAGGACATTGAGTGGAAATTAAAAGCTTGGCACTTGTGCGCTTTAAGGTATCGATATTCTTAATAAAATTTAGAACCGAACTAATTAATTAGTTTATGGATTAGAAGAGTGAATCGCTACATATTAAAAGGTTAATTCTCGTGCAAGACCGCAACTTCCGCTTTTCCAATTTTTGAATTCCATTAATTTCTTGGAATTAATGGAATTAATAAAAGCGCCTCCCGTCATCCGCTTCCCCAATTTTTTGAATTTTAGAAATTATGAACTGAATGTAAAATCCCAACTAAATAGTTACTTTGCGAGATTATTCCGCCTCCCTAATTTTTCAATTTCATTACTTTCTTGAAATTCTACAAATGCTTAAAATTTTGTTGATTTTTTTAAATTTACCAATTTACCAAACTTAAAATTTGGCAAAATATTTAGTTGGTTGTTTTTGCTGAAATTTGAATTCTTCAACCGTCGTCCGCTTCTCCAATTTTTTGAATTTTAATAATATCTTGAAATTATACGAATGCTCAAAGTTTTGTTAATTTTTTTAATTTTAGAAATTAAGAACAAAATTTAAACCCCAACTAAATAGTTACTTAGGTAATAGTTTTAGGTTAAAATTTAAATTTTCGCTCTACCGTCTTCCGCTTTTGTATTCCATTAATACCTAGCTGTCGCTAGATATTGAGAAGTCAAACAATTCTTCTAAGTCATTATATAATTAATTCATCTCGTTAATTGGTTCATGCTCCCCATAATTTATTCTGTGTTGTTCCGGTTGTAAGAAACTGTATTGCCTGATGTTCCTAGTAGGATCATTTAAATTCAGATTTCCAAGAATAAAAGATGAGTCAGTTTTACCAAGTTGTACGTTGGCAAAAAATGTTGACCCAAGTATTTTTCGTCTATTCAGCAGCGTTGTCGGGATCTTGTATATATTACATCTGGTTGAATAATATATAAGACAAGCAACGTATAGGTGGTAAGGAAGGTCATGGAATGGACACCATATTTGATTTGCATATTCCATATGGGCCCTAGTGTAGCTGAAGTATAATATAAATAATGTCCTTTGGTCCATTATTTCTGTGATCCATCGTCGGTTTAAGTCTAACATAGAATTCGACTTTACAACAAACAATTAAATCCATGTGTTTGGTAAAATACATATTTCGAACAAACATTACATACAACAAAATGGCAATGTAAGGTAGATTCAACAAGAGGAATTACTTCGATACAATTTTCCGACTTAAGCGATATCACTGAAATGGAAATAGAGGCTTACATACTTCGGAAGGTTACTGCAACTTTACCCCCCTTGCATATGAATTCATCCGATCCTAAACTGTTGGCGAATTTACAATTGGCTGATCCAGATAGGCACTCATCAAGGTGTATAGATATTTTATTGGGAGCTTACAGTTTATTTGACATATTAAGCGCAGAAAAAATTACAAAATTAACAAGTGATCAATAAAGAACACAAACAAAAAAATTAAGGTTGTTTTCAAAATTTTATTTTCATAAAAATCTATTTTAATAATTTGCAATAAATCATTGTGCAAAATAATACATTATAGTCAAAATAAGATCGACAAAATACCTATTCGTCATTGGAAGCAACGCAAGGTCATTTTACCGCAACATCGTGTAATCATTGGGACGACCTTGCTCTAACATTTTTGTTGAATCTACCTTGCATTGATATATCTCACTCACCCTGCTGATTTTGCCATTGATAGTATAGTCGATAATTATAGGTGATTTCTTTCGATAGAAAGACATAGTTTTACATTTGGTGTCGCACACCACTCATCTTGAAGTAAAATTACATCCTGTGGATTGGCAATGACTTTGAAGATCTTTAGGTCATCAGCAAAGAGAAGTGCCGATAAGTTTTCAATAACATTAACGATACTATCAATAAATATTAGGAAAATCCAAGGGCCTACATGTGATCATTGTGGAACTCGCGATGAAGCTTTTACTAGATTCGATTTACGTCTAGGAATTTCGATAAATTGTGATCTATCTTTAAGGTACGAGTAAAAACAGACTACAAAATCAATTGATAAGCCATTGGAATACAGGCTTTCCAGAGCTTTGCAGTGGCTCCATTAGCAGTGGCTGATGGAATCAAAAGCTTTACTGAAGTCGGTGTAGACCCTACTTTTGAAGCTTTTGCACATGAGCATTGCAAACAGTTTAGATATCATTGATGTGGTTGTCATACCTCTGTAACATGAGACATCACTCCTTTTCCCTAATTTAAAGATGAGCGTAATCCTAGAGGTTTTCTAGTAGGAAAAATGCCTGAAGTTAGTGGCATGTTGTAGAGTTTACAAAGAGGTGGAGTAAATTGATCTGCATGGTTTTTCAGAATAGAATGGGGTTCCGTCCTGACCACAACCTTCTCCTAAATGGTTTAATTCTTCTAATAAGTCATCTTCACCAATAGTATGGGTTACAATCTCCGCGGACCTGTTCTAATTTTCTGGATGACGTTTATTGAAATCAGCTCTTTCTTGAGAGAAAGGCTTAATGCTATTCTTCATTTTTCGATTAGCCTTGATTTTAAAATTTTTTAAATTAACTGGAACGTCATCATACCACGGTGGATTATTGTTTGATTCAACCTTTTTTAATGGTACCGTTCGTTCAAATGCGCCAGAGATTATGCCATAGAATTTCTCAGCACGTGTGTTGATATTATCAGTAAATTCAACCTGCCAATTGATGTTTCCCAAATCCTCATTGAATTTCTTTTTATTTATTTGCTTAAAGTTTTATGTCATCACGTTTGTAGTTTTTATTTATTTATTTATATTATTTTATAACAATTTAGTATTAAAAGGAAAAGCACACATGGAAACAAAGCAATCAAAACAAAAAAAAAAAAATGAAGTTGCTTCCATTAGGCATAAAAACCTCTTAAATTTTTTCAGACAATTTTCACCTCATGCTTACATATTCTATTTTGAGCAGTAGCTCATTTACAATAAAATGTACACCGCGAGGTCAAATAATATTAAAAATTAACAATAATAACAAAGTTAGTAAAAATAAATTAAAAAACTACGTATTACCCATCAATCACGCCACCCCAAAAATTTTAACCTAAATAATTTTGCCGATCCTAATCTCTTAATTTCCCTAACATAAAATGACTTGTTTAACGACCTACAACAATTTTTAGCTGGAATTAGGCGAAAGTTTGAGGAATGAAACCTACTAAACATTAATTTCCTATATAGATAACAAGGCTCCATAGCTTTGAGAAGTTTAAATATGAAAAGACAAACGCGAAATTCGTAAAAAATAGGTATACTACATTCTAAAACAAGGCTATAGTAGGCAGAAATACGATCGAACATCCTAATACCAAAAATAAACCTGGTACCAGCATTGAAACATCTTTGGAGAACATTCATACTTTCCCGAAGCATACCGAAGTTAACAATGTCACCGTAAATAAAATGAGGAAGAAGATAAGACAAAAACCATTTTTTCCTAAACTGACTATTAGAAAATCCAACTACTTTATACAAACGACTAAGCATGCCAAAGACCCTCTTACTAATAGTAACTAAATGGTCGCCCCAAGTAAGAGTTTTATTAATAACTAAGCCTAAATCCCTAACAGTATTTGAATATTCAATTAACGAATCCTGCAGAAAAATACTAGGAAAGGACAATGTATCTAACGGTTTTTTATAAATTATAATCGACTGAGATTTATTTGCCTTTAAAACGAGTCTGTTAGAGACCGACCAACTAACGATATTACTTAAATCTTCATTTACCAGAGAAATATTCGTAACAATAGAATCCTGATCTAAATCACTATTTCTTTAAATTTGGACGTCATCAGCGAAAATATGAAATGAACAATGTTGAATGAAAGATTCTATGTCATTTATGTACATAGAAAATAATAGAGGACCCAGCACTGAACCCTGAAGCACGCCGGAAATTACAGGAAGGATATTAGACAAGGAATTGTCGAAAAAAACTGCCTGAGAACGATTAGAAACCGTAAGCGAAAATTTAAATTGAGATAAGAGTTTATTAAAAAGAATTGGGTGATTAATAGAATCAATATGAACGGCTAGGAGAACACTACCTCCTGATTTTTTATTACTGGTCTTGGCATATCTATAAACGACATGATCGTTTGGAAAAAAATCGGAGCTATGGATTCCTGGTTGAAATCATCATCGGTAACATTTAAATAGGTACAAATACTGTCCTGTTATTCCGTAAAAAAGGCACCTTCTGCTTGTACTCGAACTCTTTTATAAATATTCCTGATGGCCTTGAATTGGAATTTAATATTGAACAGAATGATGCATCATAAACGCTAAGGTGGTATAAAATGTAGTTATATAACCGACCATCCTTTGCTTTAGGAAGCATTCTGATCGAATTAAATTCCCCTAGTTTAAATTTATTCCTGATGAACCTTTTAAATTGAGCATCAGTAACGGACGAAACAACCCTGCTAATGAAAATCCATCGTTTAGGTTTTACAATACTAGTGGTAGGTAGACCATTGTATTGTTGCGTTTCGGTAGGACCTTCCGAAGATTGCGACAATAAATTCAACAGCTCCATCATTCCTGCAGATGTTGTTGATGTTTGTGCTGATGTTTCCTCAGGCACTGTGTCGGCTATAGATGTAATACTTGCCGATGTCACTGCAGTTGAAGGAGATGTAGATACTGCCGATGCCACTATTTGCGGCTGTGACTTAGCTGTTATTAATGTTAGCGCTGTTAATATTAAAGCAGACGACGATTTAGTATCTGAATTTCGGAGGGGTTGGCTTTTGTCATTTAAATCAAATTGGATATTTTCTTGGGAAAAAATAAACCCAAAATAATTCGAATTAAATTTTGGCCAACAAAATTCGCTTAGATATAAAAACTACATCCAGTAAACAGACATTTACATTATAACTTCGGTTCGGTTTTCTACAGTTCTCGAGACGTAGCGTAGTGTTACTTATTTAGGGCCTTATGGTATCGCCGAATGTTATTGTTTCGTCATTGGACACAAAATGGTCATAGTTTGACTGCATGTGTGGCATCTGGCAACGTCTTCCATTCTCGCAACGGACGCTTTTATAATGTAACTATAATTTGATCGAAATACTCTTCCAGTGCAAACAACCGAAGATTTAAAATAATTTAAACATTTCTGTTTACTCATTTATCGTATAACGTTCCATAACAAATCGTACGTGTCTGCATTTATAACAGAGCTACAAAAATGGTGCTAGCTTGTGACGTTCACTTAATTATGAACCACTCTATAGTTAGTTGATGGATTATGATACAAATTTAAATTCTTCGTACCATCGTCTCGAGAAATGTTTAAAATTTTGTTAATTTCTTTAATTTCAGAAATTATGAACAAAATCTAAAGCACGTGTAAATAGTTTCTTTAGGATTATGTTAAAATCTTCGCCCTCCCAATTTTTTCAATGCCATTAATTTCTTGAAAATCTTCAAATGGTAAAAATTTTATTAATTTTTTAAATTTGGAAATTCTCTTGTCTTAACAGAATTTAAAACCCTCCTATATAGTTAGTTTACGGAGCAGAAATTAAAATTTTTCAAATGTTTAACCTTTCGTTAATTTTTTTTAAATTTAAAATTTTTCGGCTTTATAGTTTATGGATTTTGTTAAAGATTAAGGAAAACGCAATACGGAGTCGTGTCGATTGTCGATGGAATCTTGAATCATAATTGGGGTGATATGCATTTCTTTACAAAAATGAAGGTGAAATGTTGACATTTTTTATTATGTGTTCCATTAATTTTTCTTCCTTACGTCAGAATTCAAATCTGAGTAATTAATACGTGGCTTGTTTATTTTTGAAAGAGGCAAACCAGAATAAGAAATCTTCCAAAATTTTCTCTATGTTCTAAATAGCTACAGAATTTTTTAGACATATTTGGCCAAATGAAATTTTTTAGTTTTTTCCTGTTCCGTATGGATGGACGGTAATGTAACCAATAAGAGACGATGCTTTCCGGATGGTTGCGATTGTTGTTGAATATTGAGGCAGTTGCCGTATGGCAAGTTGAAATATTTTCAGTTCAATAATCACCATTTGCCAAAGATCGCTGGTTTCTGACTGTCCCGGTGGTTTATTTTAGTGCGGGATAGTATTCGCCAGATGGGGGTTCGTTTATTGGAAGCCACTGAGTTTTAAAACGATCGACTATACATTACACCAGGACTGGCTGTCCACAAACAGCCGGTACATAATTTTACTTAATGTTAGATTCTGGTAAAACCTTATTTATTTTGTAAAATTTTAAATACTTCCAGAAGCCAAAAATATTTGTGTTTGTGTTATTTTTGTTTTACGAAAATGAAATCGTAAAAATGAATGAATAGCAAAAAAAACATGTTGCATAAGCTTTCAATGGAACATTTTTTTTTTGCTAAACATTTATTTTTACGATTTTATTTTCCTTCGAAGAAATCGCTTTCGATATTTCTGTAAAGCGTTTGTTTTGGCTATCTTTGCACCGCGATGAAGAAAAGCAAAAATGCGTTGAGACTGCCATTAGGTAGTACTCAATGCAGCCAACTATTTAAACCATTTGATTTAAATCATTTCCACCCCGATACAAAGTTATTAAATATTTGAACCAATGAAACAATTTTTTGGATATACCTTTCTAAAACGTACTTTTTTTATTATAAAATTCAAGTTGCATCCTTTAACAAAAACATAATTCACATTAAAATAACTAATTTACATACTCACAATTGCATACCAAATATTGCACCAAAATTGTGTCCAGTAAATCCAGGATTTACTTTTCTTACTACAATTCTCAACATTTTGCGCATACGCATGTATTTTTGTTACAAGCTTTGTAACAAATATCGTAGTAATTTATATCAAATTTATTTTGAGTGCCTGCTTTACATTAAAATAGAGCTTAAATTGCGTCGAAATCACCTCAAGGAACGGTAATTGCTCATGCGCATAATTTAGTTGCAGCTTTTACATTGCTGATCGTAATAATTGTAAGAAATATACTTTTGATGTATTTATCAGAATAAGATGTAATGTAAAATCGCATACACCTCGATGTAAAGCTCGAAATTTATCGTAAGTTTTTCAACAGTGTAATTTCAACATTTTAAATTTATTTTTATAATGGGATTCGTATTTTAAAGAAATGTATGCATAATTTTCTAAAAATATATTAGACAAACGAGCAACATTCATAATTTTCCTGGTAGCCAATATTTCAGCTGAAAAGTTCTCTTTTGTTTTAGTGCTGCATATTGTGAGTCGAAAAATCTCGTTTTCTCTTGATGAGTCTTTAGTTTTGAATGCACTCGAGTCAAGTAAATGCAATTTGTTAAATTTAGTCTTTCTTCTAAACACTTTAAAACCGTCGGCGCCTTTTTTTAATTTTTGATTTCAACAAGCGAAATGTGTACGAATGACGCAAACATTTGTATTATGCTTCATTCTTATCATCCATCAAAGACATTCTAAAATTTCAATAGATAATCCAATTCGATAATAATAATTTGTCTCATAATTTGAAATCCTTACAAATTGGGCCATAAATTTAAATTCCGAAGTAATCCCATATTATAAAAGATTTAAACTTGAAATTTTGTGTTACGTAATTTGTGTGCGCCTTCAATTTAATTGTGGATTATGAAAGTAATAAAATTACATAAGAATAGAAAATGATGTTACTGTTAAAATGGCTCTTGTACAACGAAAAAAAAAAAAAATTGACTTACAGTCAGGTAATTAGAAATTGT
Organism: Tipula vernalis; assembly: GCA_958295665.1. Taxonomy (NCBI): domain Eukaryota; kingdom Metazoa; phylum Arthropoda; class Insecta; order Diptera; family Tipulidae; genus Tipula; species Tipula vernalis. The sequence continues at coordinate 137,965,111 of OY282559.1, forward strand.
TTTTATAATTAAGATTTTGCATTATTTAAGTGTGAATATCTCCGGGTTTAAAAAATAAACTCATGTTCATAACTAGAGGCCAACGCAGTCATAAAAACATTTTTAATTATCGTTTACAAATTTTACTATAAATTTCAGTGATGTTTTCCGATTTGTTTTGAAAAAAAAAAATAGAAATAAATTATTTTTGTTTATTGTGGAATGAATACATTTATTTATTGACTTATTGTTGTGTATATTTGTTAATTCGTGATTTTCATGAAAATGAAATAATTAATTATTTATACGTGTTCGTGTAATTCATATTGGCGCTGTCTAGATGTTTATAGGAATTTTACAATGTACTTAATAACTGCGTAAAGATTTAATGTTTGGCATGAAATGAGTACACATTGGGTGTGCGATTCCCGACGTTACGATGATGTAATTTATATATACTCATACAAATATGGTAAGATTTATGTCTTGTCGAGCGCGAAAAACAATGCTGACTGTTTATGAGATTCTATTGTTTGTAAATATTTTTTACGTTCTCGCGGATTATTTAGATTTTTGCGTGCTCATTTTTGGTTGAAATCAAAACAAATTTATATTATAATTATGGGAAAATGATTGATTGATTGATTGATTGATAGACGGGAATTTATTTTCTTTAATGTATTTTGTTTTGCACTTTTTGGTTGGTCGATATTAGCCGAAATTCATGAAACCATGTGATCTGGATCAACATTTTGATCCGAATAGTTTTTTCACCCGGATTAAGTCAAACGTCAAGAAACACAATTATTATTGTAAAATTGGGATTAGAGCGTTTATTTTGGAAATTGAATCTAAGGACCTGCTTGAATACTGTCATAATTATTTTCTCATAGTAGTTTTAAGGGATATAAAACGCACTCACCCGAATTACTACCGTCTTTTACTTTCTTTTACTCTAGTAAAATAAAGTATAGTAATCATGAAAATTTTGGACCTTGAGATTTTTAGAGATTTATCTGTTTTGAGGTCCCCTGAGTCCGAAAAAGTGGGTTTCGAAATGGTGTCTATCTGTCAGTCTGTCAGTCTGTTTTTTTTTTTGTTTTTTGTTTTTTGTTTTTTTTTTTGGTGGAGGAGGAGATCTTCAAAAGAGCTTACATGTGAACCGAAACTGACATGTAAGACTGTTGGATTTTTACCAACTAAAACCACCCCCCAATATCCGTGCCATACAGCCCCGCGGAACCATCGCTAGACATTACATCGCGAGGCAGGCGTTCAGCAATGCTGTCCTTCTAATCCTCGACGATTGGCATGGATCGACTACCGCACCTCTCCCTTTCGAGCCTCCTAAGTTGCTTCATCACTCCACAGATAATTTCACTAGCAACAATCCAATTCTCCTCAGATTTTAACATGGCATTCAATACATTCTCGGGAGTAATGTGCTGCCCCATGATTTCATCGAGTCTCTGACGCGTATCTCCAAATCGTGGGCATTCGACAAATATGTGTTCGACATTCTCCACTACACAAGTGCATGTCGGGCAATATGGACTGTCGTCATATTTATACTTGAACAACTATTCTCTAAAACAGCTATGACCTGTTAAGAATTGGGTCAGGTAGTAGTCGACTTCCCCGTGCTTCCTGTTCATCCAAGTTGTTAGCTGCGGGATCAAACGCTACGTCCATCGTCCTTGTTTGATTGACTCCATTTATTTTGCCACTCGACCATAGTCGTGTCGCGAGCAAGCTTCCGTGTTGTTTTAGCATTTGCATCGCTTCCACGTTCGGCGTATACTTTTTTACGTTCTTTAGCTAGCATTTCTATGGGAGGCATTCCTGCAATAACACACTGTGTCATCCGAAACTGTCCGAAACACGCAGATCACTCTCAAAGCGCTGGGTCGATAGACGGAATTCATCTTGCGCCCATACGAGGTTTTCGCTTCATCCGCCCAAATCGGAGCTCCATATAACATGATCGATGAGAGAACATTAGCCAATAGCGCTCTTCGTTTTTGTCTTGCTCCACTTGTGTTTGGCGATATTCACTGTAGCGGCCCTCAAGGCAACGGTTTTCATATGCTCCTTGAAGTTTAATCTGGCGTCAATGGTGACACCAAGATAACTAATTGTTGGTTGCGAAGTGATAACCAATTCGACTACCTCCAAATTTATGGTCTTCTTAACCTTCCTGCTAGTAATTAGTACTGATGCGGTCTTTTGCTCAGCCAATTGTAAGCCAACAGATTGTAACCAGTGGCGGATTGTACGTGTAGTCTCATTATATATCCGGATTATCTCTTCTTTGTATTTCGAAACTACTACAATAGCAATACCGTCCGCGAAACCGATCACCGGCTTCTTCAGCTATTCGGAGCCTGAACACGCCATCGTACATTATGTTCCACAGCAGTGGACCCAGTACAGAATCTTGAGGCACACCTCCCGTGATACTGTATTCCTTTGTACCATCATCCGTTTTATATAGAAGAATCCTGTCATGGAAATAGTGTTTGATAATATTTAGCAAATAACGTAGAACTTTCCTTCGACGTAATTCCCCCAATATGCAATCCCATCTTGCCATGTTGAATGCATTTCTTATATCCAACGTAACAATTGCACAATATTCTTGTTACCTCCCTTCCATCTGCTCCCGGAAATCGCATTTTGTGCAATACCTTTTGTGCTATAGATTAACAGCATCAATTGTTGAGTGCGCCTTTCTGAAGCCATATTTAAGTTTTGCAAGGTCACCGGAGCGTACAATTGCCTCCTGTAATCTGCCCGAAATCACTCGTTCCAGTATCTTACCCGCAGTGTCGGGCATACATAAGGGTTTGTATGATGACGGATCTTCAGGTGGTTTCTTGCCTTTCGGCAACAGCACCAGCCTTTGCTTTTTCCACCTCGCAGGAAACACGCCTTCGCTTAGGCATGACTCGAAAACATTAGTGTTGAGGATTATAAACTATAAAAATACCTACCATCAAAATTCTCAACATAAAAAACATAAAAAATCATCAAATCGCAGCATATAACCTGAAAATATAAACAACATCATTAATACGTCATCCATATAAACCGTAACCTGAAATTTAAAACACAAGAAATTGTAATTATTGTTAGTATATTTACTTCTAAAACGTTTCATAATGCATGTACACTTTCTTAGAATTAAGAAAATCATTTATTTACTAAAATTATGTCCTTTATCGAGTTATTTAAGTTATACTTACATGTTTATGAAAAAAATCGTAAATACGCCGACATTTGTTGTAAACGTCAAATTTTCCTTCACTTACAGACAAGGTAGTAAAATTTCTTGGTTGCGTACACTCATTCATTGTGTGGGACGCATTCATAAATGGTTTTAGACCAATTAACTTTTAGTACACTTTTTTGACAGAAAGATAATAAAAAAGGAAAATTAGTCAGTGTCATTTTGTGCGGTTTAGAATTTCAACTTACATTTGAAATTAAAATTAAAATAAAATTAAATTAGTGTGAAAAGGAAAATAAAGTTTATAATTAGTAGTGTAAAGTAAATAACTTGCCTTTTTACTTGTGCTTTTAATTGAAATCAGCCGTAATCAGCTTTATCAGGGAGAGACTCGCAAGGCCACTTGCTAATTTGGAAATCTTTATCGACGTAAGTGGATTGCCCTTACAATTAGCAAACAGCTCTGGTATCGTTCGAGTTGCTAATTTGAGTGCCAAATTCGGGATGTTATCAGGCCCAGGTGCCTTATTATTGCCAACTTTACTGGCATCTTCGACCACTTCATCGATTGTGACACTTGACCTTCTTACATTATCATCTAGTGAAAACATTGTCGTTTGCTCAGCTTAATGATGGTTTTAAGTTCCAATCGAGCACGGCAATTAACTTGTCGCCGATCCTTGCTACCTCCACCCCTTAGACGCTGTTACCTTCGTCCTGCCCTCAAGCATTTACGACGTAAACTCGCAATTTCCTCATTCCACAAATAAACAGCTTTACGCTATACCCTGTCCTTCTATGCATTGCCGCTTCACACGCGTTTGTGATTCACCTCATAACTTGTGAAACCTTGTTTTCAGCTGCTCCCGAGATATTTACGTTTTCTAGCATGTACAAGAACATACCTTCATCGAAGTGTTTTGTGCTCCAACCTGTATATCTGCTATATTTGGTTTGATTTCTTTGAAGAGTAACACCGTTGAGCTGGCATAGTATCGCCTGATGGTCGCTGAGTGTATATCGTTCACTCACCTCCCAAGTAACGCCTTTACTCAACATGCAACTACTAACTCAAGTAAGGTCAACTATAGAGTTAGCGTTGCCTCTGCGGAATGTTGCCGCACTACCTGTGTTTAGCACCTCAATCTGCAATGTGACAAAAGCTTCCAATAAAGCCACACCACGATCATTTGGAACTCTGCTGCCCTGTTTTCGCTTTAATCAATAGCGCATCTGGACGAGAATATCTCCTGTGTTTCTTCGTACGCCGTTTGGGTTGAACTTTCTTCCATTCATCAGTTTGGTCGGTGTCCCCGTTTTCCTTTTCTTTGATTAGCTCCCTCTCTGATGTTTGAGGAGGCAAAACATTTTGAGGAGTATTTTGTAGAGTGTCCTTGGTATTCCTCTTCTTCCATTGAGAGCGTTCGTCACTCTTGGTTGGTGTGGATAACCTCCTTTTGTTGGATTCGGCAATTGGCGAATTCTCCTTATCGCCTTTTCCACTTCCTCCATGTCACGAATAATATGTTGATGTGCGGGAACTTCCATCATCTCTTTGCCAATCGGTGAAGATTGGCACTCCTTTTTCGATAGTTCCATCTTACTCATAGCTGAATCATAGAGTGTGCTGATGACGCTGATCATCCTGAGCTTAGGTTTGACAAACTCCGCAAGTTCTTCAATTTTCTTTCCAAGTCTTGTCAGAGTGATTTCTTTACTGTCAACCTTGTTTCCTCCCAGAGACGATGATGAAAAACATCGCTCCAATGTATTGATCACTGCACCTTCTTTCTGAGCTCTTGAAATATTTCCACTACTTTTCCTCAATGCCGCTGCTTTCTCCTGTCTCTCATTCACGCTCCCTTGTGATTGAGATGGAGTTCTCTGCAACGCACTCTTTCTAATGATCTACTGCCCAAGTAGCACCAAATAACTTTATAGTTTTACTAGTGGCCTGTGGCCCCTACGGGGCCGAATCTACGGCAAATTTAGTTCGCTAAATGGTACCAGTTTTGTATATTTGTTGTTTGCTACTATTATGTAATTAAACAATTCATTTATTTTAGTTTAATATATTTTTTATTATAAAAGTATAACCAAAACGAATACTTCTAGCAAACGTTTAACTGCCGGTCCTAGGCCTTATATTTGTAAAATTATGTCATTTTATTTGTCAGAATACATAATGTACATATTATTTTATAAAAGTATTTCTTTATAAACAATATTTTTCGTATAAACGCCGTCTTCATCTTCTCCTTGATCACTCGTTTTATTTATGACTACCTTTATATCAGTGGGGGCCCTCGCACGACTAAAAGCCACATATAGCTGCCCGTGAGTAAATACTGGTTTAGGTAGGTAGATACCGATTTTTTGAAACGTCTGGCCCTGCGCTTTGTTTATTGTGATAGCAAATGCGAGTCTTAATGGCAATTGCAATCTTGATATTGTAAATGGCATATTTGGATCAGTTGTTATCAGCTTTATTCTTGGCATAAAAACAATATTACCTTTTCCTACACCTGTAATAACTTCTAGTTTTACAGATTTATCAAATAATTGAATCACCACCATACGGACACCATTGACTAAACCTGATCCTAGGTTCATATTCCTGATAAGCATAACTATTGCACCAACTTTCAAGATTAGTTTGTGTGGTGGCATTCCAGAAGGTGTAATAGAATTAATATACTCTAATGGTATGTTTAATGTTTCCGAAGGATCCGTTGTGATGATCGAATCGACACTGCAATACTCCTTGGAAACTCCGGCAATTAAATTTAGCACCTCTTTGTTGATCTGGTAGCAATTATCGTTTAACGGGCAAACAATTGCTCTCACTGAATACTGCTCTATATTAAGGGGATCCAAAGAATCACCAAAAATATGGTGAACAATTGAGTTTTGTTCGCATATAAAACTGGTGGGAATCTCAATCATGTTTTGTCCATGATCACATTGCAGTGTTCCATTTCCCAATTGAAGCAACCACTTGGCAAATTCTCGTAGTGGCATCAGCACGCATATTTTTACTTAAATAAAGTTTGATGAGGGAATTCCAAATTCTGCTTGTCTGAATACACGATTCGAGGATTTGAACTTTACTTGCCAATGGCACTACTGGTAAGACTTGTCTGAAATCTCCACCGAAAAGTATTACTTTTCCACCCATTGGAACGTTAGCTAATAACGCGTCCTCACACTTCATAATATCACGAAGTAGGCGATCTATACAGTCCACTGCTGCTGCTGGTATCATCGATGCCTCATCAATTAAAATAACTGATGCTTTACGTAACGCTGTAGCTCTATTTGATGTTGGTTTTATCGAAGAAACGGACGAAGATATTACCGGTACAGGGAGACCGAATAAACGATGTAGTGTCGTTCCGCCATCTAATAGTAATGCCGCTATTCCAGCCCAGGCAGCTGCCAGAGCTATGTCACCTCGCTCCCTAACTATACTCAAAATACATGAATAAACGAACGTCTTACCACATCCACCAGGAGCTTCCAAGAAGAACAAATTAGCTTCGGCATGACCTGAGGTTGCGTCCAGAATCCGATTTACTACATTTTTTTGATCATTATTTAAATGATCATAGATATCAGTACCTCGAACAGTCTCTTCAATTTGGTTAGGCTCAATAGATCGTAACATACTCGATATTGGTAGACCGATCCCGCCGCAGTCTAAACCATTAGCTCTTAGAATTTGATCGATTTGCTGTAATGCTGCATTTTCAGAAGCAGATTCGTCAACTTCAACCATATCTTCTGTCATATAAGCTTTGAATGCCATCCACAATTGATTTGGTGATGTTGGTTGGCAAAAACAACAAATATAAGAAAACAGTTCCCGCAGTTGTCGTGGCATATGCGTGCTCTGCATTTCTTCCAAACAGTTGTGCCACTCGGAATCGTCCTCAAGTAGACCTCGTGAAAGGGCCGCTTCTTTGAAGGATTCCACGGTTACCCCATTGTAGGAGCGCAAGTCAGCAAAACATTTAGCCCCTTTTACATGAAGTAGTAACATGCGTATTTAAAATCGAGTATGATCATTTGGCGCGACCCCGTATATTCTTCCAATCACTTTGCTAATACCTCTTTGGCGTGGCATCCACTTATTGTTTGTAAATTTGTAATGTTGCGGGATGTCATTATACAAATATTGGTTAGCATTTTGATCACGCATGTTTAAATCAAACCATGCTGTTAATGTTGTACGCTTTGAATTTGACACTTCAAGTGCATTTTGTTCACCCCCTTCTCTAAAATACACATTCTGGAAGCCATCGTCATGGACTGCTAAACGAACTATTGTATGTGATCGGTCATGCATTTCGTTCGCATGAAGACGCCAAATACACTCGTGTGAGCTAACATATCGCATGTTTGCATATGTTATAATTTCATCATATCCTAGTTGATGGCCCTCATTGACGCATCTAACGAATTCCATACTTGCCGAGTCATAGCCTTTATATACATATTTAAAAAGGTATTTCACCGAGCGGACACTGGAACAAATTTCCACATTTATGTGAGCGTTGTATTTCAACAGTAGAAACGGATTATAAGAAATGACATCACGATTATCAATTTGATGAACTCCTTTTTGTGCAACTATTCCATTATTACGCCTGCGATACTTTGGATATCCGTTATTATTGTCAATCGTTTCTTCCAAAAATTCCTTCGGGAATTTTTTTGTGCATTTCCCATTATTCATGCATGGAGCATTTGGATTACGAACACCACATGGCCCATGGATCATACATGAAACAACAGTACTATAAAGCCTTGGAAAGCGTACCGGATCAGGTATTTCAGCACAAACACATATATCAATATCAGCTGGTTCTTGAAATTTGGAGTCTTTATCAAGTATCAGAAGCATATGGCAGTGTGGTAATCCACGCTTTTGAAATTCTATAACGTACACATGGGCGACAACAATTCTAAGGACGCTATTTTTTAAAATATCTGTTTTCAACTCGTTTAGCTTGCAGTGAAATACCCGGGATACAATGTCAGGACGATCAGTAGGCTTTTCATTTTCCCCCAGCTCTGAAGTTATTTCTGGCCAATTCGGATTACACGTTATCGTTAAGAAAATGTCTGGTTTTCCGAATTTTCTGACTATCGCCATTGCATCTTGATATCGTAGAGCCATATTACGTGCACTACCCTCAAAAGAAGACGGTAAAACCACAATTTTTCTCGCAGCAAGGTTTTGTAACTGCGCATGCTGCAGAACAAAATCCTGTAGTCCTCTATAATGTTCAACGCGAAGATCCGACTGATGCTGTCGAATATAATTCAATCTTTCACCTTCAACTCTAACATACAAATCGACGATATACTGTTGAAATAGATTTTTTGATTGGTGAATGTGTGAAAATCCTTGGCGTATAGCAAGTCGGTAGCATGCAAATTGCAACATAGTCATACGTTGACGATTTTTTTGGCTACGTGGACCATTATGAGTCATTTGAGGGTCCCATCCTGGATCACCATACGGATATAGCAGTGGATACAGCATAGGATCGCAGTGAAGACTTAAAACAGGCAACACTTTCGGACCACTTTGCCGGTGGTGAATAACGACATAACGATGACCTGGAGGTTCTCCATCAACAGAATTAAATACTCCGGCGATCTCATTTGCGCTGGGTCTATTAAATCTCCGCATATCCATTGAAATATTATCAATAAACCGAAGCTCTAGGTTGTGTGCCTCTTCTTCTTGTTCGATCGTTTCAGCTGCAATCTTGTAAGCTTGAACGTACGGATTGTTAGCAAGAATATCAGTCAAGCTTGCAAATATTAATCGTTGTAATCCTTTATTTTCTTTACGATTCATACGTAAGTCAGTAGCAACCGACGATTCAATAAAATAAAGCTGGCCATAAGAAGCGCTTTCTCCATTAGGTGGCAACAAATCCGAAATGTAACGGTAAATCTGTCCTTGTATTTTAAAACAGTATGGACCATTGCCTGGAATTTCTTTTTTTGTAGCTGATAGGGAGGCAAATGCCATTGCACTATTATATTTCCGAATGTGTTTGATAAAATTCGTACTATTTAGAGTTAAGTCTCTCAACTGCGGATGTATCTGTAGTTCTGGGAGAGATATAAGAGCGTTATGACAACATGAACTAAAATGACCATTAGTTGCCTCTTTAACAAAATGTAAAGCTTTACAATGCACACATTCAATATTCATTGCACCCAAGTTATTTTCTAGTATTGTAGATTCATCCAACAAATCTTCCCTGAACGACATGTTGGCCCTTATTTTAAGATTGCGGCGATAATCATTAACTCGCATCCTATGGAACTGCATTTGCTCGTTCACATTCCGAATAACACGCCCCCTTTTGGCTGATCTTCCTCGACGAACGGTACTCATTTTAAAACTATTAAATATTCCTTTTCAGGTGTTTATTGTCGCACTTTCTTAATAACACAATGAATTCACACAATTAGATTGAAAAAATGACAATTAAAACTTTTTCAAAACAAAATTAAAACAAAAGTATAATATTTATGTATTAAAAACCCATATATAAAAAAATAACAAAAAACTTACAAAAAATGGACTATTCGGAAAAATAGGGAGATCCGCTTACTGATTGCATTCGGATGGTTTTTCCAAAAACAACAAAAAGTAAACAATTTGGAGGAAAATTTTTATTTTTGCAACAACCTTGAGATTAATATCTATCGAATGAGATATATTCGATGGTTGTAGGAGGCGATTTAATAGTCTAATTTTCATGTACACTTCGCAATTATATATATAGATAACCCGTTTCCGACGTCGGTACAACGTCACAAATTTCTATAAATTCACCACAATGCGACGTTATATGTTAGCAGCCGCCAGAGCGTTATTTTATATCTACTTGACAACTTTTTTTTGACTATTTTCAACTATTGACCGACTAATATGTATTTTATAACCGTGTACCGATTATTTAGTTATGTTGTCGTATTATGTGGTATTTAATGACTACCTAGCAACTTTTTTGTCGTATAAAAACCAATATCCAACCTAAATATTTTGTTGTTACCTGCACGACCACAAGATAACATTTTTTACTTATGCATACAATTTAGTGAAATAATTGACAAAAAAGATATTTTGTGACCGACATTATTACATCATCGGGAAACAACCTTATTGTGTCATGTCTATGTCAATTTTTATATAAATAATTTAATATAAAAAAGATTTTCTGACTTCAACTTCTTTTATCTTCCAAAATAGGTCAATCATAATTTTTGTGTTATATTAAGGATTTAATTAATGAATAATTATCAACATAAATAACACAAATGTTTAACGTTTTTGAAGTTTTAATCATGTTTTTTATGATTCGCGAATGTATCATAAAAAATCAAATACATTTGTATCCATACAGTCTCCTTTGTCTTTTTCAGGGAATTTTAAATTAACTATCTCAAGTTTTTCTTTTTTGTCGTTAAGGAATTTTTGGTGAATGCACAACGCTATTCAATATAACTTATTTGGTGTGCAAATATCTTTACAGTTGAATTCTTGACAATTTGGTAATCAAATTAAATAAATCGTCGGGAGAATGACTAGACCGTCGTGGCAGTAACTTTTTTGGAAATAAAATAACAAATTTGTAATTTTTGAGTCGAATTTGTTATAAATTGGTTATTAATCTAACTTTTTAGTGGTTTAAATATATTTTAATACATAATATGAAGTTCGCCATTTTTAATTATACATGCATATACAAATTTGTATTTTTTGAAAATTAAATTCTGATTTTCATACTTCTAATGACTAAATATTATTGTAATATCATTATTTTAAAGGTGGGGATTATTTCAATATGGTTTAAATTGATTTTAGAAAATTTTAGTCAACCTAAAATAAAAATATTTTTGAAATAACAGAAATATATTTTTAAAAAAGACGAATTTATAAGGCGCATGAGTTTTTAGTTCACTGTCTGTCAGTCTGTCAGTCTGTCAGTCTGTCAGTCTGTCAGTCTGTCAGTCTGTCAGTCTGTCAGTCTGTCAGTCTGTCAGTCTGTCAGTCTGTCAGTCTGTCAGTCTGTCAGTCTGTCAGTCTGTCAGTCTGTCAGTCTGTCAGTCTGTCAGTCTGTCAGTCTGTCAGTCTGTCAGTCTGTCAGTCTGTCAGTCTGTCAGTCTGTCAGTCTGTCAGTCTGTCAGTCTGTCAGTCTGTCAGTCTGTCAGTCTGTCAGTCTGTCAGTCTGTCAGTGTGTCAGTGTGTCAGTCTGTCAGTCTGTCAGTCTGTCAGTCTGTCAGTCTGTCAGTCTGTCAGTCTGTCAGTCTGTCAGTCTGTCAGTCTGTCAGTCTGTCAGTCTGTCAGTCTGTCAGTCTGTCAGTCTGTCAGTCTGTTAGTCTGTCAGTCTGTCAGTCTGTCAGTCTGTCAGTCTGTCAGTCTGTCAGTCTGTCAGTCTGTCAGTCTGTCAGTCTGTCAGTCTGTCAGTCTGTCAGTCTGTCAGTCTGTCAGTCTGTCAGTCTGTCAGTCTGTCAGTCTGTCAGTCTGTCAGTCTGTCAGTCTGTCAGTCTGTCAGTCTGTCAGTCTGTCAGTCTGTCAGTCTGTCAGTCTGTCAGTCTGTCAGTCCGTCAGTCTGTCAGTCTGTCAGTCTGTCAGTCTGTCAGTCTGTCAGTCTGTCAATCTGTCAATCTGTCAATCTGTCAGTCTGTCAGTCTGTCAGTCTGTCAGTCTGTCAGTCTGTCAGTCTGTCAGTCTGTCAGTCTGTCAGTCTGTCAGTCTGTCAGTCTGTCAGTCTGTCAGTCTGTCAGTCTGTCAGTCTGTCATCGTCAGTCTGTCAGTCTATCAGTCTATCAGTCTGTCAGTCTGTCAGTCTGTTAGTTTGTCAGTTTGTCAGTTTGTCAGTTTGTCTGTCGGTCTGTCGGTCTGTGTCTTTTCTACAGCCCAGATGGTTTAACCAATCGAACTGAAACTTCAGATTTAATTTTTTTTGATAAATTGGGAGGTCATATTGAATTTTACTCCAAATCGGTCAACCGGAAGTGGCCACTCCCTTGGTCCAGAACAATTATTTTGCAAATATCTTAAAAAGTATGAGGTTAACAAAAAACTACTTTATACGAAATGTTTCCAAAAATTAAAAACAAATAAAAAAAAAATAAAAAATTAAAAAAAAAAAATTAAGAATAAAATAAATTTTCTCAAAATTCTCTGTTCGTAAAAGAAAGTCGTGTGTTGGCCACATGGCCACACCTCCATTTTTTCTATAGTAATGTAGAAAAAATATTCAAACCTTTGTATTGAACATACAAGTATATAGCTAGCGGATAATTATGCATATTAATTAAAATTTATTAATTTTTAGGTTTAGGCATCTAAATTAATTTATTCACCATTTGGTTTCTATTTTGAAGAGCAGTATTTTGATGGTTTCGCCCGCGATTTCCACCAACTTGAGGCTCAGCATTTTCAATGTTATCTTCACCTAAAGTGCCGTCAAGAGGTCTGCTGTCTTTTGATTTTATGCAAATATTGTGGAGTGTACTGCAAGCCGCCACGGTTTATAGACAATTCACAATTTTTAATTCTATTTATTTCTTAAAAATATTTCGCCATCTCACCTTTAATTGACCGAAAGCACTTTCAACAGTATTCCTTGCTTTGGGGTATTTTTTGTAACGCTAAGATTAGTGCGATAATTGAGTTTTGAGATTTCGGAGTATAATTTAGCCGCTATAATTTAAAAATAACATATTATTTACTATATTGTACATTTTACACTTATAAAAATGTTCTTGTTTTGGATTAACTCCAAATGAACCTGGAAATAAGCTGGAAAATGCCAATATTATCAAAACAACATAAACGTTCTAAATTTATTTAAATGGGTCCGTTGATCATACACCAGACATACATATATTTTGAAAGCAGGGTGATATTTTTGCTAAAGTTTCAACTTAGAGTCCAATTGAATTTTGCTAAGAAATTCAGATTTCTGAAGTGAGACGGCTCTCTCCGTATCAAAACCCCTGTGACTTACAGAACATTTTTCGTATTTTCATTTCTATATACGTTTATAATGTATCCACTCCTACACGTTACTTATGTAAATCTTTGATGTACCAGATACTTTTTTTTGTCATAATGCCCCGATCGCAGTGTTGAATTTACCACCCTCATGGGATGGGCAAGAAGCGTTACCTGATCGCTCAGGCAACTTTGTTTCTAATAACAGCTACCAGGTCAGTCTTTGAAAACATACTTTAAACCTATAAGAATAAGGGCCAAATATAAATATAAATCTGAACATGGAGAGAGGAGCCTAGATAGATAAGTAAGACAACCCCTACAACATATTCCTATAGTAAATTCTTGTTCATGCTTAAGCTCGCTCCTCGCTTTTTTCCAATTTCTCTGTCTGAATAGCTACGATTCATTATCGTTACGTTTGATTGGCAAGTCATACTTAAACTCGTACTTCTTGTAATATGCTAGGAATGGTTCGATGAAGATCTCCGATTGGCTCGTTGATCATCATTACGTCATGCTAAAGGATGGATCCTTAGAAATATCTCTGAAACAGATATAACGGTTTTAGTGAAATTTGGTGCATAAGGGATAAATGTGCAAGATGAGCATTCACTTACGTAAAGGTATAGTTGGTAGTACAACAAAATGTTTAATTCTATTGAGCTCAATTTTAAATAATTTTGAAAATATTATTTGGAAATTGAAAGAAAAACAAATCTTGGCGCCGCTTGCACACAATGTGACATTACATTTTTGGTATGTACTATGTATTTGGTACTAGGCAACAAGGTGTTCCATTTAAATACAAAAGCCGATTCCAAGTGTATTCACCCTTATTTGCTAATTTTAACTAAAATCGTAATTTTCATTGCAAAGATATTTCTTTACACTAGAAAAAACCTTACCTTAGAGAATATTTAACAAACAGAATATTTTATTTTTTATTTTTAATTTTTTCATGTTTTTTAAAATATGAAACTATAGTATTATTGCTCCAAGAAAGTGAAGTTGTTCCGCTGTGGTTTTATTATTAATTTATAAAAAAAAAATTAAACCGAGATTAAAATATTTTTGGTGTTTGGTTTTTCTTCTGCGTTTTATTCTAAGTGCACATTTTTCCGCGTGTGAGCAATTTGTCATGTACGCTTTTTCCATTTAAGCTTTTTTCATTAAATCTATGAAACTAACACCTATAATAGAATAGACCTGATTGTTGATGATGAAGCGATTTTGGAATTCGCGCCGGAATTCTCAACAATTGCGTAGTAATCTTATACAATAAGTTATTTTTGGAGAACCGTTTACGGCAAAGATTGTTGCAAATTTTCCAGTTTTGGGCTGTTTTGAAAGAAAGTGCGTGACCGTTGCAAGGGCCCCACGCCACCTACAATTTTTCGTCCTAAAATAACTCAATTGATCACTGATTTGGAAGTTGGACTACATCAGTTCAGTAAATTAATCGAAGAAAACGCATCATATTTCAAGGTGTTGCCACATCGATCTTTGCTTAATTGGGGAAATAGTCAACTAGAATTACATCATTTAAATTCATTCTACCTACATACGCACAAAAGTCATATAAATTTGCACAGATGCATAAATTTTTCGCGCGCTTATAAATATTTCATTCATCCATTCATCATACGCGTAAATAAAAATTAAAATAATTAAAATTTATTATAAGAAGCGCACTATAAGATGCTAAAATGAATATAAATGAAATATATATTTATCAATTAAACCAATTAGATTATGTTTCAATCAACCCAGACAATAAATAATATTTTAATTTTTAAGAAATTCTCTGGTCACGGGCCAAAAATATGCCAAATAGATAATAAAAAAATTTAATTAATAATTAGAATTTATAGCATTTTAATGTATGTATGTAAATTTTAATTATAATTTTCATTAGTCATATAGCAGTATGGTATGGTGTTGGAAAACCATCTTGCGGGCACATCAAACGAAAAAATTGCGTTTCAGAGTAAAATCGATAAATTTTGACGATACATTATACAGATGAGAGACTATTATTATATTGATTTGATCCAGATTTGCGATTTTTTCGAAATATTTTCGCACAATGTTTATTTATTTCGACGTTTTTAAAACGAATTTTGAAAACAGATGCAATTTGGATTGATTGTGGCCTACATTTTTTACTACTTTAATTTTATTACTACGCACACATGTGATTTCGGTATTGTCGTCACACAAATCTTTGAGTATACGACAAAGATAGATGATCTTTTGATTTAATTAAATTACAACCACTTTATAGAATCTAAAAGGAAGTAAACAATGATTTCTATTTCTGCAGAAAGTTCATGGATCAATTGAATTTTTTTTTTTTGTATATGTTTCCGGATACAAAAAAAAATTTATAAGTGCCAATATAAAGTTTTAAACCATCATCAAAATATTCATTTCTTGGGATACAATAAAATAACCAAACACTTTTAAAAAATCCGATTTACAAATCACTGCGTGTCCCACTTAATAAAATAAATTAATTTAAATTCAAAATGATAACAAACTTCCTGATTGGTATAAAAAAAACAAACAATTTGAGGCAGTTTTAATTTTACTATGTTTATATGTATTTGGTAATATAGAGTTTAACAAGCTTATTAAATAAAGACAAATGACTTTAATGTATTCTCAAAATTTAATTTATTATTAATGACTCAGTTTATAGTTAGTTGGAATGGAATTCTTGGAATGGAATTTATTTAATGTTAAAAACAATTCAATGTTGTTTGTACACCTCAAACCAGAGCCGGCGCCATAGTACATAAACTATGTCCTGGGTCGTATTTGTAATTTTCTATGACCTCTTGATTACTTATAGCTGTAAAGTATTACAAAGTCATTACAGTCATCAACATTTTTTTAACGCCGGCGATTTTCACCAATAAGAATCATTTTACGAATAACTTCATCGCAACGTCATGTTTTTAGTCCTGATAACGGCCGCTTAGCCATTATCGAGACACAAATAATAACACAGTACACGACAACGCGACAAAAATCGTATACGTATCCGTTATTCCCAATTTTAACGGTGGAAATTTTTATAAATACAAATACTTATTTAAAGATATCGCCGAGGCGCGTATTATGATTTTCCTCCCAATAACGACCGGTGGTCCATTATTGAGATATAAATAAAAAAAAAAATTAGTTTTAATTTTCCCCTCTGCACAGTGCTCCGGAAGGTGGTTTAGGTTTCCATGCGATAACGAAAATAACTGAAATGGCAGAACTATGCAGTAGCCGACCAGGAAATAGGAAAATTTTGCCCCGAAATCGCAACGGTTCATGTGCTCGAAATATTCATTATTTTTGGTCCGTTATTTTGAAATTATTATTTTTTTATATTTATCTATTTTATTTATTTATTTAGTAAATTTACAGGTCTTATGGCTTTTGAAAATACAAATATAACATTTTGAGTGATTGGCCAAACTTGTGGTTACGATGAGTCGCTAATAAATGAGATATATTAGTAAAGTAACAATCAAATAATCAAACCAATTTTTTGAACATGAATCTTATAAGTAAGTACTAGATATGCTTGGAAGGAAAGTCAACCACATCTGCTTTTAATCTTATGCCGTAATTCGGAGCCTTCATGTTATTCATTTTTCGTCTGCTCCAAAATTTCAAGAATTCGTGGTGAATACTTTCGCCAGCTTGTTCAGAACACAAACCGAAACCTTCCTCTTCATCCAAACATCCAAGCGATTCTTGAAGATTACTCAAAATTTTATGAATTTTCAAAATTTCACTCACATCGAGAGCAGCGAGAGCTTTTTTGAGACTTGTTATGTGTTTATGTAAATCTGACTTGATTCTCGTTACTGAGAAGGTCGACTTTACAATTTCATCTCTAAATGCTGCTACGAATGACAGCAGTGATAATTCTCCGCCGACGACCCTACAGAAACCTTGAGTAACTTTCTACAAGCGTTCTCCTCAAACGCCTCTCCAGGGTAATTTTTCAAGACCAGACCCAGATTTTGGGGCTATAGAAGGGCTTTATCTCTGGCCAAGTGCGGCACAAGCCATTTCCAGAACTTATGGTTTACGAACCCTTGCAGCAGATGAAGCTCTGGCACTACATTAGGGTGGATTGATGATACTTCTACTCTGAACGGAATTCTTTTTCTTTCCTCCTAGTGATATGAAATATTCATATTCGTGACGCAAATCACGATAACTTTTTGCGGCCAAGGGATCATCTGTCATGTCTGTGCCGTAGTCATCATTCGCTATCGAGGTATCATCTGCGATATTCTCTATTTCTTTACGATCTCGCAAATCTTGCAATTTTATGAAGCAATAAGGACACGGAAAACTTGCTGTGGCTGTTTGTTGCCCATTAATGAGAAGTGACATCTGGAAGTCAGACACAAACTTCATGGAAATATTATTGATTTTTGTGAGATCAAATAATATTTTCAAATTTTCGTAGGTTTCTTTGATGCGCGGTACAATACCTAACATAATCAAATTGTGTACACTCGTACACTTGATAATTTTGCTCTTCTTCCTTGATGAACCTTCTTCATGTAGAGTTTCAGAAACGTAATTTTCCGGAATAATTGACATACTAATTTAAAAAAAAAAACCTTCTCCGCCATCAGCCATAACTTTGACTGAGTAGGGTTACCAATCAAACCACGTCTATCCACCAAATTTTCTAAAAGTTCTTCTGCGTTACTCCAGACAACAGGCCTTTTTTCCTTGACAAAACTTTTTTCAACATCAAAATCCACGATATCGTGCCTGTATAGATCTTCCAATAAATTAGCTCTTTCTGACACTTCTTTCTAACAGAAGTAGGTACTGCTTTTTTGCCACAATTTTTTCTAATAAGACGGCTCAATTTTAGCATTTCCCGTCCGGACGCACCAGACCCGACTTGATGGCTATGTAGGGCTTCAGCTGGAAACATCTTTGGCTCTTTTCTCTTTCAGAAAAACTCTTTTTCTGCTACCTCTTGTAGTCAGAACCACAGGCTTTTTGGAATCACCCGCTGAAGAACTGCATTTTTCGTCGAGCAGAGAAGTACACAGCTGATCTCGATGTTTTTCAGGGAACCGCTTGGCTAATATTTCCAAATTTTTCACTGCCCTTGTTTTCGAAAGGATGTCAGAAATACAAGGGTGAGGAGTCCCTCGAGATACTTGTTGGAGTCAAGCGGAGGAAAGACGTAAAGTTTTTGGAATTTTTTCGGCTGGATCTAGACTCTTCTTAACCCCAGTGATGCTTAAGTGGTGAGATCCATACATTCCATTGTCGGGGTTAATTTTTATCGATAAATCAAGTGTTCTACAATACCAACAGACAACTTTTTTTCATATTTTTTACTCCCTTATGCCTACCAGTTAAACATATATAACAGTTGAAAATGAAATTGCATTTTTCACGTGACCTAGTTTCCTTTGATAGACATATGGTATATATATATATATATATATATATATATATATATATATATATATATATATATATATATATATATATATATATATATATATATATATATATATATATAAATATATATGTTCATAGTTAGGCATTACCTTAAATGGTCTTCCGTTATCATTCTCCCGTTTATGATCTTGAAGAATTTTACGACAAGTTACACAGATACTTGAAGGGAATTGAGGGTTGGATAGGGCGAAATCCGCGTTTATAAATCTTGTAATATAATTCTTGATCTTCGCTGATGCGGAAATCTTGTAATTTTGTCGAACCGATATTTATTTTACGAACAAAAAGAGCACACGCCTTTTTCCTGTTCGCATTATGATCACATTTACGGTCACAAGGGTTTGGCATTTTTGAAAATATAATTCATACAGTACGAATGAGGGGTATTTAGTCTTACTAAATAAATGCAGCATTTATTGCACTCGTGTTATATTATTTCTCTCTCTCTCTCTTTTCGACTAGTTCATCATTCGACATTTACATGCTCTAAAATATAACTCATGGTCGCACACCTGTGAAGACACACATTCACTGATGTACATGCACATAATTGCGCACCCATATACGATTTGCCACACATGTATATCTATTTACTACTTTCCACACATATACACCTATATACATACGTATACACACTCTGCTAAGCGTCGTGATAATCAGTGCACGAAATACTAGTTTAAAAAAAACGGACCAAAAATAATGAATAATTCGAGCACATGAACCATTACGATTTCGGAGCAAAATTTCCCTTTTGCTGGCCAGCTACTGCATAGTTCTGCCATTTCAGTTTTTTTCGTTATCGTATGGAAACCTAAACCGTCTTCCGGAGCACTGTGTCTGGTGACGTCGATTTTGTCAAATAAAAATATTTTTATATTGTAAAATTGCAGTGTAAGGAATCATTTGTCGAGATGCAACTAAAAATTAAGCACGGCGACCAAAATCGGCCAAAATATCGTTTTAAAACGTTATCAGCTCGCAGTCACAATCTACCTAACATTTCCGTTTTTGTGAAATGTTCTCCTCTTTCATTTCGATAAATCAGTTTGTTTTATGGATACATATTTTGAAGTTTTCGAGATATTATGGTAGTTAAAAACCACATTTTTGAACCATGCTAAATTTTGTCCATCTTCCACCCCCCTTGGGCTGGTCGGTAAATTTTTTTTGTGTAAATCTACGATCAAATATCTACTCAAATCGAGAATTTCAGCTTAAGGTAATTTTTTCCTGGGTTAAACGAACCAGTGCTGGACTAATTGTGGTTCGATGTTAAATAAATTGAGTTTACCAATAAATAGCGCGCGCATAAATTGTAAATTTACCGCGAATAAAAAAACGCAATAAGTATACAACTTTTAAACATGACTTAGCTAATTTTAGTATGTCGGAGGTTTTCAGGATGCCAAGGTCATAACCAAAAACATTTAGTTGCTTTACCTCCATCCCACTAATTCCAAAGTTAATTATACTAACTGGACGCCCAATCAGCAATCAGTGGGCCTTTGGCCAATAAAAGGTTGCAAAGTGCCCCTTCTTAGTAAGCTCATCCGCTTTCTCGACCAAGTGTCAGTTATATATTGATTAAATTAAACGCCAGAACTCTTAATTTCGATAGTCCGACTTTTAAAGATAGGTTTCGAGACCTGTGACTGTGTAACGGTTTCCTTAGTTCACAGTATTCTGGGAAATTGTATGCTTTAGAACCGTTAACAGATGTCTCGGTAATCTGTGTGATGGAGCAGCATTTTTCCGGCTAGGTGACAATCAGTACGGGTGGGGATCTTACCATCCATCACCGAGAGCTTGATAAGCTGCTTTTTATTTTTCTACATGAACACTAAACACAACACACATTAATAACCACTAACCTTTGTTTTAATCCGT
The DNA here is from genome assembly GCA_958295665.1 of Tipula vernalis. Classification (NCBI taxonomy): domain Eukaryota; kingdom Metazoa; phylum Arthropoda; class Insecta; order Diptera; family Tipulidae; genus Tipula; species Tipula vernalis. Next base: position 137,985,750 of record OY282559.1, read on the forward strand.
TGCCTCATACACCGCTAAGTCCGTAACCTTAGATGTTTGGCCACATGTTACTATACCCCAACCTCCTAATTTTTATCGGTCTTTATACTTATAAAGCTTTCCCCTATAAGGTTTTTTTGAAATCTAAATCATCACAGCACTATTAATTTAATTTAGCATTTTTTTGTTTTATATTCACTGTACACTTATAACTTTAACAGAAACCGAACTTTCGACTGTACGCACAACCAACTTAGCAACTGCAACGAACATGAATTTAGATACACAAATTTTCTCACCATTAAATCGTTAAGCAAAATAATTAATAATCGTTTGTATTTATAAATTTAGTAGATATTTGATTAATTATCCAACTGACTGCACAGCACAGAAATTTGCCTTACTAATAACTAGGACTATTAAATAAATTATAAACACCATAATCTGATTAAAGCTAATTTACACAAAAAATTTGTTAATTCCTAGGAACCATGGCGCTAAAATATTTTAAATTCTTAAAAATAATGATTTTATATAACACAACGTTTTATATGTCAATGGACAATTTAATTGGTAATAAAAAAATTTTGTTAGTATGTAGGTATATAGTATATTTATCTAGTGTAATTAGTAAAAAAAAAATTATTTTAATTTTATTATATGTTCGTTTTTTTATTTTATTTTGTTTTGGTCCCATCGATGGACATCATGAATGACTATTTTCCATTATACAGAAGAAACGACCCCGAGGTCATGCTCACAATATATTTTCATTTATCGTTTATGTACAAGAATTATATCTCTCAAAATGATATTTGTTATATGTGAATACTTATCCTCTAATTTTGTTGGGATCAATTGTAAATAAAAAAAAATAAAGTCGCTTACAAAGTAAACGGGCATTCGCCAGTTGCCACCTTTTAATATATTTTGATTATTCCCGTTTCTAAAAAACAAAATTACCTTGGTAACGGTTGCACTCCGTCAAAATATTTAATCAAATATATGAAACTATTGTTATTAACTTGCACACAAAATCCGACAATTTCACTTGGTATTTATTTATCTATCGCAGTGGCACTACTGACCAAGGATAATTATTTTGCTTTTCTTATCTGAATTTAAGGGGAAACTCGTGCATTCATCAAACAGGTTATAGAAACGACCCAAAATTTAACTTCATAACGACTGTTGTTGTTTAACATGTCGTACATTACGTGACTCAATTAATTTTTGGAACGCGCTCGTGACAAGTGGCTTATGCGTGTTATATCAATTTTCCAGAGTATCAGCATGTAACAGGCGTCTGTTACAAACGTGGGGACGACTCACTCCCAGGAGATAGTCTCAAAAGCCGGTCCTAACATAATTGTTGTATCATGTCAAAACGATAACCTAAATTCTTCTGATTCGTTTGACGTGACACTATAGCATTTAACCAATTTATTTTCGTAAAGACTCCCAAAAAAAAAAAATGCTTATCTTCTGCCCGCTAACACTCTTATGTTAGTGACTAGCCTATATCTTTTACGTGGTATACTCCCATGGATTTACCCGCTTTGTTGTCAATTTCGTAGGATACATTGCTAATTTTCCTCGAACTTGTAGCTGGTATAAATTTAAAAGCTAATTTCCCCGAAAATTGGTTAGCGGCGTTACTCTGAACAAAATTTCGAACAAATATCTCCTGTCCGAGTGTAAATATTCGTTGTCTGGCACGTAGGTTATAACTGCAAGCCGTAAATGGCTTAGCACTATGTTCTGCGCCACCGATAAACGATCTGCATTATTTTCGACTAATACTTGATTTTCTTTCAACATATCTAATTTGCGCAACAATTCATAAGTCGACCCATGTTGTATTTTATGCTGTCTAAAGACCAGAAAATGTGGTGAAAATCTTGTGCTTGTGTGTATGACATTTCGAAGGGCACCGGCTATTTCGTCTAGACCCATATCCCACATCTGATGATCATCCTTAATGTAACCTCTAATGGCTGCCAATATCGAACGATTTACCCGCTCAGACGCATTTGCTTGTGGTGAGTATTTGGCCGTAAAATCGTGTCTTATGCCATCCAAACAGATGGAAAACTTTATTTTCTAATATTTCCGTGACTTTTATAGATGAAGCGGTGCGAATTGGAAATAATAGAGGAAATCGACTGTACTGATCCAGTATAATAAAAATACGGGTGAATCCGTTTTTCGTTCTCGAATAGGGGCCAAGAAAGTCCATATATAACCTCTGCCATGGACTTGATACTTGGAAAGCTTTGCCCATCTCTGGTCTTGTCTCATAATTTACTGCCTTTGAACATTTGCAAATCTCACATGCTTTTACAAATTCCTTGACTTGCGAAATCAATAATGGCCAATAATAGTATCTTTGTAATAATTCGACTGTTTTCGCTATACCTTGATGAGCCGCTGCCGGTGGATTATGTGCGGATTTAATTAATTTGTCTGTTTCAGGTACAACTAGTTTCCATTCTGGCAAATCCGAATCCGTTTCTTTCCCCGTGTTTATATAAAGTCTATCATGCATAATTTTGAAATTGGTTTTGGCATCTGGATTTTGTTTTAATGCATTGATTCTGGCCGTATATTCTGGATCTTTAAACGCTTCGGAGTCTAAGTTTACGTGTAGGATGTCCTCGTGATTCTTTTCTATCATTTCAATGTGTGCTCTGGAAAGGCTATCAGGTACTACATTAAGTGACCCTTTACGGTATTCGATTTTAAAATCGAATGATTGCAATTGAATAGCCCATCTGGCTAACCGGCTAGCTAAATCTCGTTGATCCATCAACCATCGTAAACTTGAATGGTCCGTGATTATTGTAAACGGATACCCTTCGATGTAAGGACGGAAACGTTTCACACTCATGACCGCTGGCAAGCACTCTAGCTCCGTTATACTATAATTCCTTTGGCCTTTATTAAGTATATGGGACATGAATGCTAACGGATGTTCATCTCCATTTTCCCATCGCTGAAATAGAACACTTCCAATCCCTGTAGTTGATGCATCACACTGTATGTAAAAAGGTTTAGAGAAATCTGGGTTCACTAATACAGGTGCCGTAACTAGTGCTCGTTTCAACTCATCGAATGCAGCTTGAGCTGTCAGATTCCATTTTCTTTAGATCCCTTCTTGAGCAGGTCGGTTATCGGAGCCGTTAAACTGGAATAATTGGATATGAATCGACGGTACCAGCCAGTCATCCCCAGAAATCTACGGAACTCCTTGATGTTTCTTGGAACGGGGTATTCTTCTATTGCCTGGACCTTCTCGGGGTCCACTGTAAGACATCCCTTACCAATCACATACCCAAGATATTTTGTTTCCTTAAGAGCGAACTTACTCTTTTCTACATTTATAGTAAGATTTGCTGACTTCAGCAGTCTCGCTACTTCAGACAATAGTGACGTATTCAAAAGAAGCATATACAATCAGTAATTTGTGGCAAGTGCCAGCTATGGTTCTAAATTTCTCCTTACTCAAACTTGGTTGTTTTTTTTGTTAATGGATTTTGTTTGTAATGGTACGAAAATAATTCCAAATATAAAACGATCAGTAAAAATGTATTTTAATCGGCTAAGCTATGTATGTATATAGGAAATTAAGTAGTAGAATATTTACTTGAATATTGTATAATAAAAATAAATAAATAAATAACAATAAGTATGTAAATGTATGTAAAGGTAATGCAAATGTAACTTATATAGAATGATGAAGGGGAGAAATTAGCAAAAACACAAAAAAGAACGATTGGCATTTTTTTGAGATGAAAGGGGTCAGTTGGTTTTTGGCGATTGAAATAAAAACATGATTAATTAAAATAAATTTGAATAAGTTTAATGATAAAACATAAATATAATCATATTTGATTCAAAATAAAAAATAATAAAAATTAGAATTATAATCATAAATCGAGAATTCAATTCCATATCGCTGACAAAAAGCGGTACTATAAAGAAACATATCGGAATACAGATAAGTCGCTGTTTAATCATAATATTCCCGTAATTGTTATTTTTGGATTTATTTTCTTGTGAGGAATTTTTGTTCTATGGATAATATTTTAGTGCAAAATATGAGTGAATAATTTTTATTAATATTTCATTGGTGATGATGTGCGGTGTATGAGCGAGCAGTGAATCAAATATGTTTTCTTTTGTTTTTTTTTTAAAGTTTTAATCGAACAGCAATATCTAGCTCTTTCGTAGTCCCAGAGAAGAACCCCCCCAACACGACTGTAAATTAGCCGGCTGAAAAATGCTGTCTGGGGTAACTACGAGGGAGTCTGCAGCAGGCTTCTGGTTCATTATTGTAATGTGGTTAGAAGACTGTTACAAGTCGTCTAAGTAAAGAAATACGCGGCTGTGTAAATAGTGAGGAATGACTTTGTGCATTAACCGACACATCGGTTGAGCTGCATTGCACAACCCAAACAGCATGATGGTAAATTGGTAGAGCGGACGGCCCGGAATCGTGAAAGCCGTCTTATCCCTTGATGCTGGCTCTAAAGGGATTTGCCAGTACGCATCTTTAAGATCAATAGTGCTGATGAATCTCGTTTTATCTAATCTTCCTAACAAACCCTCGATTAAAGGCAAGGGATAAGCGTCTTTCACGGTTACTGAATTGACTTTTCTGGCATCGAGACATAGACGAACCCGTCCGTTAGCTTTCAAAACACGTGTTATTGGAGATGACCAAGAACTGGTACTCTCTTCGATCACGGCCAGTGATAACATCCTGTCCAATTCCTGGTAGATATCCTCCTGTACTTTCGGTGACACTGCAAAATTGCGTTGTTTTAATGGAACGGCTCCACCCACATCGATTTTATGTGATAGCACATGCGTTTTACCTAATCCATCCTTTTCGAATGATGGAAGCTCGTTTATTATTTTTAGTAACTTGTTTTGTTATTCTGTTGTCTTATTCTGATTGGAATTTATTGTTGATTTAAGGTAATATCTAGTTCATCTACCATTAGCTAGCGGAACTAGCCCAAACATCTCCCAAAAATCTAGGTATAATGATTGTGTTAGGTTTGGAGCTATATGCAATCTAATAATTTTTGTTTTACCTCCGTGTGAAATATTGGCCAAAATGTGTTCGATGATGCGCTGATTTTCTCCGCTAGCCATTGACAATAAGGACGGTAGATAATGTACTTTAAAGTTATGCTTTTCGAGGAACTCTTCTGACCCTTTACCTAGCACAGAAATGCTTGCACCACTATCCAACAACCCGCGATATGGTATCCCGTTAATTAATACTTTCTAATTTCACGTCGCGTCCTAAAATACTTGAAACTCCGATTACAGTTTAGACTTTTTCGGTATGGTGTTTGTGTACCTTGGGAAACTTGTTGATGGGGTCTTATTTGGGAAATTAATCCGATTTCCGCTGGAGTATCCGATAAAACTCGGAATCGGTGTTTGTCGCTACTTCCTCTACATTTGGTTTCAGAGGTGGATATTCCTGGTTTTGGGATCTCAGCCCTCCGAAATTCCTGACACCCCGTTGGAAGTTTCCCGGGGCCCGACTGTTCCGACATTGCTGACAATTAACTTTTATTATATTTTTTGCTCCACAACCAAAACAAAACCTATTCGTTATAGGCTTGCTACAGTCTTTGAATAGATGTGAGGAACTCCCACAGTTCCAACATGCGTTCCGCCTCTGCTCGTCAGTGTTTACCTGGTTTGTCATCGCTTGACATATTCCGTTCATTTCATACAATTCCTCATAAGTTCTGGAAAATTCTCCTTCATCAACTGAATGATTCACTAAGTGGCTGCAGTCACCACTAGTATCTAATCCATTTACCTGACGTCTACCCTGAAAAGACATTTCTGGAATCCACCCTATGCGAGTCCAAGTATCTTCTACTGCAATGGAGCGATTCACAAGTGTGGCAATATCCTGAAAATTCTTGTCCAGCAAATGTAGATTGTAAACCTGGTCGCATATTTCGAATCAGAAAACTAATAGTCTCACTTTTTGACATGGGTATGGTAATGCTAACGACAAAATGTCATTATAGAACTCCATGAAAGTTTCCTTAAATCTCTGCTTCCTTCTTTCCAGCAATTGTTTTATATCTGCATCTGTTCTTCGATCTTGAAAAACGGTGTATCATCGCCGCTCTCAATTGGTCCCAATGTACGCTTTTATTCCTCTCCATAAAAACCAATACCATTCCAAGGCCTTATCTTTTAACAGTACTTGAAGATTGCTAATTAGGAATATCGAATTGACATCGTTCGCTTCTGCCAGTCGTTCCACCCTGTATAAAAACCTTTCGATTGGAATTCCACCGCCTTCACCGCTAAATGTAACGTTCCATCGATGGATTTCTAACCGATCTTTCTTGACATTTCTCTTCGTTTGATTTAAAACTATAGCCGATTCTGACCCACTGCTTCCTTGGTTACATCTTAGATCCGATAAAACTTTATAATTAGGAGGAGGCACCACTGCATTGAAATCCTATGGTACTGGAGTCGCACGTGTATTGGATATTCTAGGTGATGAATGCAGGCCTAAATTAGAACCGATCTTTACGACTTCTGGTTCGGGGATATTATTATCTGTGGTTTTTACACTTGACGGAAAATTGAGTTTTTTCAGCACAGCTTCAACCAATATATTTAATTGATCTGAATCGTAATCGCCAGAACTGGTTGGTAATGGAGTGGCTATATTAACATCCTGCATATTCGCTAGTTGTTCGTTCTTATCGTTTCCTCTATCTTGCTCATCTTTATTGTTAACTAAAAGTTTATCACTTGATTCAAGTAGTTTACTGGCAGCTTCCTCCGGTAGCCCAGTCTTCGATATTTTAATTCGGCGTAACCGCCCTATAATATGAATTACTCCCGTCGCTAATTCATCAATTTTTCTCACGTCCATTGCATCACTAGCTTGCATTAATACTTCAGTTTGATCTTGTATATTACGCAATTTAATTGAGCACGATTGGATTTCGCGTTTAGGATACCGCGCACCCATATAATGTAGTATATTTGGCTCCTCGACTTCCTTTTCCTTTTTCTTTGCTAGTGCTTCTTTAAGTAGACTCATCCTATTGGTAATTGACCCTCTGATATTTCTTATTTGACACTCAATATCAAATTCGTCCCAATCCAAATGTAAAATATCCATGGCTATTTAATTGCGCTTGATATAATTAGAATCAATCAAAATATATAATATGAGAATAATAACAAAAATATAATGACACGATTATTAGCTGCAGATTAGCTATAAAACCTTTATATATCTTCTGAATAACAGACGGTTGGTTCAAAAAAAAAAATTGTATTTATTAATTTATTAAATAAGTTAATGTCCCAATATCTCAATAAATGTTGACTACACTTTAAGTACGTATAATTAAATTTTAATTTTGACACTAATTGACTGTGATGATTTAAGCTTCAACAAATTCCTGTAATGACTTAGCTGTGTGTTGTTCTATCTACCCAACGATAACCTTTAACTCGTTAATGGTCACTGTGATATGACTTTACTCAAAAGAAGTAAGTATAAACTCGAATATGATGGTTTTATTTAAACAAAAAAACATGTCGTCGAGGTAGTGTATCTTCACCATCAAACACTCATTAGTGGAAAACATGCCGTTAAAATGCAAAACCTTAAATACAAATATTACTAAACAGTTCACACCGCTACACTAACAGTCAAACCATGTGGTGAATATTAGTGTGTGAAAACCTTTGTATTCAACTATTACGAGATTACTGTACTAATAAGAATCCTTTTAAGATCAATAAAATCAAGGTAGCAACCGACTACCAAACGTTTTATCAAAATTGCTAAAACGGAAATTACGAATCCAGACCCAATGCAATTAGTCGTACCGAGTAATATTGGATATAGTTTAATCAAAACAATCATAGGTGGAATTTTAAAATATCCATGATCGGCATCAACTAAACAAAAAACAATAAAATTCTACTTCTTTTGGTATCACTACGAATTCACCAAAAAGTCTTGACTTACTTGGTAGTCCTTCTATTTCCAGTGAAAAGAACTGTTTCTGCCTTAGCAGAATTAACCATCAAACTATCACCAATACACCATGGTCCGACATCGCTAAGAGATTCCATATAACAATTTGAAAAATAGTGTCACCAAATTTATTTAAATAACACAACTCTCTCTCTCTCTCAATCTCCTCGAAATGTGTAATGTGTTTCAAATACGCAATTATCAATTTTCTGTAATATTCTGGCAACTGCAAATAACCATTATGGTTGTTTGCAGTTGCCGGAATATTATAAAAAATTGGTATGATTTGAAATTGGTTACGGAGATTTAGAATTTGAAAACGTAAAAGGGCATAATTCGACTTATGCCATTATGACTTGTGGCCACAGCGTTATATATTCTTGGAATTCAGTGAGTCTCAAGACTTTGGTGGGTCTTGAGACTCCTTTGATTCCGTTTCTTGAGGAAGTATGTAACAGAAAATGATTTTTACCGAAAATGAGTATTTGCCTAATAGTATTGTGATAAATAATTATTGTGCTTCGTTCGGCAAATGTTCGCTTAATTTTCATAAGTTTCTCATTTTTATAGTTGCGATCTTTTCAAGAGGTTTAGTGAGTTTCTTCTAGCAATTTTAGCCTTGAATCAAACCCAGGTTCATATATGGTCACTTTCATGCTTATCAAGTTAAGCGTTATTTCCTTATTGACAAATTTGTACCCCAATGAGGAGTCCGACTCCGAAATCTCTTCTGGATCTGGTTCGCCTGATTCCAACCAAATGATGTCGGAATCTTGCTTGTCTGACTCTACTCCCGAATGTCGAGTAAAATCCTCCTTATCGTTAAGAAACTCTATTCATTCACCTTTTTCTTCTATTAATCAGTCTTCATTTATTAAATTCGTTAAATCTGTCGTCAACACTTTCAGTCAATCCGACTCGTTTGCTACGTTCAAAAAAATATTGGGAGGAACGTCGGATCATGGGATCCTTCGACTTCTCTTTATATTTTGAGACTTCTATTTTTATTCGCCAGTGCGGCTAAGGTTTCCTTTTTCCAACCTTAATCATTTTTTACTATCAATTCAAATCCAGAATTTAACTCTCAAATTGCCTCTTTCATAACTTTATTGAAATTGTTTGAATAAAGTTTGTTTCAAATTTTTTTTATTTTTGCAGGTAGAAATAAATTCATAATATCTATCCTACCCAGGCATCCTGATAAATTCAGATCAAACCTGACAGTACATTCCATAACCTGAAGTATTATCGGGGCGAGAACCATAAGAAAAGAAGACTATCGACTCATACAGGTCTCTTTCTCCACCGAATATAATTTTGTGAAATTGCATTCAGACAAGACTCTATCATTAACCGTATCAATTTCTGGTACTAATGATGTATAATCATTATGAATTGTTCTATGACCCACTCCACGACTGACTCAAGAATGTTTCACGTCCCGTGCACCTTAGCCGAAGCGCAGCAGAACATACTGTGCTAAGAATGAAAGAATGCAACTGAGGAAAGAATAAAGTTGATGCCATAGCTCCAGTAGTGGCCGTACAAGAAATAATTTGTAGTCCATTGAGTTTAATATTGAAACCTATAATTTAACCACCGGCCACATACCAAGGAAGCATAAGATAACATTGGTAGATGAAAGACATCATTTTGGGGAATAAACCGCAGGTTTTTCCAAAGGCTCGTCTATACTGCCAAAAGATGGTAGTGGATTTTTGAAGTTTATATTCCAGGTGAAATTTCCAGGAGAGTTTACTGTCCAAGAAGATATCTAAATACTTTCTCTAACGCCCAACCTAATTTTAAAATCGAGTAAAATCGAAGAACCTCTCCCCCGCTCCACTGGTTTATCGAGGTACTATGTGGTATGTGCTCTTAGTTGGTTGCTGTATGTCAATTAAAATAAAATTGCAATTTCGTAAATTTGATCTAGCAAGGGAATCACTAGTCAAAGGTTCACTGTCAAATTTAAAAAAATTTAAAAACTATTTTAAATTGTAGTACTCTGTGAGATATTAACGAAACCATTTTTTAACGGCAACTAACACCTTTTTGGAGGTTAAAACCACTCCTTAATTTAACCTCAAAAAATACTTTTTTTGATAAACCTCGGCTTCTACTCCACTTTTTTTGATATAACAAATTGGTAATTATTCCTCATAAAAAATACAAGTAATTCAAAGTAAATTAGATTACCATGATTGCATCTCTGTTTTTTTTGTGGGATGAAATTAAGGGGTGGCTTTAAACCCGATAAAAAATGGTTTCGCTATAGTCTCACTATGTAGACAATTCTCCACTAGTTCATTGTGCGTTGTTTTTTTCTGGTTATAGGAGGAATGTTCTTACGTTATGCGAATTTGACATGTAAGCAGTTATGCCATATCTGTAAGCATATTTATGTAACAAAACTGGGCCTAGACCAAATAGCTTAACCTTTTTAACACGAATAACTTTAGATGTGGAATAGGTTCGATGAAGGTGCTTCTTTTACGTTAGAATTTCATATTAAATAAACCTGGCCTACTTTTAAATGTTTCATTTATAAAAAACCTTCTTAAATTCTTCATTTTCAGCCTCACTAACTCAGTAATTTTCAAGCCACGGAATTATTTGGATTTTATCTCGACGGATTTTAACCAATTCGTGAATAAGTCTATACGTTGATGAGATTGTTTCCTAGATCGTTTAGGCGGACCGACAGTCCAAGACGGATGCGGAGTTATGATGTCGCTTTTTTAGAGCGACTCATGAATTGTTGGTAATTAGTGCGCAATGTACTTTGCCTAATATAACCTGCTTGCTAGTAATCTGGCTTAAACGAGAATGTAATTGCAGGAAATTCTAGCTTTTTTCGACTGACATATCTAGTATGTTTCGTCTTTCGTCCAACTGTAGTTTGCAGTTGTTCGGTAAACTACTCATATCAATCTTTAGGTTTGATGAGTCATTGAGAGGTGGGACCGCTATAACAAAATCGGTGGAACAAACTAGGCACGGCAGTACGCATTTTTTTTTTGTGTCAGTCGAATACCGTAATTTCGTTCACACCACATTTTTCAAAGGGAAGGTCGTCATTATGGAGTGTTTTTTTACTGTACTATCAAGAAAAGGTCGGCCCCTTTGAGCCGATATTCATGGCATTACGAAAGATGCAGCTACCATGGCTCCAAATTGTGTCAGTTTCTTGCCTACCAGCTTTTCAAAGATTGTGAATTAGGTTGGTTGCCTATTTTGGTAGATCAGGTTTTTTAATATAACTTTCATTCAAAATAGATCTCTTAACTGCCATAGCGGACATGGTCAGGTTTACCGATTTTTATTGGTTTATAGAGATTGTGACTAGGTTTCATTTAGGTTTAGGGTCATTGACGAAATCGGGTTTTCATGCGAATGCTTTATGTAAAGACTTGACTCGTCGACTTGCTTCACCTATTGTTTTGCATCACACTGTAAACATTAATAAATATTTTTGTTGAAACATTTAATTTTAAAATTATTCCTCTTTTATTTACAGGCTGCCAATAAGGACTTTTGGTGTCGTCGGCCACCAAATTTAAATTCAACACCCGTTGAATTATGGCGTAACGTATCACATTCACAAGACAATTGTCATATCCTGAATATCGATTGGCTCCAAGTAACGCCGGGCGAAATGAATAATCCAAATTTTCAAAATTTACATAGTAATCCGAATATAAGCGGATTGATTCCATGTAAATCATGGGAATTCGACCCGAACGATAATATTGGGGAAACATGGAATTCAGAATGGGATTTGGTGTGCGATAAAGAACATTTGAAAAATGTGGCAGAAATGTGTTTTCTATTGGGAGTGGCGACGGGTGGTATAGTGAGTGGATATTTATCGGATAAATTTGGCCGGAAACGGATGCTGTTTATATCAGTTGTGCTTCAAACTATATTTGGTAAAATAAAATCTACGCTGAACGCCCGATTTTTATTCATTGATTTTATTTTTTACACACAGGTATTGCACTTTATTTTCCACGTTCGTTTGTGGTGTACCACGTGCTACGTGTGTTACTAGGATTAGTTTCTGTGTCGGTGACATATGCCGGATTAATTTTAGCCATCGAATATGTTGATGGGAAATGGCAGACTATTGCTGGCATGTACAATTTATTTCCATTGCCTTTATCGTACATGATGGTCTCCGGGATTGCGTATTTAACGCAAGATTTCCGATATCTACAGGTGATCATCGGTATTCCAGGATTTTTTTTATGCTTTTTATGGTGAGTACAGAAATTATATACATATAAATAGAGTTATTGGTGATAGAAATGGTCGAGTGAGTGAGATTGCTTTGATTTTACATTTTTTATGTTACGTGTTTATAAAAAGGTCGGATGTTGTCGTAGGTTGATATAAATAGATATCCTTTTTAGTCTTCCAATTTCTGATTTTTATGTAAACATTTTTTGTTAGTAGAGCGAGGCTAGGTCATGGTTTTGATTTTCGTAGATATAAATTTTGAAAGCAAACGAAGGAAAGAAATGGGGAAAAGGTGATTTGAGTTTCATTAATATTTATACAGTGGGAAAAGGTTGTTTTATTTACAAAAAGGGCACATAAATTATTCACAACGATGAGGAAGGTGGTTTGGTGATGATTTTGCATATTGAATATCTTACAGGTTTATTTTCAAATATGTTTGGGTGAATGTTATACAAACGCACCGCGCAAATTGGTAACGTTCATTTTTATTTATTTATTTGTCATTACAGGTTTGTTGTTCCTGAATCGCCACGCTGGTTGCTAGTAAAAGGGCGGGTAGCCGAAGTGAAAACTATAATACGAGCAGCAGCTGAAATGAATAAACTCGAATTGCCCGATAATATGGATAAAATCCTAATACCACCAGCGGTTGACAGTGATGAGTCAAAGGCAGGCATTTGTCAGCTCTTCAAATCGAAATACTTGCGCCTAATAACGTTCTGTTTTTTATGTATTTGGTTTTCCATTAATATCGTCTACTATGGAATTATACTGAATATGAATACTTTTGGTGGGAATATTTATGTAACAACGGTAAGCTCGCATGATAACATTTACATCAACAATGCAAACATTTAACGAAAATTTTAACGAATCCGACAACAGTTTGAAAGCTTTACGTCATCGATACCAATTACAATTAAATATTTCACCGACCTTAGACTAACAGCAAATATCGCACATAGTTATACCGGCAGCTGCATAAAAATATCTTAACCGCATCCAAAATCATAAATTTCTATAAATATGAAAACCACATGTTGAGCTCTTATAGACACCTATGTACATACCAATCCTAAACAAAGCACGCTTTTACGAGTATGACAATAATATAACAACAAAATAACCCAGTCTTTGGAATGTTATGTGCTTTGGCCTCAAGCCAAACACGTGGTTGAGATATATCGATTAATATTTTTTTATGTATAGAAATTGTTATTACGCTGCCGCATTCGACGGAACTGTGATTGTGTGTGAAAAGTGAAATTGATTTTTAAATGGTTTTTTGAACCAGTCCACATGTAAAGGTGTGGGATGAATACACTCTTTGACTTGTAACCAATAATAGATCACCATGCCGCAAGATCTAATTAAGTTGGCGCCACTTCCACTGTGTATTAAAATCGGCACCGTGTGAAAAATACCAAATAGTCGCGTCACTTTACATTTTTGTTTTTTTTTTCGTTTGCGTTATAATAAATATGATTCGTTGCATTTGTATAAATGGCGTCACAGCAATAAATCATTTATTTTTATTTAATAAAGCGTGAAAATGTGAACACACGCGGTTATTATCGTGATCGCGCGCGTAAACCAGCCATTTTAATGTATAAGACGTCAAGCATTATTAATGTATATATTAAGCCATAGTGATCCCACATGGATTTTATTTAGTTTGTTTTGATTTATATTTTATAATAGAAATGCGTGATTTTTGGATAACTGACAATTTTTCTCGAGTACCTAAATGAAAATCTAACGACTTTCACTTTTTTATGTTACATAACTTTTGCAGGCTCTAGCTGGTCTAGTTGAAATACCTGCAATCGCAATCGCTATGTATATCATATTGAAAGTAGGCAAGAAATGGCTTTTTTGTGCCACACTATTTGCAACTGGAATTGCATGCATGTGTGCTGCATTTGCGGAGGGTAAACCGGATATACTATGGTTGAAGATTACGTTTGTCATGATTGGTAAGCTAAATGGGGCGGCTAAAATATATTATTTCTAAATAAATAATTGTTATTGTTTTATGGTTCCCAGGTAAATTCACGATTAGTGCTAGTAACATAATAATGCCAGTTTATACAGCTGAGCTGTATCCAACGGCAATCCGAAATGTTGGTGTTGGCGCGGGAAATATGGCTGCAGGCGTTGCATTAATCGCAACGCCATATTTATCATTGTTGGTAAGTACAAAACCATTATATTTATTTGGATTTATTGTAGATTATCTTTAAAATAGATTACACTCAAAAGTCATGATAGTCTTAATTATCATTTGTAATTTGATAAGTGCTTATCAGTTATGATCCTCTTGAATTAATTTGTGAAATCAATTACCATTAATTTTTTGTTTTACCGCCACACACAAGTGGAAGCGTCGCATAATTACCGTAGAAATACATCTTTTTATAGATTGGGGTATTTTTATTTTTTGTTTATCAAAATGTCAAATTTAACATAAAACATTCCCTTCGGATAATTTATAACCTATAATTTCTATTCGAATTCAGACAAAAATTGAAGACTATCTACTTATGCTGGTATTTACTGCTGTAGCCGTGTTTGGCGGAATTGTGGTCATATTCTTGCCGGAAAAAAGTCAACACAAAGAGAAACATAGTGAAGTTGTCGATGAAGAAAGGTAAGTGACAATTATTATTTTTTGCTTTGTTTACTTTTTTAAACGCGACACGAGAGAAGAAGAGGTTTATAAAAATTGAAGAAAACACTTAAGATATTTCATCTCGTTTTTATCTCAAATTTGTGCTATTCAACCGAGTTAATGGAATTGGCATCATTGATCTAGTGCAGAGCATATTCTAAGGATTTTTCCCACTGCACATTTCTTACTTTCAATGTGTTGTGGGAAAAATATCGTAGGAATAAATAAAACAAATTGCTATTTTCCGATGTCTTAATTTTTTTGCTACTTTCGGAAATTTGACAAATTTTTAGAGAAATTTTTAAAAACAAATGAAGGGAATTGTGTTCGTTGGAATGGTAAATGTAGATGGTGATATGAATGGTCACCCAAAGTCGGATCCACCAGGGATCGGAGGTTGGGAGTGGTCCAAAAAATTCTTGTGTTTTTGAGATTTATGTCTGAAAATGCCAAAGATTTTTTCTGCGTGATTATACATTTTCAAGGTAGATGTTACATCTACATTTTTCAAAAATTTTTACTGTTTTTTCCAGGATTTGCAGACGAGTTTGAAAATTGAATGTTAAGGATAAGACCTTTGTTTTTAAATCATGGAAGAAGGGAACTCCATGGATCTTATTTCTTACAGGTAAAAGAACCAACACCACTGAGCTTTATTTATTGTTCTTTCATGAAAATGAGGGAGTTAAAGCTCAGAGGTATTTTTTTTTTTTTTTTGGGGAAATAAGGTCCCTAGGCTATGTTTCTTTGTGATTTGTAAATAGAGCTCAGGAAAGCAGATCCCTGGTGCCGGTGACTACTGGTTGTTGTGGGTTCTGGGTAGGGATGGTTTGATGGTTGGCAAATATCGAAATGTTGCCAATAGTTTGGGTGATTATTCATTTTTAATGTTGGGCGGTCTTATGTTTGTGTTTGCTAACCTCCAAAATTTACAGAAGGCACAATTGCCCAAGCCGAAAATAAGAAATCGCCGATTTAGTTTTGGCTGATTGTTCGTAGAGTCTTCATAGATAGGTAAACTAAGTGAAAGTGAGAATAAGCGGATGACATATTTTTAAAAATATTTTGAAAATAGCGGAAGAAACATTTTAGGAAAATTTCTGCTTTTCAGTTACTCACTGCACAAATTTTACGTTTAATTGCAAAAACGATTTTCCACTGTACATTTTGTCTGACTATTTGTGTTGCTTGAAAATGTTGTTCGATTAATCAAATTTGCTAATTTAGACTTTAGATTATGCTCTTCTCTAAGATTATTCTCTTAAATATGAGATTGTCTCTGATTCTTACTTTATATGTTTGGAGTTATTCTTGCATTCGAACGTATGTGAAGTTTGTACTAACTCTGTCCTAAAAACAACAAAAACACATAATATGTATATGTGTTAGTATATAAAGCAGAAAGTCTCAATATAACGAATTTTAGCATTTGTGGCTGAAATTTTAGAAAAGTTTATACGATTGATAAAAGAAAATTTGGAAAATAAAGAAAAAACAAATTAAATGCAATGTGATTTATTCCTAGACTTATCAATGAGGGAAAAAATTAAAGAAAATTTGCAAGACATTATAGTTAATTATTATTTATGGTCATATCATGATACATAAAAAAGATTTCTTAATTTTCCTAGGAAAACCCTAGGAAGCGCGCCCCAAAACGGCTTATATCACAAGACGCTCCCTAACCTTAGCTATCCAGGAAATATTACAGTTTTGGAAAAAGTAGGGGAATAGGAGGTTAGGACAAGCCTTCTTTCATATGACGTTCATACACATTTCTGAATTTTCCTGGGTAAACCCTAGGAAGCACGCCCCAAAACGGCTTATATCATAAAACGCCTCTTGACCTTAGCTATCCAGGAAATATTACAGTTTTGGAAAAAGTAGGAGAACAGGGGTTAGGACAAGCCTTCTTTTATATGACGTTCATAAAATTTTTTGTTTTTCCCCGGGAAACCCCTAGGAACCGCGCTCCAAAACGGCTTATATCACAAGACGCCCCTTGACCTTAGCTATCCAGGAAATATGACAGTTTTGGAAATAGTAGGGGAATAGGGGGTTAGAACAAGCCTTCTTTCATATGACGTTCATAAAAATTTCTGAATTTTCCTGGGAAAACCCTAGGAAGCGCGCCCCAAAACGGCTTATATCACAAGACGCCCCTTAACCTTAGCTATCCAGCAAATAATACAGTTTTAGAAAAGTAGGGGAATAAGGGTTAGGACAAGCCTTCTTACGTTCATAAAAATTTCTGAATTTTCCTGGGAAAACCCAAGGAAGCGCGCCCCAAAACGGCTTATATCACAAGGCGCCCCCGATCTTGGATATCCAGGAAATATTACAGTTTTGGAAAAAGTATGGGAATAGGGGGTTAGAACAAGCATTCTTTCATAGGGGGAAAACCCTAGAAAGCGCGCCCCAAAACGGCTTATAACACAAGACGCCCCTTGACCTTTGCTAACCAGGAAATATTACACTTTTGGAACCCCAATCCCCTACTTTTTGTAAAACTGTAATATTTGCTGGATAGCTAAAGTTAAGGGGCGTCTTGTGATATAAGCCGTTTTGGAGCGCGCTTCCTAGGGTTTTCCCAGGAAAATTCAGAAATTTTTATGAACGTCATATGAAAGAAGGCTTGTCCTAATCCCTATTGCCTTACTATTTCCAAAACTGAAATATTTTCTGGATAGCAAAGGTTATGGGGCGTCTTGTGAAATAAGCCGTTTTGGGGCACGCTTTCTATGGTTTTCCCAGGAATAGGGGGCTACTATTTCCCTACTTTTTCCAAAACTGTCATATTTCCTGGATATCTAAGATCAAGGGATGTCTTGTGATATAAGCCGTTTTAGGGTGCGCTTCCTAGGGTTTTCTTAGGAAAATTCAGAAATTTTTATGAACATTATATGAAAGAAGGCTTGTTCTAACCCCTATTCCCCTAATTTTTCTAAAACTGTAATATTTCCTGAATAGCTAAGGTAAACGAGCAACTTGTAATATAAGCCATTTTTAGTCGCTTGTGTTATATAATTATATTACACCCTACTGAACTGTTCACAAAACGTTTACATAACACTGTTGGACAAAACTAAAATTCACTCAATAGTGATAAACATCATCTTTAAAAAAATGGGGAACAATGGATGCTTTTAGGGCCGGTATTTTTGAAATTGGATCCAAAAAAGTCATCAGGTGACTTTCTAGAAAATACATCATTTCAATCGGAGATTTTAATTGCTGTTTGCTAAAGTCACCGGTGACTTTTTTCGATTAAATATCAGGTTGTTGATAATTTTAGTCGAAAATTTAAATTGCTGTGTACTAAAGTCACCTGCAACATGTTGGCTTTGAAAATTTGTTCATTCAAGATTTTACTTCAATTGTCAAATACAAGAAATTGGTTGTTTACTTCATTTTTAACAATGTCATGTGTATGTATTAAATACTCTTTCCCCTTTAAACATAAATTAGTCTGTGATTTTCACAATGGTGAAACAGTAAATTTGATTGCTAATAAATGTGGATTTAACCATTTCACTATTTCAAGAATAATAAACGGCTATCGTTCTTCCTGTTTCTGGGGAACTCTCCACCGAATATGGTAGAATCTACAAAACCACTATGCATGAAGATACGTGGATCATCTGGCTGAATAGACATGGTCCTTTTATCTCAAGCACGTCAACTAAAATTCAAGTAAGCTTCGACTTTTCATGCAGAACTATCAAACGACGAGCTAAAATTACCTAATTTCCACAAAAGATAGGCGAAGTGTAGAATCGAATTTATTCAACTTCAGATTAATTGAATATAGGCAAGAAATTAAAATTCGCACTACTTTCGGATGATAACCAATTAATTTCTAAAGGTTCGGTCGTCCTTCGAATACTTTGTTTTTCAGAACCGGACAGGTTCAATTTCAACGCTCATCTTCATAGATACAGTAAAACGTGGAGGAGGGTATGCTTGGCAATTTGGGCAATTGAGCAGTTTATTTACAAAGACATTCTTCAATATGACACCTCGCCTTACACGTTTTATGCTAAACGGTTAAGATTATTGCTTTAGCAGTTTCAATAACAAATAAACTTAATGTTTTCAAGTAACCAAATTAATCACCCAAATTCAATTTTTCAGATTTTATGAATTCGATTATAACAACTTTATCGAGATCATTTTCAAAGATCTGCAACCGAAGGTGATAACTGACGTTAACAGCGCTTTGCATATGGCTAATTATATTTTGCGCTATATTTGAGGAAATTTCGTCCTCAGGAACAAAGTGTTACTCAGTGAGTAATCCTAGATACTCGAACTCTTTCATCTCTTTCATATTAAGTTGAAATAATGTAAAATCCAGCCGTGATAGTTCGTTGCATCAAAAACGAGATAGCAATTTTAAAGAAAATAGCATAAAGGCCAGCAAATCAGGCACTTCAAAAATTATTTGAAGCGTTAAAAACAATAAAACGGTCATTGATAGAAGTCGAAAAATCTAGGTTTAGTTGTGATATTCTTCTTGTCAGATTATTCATGAAATTGTTCAGTTTTTCCAAAATATTTTTATTTAAATGAAAGAAAAGTAATTAAATGAAAACGTTTGGCATTTTTTATTGGTTTTTTACTAAATCAAAAATATTCGTATACGAACGATTAACCGCGGTTTTTTAGAAATAGAAGTCGATGTCCGTGAATACTAAAATATCGGATAATTCGTAAACTTTCCACTCCAGGTGTTGTTTCCGGAGTGTCATCCAAAATGTTGCCTTCTATTGCGGCACTCCTTAAAAGCTGCCACATTGACACCAATTTAAAAAGATATGTCCAGATAGCACAATACATTTCATGGCACCATCTTCATAGTAAAAGTTTGAGCGGTCGATGAAATTGTTTATGCTCTGTTTGGACGAAAACCACATTGGTAGTCATACAAGATTCTCTCGCTATATGGCGATAAGTTCCCGTAACTATGTTGTGTAACAATTCTTGGGGAATTGTTAACAGAAATTATCATTCCAGTGGTTCCGGTAGAACGGTCGATTGCGCCGGCTAAGGCTCAGGAGCGTAGGGGTGGGGTTACCGGAACATGAAAGGATCAGTAATGACCGTACAAATTAAATAATTGGAAAAAAAAAATTAATGCTAACCAGCTACTATTCACACCCTCTACCTAAAAAAAATAATACTCACCCAAGCTTCATCCCCATTTCCACTTCAAAACAATTATTCACTCATCTGAAATATTAACACTCAAAAAAAAAAAAAAAAAAAAAAAACGAAACAGAAAATCATTACTGAATACAAGCAAAAAAAAAATCCAAATAAATCCCATCAAATGACACCATAAATAAAAATGGTAGAAAATCAGTAAATTTAGTATTAACTTTAAAAAACGCTTCTATATTATTCAATTTGTGTTTGTTTTTACAAAAAATGGCGGAACAGAACTCTTAAATAATAATAATAATATTATACTAGTTTTACTTTTAATTCATAAGACAACTAAAATTGTCTACCCTAAATGTATATGCGCATTATACCCACTATCCACTAAATAACTAAACTTAATAATAATTTATAAATTTGAAAATACAAAAAAAAATTAATAATAATAATATTAATAAATAATCAAACAAATCTTAGCTGATGTGCAGATGGATTGTTGTGTTGATGTGTTGATTGCAGATCCTCCATAAATGTACTCACAATATTTTGGTATTACAACATATTTGAAGACCAATTGAATTTGTAATTTAATTTAACAATCTTGTGTTGTGTTGAATTAAATTTATATTTTTTATTAGTGCATTTCCCCTTCCAAATATGAAAAGAGGATGATTATAATTTTCACTGTAATTATGTTCATATTATAACGTATTTTTCAGTGTTTTTCATAATAATTAAATTTATTTATTTAGAATTAATTAATTTATTTTTAACTTATTTATTAATATATTTATTAACATATTTATTAATTTTTTTTATTTATTAATGTGTCACTTAGCTTATAGATCTATATTTCAGAAGTTTATTTTTGTTTAAATCCAGTTATTATGTACACTAACAACAACTAACAGTTTTTTTTTATCTGTTCCTGATAATAGTATCAGTTACATTTTTAATATCTATTATTTCTACGGTTCCGTTTTACACATACATACTTAAATTTAAACTACTAAATACGCTAATGCTGATAGTATGATTGCACTATTTTAGCACTAAATGTTTAACAGTTTTAATTTTCGACCGATAAACAAACAAAAACAACACCAAACAACAAGAATAAACTCGCTCTAATACGGTGTTTTTCTTCCACTGCCTCCAAAACACGAGGCTTTAATTCAAACTTTAAACTAATTATTTGACTGATGTCAGTTTGCGATACTTTGTATGATCAATTATCAAAAGTATCGAAATTTCACTTGGCCACGCCAACTTAATTTTTTTTTTCTACTTTTATTTCTGATCTTCACTGCTTGTAATTCCTACACCAACTGACCACCGTTTCGTTTTTTTCCCTTTTCCTCACGACCAAGCTTCGATCATCAATACAAAAAAAAACCTCATCCAATTATCTCCAACAAAAGCTTACCATTACCAACTCACGTCTGTGACAACCAGTACAGTCCCAAAAAAAAAACATATTACGTATCATTGCATTTAACTCTCATTATTATAATAGGGGGTTGCATCGTCAATCAATGACTATACGCTATTTAAAATTGGAACGGCTAATAAATCTGTAACAAATCGTGGGGCAGACCTACACCCATGAGATGTCTCAAGCCGGGCTATACGCGAATAATTTCTTTAACACCACCGCCCATTAATCTCTGTTACTGGATGCTATAACCCTAGAATTAATTTCAAATGGACGCTCAAGTTCCGTTAATGTTAATGTCAAATGTATCTACGTTCGAATATCTTTACTATGATATATTCCTAGTGTTTTATTGTGCACATCAACGACTTCATATGCTACGTTTCCGACCTTTCGGACTATCCGAGCTCTAATGAATTTTGGACTTAGTTTTGCCGATATTTTATTGGATGCATCGCTTTGTATGAAATTTCGAACAAAAATGAAATCACCGACGTTGAAACTACGATTGCGAGTTCTCAAATTGTACCGAAGGGCACTCCGTTCATGAGATTGCTGTAAGTGTTGCAAAATGTTCTTACGTATACTCTCTTGGCGATCACAATGTGTTATTTGTACGTTCCTATCTCCTATGCAGTTTAGATTTCGTAGAAGCTCATAATTTGCACCATGGCCTATAAAATGTTGTCCGAATACGATGAAGTGCGGAGAATACTTTGTGCTACTGTGTACTACGTTCCTAAGGGCCGATCCAATGGAATGAATGTGCTTATCCCAATCGGGATGATTTTCGTCTAAGTAAGACCGAATTGCTGCCAAAACTGTCCTATTTACTCGTTCTGAGGCGTTCGGCTGTGGGTGGTATTTAGGTGTTCGGATATGCTTGACACCGTACTTTACTAACAAAGCCGCAAAACTATTTGCGGTAAATTGCTTGCCATTGTCACTAAAAACAATTTCAGGTACTGCAAATACATTAAAAATTCGCTGTTCCATGAATTTAACAACATTCTTAGTCGTAGCATCCCTCATAGGCTCAATAAGCACAAATTTAGAGAATTTATCTAATACAATAAATAGATAACGATTACCATTTTTGGAACGTGGGTATGGTCCCAAAAAATCAATATACACCTGTTGCCAAGGACGTATTGATTCTACATAATTGCCCATTGGAGGTCTTGTGATTTGATTCACAGGTTTGGATACTTTGCATATATCACATTTGCCCACAAACTCCGTGATATCTTTTATCATATTGGGCCAGTAATAATACCTTCGTAAAAGTTCAATCGTTTTTTGACTTCCAAGGTGGGCTGATGTTGGTGGTTCATGCGCTGCACTCACTAGAGCATCAGTGAGATTTTTAGGAACATATATTTTCCAGTCGGGAATATCAGATCTGGCACTATCGTTGCTGGATTCTCCTATTTTTATGTACACTTTATTTTGGATAACTCGCATGTTCGATTTGATTTCAGGACAGTTTACGATTGAATCTCTTAGCAATTTGTATTCCGTATCTGTTTCAAAAATTGCTGAATTAAGATCAAGATGTAATGGATTTTCGGTGACGTTCTGGTGTAGGGTAATTTCTTCGGCAAAATTCCGTGAGAGTGCATCAGGTACCACATTTTCTTTCCCTTTTCGATACTCGATTTTAAAATTAAATCCCTGCATTTTCAAACTCCAGCGAGCGAGACGTCCAGAAAGATCCCTTTGTCCCATTAACCACTTCAGACTTGCGTGATCCGTGATAATGGTAAAAGGGAATCCTTCTACATATTGCCGAAATTTCTTGAGACTCAATACAGCCGCGAAACATTCAAGCTCCGTAGTACTATAATTTCGCTGTGCTGCATTGAGTTTCTGAGAAAAGTAGGCAACAGGACGTTCTTCGCCGCTGGAGTCTTTTTGAAATAAAACACCACCTACTCCTGTACTTGATGCATCACATTGAATGTAAAAGTGGGACGTATAATCCGGATGACTCAACACTGGTGCCGTGCATAATGCCGTCTTTAGTTCGTTGAATGACTCATCTGCCTCATCAGACCAGCAAAATTTAATTTTTTTCTTTAATAACCGTGTTAAGGGTTCTGCGATTTCGGAATAACGGGAAATGAACCTTCTGTACCAACCGGTAACACCAAGGAAACGTCGTATTTGCCTTACATTTTTAGGTTTCGGATATTTTGATATAGCAGAAACTTTATCTGGATTAACCTTTAACACCCCATCTCCTACAACATAACCTAAATATTTGATTTCTTTGAGAAGAAAATGGCTTTTATCTATGTTGATTGATAAATTCGCCTGTCTTAGTAAATTGCTCACTTTCAACAAAAGTTCAATATGCTCCTCGAATGTTTCACTAGTGATTAGGAGGTCGTCTAGGTAAACAAAGATTTGAGCATGTAGCTCGTGAGGTATCACCCGATCCATCAAACGGCACATTGTCTGAGGCGCGTTACACAATCCGAATGGCATAACCCTAAACTGATATAGTGGCCTGCCTGGGACAGTAAAGGCTGTCTTATCCCTCGACCCCTCATCCAATGGGATCTGCCAGAAAGCGTCTTTCAAATCTAAACTAGATATGTACCGAGTTTTGTTTAGACGCCCTAGCAGACCCTGAATGATGGGCAAGGGATAAGCATCCTTTACTGTCACCTCGTTCAACTTCCTTGCATCTAGACACAACCTCACACCGCCATTCGGCTTGCGAACCAAAGCAATTGGGGAACTCCACGAGCTACTGCTCTCCTCAATGACTCCCAAGGATAACATCCTATCAATTTCCTTGTAAATATCCGCTTGCACAGCTGGTGACACGGAGTAATATCTTTGTTTTATGGGCGAAGCGTTACCTACATCAATTATGTGTTTTACCAATCCTGTTTTACCTAAGCCCAAGAGTGCAGAAGAGGGAAATTCTTTAATAACCTTGTTTACAATTTCTTGCTGGTCCTGAGTCAAATCATGCTTGGGTAAAGTATTGTTAGATGTTGCACCAGCAGCCAATTCTGAAGTGATATTTGAGTAAATGTTTAAATTTGCATCAGCATTTTTATTTGAAGGGCCATGTATTGTTAAACCAAATAATCGCCAAAAATCGACGCCTAAGTAAAGCTCCTGGCTCAGGTTTGGAGAGACATGCAAAATTACACTACATGTTTTTCCAGCGAATGTTATGGGAACTCTAATGTAACCCAATATGGTTACCTTATTTCCGTTCGCCGTCTTTACAGATGACGGGAAATTATAGAATTTAGTGTCAGATGAATTCACATATGTCTCAGACCCTTTACCCAAAACAGAAATATTGGCACCACTATCAAGTAATCCAACATACGACCTTCCATTAACATTAACATCAGCATATGGTCTACCGTCACCTCCATCAGAAATTATTGTTTCAGCTGTATTCTTTTTGATCATTCTTCGCATTTTCCAGTAACGAGTACTTCTTAATATCGGGTTAATTGACTTTGAAATGGGTTTTAAAATTGGATGATATGTGGCATTTATGGCTTCTGCTTGTTCTTTTGCTGTAGATGGTAGAACTCGGGATCTACATTGCAAGCCACTTTCTCCCGTGATATATTGTTCGGTAGAATTGCTCTGGGTGTAAAGTTCTGTGAATTTTGTTGGTGGGTCAAATTTGTAGTTATTTGTCTCGGCGTGTAATTCTGCGAAATTTGCCTGGGGGCAGAAATGTTTAGCTTTCTTACCCCCTCCTGTAGGTTTCCCGAATTTACGCGGCACTTCGTGCAATGGGGATGTAACACGCCAAGCGCACCGCACCCATAACAAAATATGCGACAATGCGGAATGGGACAGTTCTTATAACAGTGATTATTCCTTCCACAATTCCAGCAATTAAGTTCCTTGTTCTCTCTAGGTGCTACCTGATATATATTTCTGCTAAAGGTAGGTGCCGCAACTGTTTTCTGATTTAATTGTAGAGCTGAAATTTCGTCATTATAAATACCATGAGCTTGAGTGGATGTATCAGTCATGTGTACATGATTAGTTGTAGTAGAATTACCTTCCCTATATTCAAGTTCCTGAACAAACCTAGGTAGCTTACACAACAGTTCGGGTAATATTCCCGTTCGATGCCATACATCTTCATATGCTACACATCTTCTTACGAACGCATCTAGGCTATCGCATTGGTCTTCCAGCACTCGTTCTTGTAATCCGGCTCGCATGTTCCGATGTAAAATATACAAGAGTTCTGAATCAGCGATAGGACACTCAGCCTGCAATGAAAGGGCAACCATTTCTTGATAGTAATCTAAAAACTTTTCTCCTGCTTTTTGCTTGCGATTGTCAAGCTGCCTACGCACATCTAAATCAGACCTCCGATCTTCGAATCGTTTCTTTAATTCCTCTTTTAATATAGACCAGCTAACATTAGCATTACGTTGAACGAAGTCCCAATACCAATTACAAGCGGTACCCCTGAGGATATAGCTAAAATCTCTGACTAGTTCGGCTTCATCAATACAGTCAGCTTTAGCCTGGTATTCCACCATAAAAAGGAATTTTTTTATATGAAGGCCAGTCGGAGATCCATCAAACGATATTTTCCATTTTGCCATAATTTTTCGTGGCTGGTTTAGTGGCAAATAATGATTTGAAGGGCCCGGTACAGAAAAGTTTCGATTCGACAATGACGTACGATTCTCCGGTGGTGGCACTGGTGAATGCATAGTGGCCGTTGGTGCTAAATAAGGTGTGTTCGAGGCTGGAACAAACTGGTTTGCATTAGAGAACTGTTGTGAACGCATATACATATCTTGGTTAACAACCGGAATAGGTACCTGCTGGAATCCCCTAGCCTGTTGTTGGTATACTTGTTCTGCTTTTCGATGTTCATTTACACCATTTGCTTGATTAATTTTGAGTGTAAACTCTGACCGAAGATTACTTGACTGCGGATTATGTGTATGGACTGTGCTATTTAAATATTCTTGAGGCAAACGAGATGTGCTAGGTGCTTGAATATTTTCGTTAATATTATCAGACGTTGCAACTGAATGCGAGTCAGTTGTATCGGATCCGTCCTCTTCTTCTTCATCCATATTCAGCTCAATGGTCTTGAACTCATGCATTGAATCATTTCTATCAGCTTTATTTATTATGGTTTTGTCAACAAATTCTACTAATTGATCGCACTTAGCCAAAGTTTGTGAAACTTCAACAGCGATAGTCTTCGAATATTTTATTCGCTTTAGTCGATTCTGAACATGTAAAAGCCTACTCTGCAGTCCACTCAATAAATCGTTTTGATCATTTTCAATTGCATTTTGAATGGCTACATAGATTGATTTTAATTTTATAGAAATTTTGCTTATTTCCGTTTTAGGATTTTTGCGAGCGGCAACATGCGCTTTCATCGGTACTAATTGAGAATGGCTGGCTTCTAGTTCCAATCTTTCTTTCAAATTAGCTAGCTTCTCGATTAATGATTTTCCTTGAATGTCTCGAATGACACATTCCAGGTCAAACTCGTCTACGTCAAGCTGTTCTACGTCCATCTTTAGGAGATTCGAAAACTAAATTAATCGGGAAAGTAGATTATCGTGACTATTTATTTGAATTACGTTTATTATGAATTAAAATGATGGTTTTAGTAATCTAATTTATTAGGTTCAAAACCCAGAAAAAAAATATAATAATTTAATTTAATTGCTATGATAATTATTTGTAACTTATAAAAATAATACGGAATTTTGATAAATACGGCAGTTCTTCAGTAATTGCGAGTATTTGCCTTCTATATCAAGTAAGACAAAAATGGTAAACTTTTATTAGACGTATAATTATGTAATAACTAATAAATTGTTTTTTTTTCTATTTTCTTTCTTCGACAATCAAATGAGTGTAATTGAAATGGGGATAAAACTAAGGCGATATACTGTTGATAATTTTTTTTTATTTTTTTTTATTTTTTTTTTTTTTATTTGTAAGTAGAGTAATTGTAGTAGCTGGCTGGTAAAAGAATAAGAGAAAACATAAAAACTTTGATATTAATTATCTTACGATGTAGTAATACCAGTAGTCACAAAGCTATTTTGCTTGAAAACTAGCATCATCGTAGACGTACATGATTTTTGAAAATAATTAAACCGCACGTGTAAATCAATTCGAAAGAAGAAAACGGTACGAAACTTTCCAATAAATCGTTCAGAATGAAAATATTTTAATGTAAAGAAAACAAACACTGAACTCAAACATTATCTAAACGGAAACAGTGTGTTCACATCAAAATTATTCAGCCTGAACCGTGAGAGAAACAATATGTTAGAAAAATTAAATAATAAAAAAAAATAAAAAATTGAAATTGGGATTACGAACTATGTATTAAAATTTCTGATTCAACAATGATGGATTCAGATAATAACTGTCCGCTTAAAAGAAAAATGAATAAATGGAAACTATTTGACCAGCGAATTAAACTATACAAATTATAACGTAAAAAAAAACCGAAGGAGATCCCTGTTTGTTTGGGCGCCACTGTAACAATTCTTGGGGAATTGTTAACAGAAATTATCATTCCAGTGGTTCCGGTAGAACGGTCGATTGCGCCGGCTAAGGCTCAGGAGCGTAGGGGTGGGGTTACCGGAACATGAAAGGATCAGTAATGACCGTACAAATTAAATAATTGGAAAAAAAAAATTAATGCTAACCAGCTACTATTCACACCCTCTACCTAAAAAAAATAATACTCACCCAAGCTTCATCCCCATTTCCACTTCAAAACAATTATTCACTCATCTGAAATATTAACACTCAAAAAAAAAAAAAAAAAAAAAAAACGAAACAGAAAATCATTACTGAATACAAGCAAAAAAAAAATCCAAATAAATCCCATCAAATGACACCATAAATAAAAATGGTAGAAAATCAGTAAATTTAGTATTAACTTTAAAAAACGCTTCTATATTATTCAATTTGTGTTTGTTTTTACAAAAAAATGGCGGAACAGAACTCTTAAATAATAATAATAATATTATACTAGTTTTACTTTTAATTCATAAGACAACTAAAATTGTCTACCCTAAATGTATATGCGCATTATACCCACTATCCACTAAATAACTAAACTTAATAATAATTTATAAATTTGAAAATACAAAAAAAAATTAATAATAATAATATTAATAAATAATCAAACAAATCTTAGCTGATGTGCAGATGGATTGTTGTGTTGATGTGTTGATTGCAGATCCTCCATAAATGTACTCACAATATTTTGGTATTACAACATATTTGAAGACCAATTGAATTTGTAATTTAATTTAACAATCTTGTGTTGTGTTGAATTAAATTTATATTTTTTATTAGTGCATTTCCCCTTCCAAATATGAAAAGAGGATGATTATAATTTTCACTGTAATTATATTCATATTATAACGTATTTTTCAGTGTTTTTCATAATAATTAAATTTATTTATTTAGAATTAATTAATTTATTTTTAACTTATTTATTAATATATTTATTAACATATTTATTAATTTTTTTTATTTATTAATGTGTCACTTAGCTTATAGATCTATATTTCAGAAGTTTATTTTTGTTTAAATCCAGTTATTATGTACACTAACAACAACTAACAGTTTTTTTTTATCTGTTCCTGATAATAGTATCAGTTACATTTTTAATATCTATTATTTCTACGGTTCCGTTTTACACATACATACTTAAATTTAAACTACTAAATACGCTAATGCTGATAGTATGATTGCACTATTTTAGCACTAAATGTTTAACAGTTTTAATTTTCGACCGATAAACAAACAAAAACAACACCAAACAACAAGAATAAACTCGCTCTAATACGGTGTTTTTCTTCCACTGCCTCCAAAACACGAGGCTTTAATTCAAACTTTAAACTAATTATTTGACTGATGTCAGTTTGCGATACTTTGTATGATCAATTATCAAAAGTATCGAAATTTCACTTGGCCACGCCAACTTAATTTTTTTTTTCTACTTTTATTTCTGATCTTCACTGCTTGTAATTCCTACACCAACTGACCACCGTTTCGTTTTTTTTCCCTTTTCCTCACGACCAAGCTTCGATCATCAATACAAAAAAAAACCTCATCCAATTATCTCCAACAAAAGCTTACCATTACCAACTCACGTCTGTGACAACCAGTACAGTCCCAAAAAAAAAACATATTACGTATCATTGCATTTAACTCTCATTATTATAATAGGGGGTTGCATCGTCAATCAATGACTATACGCTATTTAAAATTGGAACGGCTAATAAAGCTGTAACAGTTGGCCAAATCTTGTGGCATTTCTTCAGCAAATCTACTCCGCGGTATCACGTTCCGCAAAAATTTAAGAAATTAGGTTTATGTTTTAGTTTCAATGACAACGTGTGAATGCCAACAATTTTTCGTGATGAACTATTCGTGTATTCTTATATGTGCCCAAGCAGGTCGTAAGAGATTTTAGCCTTTATGTTATGTTAATATTAGAAGTAAATGTTATAAGACAAAGAAGACACATGAAATTGGTGTGCAGAAAACCTCACTGACTTTAATGCACACAAGAAAATAACTGCATGGATATAATTGCTCATATAGAAAAATTCTCACTTTGGAATTTTGCACACATGGAAAATGTCTACGAAGTGTTACGTTAATTGTTTTTGTGCAATTTTTTTGCGACCGATTTTAACATTTGTGGTGGAACTATCAGAAGAAGAGATAAGTAAGATTAAATCACTTTGGTCACTGTTGCATAGTTGACGAAGCGATTTCAAATATTCTAGTTTCGAGGTATCCTTAAATTCAGTTTCAATTCAATTCAATTTATCTTTATTTAAATATTTTTTTTTTTTTTTTAACATTAACTTACATTAGTAGTTTCATATAATCCTTAAGTGTTTAGTTTGAATACAACTTTACATCTTTAGTTTATTGTTTAATTAGTTTTTTATTTTGTGAATTAGACTATGTTAATATTTTATTCTAGGAGAAAGTTGAAAAAACCTAATTATCCATATTTTTTTAAATTAACCTAAATTCTTAAAACTAATTTGTGTTCACACATTGTGAAATAATTCAATTAATACTTTCCGTTCAAGAATTGTTGATAAGTTCCAACCCCGTGTTGAATTTAGTGTTCAGACATGTGATGTTTTCGTTTATGGTTTTTATTTTGTTGAGCTTATGAAGTTTAATTGTTGGAAAAAACCACGGCAGATTATGTATCATTTTTAACAGTTTGTTTTGCATTATTTGAAGTCCGTTCTGGTGACACATAGATATTATT
Source organism: Tipula vernalis (assembly GCA_958295665.1). Lineage (NCBI taxonomy): Eukaryota > Metazoa > Arthropoda > Insecta > Diptera > Tipulidae > Tipula > Tipula vernalis. The sequence continues at coordinate 138,016,606 of OY282559.1, forward strand.
TGCCAGGCAGGAGAACCATAAGTTAATATTGGAGGAAATACGGATTTAAATATCAGTAGTTTATTATTAAGGATTAGGCTTGATTTGCGGTTTATAAAAGGATACAAAATGTTAATTAGTTTGGTCACTTTGTTAATAGTACAACCTATATGTCTGTGGAATATGAGTTTTTGGTCAAGCATCACGCCAAGATATTTTATTTCTTTACACCAAGGAATATTAATACCGTTTACACAGATGCATCTGGCCGGTAGAGCATGTGGAACACGTTTTCGCGTGAAAAACATCACTTGTGTTTTGGTGTTATTTATTTTTATCTTCCAGTTATGTAAATAGATTGCTATTTCACATATGCTTTTTCTAGATTGTTGATGATTTTTTGAGGGTCCACGATGAGCTGGACAGGATAGCAGTATCATCAGCGAATTGAAAAATGGTGCAACCTACTGATTTTGGAAAATCAGAAATGTATATATTGAATAGTGAAGGGCTTAAAACAGGACCTTGTAGAACACCTGCAGGAATTGAAAAAACTTTTAGTTCAACATTTCCTATAAATACTGAGTATGATCTATTTTGTAGGTACGAATGAATGATTTTGATTAAATGCACAGGAAATTTAAACTGAATTATTTTATGAATCAATCCGTCATGCCATACAGTGTCAAAAGCTTTTTCAATATCCATCATTACAAAACCTGATGATTGTTTTTTGTTTAGCTCGGTTTTTATTATTTTACATAATCTATACGTTTGATGAACTGTCGAAAGTTTTTGTCTAAATCCGAATTGAAATTTAGGAATCAGTTGAGTTTCATCTAGGTACGAAAGTATTCTTGATTGAATTACTTTTTCAAAAACTTTAAACAATCCACATAACAAGCTTATTGGACGGTAATTTGTTGGTTTGGAATGATCCTTATTAGGTTTTTGTATTGGTACAATTTTAGCAAATTTCCAAGCTTTAGGGAAATAATTTAACTTTAGACATGCATTGATTATGTAGCAGAGCAATATCTTTAAATGTTTAGGGCTTTGTTTTAACAATTTATTAGATATTTTGTCGGAACCTGGAGCTTTAGATGTTTTCAGATTTTTAATTATATGTGCAATTTCCTTGGGAGTTGTAGTTAATGGGTTGGATTCAAAATTTGGTATTGATTATTGTTTTATCGAATTAGCTACTGTTAATTCAGTTGCAGGTTGAGATGCATTTTTAGTTAAAAAATGTATTTTGTGACATTCTTCAGCTATGGCATTAACTTTTTATTCTGGGGTTATTAGAATATTATCGTCCACTTTAAGATGTGGAAGACCGACAGTTTTATTTCTAATTAGTTTGGTTACATTCCAGAAGGTTTTACTACCTGTTATTTGAAGTTTATTTAGAAGTTTATTCCAATTTTGGTTACGAATTTCATTTATTTTTGATTTTATTTGCATGGTTATTTTATTTATTATTTTTCTTAGATAAGGTTGTCTGGTCCTCTGCCATTGGCGTCTTAAAGTGTTTCTAAATCTAATTATTTTCAATGTTTCTTCGTCTAGTTTTATTTGGGTTTTCTGATTAACTAGCAATGGCACTGAATCATTTTGGGCTTTTATGATCAATTCGGACAGATGGGAGATGTTATCATCTATTTCTTCGATAGAATTTATATTTTCGCTGGTATAGTTTGTTAACTTTATGTTATCTTTTAGTATCTTATGATACTTTTTCCAATCAGCAAAATTATAACAGCGAATTAGATTTGGGTTACTATGAAGTTCTTGATTAGCATTGATTGTAAATGAGACCGGATTATGATCAGAAGAAAGTTCACAGACAGATAAAAGATTTGATGTTAAACCGTGTCTATTGCATAAAACTATGTCAAGCGTGGATGGAACGCCACGGGATGAGCTGGGGTAATACGTTGGTTGGAAGGGAAAATTTATTATAAACCTACATTTATTGATTTCATTGTATATTAAATTACCGGCACGGTTAGCTTTTGAACAGTTCCAATATCTATGTTTATAATTGAAATCACCACCTAATATATAATCATTGTTAGTATTTGAAAGCTTTTTTAAATCATGCTTGAAGTCACTTAACATACTTGCATCAACACGAGTGCCAGGAAAATAAGCCGAAATTACATTAATCGGTTTATTGGTACTTTCGATTTCAATACCAATACTTTCGATTATTTTAGTTTTAAAAAATGGTAACAATTTATGCTTAATAGTTTTTTCACGATAATTGCAACACCACCACGAATGTTATTTAGTCTATCTGCTCTATATATTACATAATTTGAATTAACATAGAACTTATCACTAGGTTTAAGAAATGTTTCTGTTAACAATTGTATATCTGAATTATTTGTTTGTATAAAATCTGATGTTTCTATTATTTTATTTTTGATTCCTCTAGCATTCCACAGAACTGTTTTAAAATTATTTGCTATATGTTGACTGCTCATTTATTTCAATATAAATGTTTATAAGCCAATGAAGTTATGGCAAAGAATATTTCTTCCTTATTTATTGCAATATATTCCTTTCTTTTATTACATAAAATTGAATTTGATGGATGACCTTATTTACAGTTTAGGCATTTTATTAATTTGTTTTTCTCTTCTTCACTTGTGATATTTTTTAGTGGACACAATGAAGAACCATGATGTTCGCTTCACATGTTACAGGTTGCAATTTGGAAACAGTTTCTTGTCCCGTGACCAAACATTTGGCATTTCCTGCATTGGGTTGGACCTAGTTGCCGCCTGACGTAATAATTCCATTGTACTATTTCGTTTAGAACTCCTTTAATTATCGGTAGTTCATTTATTTTAACCTGATTCTGTTTAAAATAGAGCAAATATGTAGCTTGGTTGTTGTATCGTTGCTTTTTCACCGATAATTGCTTTATCTCAAGAGGAAATATATTTGATTTAGCTAAGTCATCCTTAATATCTTTAATATCGTTTGTAGACAATTCAGTTAGTACAAACTTCTGTTGCCTGTTTTCAGGATTTTCGTATGTAAAGAAATGAGCATCTTCATTCACCAGGAGAGTTTTTATTTTATTATAATCATCCATGTTATTTATGTTGATTTTAACCCCAATCGACATGTTTTTAATAGTAAAGTTGGCTGCACTAACCTGTTTACCTTATAGAAATGTTCTTATTTCAGCTGGAATTCCATCTCGGATTATTATTGGTGGAATTTTCCGTAATTTATCTGGAATGATCCCTTCTCCTTGAAGAAGCAGACCAAATCCACGCGATGTTGATGGCATTGAATCTGCACTCATTGTTTCAGCATCATTATTAACGGGGATGCTATTTTCCTCATTAGTTCTGAGGATTTTGCACTCACTATCACCGGAGGAGTCGCTAGGACTCCTCCTTTTACTTAAGTAAGATAAATTTGTCTTCTAAAGACTTTGCAGTTTAAATTTATGACTAATTTAACTTTTGATTGATTATTTTGTTTGAACTGTTACATTACTGTATTATTTAATTGTGTTTTCACGATCTGTATAAATTTTAAAAAATTTTATTGTTTGTAAAAAAAAAAAAAACTAAGGTCTGCTCGTGTTGAACACCGAACAGAGAAATGAGGTATTCTTAAATTTTCTAGAAAATATGAGAAATGATGAAATTATGAGGCTGTGGAAAAAGGATCCAATGTTAAGCAGCTTTGAGGAGTTCTCTGTTTTAATAAGTGAATACGTTAATAGAAATTATATATTTGTGAAATATTTCGTATTTCTAAAAATCCTCAATTTTCTTTAAAACCTCGAAGAGCAGGGCTTAAGGGATGGAGGCCTCATCCTCTAAAATCCCAAATGGATTAAAATTATGTTACAAATTTTGAAACATAAATGATTTCATAATTTCTTAAACACCGGCCTAAAGGTCGGTTGCGAACACGCAAACATGAAGATTAAATTAAAAAAAATATATTTTTTGACTTTAATTTTCTTGTTCGCATAGATTTCCATAAATGCTGTAATTCCTATAAATTCTGGAAAGCGGAATTGCAATTCCCGTAAATTATACAAAACGAATTAAAATAATATCAAATAAATTTGTTATGTTTAGTAAATTTGCTTTGTTATTTGTATTAATATTTTCTTATTCTTAAAATTATTAAAACACGAACTTTTTCTTGAGGGCGTTTCTTTTTTCTGTGTGTGCATTAACCTAAGTGAGTAATTCCAAGTGCGCTGTTTTCTTATGATTTATGTGGATGAGGTTTTTTTCGCAAATTTGCGCGTAAATTTCGTGTGTACCTGTTTTACTTGTAGAATCAACAATACAAGCGGACGCTTTTATTCATAGTAATTAAAACTAGATAAATAATTACTGTATACGGAAAAAATTAATGGAATATTTATTAACCACTATATGGCGATGAACACAACTATAATGCTCTGCTGAAGTGCACAATTCATGGCCGACGTTTCTTACTGAAGCAAAGCAATGTGCAGGTGGTGTTCGCAAAACCGGCCTATAGCAGTACGTCCTCAATTTCCCTATTGCGTAATTATAGGGACCGCGAACTGCGGAATTATTAGGAGTATTTTACGCCAAACTCGTTCAGTTTTAAAAATTTTAATAGCGCTAACGCCAAACACCTCAAACATAAATATTAACAAATTCCCGTTAGCTCCGGTCAACAATATACAAAAAATGGGTTAAATCGATTGAGCTATCTTTCTGCGGAATTGAATTTCTAATATTGTTCTAAATATATCTTCAAAAGAATGGCTTGTCGAGCTTTCTTGGATAAGCATTGAGGTTTTCACTATGACTATGAGCGAAAAAAACTGGCAAATTTAACCCATGTTGTCTATTAATTTACTCCTATTTTGTATTTTCTTCCATTTTGTGCTTTGGATCAAACATTTTGACTAAATCTCCCAGCTGAGGGAATTCCGAATTTTGCGAATTGGTGACCATGGTATGAATTATGAATTATTAGTGTTTTACTTACAAAAGACACAAAAAATGGTCAGCTTATTATAATAATTTTGACTTTAAAATCTCCGATAAAATTCACATAATTTGACTAAAATATATCGTTAATTCCACTTTCAAGAGCCAACTTAAGAAATATTTAGAAAAACTTAATCTTTGTGTTTACTTTGCCTCTATTATTTTAATATTTAGTTTTATTGAATTTATTTATCACATGTTAATGCTATGATAAATTAAGATTTAGTTTAATTAGCTGAATGTTAATTTTAAAATATGAAAATCGTGCTATTCTACTTATCGTAACGACAAGTAAGTTGAGTTTGTAACTTATTTTAATTCATACTATCGCGCTCTTAATAGTATACCTGGTACACAAAATTAGGTACCAAAACGATTTCCGTATAAAAGCATGAAGATTCGTCCTTATTAAAAATTAACGCCTAGGAAAACTAGGCACGTGCCTAGGGCCCGTAAATTTTAGAGGCCCGTTATTTTCATGCTCCTGTAGTGGGATCACCTTTGCTTGGCGACTTTAGTATGCAGCAATTTAAATTTTCAATTGAATTGTCATATTTAACTAGAAATTTACCGATGAATTTTTTCGGGTGAATTTAAAGAATGCGGCCCATGGAATATTTTTTCAATTTTTTTTTCATTTGATGGAACAGCTCGTCTAAATTCATGGAACTTTTATTTTTTATTACTTGCTCTGAAACATCAATTTTTTTTATCCTTAAACCAAAGTTTCACTAAGTTTGCACGAACTTGGTTTATTGACTGTAATTAGCGATTGCGATCGGGAATTCCTATTTCAAGAATTCTCGAGGATTGGATTAAGAACAATTTTTCTTTTAAAATTCATGTTTAGTCATTTCTAAATTTGAGCGAAAAACTTAAAATTATTCAAATCAAGAAGTTCGTATAAGTGCTGATTTTTTCACTAATCGTAGAGAGAGTTAAAGCCTGGCCTTCCCCATCAAGAGACTCGTTTGGAAGTTACTTAATTTTTCGAGTCGAATAGCTATGAAAAATAAATGGACTATTGCCAATATGCAAAAAATTACAAATTTTGAAAAGCAATCGATAAGAAGATTCATAAGATTAGTATAAGATTTATAAAATTCATAAAATTAATCTAATTAATAAAACTAGTAAGTTCACTAGATTCAAACGACCCATAAGGTTTACGGAAGACTAGACCCATCTTTACCTCCTGCGGCGCCGATTCGCCCGGAGAAACCCACTGTTTCGACTGTCTCTTGGTCTGCGGTATTTGGTAATGGACCCATGTTTCATCCATAGTTACGAATCGACACAAAAACTTGGTAGGATTACGATTTAATATCGCCAAACTTTCCTTTAAAATTATCATTCGATTACATTTGTGTTCAATTGTAAGCAAACGCGGCACGCAACGCGCGGATTCTTTTTCACGCCCAAATATTTCGCTAAGATGTTATGTGCTTGCCCTCATTGAAGTGCCCACAACCTCAGCAATATAACACAGTTTAACCTTCCGATCATCTAATATCATGCCATGGGTTTTATCAACCATTTCTGGTGTGCTGGTCTCAATTGGGTTTGTTTAATACTTTTTCCTCGCAAAAATTTTTTTTTTATCAACATACGAAATCCACTTTTTTATGAAAATTCACGAGGTTATATGTTTTCAAATAATAAAACTAAACTATCTGAGGCGCCATCTATTATATTTATCATGCCTGAATGAACTACCCTCGTACATAGGACTTATAGGATTCGTTAGACTCACAAGATTCATAAGATTTGAAGACAAATATGATTCTTAGGATTCGTAAGACTCACATTATTTATACGATTTATAAGAGAGAAATTCGTTCTAAATACAGAAAGTTTTGTGAACCGATTCAATGTGTGGCACCAGAACCATCTTGATATGAATAGAGCCGGCATGTAAAAAATGAACTTAAAATAAAGGACATAGAAACACTAAAAAATAATTTATTTTCATAGAGTTTGTATGAAAAAACGCGATTTCGATTGACGAAAAAATATGAATTAAAAATTAAACCTAGATAAATAATTTTTTCTGAAATCACTTATAAACAACTCAATGACTAATTCATTTAAAGCACAGATTCTCAAGCTTCCCCATTTTCCAGATATAATCAAAAGAAAATAAGGGAATTAAATTAAAAAACGTTCTACAACAACAGCAATATGTATTAAAAAGAGAATATTCTATTTAATGACGTCATCACTTATTCACAACTAAAATCAATGGTAAAAAAAAGACAATACATACATAAATGCCTTATTTATTTCTCAAGTATTAGGAATATTATTTAAATTAAGTCACACCTGAAAATAAATACAACATGATTAATATTTGGCATCGATTTTTATTACCAAAAATTAATGACCCATTCAAAATAAGTTTTTGTTTAGAATATTTGAATTGTCATAACATTTGAGAGCGGTGTATAAAATAAAATAGCTCTTACTTATTATTCCCATTCCTAGATGTCACTTAACACACAAATAAAAACATCAGGGATTCGGACTGAGTAAACGATTTGAATGAAAACTTTTTACGTAAAATTAACATAATTTCTTTCATAGCAATGGTTTAATTTTAGTAAATTTATAAAAAGAATTATATTAAATTAATTATTATTACAATTTATTTATTACTATAGAGGGAAGCCACCAAAAATATGCTTAACCGAATCAAAAATCAGACCGATTTTAGAACCCGACCGGTTCGATCACCTATTTGATTTTTTTTATATATTTTTAATTGTAGGCGACATCTATGGTTTAAACAAAAGTCGTTAATAAAGCATTGCCACATGATATCAATCTGTATTCGGGTAGATTTTTGTCTTGTGGCAATGCTTTTAGAAGGAGACTAAAAAGAGATGGTTATAGTTGTTTATAAATTTTATGTTATGACATATTTTACAACAACAACATTCCAAAAAAGTTTAGCAATAGTTTATATTCCAAGAGGATTAAACATTTTCATGATTCGATTTTTCAATCAAATAAAATTACATGTTTTATGAACATTTTCGTTTAAAAATAATGTAAAAGCTCATAATTCTTATAGACTAAAAATGTAAATGAAAACAATCCTTCATAGTAAAGAAAAAATTTTATGTACTTTATTTTAAGCTTAGTAAAAAATACAGTCAATGTGACGGCTCTTATTTATAGAGTAGGCTCTGGTGGCACTAACGGTAAAACTAAGGACTTTCATCGAAGACACCGCCTACTGATTTATCCACGTCTCTGTGACTTTTTAATAATGCCAATCCATTTATAGTCCAGTAAATGAAGGGGGGGGGAAAAAAGGCCAACCTATAGATTATTAGTTGCCATTTTTATTTGTGGCATTGATGAGTGGCATTTGGCACCCCTTTGAAAATGAGCCCGAGTTTGCGTAAAAATATTGTGTGACAAGGGGAGAAAATGGCCCTAAAAGACCCGGAAAATCGGTTTTCCGCGAATATCTCCCAAAATATGGTAGTTAGAGAATTTTTCTTCAGATAAAAATTTAAGATCAGTTAATTTTCTACAAAAATGGTCCTTATGATTTTTTTCGCAACATTAATATTAAATTAATAATTTTGCAAAAATTCGGGTTGAAAAATGCAAGTTTTTTACAAAATCTGAGATGGGGGGTGTTGGAAATACATTATTTTCAATGTTTTGAACTGTGTAAACCAATTGTAGATGGCGCCACCACATTCTATCCACTGGCAAAATCCTCGAGGCCATAAATGAAAAACGCCGTAAACCATATAATTTTGAAGGATATTTATGTTTCCGAGCGTCTTGTTTTTCTCGCAAATGAGGCCTCAAGCTATACCTATTAGGAAAGCAGACCATAAGATTAATCACAGCAGGATGGACCCCACCCAAACTAGCGACAATCAGTTTTGCACATGTGGCAACGTATTGAAGTTCATTAGGTTTTTCCTAACGAAAACTAAAAATCTCTAAAGTGTGAAGAATATTTACCCAAAATACTCAACAACAATTTCTTGCAGATTCTCGGCAAATTTTTGCAAATTTTTTTGCAACCATCCGGATCGAGGTTTTTGGAATAAAGAGCTATAAAGTTTAATTATGGCATAAATCTGTAATCACCAGTCCCCGTCACAAGAGTCCAATAATAATTCTTGGTCATCAACGTCGCCCTCGCCAACAACTCCTTCTGGTTCTAGAGCTTCCTCTAGTGCTACCTCTTCGAAAAAGGATATCGATAAGATTTCGAGAACCAAATTTTCGGAAAAGCATTACACCCAAACCGAGCTGCAAGTGCGACAAAAAAAACCTCGGTCGAGCTGTCACCATTATTGCATAACTGATGCTAGTGCATTTTCGTTTTAGAGGAGCGAGATCTTTGTTTTTATTGGTCAAAACAATCTTATTAATTAAAATACTGTAACTTATCTGGGACACTATCATCCACTTCGGCCAAGAGGCAGTCACTGAATTAACAGCATGTGGCGCCGAATAATTGCTGCCGCTTGGTCGAGAATTTTCGTCTCCTCATCCTCGCTGTTAAGTCCATTATGGTTCCATTCTTCCCTCATAATTTCATATTCTTTATCCTTGAAGTACATGATTGTTCCACTACCATTCTCAGAACAAAAACCAATCCGGTCCTCGCCGAATTTGTCTTTCAAGCATGCAATCAGGGTTGCACGAATCATAGGAGGATCACCTGGGAAGAAATAATTCATAGCTATTAGATACAATACTTCTAATCAACACATGGTGACGAACCAAGTATTGTTTCTACGTTGAAAGTTTTTGTGGCCCTTTAAAGGGCCGGTTTTTTTGGAATCTTGGTGTTTCTTGAAACACTCACCTGAATTTCAAGCAAATCAGCTAGGCGGTACAGTTTTTCTTTAGTTTCCTCAATATACTTCAGAACTCTGCCCATTTGGATCAGAATATGTTCATCCTTGGGACGTCCAGGCTTTGAATGAAAACATTGATTGACATTTTTTGTGGTATCTTGCGTCGGCACTCACAAGATCCATTGTTGAAATTCTATCCAATAATGTTTTACAGATTTCGTCCTGGATTCGAGTTTTGATTTCTGTCATAAGCCGTGTCTGGAATTCTGTTTTTTTTAATTACGACAAAAGGGTCTTTTGGACGTTTTTATTTTATTTTGTTATGTTCCTCGGAAGCTGGCAAGCCACAGAACATACAATTGGCCCTGAAATCAAACCCGTCACTCCACGTGAGCTGTTCTGGTCTTGTCATTAGGCAGCTGCGTGATGGGTACAATTGTGTAAGGGGTAACCTGTGCACAATTCGCAAGTGTACGTACTGCCTCCTCGTGGCAACCACTGGTAACTAAGGCCACTTGGCACATTTTAGGCCATTTGGCACAGGCCAAAGTACGGCGCTAAAGGAGAAAACCTTGACAAAAAACCCTAATCTAAGGTGGAACAGCATATGCCGAAAGATGAATGGCTGATAGGTTAATCAGCCCAAAATATGCGGACTCTGGATACCAGGCACCCTCCAGTTTTATTTTTAGCCTTCCTGTAGTAAAGCTGGGTGACCTACAGGTGATTTGCAATTCCCAGCAACTCGTAAGAGTAAAATCAAACGGAATACGGGGCAGGAGTAGGAATATACGGGAGAGGCACAACCCTCTCGAGGTCCTTGAGCTCCAATGCTACCGTCTTTCTAGCAGAACTACATGCTGTAGTAAACATCTAGGAGGGAGAGCAATATGCCCAGATAGTATGTATCACGTACCGGGAGGCAGTATTGTCAGGTTCATTAAGAACCTGAATATTGACTGGACGGATAATTAAGCAGGGACCAGCACAATAGATCTTTTAGGTCGCAGTGCGAAGTGGCTGATCGCCCGCATGGCCCCCCCAATAATAATAAATAAATAATAACCCGTCACTCCTGCGCTCCTTTTTCCTCTTGGGGTTGCTCAAATGGTCAAATCTTTTGGTCTCGTCAGAGACAAAATCGTGGCATTGAAAAATGTCATTCCGTTTGAGAATATAGCGTTTCCTGCACACTTTGTGCATTTGTAAAGACGACTGTTTTTCCAAAAATAAATGACGATTATCCTTCCTTTCCTTGCTAACAATAATCAAATTTTCTAAGCCCCGAGTTACGGTGACGGCATCATCCCCAGAAACATCTTCCTTACAAAGGAAACACACCGGTGTAGCGGAGTTAACCTCCATTTTTCTATAACAAAAAAAGTAGACCAAGATTTAAATCAAAATTATTACTTGTGAAATGTTCTTGAATAGAAACAACATAAACAAATGTTCTCCTTTTGCTCCAATTTGACAAGATTTGAATGTTCACTTTCTATATTTTAGGTTGTTGATGTAAGTTAAATTAAACGAAAAACCTCAAAATTGGTTCAATATTCTTGACTTTTATCACTCTTTTTTTCTATAATTGACTATAATATTTATCAAAATAATGAAAGTATAAATGAGATGACTTTATATACATTGATGGAAAGGTGAAAATTATCCCTTAACACTAGTCAAGGTGTTAAAATGTCAGAAATAAAGGGCAGGGAGAAAAATGCCATGAAAAGAAAAAGTGCGCTTTTTCCTTGAGCACGCGTTTTTCAAATTTCTTGGACAATCGCCGATTTTGTGAAAAAAAAAATAATTGCACAGCCGAAAAGTAGACGTTCTTAGCTTTCAAATGTTATGTCATAGAGACCAATCCGATCATGTATGAATTTTTAATTGGGAGTTGTTTACAAAATTTCCCCACACTCCAAAAACCGCAAAAAATTGGGATTCAAGTTCAGAAAATTAGATTATACAAATTTCACAGATGACAAAGGACCTTCTGAGGACCCATAATCAAGGAAATTTGGAGCAAATTAGTGCAATACAAAAAAAATAGGAACAAATTCAGGGGAGGACTAAAAATGCATGAAAAAACCATATTTGACCCCTTTTTTGATGTGGTAGCGGTAGATTTCCCCTTCCAGAAGAACTTTGAATAATGACAAAATTCGCATTTTTAACAAAGTTATTGAATAATTTGTCCGCCCGCTCATGTGTAAATGTACGGACTGTGCTCTTCGGCATACAACACAGAAACTCAATATTCTGGGTGCGCTTGGGCCCGTTTATCTTGAAAACGGTCAAATTTTGTAGGCAAGAAACTGATCTTCAATTTTTATCTGAACAAAAAATCTCTAATTGCCATATTCGCGGGAGATGTTCGCGGAAAACCAATTTTCCGGGTCCTTTGGTGGCCGTTTTCGCTGCCTGCCGCACAATATTTTTACGCAAACTCGGGCTCATTTTCAAGGAGGTGCCAAATGCCACTCATCAACTAGCAAATAAAAATGGCAGCTAGTAACTTTCAGGTTCGACCCTTCATTTACTGGACTATTAGCCGCTACTCGCCGATTGTGTTTCAATTAATTCTTAAGGAGCGGTCTTTTAAACATTTTAATTAACTACACTTAGGTAAACTAATTTCGACTTAATCTAAATAATAGATCTATAAAAACCGGCACATGTTAGTTAAATTATTTGCTTGTAATTTGTATGCAATATATTTTCATATATAGCAAAGTACACCCTATACATTGCATCGGATGTACCCTATTTTTATTTTATATTTTTGTACCGAATGAATCATCTTTAATATGGGATTATCTTTGTACTAATCTTCGTTTTGGTATATTTTTCTAAAATCACAGAAACAATTTTCAATCGTTTCATTAATAAATAATTAACAAATTATCACCATCTTACCGTTACGTAAATTATGTATTCTCATTAAATGTAAATTAGCATTTAATTTAATTTGCACTTTTCATGTTAATTGTAAACAATCAAGTTTTGGATCCATCCGGTTTTGGTTTGAAATTTCGCTCTCCAGCAGCAACACTTGAATACAGAATAACTAAAACAACTTAATTGAAACTTATAACTAGGTATAACTAGGACGCAATAAGTTGTCTTGGTGTTTCATTTTTATAATTTACATGTTTGATGCTTTCCTGTTTTCGAGTGTTGTCATTTTAGTAGTGCTTCTCTAACGATCGTTTTTTAGGATAAAAATTATAGAAATGTAAGATAATGAAAAAAGATCAAATTAGGTATCGGTTCCATGATATAAATATTTACATAGGTAAGTTCCAACCAATCGACCTCTTGCCATGTTTCCTTTTTGTGACGTCACTTCGAGTTATATATTTCGTAACATTGACTCCGTTTCGTTGAGATTTGTGTTTTTTCTATCGTGTGCAGTCGTTGAAACTTTTTCCGTTTCCAAAACCTAAAAATATTCTTATAAAACAAAACAAATTCGCAAAAAAAATATCCAAATTAACTCAGAATGACGTCACACTCCACATGCTTTCAACTGTCAAACATACCTTGTCATATTTCTATCATGTATCGGTTCTTTATTTGACACTTTCTTTCAAAATAGTGTATCAGTGGTATACTAAATGGCATTGATCGGCACTGTACGCTTCATAGAAATTCAATACTTGCAGGACTCACTTCAGTCCGGACGAGCTTAACGGGATTGTCTTTTTAATCATGCAAATATACGAGTTCGAATTAAAATTAAACCATCGCCTCGTCCATAAACATCGAACTCGTACACTGTAACAACTCATTCGCCGTTGTGACATAAATAATTAATTTTTTCAATTAACTTAACGTTTACTGTGTAAAAAAAATTAAAATAATTCCTGTGAATTTATTTTAGTCAAAAACTCAATACTTGGCAACCCGAGTGTTTTCTTCAAATGTATACACATCAAATCTCTCGTTATTACGTACTAAATACTATTTTCTACATGTAAGCATTTAATCAACTTTCAGGCACTAATTTTTGTATTTTTATGTTTTATACTTTCCACCACCAACCAAATCAATAAAAAAATAATTACCAATAATTTTAATTATAACTAAATTATTATAATTCAATAATAACATTAATGTGAACTCGATTTAAAAAAAAATAACTAATAAATAAAAAGTAAAAATTAATAATAACAAAATTTAATTATATAAAGTGAAAAATAATTTTTTTAATTTTTTATTAAGTTATTTAATTACTTAAATGTGACAATAAATTTAAATAAAATTTAACTAAACAAAACATAAAGATTTTAAGTTTAATAAATTCGTAATTTAATTAAACATTTTTTAAGTATATATTTTCTAAATGGAAATTTAAGATTATTTAGGCATTTTGGAAAGACATACTATATTATGTGTTTTGCTTGTACTTGCGAATATCGTCGTGTATTGCATACTGTAAAATTTGTATTTTTATAATATTTTCCACGGTATTTATAACAAAAATATGGGCTACGTTTAGGCGTAAATTATTTACGTATGTACTGTTTTTTTTTAAAGTACATTAAACGATTTTGAAATTAACCTTAATATGTACAGTGTTCAAAAAATTTTCTATTCTAGTCAATGAGAAGGTCGGCAAGTGCAACCACAAAACATAATTAAGTTATAATAAAAAGAGATACACATCATCATCAAAAAAAAAAAAAAAAAAAAAAAAAAATTAAATTCAAAATTAAATGTAATCTAAATGGAATTTTTAATGTTATTAAAAAATAAATTTGGCTGGTCCAAATTTTTATAAATATATATATATATATATATATATAGTTTTTAAAATTATATACTAATTTAATTAAAATATCCAAAAACATCATAATATCAATAGAATTTACAAAATTTGTAATTAAAATATAATTATATAAAAATAATTTTAATTAATTTAAAATTAAATAAATTATGAACATTGATTTATTTTTTTTTGGTAAATGTATAAATATAACAACATTTTTATGTAATTTAATTATAAAATTATAATTGTTAGGAACATTTAATTAATATGTACACTGTAATGTATTGACAAAAAATTTGTCAAATTAATTTGTCTGAGTGTGCCGAACTCGATATGCAGTTTTATTGTTGTAAACAAATTCGATGATTGCGGTAAGTTTTTAATGTTTTTACTGATTTTAGAAACGGTCTTCGGTGAGTTTTGAAGAAAATTTGAAAATAATTTGGTCACAATATAGGTGATTATTGGATCGAAAATTGACTCGATATAAATTCACTATAATGCGACAGAGTTAGTTAGCCAAACAATTTTCACCTAACGTCTTCTAATTCAAAATCAAGAAAGCATGCAAATATTTCCGAAAAATGTATTACCCATCCTTTAGTTGAGGTACCCGCAAATATTGATCGTCATACTGGATCTGATCCATGGTCTACCTTAACTTCCTTTGTAAGTTTTCAGTAATAGGAACTTATACCTTATTCTAATGCCAGTCAAGATATGAGTTTCCATTGAACAAATTCAACCTACCATTTCGCTTTACTTTGGCAATACCGGTCGACATTTAAGGCCCAGTGTTACATGCTCAGTTACCTCTGAGTCACTTTTACTTCTGCAATTTTGAGATCAAATAGCTTGAATTGTAATTGAAAAAATCATAATTTTAACAAATAGTTATATGGCGTAATTGTATCCAAACCACAATGTATTCAGCTTTAATAATTTAAATGATCTAAGCGATCATAAATTAGCTACTAAACTATTCAATGAGTTCAAATAGAGTAGAGATCATCTATAAATTTCGTGTAGCAAAACAGTAATGATTGTAATTTGATTAATTTTCATCACGATCATGTATTACAATCTAACCACATGCCTTGTACTTTGTTGGCCCGCACCTCCTTTAATCGTGGACAAATTATTATTATTATTCATCATTTGGTGTCTTCCTCCCGGATCTGCCGTGGGAGCAAATTTTTACTGATAATTATATCTGTCGATTTTGTTAAGGTTTAATTAAGAAATGCTGAACTATGAAGAGGATGATGAAAATTGGGGAACACTTTATTTCATTAGATGCCGAGGTAAAAAACTGCGTTATTTAGTTCTTGCACAAGTATAACGATGAAACTTTAAATCTTTGTGCAAAATCCATCATGATTATCTTAGACTGGATCTAACGCGAAATCTCATCCTACCAAGATATCCTGCTTGTACGGTGTCAGCTCTTCTCTATGCAATCCTCTTTCGGAATACGATTAAAAATAAAAGCCCGTAAGAGCGATGTGGTCCAACAAAATTGGTGTTTTCATTTTTTATTTCGAAACTTTATTCACATGGTAATATTTAAAATATTTCACTACAAACTTTTTGGTTTGGACCAAATTGTATCCAACAAAGTGATGTGTGTACGTACACATACCATTTGTCCATTGAATTCAGCCAAATTGAAGCAACCGTTCGACCAAATTTCGTCACCAAAATACATTGCAGCACAAGTGCATAATGTTTCGTCGTCGTTCCGGTAACTACTAATAACGTGGATCGGGTCACATAGGATTCGGAAATAAATTTTTTACTTTGATGGAAGATTTTTATTGTTTAACGAAAGATACTTAACATTTTACAAAACGGTATTTTGGTAAATTTTTTGTTCCGGTTCAGTTCCGGGACAAAACCGGTTCGAAACAGTTTAGGAGTAAAATCTTTAATATACATAAGTCGTTTATAAATTTAACTTCTGTTTTTTAGTCAACTTCATAATTTGCAAGAGCCGCTACTTCTGACTTGAGCGTTCTCATTTTATGTCAATATTCCAAAATATAATACAAAGCACATAATAAGGCGATAGATCAATATTATTATTACACTACGCTATTCCTCTTTATCCATCCACTTCTAAAAGTTGTGATTATTGATGATATCGGATGCCTCGCCTTTAGAATGAAAACCACTATTGTTCCGGTTTCGGTTTCGGTTTCGATTTTTATTTTTATTAAATCGTTTACAATTCGAATTAAAATCCGGTTTAATGTTACGGTTCAGTTCCCCTTCGATGCTCTGAAAACAATGAGTATTCATAAAAATGTGTTTTTATATCCACCTCTCATTTTCCAATGAACATTCCTCTAAAACTGCTATCATGAATTTCCTGCGAAAACTAAAGATAGAAGCAACCAATCCATTGAGACACAAATAAAAATATGGCAGACAGTCATTTTTAATTTTTTAATAATCTGATAATTTTAGCCATCAAGTTTTCCTAAGTTTTTCATACTATTCTTGTAGCTGCATCTTGTTTCACTGCAATATTTTTCTGGGTTTTTGTCTAAGAATTTTCCAAAACTTAAAATAAACAACTTAAAATCGAAAAGATACAAAACAATAGCTGGATCAATTCGGTTTAGTTTAGGGGGGGAGGGGGGGGGGGGGGTAGATTATTGCGAAACCACGGACCATGTGCTTTTGTATGTGCACTTATTTTTTTTTTTTTTTTTTTTTTATTTATTTATTTCTTTATTTCAACTTATAACTTAATAATAATACAGACAAATTATAAACTAATTAACATATTATAGTTGAATAAAGTAAAGCTCCGTTTAGATGAAAATCTGTGGTGGAACAAATAAACAATTTAAACATGCTATTCTATGAAATCTTTGGACACATTGAGTTAAATATATATTACACAATAGTTTTCTTATTTATATATGTATATATGGAAAAAAATAATAATTACACTTAGTTGCCTTTAAATTTACAATTGTTTAATGTTTACAATAACAGCTTTAATTGGTGAAATTACCCGAAGCTATATAATGTTAATTTCAGAAAAATCTTTCAACATTTTCTATGTTGAGCAGCCAATTTCGAACGTCCCTCTCAAATTTATGTTTACGTCCAATCGTTAGAATTTTTATATCTTTAGGTAAAATATGAAAAAATACGGTGCCATATAAAGATAAAATTTATTCCCAAAAGTAAGTAATTTACGTAACTTTTGGGACCTCACATTTACACCAATAAAGCGTATTAAGCGATATATCAAAGGAACACAGCATATGAAATTGCATTTCACTATAATGTCGAATTAGATTAAAGAAAAAAAAATTGCCTGAGGGTATTTTGGCTTGAAGAGACTGACTTTTTCAAAAGATTATACCCGTCAGAAACTTAGTTTCTTGTGATGAACCTTAAACTCTACGGAAGCTTGATACGGGTATGACTAATCAACGAATCGATAGAAAGACCTTTACGTATAATGATGTGATAGTATATGTATATTAGATCAGTGAATCTTTAAATTTATTTCGTTTAAAACTATACAGTTTTATCGAATTCGGTAATGTTTCTTACTGATTAGCTTTTGTAAAAGCATTTAATTTGTTCCAAAACTAAATTCGAAGCGAGGATTTTTGATATCTCACGACGTGTGCGTTCGCTTCTCGCAGAAATTTTGAACAGTTTGCTTATGCGACATACAAATTATTAGCATTTATGACTGTAATAAACTCTTCAAAATTCAAATACTAATAGTTCACCGTCTTTCCAATCGCGAATTGTCATTTAACATGATGTTTAATATAATTCAAGAACTTGTGATTATTCATCATTGTAACCAAATTTCTAATTTCGTATCGCTCACGACAAGACTATGACTTTGAGATTTTGTGAAATTGGTGTGCACATAATTATTAGAATGATCGACACCTGATCATTATGTATATTATATCGACCGCAAATCACGATATTTAGGTATATATAAACGATTGTAACAACATAATTATGTAGATACTTTGTGTTGGATGATATTGAAAAGTTATTGCACATTAACTTTTAAAATTGTAGAATGTAATAAATTAAATAGTACAATGAACATTTTAAGTAGTATAATGCAATTTTTGAGGTTGTTGGTCTAAAAGGTATCACCTCATTTGTTAGATTATTAAAGATCAAACCAAACATTTTTAAAATCAACTGGTACTCTCATCAATAGTGTAATATGCTAGAAACAATTAGTTGAGTATCATAAGTCGGCCAATAAGCTGAAAAACAGGTCACATCCATTCGACGGTTAGCTGCTTGTTAGTATTGTAATGCTCATAATTTGTAATTTTGCTTATTCTCCTATCCATTTAGCTCTAATTGAGCTTCGCCTGTTAATAATAATTTAAACTCCGTGTTACGGTCGTTGCCATCCCTAGCCTCATAGAGGCAAGTACTATACTGTTAGATCGTTCTACTGGTTGCAATATTTCTGTCGCTTAGTATGATTACTAGCTCAGTGCGAAATTGCTGGATCTTTGGCAGTGCTTTTTCACTTAAAATTTGATGTTAGTATAGCTTCACAAGAACGTTGGTTCTGCTCTTGAAATTTAAAACTCTTCAATTAATATTAAAATTTACTGTGCCTAGTTATAACTTGACGAATCGGGCTCGTTATTTATTCTGTTCGTACTTCATATTCGGAATGAAAACAAAGGTACATACAGTGCTGGGACAAAAAAAAATTGGGCAAACATATTTTATTACAAAGTCTTTTTTTGTTAAAATTACAAAACTTTTGGAAGCAATTGGCTTATTGTTTCATTTTAAATACATCTATGACCTAATTTTTTGAAAAAAAAAAATGTACCTGCAATTTAGGGGGAAACCCGAAAATGCTAAAATTCTGTCTTTAATATTAATATTTTGTTGGACCGCCATTTGCTTTTATTACAGCGATACACCTCTGATTCATTGAATTTGATAAATTTTTCAAAGTCGTAGAAGGTATGGATTCCCAAATCGTCATTAACAAACTTTTTAAAGCTTGAATTGATTCTGGGCGCTTTCTTGCTACTTTTAGCTTCATTTTAGACCAAACATTTCCTATGGGATTTAAGTCTGGACTGTATGGGGGCCAGCTCAACACATCGATATTTCTTTCTGCGAAGTACTTTTTACCTTTAAATGAAGAGATAAGAAAAAAAAACAAGTTAACAAATTATTTATGTTTATCTGACAGCTAACTTTTCTATCTACAATTCAAAATTAATAACTCAACTTCGGCGGTATGGCATGGAGCGTTATTCTGTTGAAAAATAAATCTGCAAGTTTCGCCAAAAAGCTTAAACACAGAACGTTCAAATTCGTTATGAAGGACCTGCAGATAAACAGCTGCTGTAATTTTGGAACTAAGGAAGCACTATCGATCGGTTTTATTTCTATAAAAGCATCCGCAGACCCCACTCCTTCATTTTTCGGTGGAAGTCTTAAAATACAATCGTTGCTTAGACTCTCGCGAGATTCTCTCCTTACGAGAATTCTTCCATCTCAAACATGCAGCTTGAATTTTGATTCATCGGAGAAAATCACATCATTCCCCATCTCTTGAGTCCAAGAAATATGCTCCTGGGCCCATAGCAAACGTTTTTTTTACTCGTAATGTGAACTCAGGCTTCTGGACTGGTTTAATTGCTTTCAAACCAGCTTTAACAAGTCTTTTTCTCACTAAGCTGGCTGAAATTTGTTTTCCCGTTGCTCGCTCAAGATCCCCTCTGATGTCCGATGAAGTTTTAAAACGGTTCCGATGACATTGTAATATTAAAAATTCTAAAATCTCTAAAAATTTATCAAATTCAATGAATCAGAGGTGAATAGCTGTGAAAAAGCAAATGGCGGCCCAACAAAATATTAATATTAAAGATAGAATTTCTATAAATCAGTAAAAAACAAAAAAAAAAAAATTAAATAATAAGTGTTTAATTTACTCCATTACTTTAACTCCAATCAAGGTATTTTGAATAGTTTGGCATTTTTCGGGTTTTCCCCTAAATTGCAGGTACATTTTTTTTCTTTCAAAAAATTAGGTCATAGATGTTTTTAAAATGAAACAATAAGCTAATTGCTTTCAAAGTTTTGTAATTTTAGCAAAAAAAGACTCCAATTTGTAATAAAATATGTTTGCCCAATTTTTGTTCCCAGCACTGTACATATGTCTACCTTTATCTAATTCGATTCATCTTCTTTGCAGTTTATCAGTTGCTGAAGTCTCGATGTACTTTTTTAGCTATTAGTATATCCGCTGGTAGCACACCAGTGAAAGGGCTCGAACCCGTTCATCTAAATCAACTCCTAGATGCCTAACCGTTTTAACCATTTAAGGTTACGATTATTTAGCGATATCGTTGATGAACTGTTGACGAGCGTAAAACTTGCTTTTTAGTTGCTTTTTACTAGACTGTGAAATTTTGGTAGACACACTCCTTTAATATTTTTTATTGCTTTCGGTTTGGTCTTGGTTGAATACCAAATTCCAAGTTAACGGACCAATGACCATGAGGGCATCTTTTTGTGATACGGGTACTTTGGTACAGAAGGCCAGGTGAGGTTATCGAATGCTATGTTAAGGAACATACCCATAACATGTTTTGTACTTTGTTGACTAAGATAATTTTTGAGGTGGACAATTGCATCTTCCGTAAATTTCCTACTTCAGAAGCGAAATTCTTTGTTCGAAAATAGGTAGCTGAATAGTTTTTTCAAGAGTTTTCTCAACCCAAGGAGTATAATTGGCCGGTATGATTATCATCAAACATCCGATCTGATCTTTGTTGCTTGGCTTCCTCATTTTTCCAATTTTCCAAATCTTCAGAAATTGACCGAGTTTTAAGCAGCTTATTATGGCTTGAAAGAATTAAGTGCATATGTGCCGTTTGTCTCAGTTTCGACTAGTAGATCATCTGACAGTCATCGTTTCCTTTCTTAATTACACTCATAATGTCTGGTGATTTTAGTTTAATAGCGTTAAACTTGTAAACCAATCCCCAAGGATCACTGTTTCTGTGCTCCGGAAACTATTTTTTCACGCTCCTCTATATTCTTCAATGAAGCATTTGTTAATCACAGTTCATGAGATGGGCAGCTTCAACTCTTTTGCCTATGAATTGTTTTAGATTGATATGTCTTATGCTTATGCTTAGCAGACTTGAGAGCCGATAAACTGAAATTCCACCAACTGATTAGTTTCCTTTCGGGCTTTTTTCGATTAAGAAAACCGAAAATAGGTCGAATTATTGCAAATATTACCTGACTGCAATCAGCTCTATAATAAATATTACTAGCAAGCATAGCGAACCTGATGCCTCAGTCAGAGTTAGCAACAAATTTAAAGGTCGTGTCGCTTTTTGAAGGATTCTCAGTTTTTTTACTTTGAAATACAATTTACAGTAAAGTTCTGTGTCTACAGAACAAACAACATACTTCCTCTTTTGGGAGTTGTTCCGGATAACTTTCGGGACAATCCTTAAAAGAGGAAGAGGGATACTTTCCTATCTTATTTTATGAAACCTTTAGTGTCTATTTCATACAGAGATAACTTATAACTATGTTTTGTCCTGAAAGAACATGTTGCCCATGACCGCCACCAGGAGACAACAGTTGGAGCTCATCGATCACAACTACTTATCTTTTGAAAGAATCGTAGCTTAAAGTCGCCCGGAAGACTAATTTTGTATTTACACCCGGATCCCAGTTCGACGAATCAATATATTAACTGGAATATGATTAGCTTCTTTGGATCAAAAATTAAAATATTTCACAAATCTGATTTCGTATTATTCTAAAATTCTTCTGCAGTTTAATTAACTGCACCAAAGCTGTACTGAGAGTAAGGTATTCAAATTACTCAAGTTTCAATGTTCCCAGGTAGTCGAGTATGTATTGTTTATTTTATTACCCGGGTTATCCGGACACTCGAGTATTAAATAATAGACAAATATGTTTCAAATCATCTAAAATAATCTTAAAGTATATACTACATCGCAACGGACAAAATTTAAAATTCCTAATTTGACCGTTTCAATGTTTTATATGGATCAATTGGATTTCGTTCAATATCGTTACCATGACTATTTTATGTCTTCCTTCTTAATAAAATGCTGTGGGTTTTTAAATAATTTGGATAAATAAATTGCACATATTACAGATACAGATTCCAATTTCCCTTGCTTTTTCCCCATACAAACAGTTTCGGGTAAAACTACAGCATCAAACGGTCTTTATATTGTTAATGGGGATGTCATTTTAAGGCTTCCGAAATTATAGTTAAAACTTCCAGTAGTTATCTAAGCTACTTTTTACAATCAATTTTTATAAACGATGCATGAAATGTCCAGGCTTCAGGTTGAATTACCTCTCTGAGATAAAGGGATCATTTAACTCACGCATAGAGGTTTTTCCGTTTCTATACAACTTGCAAATTGTTTGTTTGTTTGTTTGAATTATTGATTTATTTTTTACCGTCCTACTTTACGCCTGGAGTAGCCAAATCGAGGACGGGCGGCTACAGATCCGTCTTTGAAAACCACCTGCACATTGCATTGCTTCATGCCAACCTGTAGTGCTGATATGAAAGGTGGGTCGGCCCATGGATTCTGCACTCTCAACAGGGGGTCATAGATGTGTTCATTTTCATCACTGATCGTAATCAGATGATGAAAAGTCCCTTTTGCATCCCGCCCCTATAGAGATTCGAACCCGGTACCTCCCGATCCAACCGCCGCAGCTTTAACCACTGCGCCGTTTGCTCGGTAACTGGCAAATTAATTTCTGCTTAAAGTGGGTGAAGTATTTATTACTAGTGACATTGTTAAAAATGCAGCACTTGAAGTAGCCATTAATTTATAAAGTGTTCATTTCCCTTGGTCAGTAATTTTATGAAGATCTTATTTATTATACAAAAATATAACCGGAACATTTGTAAATGCTTTTTAACACACACCTGCCGATCGAAGCAAAATCTCATTTCGTAATTGTGCTTTGGTTTTGTCGTTTCGAAATTGTTCCTAATTTGAATGCAATTTTTTTAAATTAATTACTAAATAATTTTATTTGCATAAACAAAATGGAAATTAATTGTTTTGATTTTATTTAACGAAGAATGAGTTTTCACCAATACATACTGTATGTTACCAACACTGTATTTTATTGTTGCAGCATTAGGAATATGTTTGTGTAAACCCACGACCGACAAATTGTTCGTCAGAATGATTGTTGTCATGTATTAGGCGAGTTAAATCTTACTTGCAGTCGACAATTTCCAAGCAAAAATTAAAATAATTTCGTTTGATGATATATATCATAAAAGCGCTTACTGAACAAAAGGCAAGACGTATTAAACTATAAAGTTGATTTCAAGTTGCCGTTATTCCTTTAATCATTCCTTCAGTCGTGAAGTATTGTATTGCACAAAAATGGCGAATAAAAAAAACGATGCACCAAATTGGTAATTTTTAAAGGATAAGATTAGCTTAAAAAAATCACTGCAAACCATAAAGTCGACTTAATTAACTTAATTATCCTAAAAGAACACTTACGGGACGGCCTATATAAGGAGAAGTGCTCTTCCAAAACGATAATGCAGTAGCTCACTCGTTCGCAGTCAAATTATGCTATGGCCCTGACACCAAATTTATCAAATATGGCCCCTTGTGAATTGTTCGTGATTCCAGACATGGTCAAATGGCGGAAAGAGGTTCACAAAGAACGAGGCCTATTTGTAGAATTAAAAAAATCGATTTTTTTTAGATGATTTTATATCGTGGGTTCTGGGCTAAGTGTATCGAGACAATAGGAAGCTACTTTGAAAAATAATACATTTTTTCATCCTAAAGTTAGCTAGCTACGCGTATTTCACACTATTCTCGTATGTATCGCTCTAATTTAATTTTAAGTTTTGCTAACATACAGTGAATATGTTATGTGTGCATATTTGCAACCACAATTCTCATTTGACTCGGTAATTGAATTAATTTTTATAATTTTTTTCAAAATCCGGGTTACCCACTCGGGGTTTAATAGGATCCGATCACGATCTGATACTTTAAAAATCCATTTAGCAATAATTCTGTTTAGTGTAAAAATTGTTCAATCTTTAATTCAAAGTAATCGTCTCTTTCCAGATCAACATAATCAATCTGCAAACAAGCCAGGACATAACAATTATATTATAGTTTACCAAATCGAATTATTATCTTTACCTAAGCAAGATCACTTGATCTTTCTAAATGTGCCATATGTACAACAAAACTTCATATCGAGCGCACACACGTACATACCCCGAATAAAATTAAAATTAATTTTTAAATTATTTTAAATTACATAAAATTAGAGCATCATGACGTCTGTTTGCACCTTGTGAATAATATCTGCTTAGAATTTTAATTAAATGCAATTTAATAGTCATTGTGTTTTTTTTTGTTTTTTATATAAAATCGCGAATTTGTGACGATTTTAATGTTATGGCTGAATGCAAAAAAAAAATACTGTTGAATTAATTTAGCATAAATAACTAATTTTGAAACTGCGTTTAACATACACAATACTGTATCAATCAATATAAATGTACATACGTTGATGGGAATCATGCGATATATCTACGTAAATATGACGACAATAAAAATATCGTAAAAATTTGAAATTAGTTTGTCACCAGATTTAGTTTAAACCGATCGTTCCCTTTCAATATTTTTGTCTTCCAAAATTGTCTTCCGCCTTTAAGTACATAAACATGTATTCATTGTTCATATTCAATAATAATTCAACTCAGATTCCTAAAAAGGTGTAGACATGATTTATTTTAATTCATTTTCTTATTTTCTGAAACATATCGGTTTACACATTCAATTCTTCAACATCAACATACAAGCAAGCTATTCGCTCGCTATACATACTTTCTCCCTATGTGCTAAATACACATAAATTAAATTTGCTCATATACTTCTAAATATATAAGTTGTCAATTATTTGTCAATTAAGGTAATAAAAATTAAAACAGAAAAAAAAAAATTAAATAATTTAATTAATTTAAAACAATATATAAAACAAATGTCAATGTCGTCGTCAATCAAAAACAAAAAAAAATCATACTAAAAAATTAAAGAGTAGCTCAATTTTAGTGTGTCTACGATAACTAGGCTATTTCATTTATAATATAAGAATTGTACTTAACGTGGTAAAAAATTTGTAAAAGCAAACCAAAAATAAACATTTTTTTATTTTGTACTTAAGAAAATCTATTAATTAAATAATTAAAAATACATTTATTATTATATAAATATTAAGAAATAGATCTAAATAATAATTAAAGGTTAAGATCATCGTATATATATATATATATATATATATATATATATATATATATATATATATATATATATATATATATATATATATATATATATATATATATATAAATATATATATATATATATACTCGTATATATATAATATTGTATTATTATGTAAATGGAAATTGATTATTAAATGATCATATCATGACGTCGTCGAATGGGGATGAAAATAATTTAAAAAAATTATAAATTATATAATTATATGAAATATAAATTAAAGAAAAAAAAAATTTAAGAAAATATTTTAAAAATGAAAAAGAAAATTAAGCAAACAAAAAAAAAACAAATAAATTTAAATGTGTATAAAAATTAAAAGTTGTCTATTGAGCGTATGTGTTTTAATTCATATTACTTGAGAGTTGAGACGTTGTGACTTTTCAGCATCCAGGTTCTAAATTATCAAGGTAAGCTAGATAGAAAATAAAATTTATTTAATTGGAATTTATTTTTTTTTTTTTTAGATACATATATCGGGTATCAAATTTTAATTATTATTTTGAGTATCATATTTTAGATATCTAAATTATATAAGGAAGGTTGTATGTAAGTTGTATTTCAAAAATCAAGGTCATATAAATAAAAATTTGAACAATTGAGCATAGTTTTTTATTCATTTATTATCATCAGAACCAATGCATTTAGGTTACTTTTGGCGATAGTTTTTTCATATTAATTCAAATCAAAATATTTTATACGAGTATATAAATATATAAACAAAACAAATTTGATTAGTAGATTTGAATTACGATTAATTTGCAAATAATTCTGTCACCCATCATAGTATTCAGTGTTTCTCGATTTGCAATCGAGTCGTATAGAGCGTAGTAGATCACGGGTTGATCGGTTTTCAATGGAATCAGCAGTTTTGACAATAAAATTTTGTTCGTTAAAATTAATGCTTTATTGTAACAAAAAACGTCCTTAATCTAATTGGCAATTGATGCTTACACTCTTAAAAAAACGGTCTTAGCTGAGCTCCGAATCGGCGTTTAATGGAGTCCAACAACTATTGGAGTTTTGTTTATTCCTATGATAAATGTTTTTTTTTTGCCTATGAAAATTCAACACCGTTTTAGTGCGGAAATCATTTTTCCTTAGGAGTTGTAAAACATTTACTTTAACAGTTCATTTTAATATTTTACCACAGAACAATTTAAACTTTGTCAGTGTACGAAAGACAACTGCATTTAAAAGTTGAGCGTTAACACTCATTGAAACAATTATTTAAACGTTTTTTCATTATTAATTTTTAACTTTAAAAATATTTATTCTTTATTAGGAGTTAATTTTATTTTTCCTTTTAGGTAAATATATTAAACAATTTTGGAAGTTGTAATTACAGGGTATTCCTTTTAAATTCTATGTAAAAAATAAACAATTAATTTAAATAATTATATTCAATTCAACTTTTATTTTTTTATTATATTTCCTTATGTTACATAATTTGCTTACACTAAAGTGTAAATATGTATATAAAACAAAAAATTAAATTCATTCCATATTCGCTTAAAAACTAAATTCTTAAACTAAAATTCATAAGATAAATTTTGGTATAATATACATTTTGTTATTATTAATTGTACTATGAAATTCGTAAGCGTAAGGATTTTTTATTAGCAAATCGTCGATGAGAATTAAATTGAACTTGTCTGTGCTTTCGATTTCATAACCCATAATTTTCTTTTCAAACTGGATAGTGGTAAATTTTTGAATAATAAAGTAAAATTTATTATTATTTTCTATAATAGTTAATATTTTTCCAAAACAAGGTAGATCAACATAGTTCGAGAAAATACATACAAAGAATCCACTTCTATATTCAAATCCTAATACAAGTTTTTTTATTACCATG
Source organism: Tipula vernalis (assembly GCA_958295665.1). Classification (NCBI taxonomy): domain Eukaryota; kingdom Metazoa; phylum Arthropoda; class Insecta; order Diptera; family Tipulidae; genus Tipula; species Tipula vernalis. The sequence continues at coordinate 138,044,451 of OY282559.1, forward strand.
ACCTGTTCCGTCGAATCCAAGAATAAACTATTGGCTAAAATTTCACTTATAGTAATTGGAAATATTTCGTTTAATTGGATTAGTTCATCTTTATCAAACTTAGCATTAAGTTTATAATTATTTTTATAATAAACGTCAGCATAAAGTGATTGATGTTTCATAGCTAAGGTTTTGCATATATTTATATAATTGTGACAATTTGCGGCCATATGCTTTAAAGTATTATGTTTACTTTCAAACCTCATTGTCCACAAATAAATTAATTGTCCCGTTTCTTGGATTACTCTGGGATAATGAGAAAGAATATGTTGTTTGGGAATCAATCTTTTTGCCGGGTATTCTATTTTAAAATTTTGTAAATGGTTTTCTATTAAATAAGTTAAACGCTTTAACAGAACACAAGGAATTTTAGGAGAAAACACTATTTGCATTATTTCTAAAAGAGAAGTAATGACATTAAATTTTGATTCTAAAATTGTATTATTATTTTTTATATTATCACTAAAGATTATTGGGAAATATCTTAAGAGACACCAGAATTGTGATGCTTTTTGTCCCAGTATGTTACCTGGTTTATCAAGATTAACAAAGCTTGGTCGATTTGTATTATCAAGTAGGCCATAGTTGAAACAACTTATTCGCTCATTTAATTCAGTTACTGTTATGAGTTTTTTTGTTTTTACTATATATATTAAAAATAATTTTAACTCGTAAGGTCCTATCCCTTCCAAAATATCATGCATTATATCTACACTTAGTGCTGTCAAACAATTAAAATATTTTAAGTCATTCAAAACGCAATATGCCTTCATACCGAACTCCTTCGAAATTATGTGGTGTTCACTGTTTTTTTTACTCCTTAAAATCATACATTTCTCGGACAATTTAAATTGGGTTTCTTCTTTAGAACAAAGGCGAAATCTACAAAAATAATTTGAATTAAATGACTCATGGAGGCCATATAATGTATTCGCTCCTAAATTATCATGCGATAACGAAAAAATAGAGCCTTTTATGTTAAAATTTTTATTTTGATATATCACATCAATTCCATTTAATTCTAAAATTTTTAATTCATCTACAATTAAAATATTAAATTAAAAACATTAGTTTTAATATCTTCGGTATGAATTAAAGCAACTAAAAATATATTTTCAAACGCCGAGTTTAACTCTAAAGGCAAATTTAATATAGTAAAATAGAGTCCACAAATTTTTATGAATTTTTGTTTTAGATCCCAAAGGATTGACCGTTTCAAAATCATCACTAAATAGTTGTAGTTGAAATGTGAAATTTTCTTTAGAGAAAAGTTCGTTGTTTTTAAAATAAAATCCATCTCGAGGATGCGACAAAAAAGTACTGTCTGAAGTATTAATATTAAATATATGAAAAAGAAATTGTTCTGAAGAACACAGATATTTAAGGGTGTCGTGTATCGTCCCACGATACACGTTAATTCTGAGTTATTATGCCCAAATATGGACGCCACGGTATGTGATTTTATCACCCAATGTTTGTAAATAAGACACACTCACTTTGATTAAAACTTTATAATTATTAATTTATTTGTGTATTTATATCTTTATTAATTACAAAATTTGGACAAGTCCAGTCGGAAATATTGCCCACCACGGTTCCGTAAAAATCACGATTATTATTATTATATTAATTAGACTTTTTAATTTTTTTATTTTTGGAGAAAAAAATGTCTTGCGACCTATTCCAAGCAGAACAAAAAAGTAGAATGCTATGCCAATAACCAGGCGATGAATATCGTCCTCGCGAAGATGTTTTATTTTGTGTTTCTCTGTCAGGAATACAACTCGTGTTGACACACGAGAAAAATCGTAATGTCAAAATTTGATGTTCTATTGAACACGAGATGAAACCACAGAGAAATATCACTCAAGTTTAGATTGAGGAAAATAATGTTAACAAGATGGGGCAATTGTCACAAAATATAATTTAGTGTTCGATTATATTTTGTGTGCATGTCATCTCGTTAGATGGCGAAAGAAAATACGTTACGCAAAGAGATATCTTATGCGTAAACCCTATGTGTCTGTGGTGGTGAATGTATTGCAATTTATATAAACACATAATTAATTTGTTGATTGCAATGCGTGAGCCGCTACAGGACTCACCCGCAAGTGAGTACCCCTCCTTAAGGAAGTTCAGTGTTAGGCTGAAAACGAACTGATTTATGTTGTCGAGAAACTGATTTCGTATCAGTGGAATATAGTATGCCGTAAGCCGGTTTGAGCCGGTCAATTGAAATTGTTTGGTTTTTTCCATTAATTGACTCGGTGAACTTTAAACGGCCCTTCATAAGGAGGAAATAAGCCTGTGCGAACCTTGTCCGTTCTTACGAATACAAAATCACAGTTGGCAAGTGACTTGGGAACAAAAACGTCATCTTGTTTGGCTTGCCGAGTTGATTTTGGGATAAGGTTTTGCATTGTATCACGGAGTTGATCGATGACTGTGTCGCTAGTTGGTAAAGGTAAAAGAGGATTTTCGACGAAGAACACGCCTGGTAGCTTAATGGTTTGTCCATAAACCATTTCAGCTGGTGAGCACTTCAGATCTTCTTTTACTGTTGCTCGGATTCCCAGTAATACGATGGGTATTTCCGAAGACCAATTGATTGTGTTCCCTCTGGCCATTAACGCGGCTTTGAGTTGCCGGTGAAAACGTTCGACCATGCCATTGGCTTGAGGGTGATAAGCCGTTGTACGAATACGATGTGAGCCAAGGAGTTTTGTTAACTCGGTAAAAAGCTTTGACTCAAACTGCGTTCCTTGATCAGTAGTGATATTAAGGGGCACGCCGAATCGTGAAACGTAATTGTTGACAAAAGTCAAGGCAATGGTTGCAGCTGACATGTTAGTCATACAATAGGCTTCGGGCCATCGAGTGAATCGATCGACACAGGTGAGCAGGTAAGTATATCCATTAGATGGAGGAAGTGGTCCTACTATATCTATATGGATATGTTCAAAACGACCTGATGGTATTTGGAATTGTCCATGGGATGATTTAGTATGCCGTTGAACTTTGGCACGTTGGCAGGATAAACATGACTGAGCCCAATGGCTTACGTCTTTGTTCATACTAGGCCAAAAATATCGAGCAGTAATCAACTTACGAGTAGCACGGACACCAGGATGCGAAATGTTATGTAAAGTGTCAAAGATAGTTCGACGCAGTGATTCTACGATAAATGGGCGATTGTACCCAGTTGATGTTTCGCAGATGATTTCGAGGCCAGGCAATTTAAAAAGCGCCAGTTGCATTGATGAACCGGAGCGACATTCGGAACCAGAAAATAAATTCTGAAGTTCTAGGTCAGCTTTTTGTGCAATTGCAATTTTGTTTAAGTCGAATTGTGTCTCGACTGCGGCCGTTTCATTGTCTGTTGTGCGAGAGAGTGTATCTACAACAACATTTTCATGTCCGTGAACATGCTGAATGTCCGTGGTAAATTGACTAATATAATCCAAATGGCGAGCTTGCCTCGGATTACGTTCAGTTTTAGACTGAATTGCTCTAGTCAGAGGTTTATGGTCGGTAAAAATGGTGAAGTCCCGACCTTCGACAAAATATCTGAAGTGTTTCACTGCCAGATATATTGCGAGTAATTCCCGATCGAATGCGGAATATTTTTTCTCAGCATCCGAAAGTTTCCTTGAGAAAAATCCCAATGGCTCCCAACATTCGTTATTGTACTGTTGCAGTACTGCCCCAACGGCAGTGTTAGATGCGTCAGTAGTTAAACTTAGTTTCGAATCGCTCAATGGGTGTGCCAGCAGTGTTAATTTCGCAAGTTTAGCCTTAAGTGACGTGAATGCTTGTTGACATTTGTCAGTCCAAGAGAAATTCTTGGATGTTTTGGGTTTACGTAGAAGTACGACCAAATGGATGTGAACTGGTGCGAGTATCTCAGCGAGCTTTGGTATAAATCGGTGGTAGTAGTTTACCATACCGATGAACCGCTGAATGTGCTTAATTGAGCTTGGAGTTGGAAAATCCCTAATGGCGTTAATTCGTTCTTCAGACGGCAGAATACCATTAGGGGTTATTTTGTGGCTGAGGAAATCAAGAGTTGATGCGCCAAAGACGCATTTAGAGCTATTGATGTGAACATCAAACTCAGTTAACCTTTGGAAGAGTTGTTCTAGGTGGAGTTTGTGCTGTTCCTCAGTTTGCGATGCCACAAGAATATCGTCAATGTAGACGAAAACAAAGTCTATGTTTCAAACAACTTCGTTCATAAATCGCTGAAACGTTTGAGCGGCATTACGTAATCCAAACGGCATTCGAGTAAATTCGAACAGGCCAAAAGGAGTTGTTATTGCCGTTTTAAAAACGTCTTCAGGCGAAACGGGAATCAAATGATATGCTCTGACGAGATCGATTTTCGAAAAAATTTTACATCCATGCAAGTGCATAGAGAAATTTTGAATGTGAGGAATCGGATAACGATCCGGTATAGTCACAGTGTTTAACTGTCTATAATCCCCACATGGTCTCCAATCGAAATCTTTTTTCTTAACCATGTGTAATGGACAAGCGACAGGAGATGCAGACGGCCTGCAAATCCCTAATTCCACCATATGCTGAAATTCCGTAAATGCGGCTTTATGGCGGACTTGATCTAGTCTTCTTGGTCTTGATACAGGCAGATGTCCTGCTGTAACAATGTGATGGACCACATTGTGTCGGACTGGCAATTTATAATTTGGCTCTGCTGTAAGTTGAGGAAACTTTTTAAGCAGAGTGCCATAGCCGTTGGTGATAGAATAATGGATCGGAGTCGGTGTGTCGACGTGAACCATGTTGGCATTGATTGACAGCTTTGTCGCTGAATCAACCAGCCGTTTATTCTTTAGATCAACCAATAGTCCGAATTTACACAAGAATGATGGGACGATTCACAGCAGCTAAAATGAAAGCATGCGTGAAGGTTCGTTTTAGTCCCAAATCCAACTGGAGCAACTTCGTGCCGTAAGTGTGGATGTTAGTGCCATTGGCGGCCGACAAAACTAGATTTGAATTTCGTTTTAAAATATTGAATTCACTTTTGAAATTAAAAACTGGAATAACCGAAAGGTCAGCGCCAGTGTCGACTAAATAGGTAATTCGGTTTATTCGGTCGAAAGCGAATAACCGAGAAGTACAATAATTATGGTTTATTGGGGTCCCGACCCTGTGTTCTGGTAGTTTTTTGAACTACACGCTTCAACATCGAGATTATCGATGTGCTGAGCCGTCGAGTGTTTCGACGAATTATAATTACAAGGCGGAACGCATTTCTTTGCTGCGGGCCCAAACTTCACATGATACCAACATCTGCCGTGGCGGCGAGAGTAATTGCTGGTACTGCGGGATCGCGACTGTGAACGTGAACGAGAGGATCCGTGTGATCCCCTTGATCGGTCTCGGAATAGATTCTCTAATTTTTCCTCGAGGATTCTCTTTACTAATGAGCCATCGTTCTGATTGCTGGATGGAACCCGTTCACTGCATACCGTTGGACGAGATTGTCTATCCACCTGGGACAAGTTTAAATTTTGTTGGCCGATATTTAAGTGTTCGAACATCTTATCGGCAGTTCTAGCCAGAGCGTCAGTTCCCATCGAATCTGGCTGAGCGATAAGGGCAATTTTAATTATTTCTAGCATCTTTCTTATCCAGAGCGATTTAATAATTGATTCGTTAAAATTTTTTCCTGTCAGTGTGCGTATTTGACGTAACGCGTCGGAGGGCATACGGTCACCGATGTCTTGGCCCGAGAGAAGTGACTCCAATTGCCTCTCCGACGATGGCGCTAATCGCTCCAACAAAATTGTTTTCAAAGCTGAATATTGGTCTGTGTGTGGAGGGCTCGACAAGAAATCCGAAATAGTATCACATGTTTCAGGTGATAAAGAGGTCAATGTGTGCAAAAACTTTTGTTTCTCGGATTTAATCCCTTGGAGATTAAACTGTATTTCTGCCAACAAAAACCAATTATGGGCTTTTTGTGGCCAGAATGGTTGCAGTTTGACTGAATTGTTATTAGTTGCTGATATCTCCAAGGAATCTTGCGTGCTTGTCTCCATTTGTTGGGTTGCATTTGAGCTTTCTTGTTTTCCCTCACCGTTGACCATTTTAGCTAAATTCGCTAAATTCTCTTAAAGAAGTCAAGACACCAAATATTTAATATGAAAGATAAACAAAGGGATGGATACCTTGCAAGTAAATACCAAAATCAAAAAATAAAAAAATATAGGGATGGGTACCTTGTTGCTGAAGGCTATAATTAATTTTGGGCCCTTAAGCCTCGAGATACCCTCCAATTACGGGACGACCGTGCCACTACGTATTGGAGGGGCTCATTGAAATTTTCAATAAAGTATTTTGGAAAGAAAAAAAAAATATAATAATAATAAATAAAAATAGTAAACGTCTATAACCACCGAACGTGAGAAAAATGTTTGAATAATCACTAATGAAATTTTAACAGCCTTGGAATAAAGAAAATAATAATAATTTTCTGTTAATGTAAAATTTTCCCGAGCAAGTGGTGAGCAACTTACAACGGATTTTTAAAATTTGAAAAACAAAATAGAAAGAATATTTTACTTTAAGTATACAATTGATACTTTGTATTTGAAAACAAATAAATTCTGATCTATTCAAAAATGAATGTATATAATAAAGAATGAATAAAAATTTTGTTTTTTTGTATAAAAAGAACACTTAGCTTTTGTTCTCGTCGTTACTGCTACCGCTGCTGCTGTTGATGATGGTTTCTTCTCCTTCTTAGTTCCCGTTACTGTATGGTCGTTGTCGCTGTATTGAATTACCGTTCCTGTTGGTTAATTTAATTATTCCCAATGAAATTGTGGTGATGTTTCCGTTATGCCGAAATGCCAAAATATTTTGAAAATCCCAATGTATTTGTATAACCACATGTATATGGTATCGCCTGCGAGTAGGTTATCACCCTGTGTGAACTGTGTCACACTGTACACTTTTTCATGTTCTAATCACTGTGCTTGATTGTTGTAGTGAATTGCTCGCCGCCCGAAAAATATAAACGGCACACCACGAAGAAAACGGAGAAAAAAAAATGGTTTTAGTATGACGTGGATTTGATTTTTAAAATGAATAATAAGGTACGTACCGCTTTACCTGGTACAAAATTTATGTACCAGGCATCCACAATTTTACCGCGTCGGTTAATCCTGTGTGGGTGTGTGTGTGTTGAAATCCTGCGTGTCCCGTGCTCTCGTGTGTTGAGAAAAAGAAAACCACATAAAAAGAAAATATGGAGTAGTTTTTCTATTTTACGTGTGTTCACAAAAAAAAATATTTTTTTTACATACCCTGTACTTGGTGTGGGTTTATCTACCGCACCAAGTGTGATAATATAAGTTTAAATATTGAAATGTTTTGATTGTCCCGTAAAAACGGGCGTCGGAGTCACCAATTGTCGTGTATCGTCCCACGATACACGTTAATTCTGAGTTATTATGCCCAAATATGGACGCCACGGTATGTGATTTTATCACCCAATGTTTGTAAATAAGACACACTCACTTTGATTAAAACTTTATAATTATTAATTTATTTGTGTATTTATATCTTTATTAATTACAAAATTTGGACAAGTCCAGTCGGAAATATTGCCCACCACGGTTCCGTAAAAATCACGATTATTATTATTATATTAATTAGACTTTTTAATTTTTTTATTTTTGGAGAAAAAAATGTCTTGCGACCTATTCCAAGCAGAACAAAAAAGTAGAATGCTATGCCAATAACCAGGCGATGAATATCGTCCTCGCGAAGATGTTTTATTTTGTGTTTCTGTGTCAGGAATACAACCAGAGCCTTCTAGAGTATAGAGCCATAATCTTAATGACGTATTTTTTACAAGCTTTTTTAGTGGTATAACTTTTCACCGATTTCTATAGGAATCCATAGTAAAAATGGTGTTTTTTAACTTCAAGTTTTTCAATGTAAAACGCAAAAATATTATAAAATGTTTGTATAAAAGTGTTCTACATATCTTTAAGAACAATATACAAGAAGGCCATATTGGTATTAAGTAAATATTAATAGCAGAAATATTAAAATTAAACTATTTCTAAAATATATTTTTTCGAACTTTCATTTTGAAAAATAAATCAAAGTTGGCTCTGACAAATTAAAATAATACTTGCTAAATTTATCTTTAGTTTTACTAGCGTGCGTAAGATGTCTAAAATGGTAACAGAGAAATACGAAAAAAATTATTTAATCGCAAAATTATCACACATTCCTATATTTTGTGAATTTGTTTTGCTTTTCCTACAATTTTTGAGCTTGAAATTTCCCCAGGTGGTAATTATTGGTATGATTTTTCAAAATGTTTACGGCCATCACTGCCATAGTGCCATCTATGTAATGTGTATTGACTTAAATGACCAAACGAATCGTAGTAAGCTTTTATTTTAATTTGACCAGAATGCTGTTGTTATGAATTTTTTTTAATATTTTGGTTTAAATAAATCAATTATTACAAGAAAATGAAAACGATTTACTTAAACGATATTCATATATGTTGAAATTCAAACATTTATGAAAGTATTTCAGAAATCATAATTAAGAATTTGTAACGTTTCCATTTAAAAATTGGTCTTAGGAAAAAAAGTTATTTCCCATATGTTTTGTGTGTTTTACTATGAAAAGTTTGGTTTTTTCCTCGTTTCTAATTCCCTTATAAAAGCTCAGATTTTTTGATTATGGCTCTATAAAATACAGGGTGCTCTGATACAACTCGTGTTGACACACGAGAAAAATCGTAATGTCAAAATTTGATGTTCTATTGAACACGAGATGGAACCACAGAGAAATATCACTCAAGTTTAGATTGAGGAAAATAATGTTAACAAGATGGGGCAATTGTCACAAAATATAATTTACTGTTCGATTATATTTTGTGTACATGTCATCTCGTTAGATGGCGAAAGAAAATACGTTACGCAAAGAGATATCTTATGCGTAAACCCTATGTGTCTGTGGTGGTGAATGTATTGCAATTTATATAAACACATAATTAATTTGTTGATTGCAATGCGTGAGCCGCTACAAGGGTTTCTAAAATTGATATAAAAGAAAACGTGTTAGTCTTTGGTCGAAACACATAAGTATTATTTTTTGAGCAGAAAAAACGATCACGTCGGATTGAAACCGAAATTTCTTGTGGTTCTGGAATACCTGTTTGAAATGTTTTTTTCTTTCTTCTTCTGTAACTCGTTTTTATATTTTTAAAAGGGTTTTCTAAAAAGTGTTTTAACAAAAAGGTATCTTCAACTATTTCACCTACTTTTAAAATGTTCGAAATCTGACTTGTTAATTTCGTAGTTGATTCAAGTATAAGATTAATTTTGCTGTCTGGAATATTTAGTTTATTAATGTCCGTTAAAAAAATATGAACAGTTTCATCTATTGATTTTTCCTTAAAGCAAGAAGAAACCGTAATACTGATATTTTGTAATATATCTTGCGTTTTTTTACTACCGAGGGGTTCCACCTCAACAGTGTTTATTTCAGGCAAAATTAAATTAGATACCGATTCTTGAACAGATATATTTGTACTGATAATTTCGTGTTTTTCATGATATTTTAAATGTTTCCTAAGTCCACTAAAAGTTTTGAAAATGAATTTACATTTAACAAATCCACAGGCAAGTTCATTTTTATTTTCTTCGCGAAGTACATGAATTAATCTTAAGTGTTTAATATAATTTTTTACTACGCCGGATAACGATTTCTTACATATAAAGCATTGTAAATTCATTTTGTCTATCACATTTGTTTTTATCAAAACTTAATTTTAAAAATAATATTTAGAATTCAATTTAAGAAATAATATTAATTAATATAGTTACCAAGTTATCAATGTAATAAATGTAAGCGATTTTTAATGTCGAGCATACGTGCTGTTGTTTTTTTCAAGTTTAGTTCGAATACAATTTCAGCCAGGAAGTTAAAAAATATGTCGTGTCCATCAGGATACTCTACTCCGAAAACAAAAAACGATTTAAACAAATTATCAAATGCTGTTAAAGATGAATAACCCTCAATTGGAATTTCTGTACCATCTAATGCGATTGTATAAGTAGAGATGGCAGCTTTATTAGCCCCATATGCAATGATGATTGGTTGCCCTGCAGTTTTTGGAGTTGGTTTTCCAATCTAAAATGTTTAAAGGGAAATGTTAAATAATTATAATTGTTAATGTCCGATAAATTCTAGAACAAACCTTATGAAATTTAATAATTGATGATTTCGATTCCGTTTTATGTTTTTTTCCGCGAGCTGGAAGCAACTTGTCCAAAATTACAAATGCTGTGATCGTGTCATCCCATTCTAAAATATATAAAAATATAATTGTTGAAAATAGTAAAAATATGTATATAATATTATCTAAGATCTTACTATCTTCTTTATACGTATCATCATCATACAAAATGATTTTAAATTGTTCCCCAAGTTTTAAAATTTTGGAATTTAGATCTGTCCATTTATTTTGAAGATTCTGGTGTTTTTCGGGGTATCGTAATTTAAAATCTTGATAAATCTACAAGTACAATAAAAATAATTAAATTGTTAAAAGTAATAATTTTTCAAGTTAGAATAATAAATTTTTACCAATCCTGGAGTATCTAAGAAGCGAGGAAAATTATTTAAGATATGTATATTCCCAGTGAATCTCAAGGAAATGGGTTTCTGCATTCGATCAAAAATCTGTTCACGTTCAGTAGTAGGGCAAGCGCTTTTTAAAAATCGGATATCTTCGGAATAATCGTTGACATATTGTGGTATCTGTGGAGCTGTGGAAATCGAGGCATTACTATTATTAACCCCTGAACTGCTTCGATTGATAGTTTTAAGTCGATTCCCAATATATCCCCCTCTCGTAGATGGTTCATAAAATATTTCCTGTAATTAAAATAAAATTTGAAATTATATTGTCTTATATTTAGTTCTAAATCTGTTAGCATACAAATTTTGTACAGTCACCACCACATAGATTTGGAAATATATTGGCCAGAGCTTTGGCCCAACTAATTTTTTCGAATCGTGTAGGATGTGGGCCGTTTATTTCGGTGAGATGTTGGGCCGTAATATTTATAAGACGTTTTCGACTGATATCGGTCAAAGATCCTGCCTCTGTATATTCTAGGAGAATTTCGCTTCCTACTCGACTTGAACAGATATGATTTTCCAGTTTCTTTTTTAAGAATTCTCTGTCCAACTTGATTTTTTGGGGGAAATTCCCAACAAAGCAGTTTTGTCTTCTCAATGCGCCTGGCACCGTATCATCAGAATTAATTTCATCAATTTCTAGTTCATCTTCTGGGCTATCCGTCTGAGTTCCTTGGTCATTGAAAAAATCTGAAATTGAAAACAATTTTTATATGAAATTACCAATACCTTTGTTTTGGGTTTGTAGTAAATAAAAAATTTTTGTATCGGTTGAAATTCTGTTTTCTAACGCGAATGGTAAAAGTTCATCGGTAATTACTGCACCTTCTTTGTCTTGCAATGAATAATTGTGAGATTCCAGTACTTCTCCTTTAATCGAAAATGCGCTAAAAGCTAAAACAGATTAAGATTTGCATACATTTTTAAATTAATCAGTGATTATTACAGCCTAGAACATAACTACTAACAAAAAAACGTAACTTCAAAAATTGGTTAGGTTGAGGTTATTGTTTGCAAATTTGTACTCGAAATATTGATTATAAAAATTTATGAAAAAATAATATTCATAAAATAAATTTAATTAAGAATAATGAATTCAAATTACACTGAAATTAATTTAATACGGGATTTCAATTTAACGGTAAAAATCTCGTCACCAAAAAAAAAAAAACGAAAACACTTTTTTGTAAGGATAATTTAGGTTAGATAACCTGCGTATACACATATTCATATTTATTTTTTATATATGTACATTGATTTGTATTAATTAGAATTTTATTCCAAATTCTTCCAAAGTTTATTTACACATTTTTATTAATTATAAGTTATTTGGCAAACAAAATTACACTATAATATTTTTTTTTACAAGAAACACCCATAACCAAATTTTTGTGTTCACGCACTTATTAAATTCACTGAATTTTTGTATAGCTCACTCACCTGATAAAATGATGTCTAATGAGCAAATAATATCACTACCTTCTTGAGGAAAGACAAAAATGTATTTTATGCAATCCTGAAAACTAACACGGAATACTTTTTTGTTCATAATGAGAGTAGTAAATACAAAACGCGTCAACTTCCTTTTATTGTTTTTCTGAACGTTTTAACTTTCGATCTAATGTATTTTGATTTTGCTAAATAAATTGACAGAATCTACATCCAAAGGAAAATTACAAAAACTCCGCTGGGAGTTACATGTCAAATAACTGTAATTTTATCAACTCGTTCAGGTGTTAAATGGAGTAAAATGTTTAAAAAAAACTTCTATCGGAGTTTATAACGACGAAAGAACTCAAAATTTGGAGTTGTCACGAATGATTTTCAAGGGAGTTAAAAATCAATATCTACTTGTAGGTCATTAAATTTATAAATAGTTTTCGGTCTCAAAAAATTACAATTAACTTTCCAGAGGAGTTTAAAAGTTCAAACTCCACCTAAATGTTATCAAATCTTTCGCCAAAAGAGTTTAAAGTTTCAAAACTCTTGGTGATGGAGTTAGGATTGATGTGGATTTTTTTAAGATTTTAAGAGTGTATAAATAATTTGTTTTCTAAATTCTTTTCAGCATTGAAAATAAATACATCTTACATGAGCACATTCCCCAGACATATTCAAAGGGACAAAGGATTCACTCAAGAAACTAATAACATTCAGCAAACAAATCTTAAAATAATAGTTATGCATTTATTTTATCATCATCTTAAGGTCTCAATTCAACTTTGCAATAACCATACAGAGGGATCCCATAATTTAATTGAAAATTCTTCCGTGAACTTCGATTTGCCTTCCTGTTGATTGAGACAAGGATTTATAATACATTTAGATTAAGGAAGTATATTTACCGAAGATTTAAGTAACTATACGCCAGAAATTCAGCAAGTTAAGTAGATACAAATAAATTCAGAAAATCAAATAAAAATATTATTCGGAATCATCTGGTCGGTATTATAACCGAAGTATGGAGTAAGCTCATAAAATCGTCATTTAGATCAGCAATTAGGTAAGTAACTAAATTTAAAAATCTTTATTTACATTTGGAAAATTTTCTATTCAAATTTAACCCTACAACTCATGACTGGGGTCCAAACGCACCTCACGCGAACTTAATGAACTACGCTCCTGAGCTACCGAGCAATATTATCAACTCCTGATCTGAACCATAATTCAATTCGAAGGTCTTTGAGTGGTGTCAGGTCAGATGCAGCTTGAGTTGATCGCTGGCTATCACGCAGTGTGTTACGAAATCATGTGTGGGATATGAACGAACCTTAGTCATGATGTTACGTTTAACTTTTGTGGCGGTAAGTTATTTTATATTTTATATTGAACTCACGGTATAACAAATCATCAAAGAACCGTCGCAATTGTTTGCTATAGGCATGTGCGGAGAGCACAAACTCCTATATTTTGCACCGATTGTGCGGCAATTGATAAAATTTTTGTACGGTACTTTATTCTGTTTAGTCAATTTAACTTTTTGTGCGAATTTATAATAAAAGAAGCCTTTAAAAGACAAATTTTGGTTACTTTTTCATTGATTTTCCCCACTTCTCAGTTTTCGGATTTTCATCATTTTCAATAGCCCAAACAAATATACCAAACTCAAGTTTATTTATTTTTTTTTTTTAAAAACATCTTTATTGATATGGCTACTACAATCTTAAACATTATTAATTCATTAGTAAGGTTGACATAAGTACTTATTAGATAAGCATAAACTTGTGTGGGTCTGTTGGACCGGTATCCAGTTCCCTTAAGATATAATATTCATACGGTTAGCTCATGTGGTTTGATTCGTTTGAGCCGCCTTATTTCGTTTGTACTGTCCAGTAGTTGTACGGTCTCAACGTTGGTGTGGTTAAGAAGCCTCTTCTCATGTTTAATGGCACATTCGCGGATGACGTCGTCTATCAATTGTATTTTTAGATCATTGTGTATTTCTCTGTTAGTCAAAAATCGGTAAGCGTTGGTGACCATTCGAAGAAATTTATTTTGGCTACGTTGTATAATGTCTCTATTGGATTTATGAGTACAACCATTCATTAGCTCAAAATAGATTGTGTTAAGCATGGAGTTGGTGTTTTATTCAAATTTTTTGTATACAAATAAATAAATAAATAAATAAATAACCCCATAGCTGCGCACCATACATCCATATTGGTTTGAAGATAGTCTGGTAGACTAGTCTTTCATTTTGGAATGATGCCCAATTAACCAGTACATTTGACGTTGTTTTAATCGTATCTGTTCAGCTTTTTGTCGAACATGATGTTTCCATTTGAGCCTTGAATCTAAATGCAGACCAAGGTATTTAGCCGATTCAGCCTGCGGCACTTGCACCCCATTGAGGTATATGTGTAGACTGTTATTTTTGTGTCGGAGCGTAAATGTCACATGGGTTGATTTGAGCTCATTAAGCACGATTGTCCATTTAGTAACGTTGTTCATTGCTCGTTGAAGATTTTCCACTGCCCTTGGTTGTGATTCGTCTACTGACATAATTACAGTGTCGTCAGCGAACGTGCCGATGAACGTTTTATTCGTTGTAGGTATGTCCGCAGTGTAGATAAGGTAGAGGAGGGGTCCCAATACGCTTCCCTGCGGAACTCCCGCTAGAGTTGGATAAAAGTCAGAACATGTTTCTTCATGGATGACTCTGAATTGGCGATCAGAGAGGTATGATTCAAGCAGCTGGCAATAGTTTTGTGGTAGCATTTTGCTCATCTTGAATGTCAATCCCTCGTGCCAAACCCTATCAAAGGCCTGAGATACATCCAGAAATACGGCGGGGCAATATTTTCTTTTCTTCCAAAGCTTGCTCTATTACCGTAGTTATTCGATGGACTTGATCTATTGTGGAGTGGTTATTCCTGAATCCAAATTGAAAATCAGGAACGTTTAACATTGGCTTTAGACGTTTTAGTAGTAGTTTTTCAAACAGCTTTGATAAGGTCGGAAGCAGTGAAATTGGTCTGTATGATGTTACTTCTTCATCTGGTTTACCTGGTTTCTTCAACATAATTATTTGAGCCGTTTTGAAGCATTTGGGTATATACTTCAATCTCATACAGGCATTAAATAAGTATGTGATCATGATGATTGCTTTGCGTGGAAGTTCCTTGAATAGACCCGGTGATATTTCATCAATTCCTGGTGCCTTTTTTTGACTAAGACTTTTGTCGATTTCTTCAGCAATTTCCATTGGCGTGACCCTTTTAAAATCCTGATTTGGTTGATAGACAGGTGTTACGTCAATGTTGGATTGAATGTCATGGGGTTGAAACACTGTTGCTAGGTGTTGAGCAAAGAGTTCCGCTTTTTCTTTGTCATGTCGAACCCAATTGCCTTGAGCATTTCTTATAGGTGGTACTCGAACTACAGGTCGTTTAAATTTTCTGGTTGCTTTCCATAACGAGTAGTCCTTATCCATTTCTGGACCTAGCCCGCTTAAGTAGTTGTCGAAGCAATCCTGTTTGAAGCTTTTGATTAGCCTATTGACTTTGTTACTTATTCGATTGAAGGTGGTTTTGTCAGCGGGATTTCTGGTGAGATGCCATATTCTCCTTGCCTTTCTCCTTTCCTTGATTTGTTCCCTGATTTCAGCCGGGTATTTGACTTCCGCTTTGTCCTTTAATTCTGGAGTAGCTAGACTGGCGGCCATACGAGTGTATTCAATGAAATTGTTTGTTTGTTGTTCCAATTCTTCATTACTTTTAATACTAACTTTTAATTCAACTAGCTCTTCCAGTTTTTCTCTGAAGAGGTCCCAATCCGTGAATCTATTAGTAAGGTTTTGCTTCTTTTTTGTCTTGATGACTATAGCGCATACTGACAACAGTACAGGAATGTGATCAGATGTTAAGTCGTTAATTCCTTCGACTCTAGTGTAATTGGATGAAATACCTTTTATGATGAAGAAATCAAGCAAATCTGGTATTTTTCCTGCATCCGTTGGCCTCCTTGGAGACAGATATTCACATTTGTTTTCATGAATGGCATTGAACAAAGCATTTCCTTTCCCAGGAGAAATTAGCCTGGAACCCCAAGCTGTATGTTTTATATTATAGTCTCCTCCAATAATAAATCTTGGACCGAGCTTATTAAAGACGTTATTAAATTGTAACTTCGTTAGTGTATGCCGTGGAGGACAGTATGCTGCCACAATATTTAGATCTGCGCCATTATATTGGATTGAGATAACAGTTGCTTGCATGTAGCTTTCTCGAATATCCTCTTGTTGATTATGTTTGATATTATTTTTAATTAGTACAGCTGAACCACCTCTGGCTCTTTCACTAGGATGGGTTGTCCAGTAGGAATTAAATCCCTTTATTCTGAAAAAGCTTTTGTTGGAGAAGTGCGTTTCTGAAATAAGTGCAATATCTATGTTGTTTGTATGGAGAAATATTTCCAGTTCTTGGGCTCGTTGGTTGAGCCCATTAGCGTTCCAAGTTACAATGCGTAGGAACGAGTTAATCATTTGTGTGTATGCTGACTTTTTTTGCTAGGCGGATAGAAATTAATTTCTAGTTTTGCCCCCCTTTCTGTTAAGTGACCAAGTGTCTGTTGAATTTGACTAAGCTTTTTAATAATTTCAAAGTTATTAGACTCGTTATTAACTTCTATATATTTGTTGTTTTGGTTTGATTCATCAGCAGATAACTTGGTGATTTGCGCATAGGATAATCCAACTGTGGATGGTGTGATTGTTGTTTGTGGTTTAGCAGCTTTGGTTTGTAATCGCTGTACTACTCTTGTTCTATTATTCTGTTGACTTTTAATTTTGTTCTGATATACACAGCATCCTTTATAATTTGCAGTATGTCCTTGTTGTTGACAAAGAGCACATGAAGGCGCGATATCTGGTTGTTTTTTGCATTTTGTCGTGTGATGATCTCCAGCACATTTAACGCATTTGGTTTGACCATAGAAACACTCTTGGTATGTCTAAGTTGTTGACAATTCGTACATTGTGGAATGTCCCTTGTCTTGTTAGGTGGCTCAATTTTAACTATACAGTACGCAAGTTTCTTGATGTTGTATACTTCTTTATTGTTGTCTTTTTGTTTTAAGTCGATGTAAAACAATGGAAAGTGTTTCTTGTCTTTTACACCATTAGTTGTGACCATTTTGTATATGTTAGTAATACCTGCGACTTCATGTCCCATTTTTTCTAAGTCTGCTTTAATTACATCGTGACTAATGGAAGATGGTAAGCCTCTGATAACTACTCTATAAGCCTTTTCGCTCTTCAGCTGATAGGTGTGATATTCTATATTTGCTGATTGGTTGCTGGGTTCTTTTTTTAATTCTTCCAGTAATTTTTTGACATTTCTGGGTGGTCATTTTGTGGTGCTATATCATACTTGGTGATAAAACTGTGATAAACTGACATTTGTCCTAGCTTACTTCGGTCCCATCTTGGATGAACAACGTCACGTTGTATAATGATTTGAATGAAAATGACCACAATATCTTCCGTCTTACTTCTACAAGTGGAAAAAATTGTTTATTTGTTGTTTAATTTTTTTTTACATGGAGTTTGGTTAAAACACCTCTAATCAAAATTTCAAAAAATGAATGAAATTTACATTGACGCTAATGATAAATAAATGATATTTATTAACAAAATAATCATTTATCTATTATTGAAATAAAATTAATAGATTATTGTTAAATTTACAGGAAAACGGAATATAAAAATCAACAATTATTTTAGTTTTGTGTAGTAAATTGTATGTTAAAAGAACCATTCTAGTAGCCTAGAATAACAAATTTCACAAAAACAATCATCCTCCTAATAGAAATGGACAAAAACTAAGCAATTCTTAAACGAAAATCAACATAAACCATCTGACATAACCTCATAAAATGCAAATAATGGTCGGTGTTTGACCATGAAATTCTAATATACCAAAGGGTTTTCTAGTTATGTTAACTTAAAAATATAATAATTAGTCTTTTGTTAATCAACAATTTTGGTTTGCAGTTCGTATCACAGTAATTTTCATTCATTTTTTTTAAATTTTAAATTAATTTGTTTATATCAAACTACATTGAGTTTGATCGAAAGCAACTAAAGTTTTAAAAAAAAATGAATGAAAATTACTGTGATACGAACTGCAAACCAAAATTGTTAATTAACAAAAGACTAATTATTATATTTTTAAGGTAACATAACTAGAAAACCCTTTGGTATATTAGAATTTCATGTTTTAACACCGACCATTATTTGCATTTTGTGAGGTTATGTCAGATGGTTTATGTTGATTTTCGTTTAAGAATTGCTTATTTTTTGTCCATTTCTGTTAGGAGGATGATTGTTTTTGTGAAATTGGTTATTCTAGGCTACTAGAATGGTTCTTTTAACATACAATTTAATACACAAAACTAAAATAATTGTTGATTTTTATATTTCATAGTAATATAAAAATCAACAATTGAGGTTACGTGTCAAATCAACACTTTGATTCATTGCTTTCCCCTTAAAATTCATTTTGCAGTGTTGTCATTTTGTGGTAATATATCACATTTGGCGATACTATGCGAAAAATAAATTGTCGTAGCTAACTATGGTGTAGTCATGGATGAATATCGTCACGTCGCATAATGATTTAAATGAAAAAGACCACAACTTCTTCCGTCTTACTTTTACAAGTGGAACAAAAAAAAAATTATTTTCTTGTTTACATTTGTTTTATATGGAGTTTAGTTAAAAAAAGCTCTAATAAAAATACCAAAAAATTGAATGAAATTTACATTGACGCGAAATATAAATGAATGATATTTATAAACAAAATGATCATTTATATATTTTTGAAATAAAATTAATGGGTTATTGTTAAATTTACAAGAAAAATGAAATATAAAAATCAACAATTATTTTAATTTTGTGTAGTAAATTATTTGTTAAAAATCAAGGTATACAGAATAAATAGGTAGTATATTCCCGTGTCTCATTTTTATCTTTCTTTGCGCATCATGTCACGTGTAGTCAAAAAAACATATTTGTATATGAAGTTTGGCGGTTTTTTGATTAGTTTTTTTAAATAAATCAAGAATAATCGTAATTTTTTTTAACAAACCGTATTTACAATTGATAATGATAGTTAACCGAGACCCGTTTTATGCTTTATATTTTTTTTATGGTCCAAATATTTGAGAAATAATTCATTCGAGTATATAATGTCTAAGATAAATGGAAAAAAGGGTAGACAAAATTATGAGTATATAACATAAAACAATTAAATTATTAAATGTTTTTGGTCATTTGAAGATATGTACGTACCAAATATTAAAATTTTTATTTCTTTACGTTATGTACTCAAATTTTTGTCATCTATTTTCGTTTGGCTTCAAATTATTGGTATCCACGTACCTATTCAAATATTATGTTCATATTCAACATTAAATATAAATGTAAAAATATATTAAATAAAAATTCAGTTCACTAATTATTGTTTAGAAAAAGGAAATTAATTCATTTATTGTGTTATGGTTTTCGCTACAAATAAATCAATACATTCATTCACTGTTTAATGTTCTATATGTGTTCTTATCAGAAGTACAACTGATAGTTTTGTTGCAATAGGAATTATTCAAATTTAGGATATTTAAAATCGAACACTCCCAAATTTTTGAATTAAATAATTAAAATCTAAACGTTCTCTGCATTTAACAAAAAAATTTTACTCATAAATTCCGAAACTTGTTATGCAATGTGCTCAAACAGTCTGCTCTAGACACGAATATTAAAACATGCCTATTTTCGCGATTTAATTCCAAAAGTATTGCAGTATATAACTAAAATAAAAATTGAAATGTTTAATTTTAACATAAAGTCGAAAAATAATTAATGGCAAGAATAAAAAAAAATTCATTTATTTTCCATTTATTTAAAAAATTAATAAAAATATCACGGAACTCCATAAAAATATTAGCATTTTTGACAACACGTGACGTCAAATTGCGAAAAAGTATAGCAACAGCATGCGCAATATTGTACCTTTATTTTCTGTATATCTTGGTTAAAAATTACATTCTAGTTGCCTAGAATAACAAATTTCTTCGGGAGCTCACAATAGCAAAGGACAAAAAAATATTCTTATACAAAAATCAACATAAACCATCTGACATAACCCCACAAAATGCAAATATTGGTCAATGATTAATCAAATTCTAACAAACCAAAGGTTTTTCTTGTTATGTTATATTAAAAATATATTAATTGGTCTTTTTTTAATCGACAATTTTGTTTTGCACTTCGTATCATGATAATTTTCATTCATTTTTTTGAAACTTTAATTTGGTTGTTTTTGATCAACCTCCAAATAGTTTGATGGAAAACAACTAAATTGGGATATTAAAAAAATGAATGAAAATTATCATGAAACCAAGTACAAAATAAAATTGTTGATTGACAAAGGACTGATTATTATATTTTTAACATTTTATTTAAATAATAAACATCTTTGCATTAAAGTATTACTTTATCATCACACAAATAGCACTTCGTATAAAATGTTCATATAATGTCATTTGAGGTTATGTGGAAACGTCAACTTATCACTTTAATTCATCATTTTCCCCTTAAAATTCATTTTGCAGGGATGTGTTTGTAGACTTTCTCCATTTTTTTATATCACATAAAAAAAGTCTCCACTAGTGATATAAAGGTGTGATATAGCACCACAAAATGACCACCCTGTAATCATTTTCATTTTGAAATGTAATTTTAATGTCACTATTTGAAAGCGCCTTAAAATTAGTTGATTCACTAGTGGTTTTTATTACTTTTTGTCGAAAAAGTTCGAAATTTTTGATATTGCTCACGTTAATGGGTGGAGGCAGTGGTATTTTTGGGGTTATCTGTTCAGTGTTATTGATCACAATTTGTGTAGTATTTTTTGGAGGAGTTTTCGTTTTTGTGCGCCTGCGTTTCCTAGCATTTCTGTTATCAGCACCGGAAACTTCTTTTTCCAGTTCTTCCTCATCTGTGCAATAATCCTCTTGACTCAGAGCACTGAATCTATTATTCTGTTGAAAAACTGGAAATTGCCGCAGCAACCAGTTGGAATTATTTGAATGTTCATGTTGACTGGATGATGGCTGAATATGGTTGGAAGAAAGATTGTTAACTCGTGCTGAATCCTTAGCTATGCTATTTTTAACCTTTTCTTTTAGTGTAGAGTTTTCTCTCTTAAGTTCAGCAACTTCATTGCTCAGCTGCGCGATTAGTTTCTCCATTTTTTGAAATTTATTTAAAAGCTCCTTGCTATTTATAATATTTGTTGATGCACTCGGCATTTGTTCTGATAATGAAGTTACTTTTTCAGTGGAGATTGCGTTGTTTGCAAATATTTTTTTTATTGGTGATCTGATTGTAATGGAGCCCTTTCGGAATGAAAGTTCTTCCTCGTTACTCTTTTGAGCGTTGATATCGCTTAGCTTATTTTTGGTATCATTAGAATTATGTAGCAATGTTTGGTCCCCCCAGAATCCATGGGACCGACCTCCGGAGAGAGTGGATTTTCCTGAACATCAGGTCTGCCACCTAGGGTATTAGTTTCCTTGTTTGTTTTATCCATTGCTTTTGTTTTTATAGTGTTATTACACTCGCCTCTAGAAGTTCAGCCGTTGTGATACATTAAAAATGCAAAACAAACGTTGCCCAGGTGCTACCGCGTGGAGGTAAACTAGAGACAGTTGATGGTTTGTACATAGTTGCAACGTTGGAGTATAAACCAATTTATAATTGGCTATAAACGGTCAACGCCTACCCTATTGAATCCCACCCAGCACCCAAGTGACAGTATTTTTTGTCAATAGTCTAATATATCCACTTCAAAACACCGCTTGAGATTTTAAGATCGGTTGAACGGTTGAAAATTTACAAATTTTTATAAAAAAATGAGCTTTTTGCTGATTTTTTCCGGTTTTCAGTCTTCAAATGGGGTTTTCATTAGCTAACTGTAAATAAAAACAGATTTCTCTCAGACCATTCTTTTCCTTATTAAAAAATGAGAAAAACCGTGTACGATAAAGTCGGTTTATAAGCATAGGATCGGTTTTATGATCAAGAAAAGCGTGGAGTGAATTCGTACCCCAGTCATTAGTTTGAAGGTAAAAAAATAAAGTCATGAGTTGTAGGGTTAAGTTAAACTATTACGATACAATTTTGTAAATGTTTTTTTGAGGACAAACCTACATATTTTCAAATTCTACCCCAGATTATGTAGGGAAAATTTTCATTTAAAATATTGTATAAATTGTACCTTTGGGAATGCCGAAATATACCATCGAAACGTCAGGTTTTTATAATAAAAAATTAAGAAAAACTTGTAAAAACCTTAAGCTAAAAAGCCAAGTGGTTGTTTAATTATCGAAAGTAGCTTAAAAAGTTATTTGAATTATTTAAAAATATAAAAATTAAGAGTTTTAATTACGAATTAATTTTTAATTTTAGGAACTGATGAAATTTTTGTTTGAATAATTTAGAAAATTAAAACAGGGAAAGCCTTTTGGATGTTTTCTGGTATTAGATGATTTTTAAAAAATCAAGAAAGGTTTTGATGTAGAAACTTCAAAATTTAATAAGTCTAGTTATTTGAAGAGATAATGATAATTAAGTCATTTTAAAACAAACCCAAGGAAATTCTAAGTAACTTCAGCAGGAAACTTAGCTTTCGACTCCAAAAATGAGCCTAACTTCCTTATAATTAGGCCGTTTTTTTTCTAGGCGCATATTCGAATAAAGGCAAAACTCAACAAAAAGTTGATTTACAAATGAAAAACAATATTTTAAAACCCCTTCCCCTTCGAATGACAAAATAAAATAAAATTCGACAGTTAAGTCCAAAAAATCGCTAATTTTAGTTTTTCGCTGATATCTCTAAAACGATTAAAAGAGAAGGAACTTGTTTTAAACGTCACTTTATTTTTTTTTTTGTCAAATTGGTCGGTAACGATTTTAACAAATAAAAATATTTTTATAGAGGGTTTGTCGAGCCACAGACTATTGTGGCTTCTCAACCGATTACGATGAAACGCGTACAATGCAAATTGTATTCTAAAATGCAATTGATATGAAGTTCTGGAATTTAGCTAATTTGGATGGAACTTGATTATTTCTTAACAAATTTTATTGAAATTTGATATGTGTAATGAAAATGGGATTCTAACATAATTTTCGGACAAAGTTCTGGAATATGACTAGTAGGGGGAACTTGACTATTCCTTATCCGTTTATGATGAAATCCTAAATGTGCTTTGGAAATAGGATTCTGTAATAATTTTTAGATGAAGTTCTGAAACAGAATATTCAAGCTCCATCATGCTTGGCCACATTCCAGAACTTATTTCAAAAATCTTAGAATCCCATTTCCACCGCGCAAATCAAATTTTATTAAAATCGCTTCATACTCTTTTCGAGAAAATAAATTTTCTCTTAATCGATTAATTTTCTCCAATTAATCAGACAGTCGATTAATCTATCCATGCCTCCTAGTAAGGAGGTGTTTTCTGTAGCGCTGTTGAAATGGTAAATTTTTGAGCTCTATTTGTTAAGTTATTTGTGGAACAAATACTTGTTTGTTCCATTCCGTTAAGTACGCCGCCAGGGCCACATGTTTTTAGAATATTTGTAATAGAGTAGCGTATATTTATTTTTAAAGCAACGAGAGGATTTTACTTTCCCCCATCATCAACGTTAGTTTATATGTGCCTGTAGCATTTTTACAAGGCATAAGTGTTACTCTTTCCTTAATTGCTTTTCTTCCGGCAGCAGTTTCTTTCGAAATTGGAATTAGTTTTTTATGCAAGCCTTTTTATACGAGACCGGTTTCATCACAATTATAAATTTGTTCAGGTAAAATCCTAATTTTTCTAAAAGTGTCGTCCTTTACGCCGGATAGAACTTTGATCCAATTCCACATTCCAAAGTCCAAATTCAATTAAAGATTAGATTTACGATTTAAAGGTAATTAAAAGGTTTTGTTAAAATTAGATCACATTAGTCGTTTAAGTACAGCTTTCTCTGATTTTACACACATAAAAGTTCGTTGCTCGGAAGATTGTTTTACTCTGCCCATTCTACCTCGACATTAAAGGAATTAATAACTTTGTTTATGTGAAGTTTGTGCTTTCTTCTTCGTTTTCAATCCTCTCCACTTTAGACATATGATTATTTTCTTTTATTTGAAAAGCCACGCTTCTATCGTTGCCACCAATTGCCTAGTACATTATTTCGTTCTTCGTTAAACTATTTTCGTTTACAGCCGGTATTTTGAATTTAATTTCGTCAATCTATGAAAATGGATGTTTAAATAAACTTTTGACAACTGAGTGCCGGAGTTCATTCCAGGCTTCAACACTGAAAAACGCTGTGGAGGTGGTTATTGTTACATTAGATATCGTTTGTGCCCGGTTGAACCACGCTTCCACTTTCCGGACGCACGCATTTGGGGCACGTGCTGAGCTCGATATCATAAACTCGGAGATTTGTGTTGCTACTCTCACACTAATAATTAATACGATGGTTTATATTTACGTTACAATACTTATAACGATTGAAAATTCACTTTATTAAAATCTTTAATGTACAGAAATAAATTATAAAATTAGAACACATAAAAATGCGGTGTTACTTGTTCGCCATCTATTAACCTTTTTATTCAGGGGCCGAGTTAGTGAGTACCATTTTGGCTACGTCAATTTATTCGCCCAGTGAACCGCAAGTTATATGGAGGAGCGTACCGTGGTCGGTATTGGTGCCGCCACACTATCCTACCCCCAGTGAACGCAGTGAACGATAGAAAGATACCGGATGCGAGTTGGCTTGTTGATGTTGCGATCCCCTCTTGATTTAGGTTGCTCAGTGAGATTATTATGGAAAGTTACTCTTTTCTGACCTGGTTTGTTTACTTCTCCGGTATGTGTAGGGCTCTGCGTAGAGTTTGGTTTGGTTGGTATTTCGATCGATTCATCTGCTGGTTGATCAAGTTGTGGTGCTTCGATGAAACAGGGTTTAAGCCGATTTAGTGAAACCGTTGATTCGATACCTTTAATTAGTAGCGTGAAATATTTTTCGTTGCGTTTGATTACCGGGTATGGTCCTTCGTATGGAGGTTGTAATGATTGACGAACCACGTCAGTTCGGACCAAAACGAATTCGCATGTTGGTAGTTCTTTGAATACGAAGATTTGTCCTTTCGAATATCGTAAAGTCGACGAAGGTTGAATGTCCTTGAATTGGTTGCGCAACTGTATGACGAATTCGGACTGATGGATATTTTTGCTGGCTTGAATGAAATCCGCTGGTAGTCGTATATGTTCTCCATAAACGAGTTCAGCTGACGTACTTTGAAAATCGTCTCGTAACGACGTTCTCAGACCGAGTAGTATTAGCGGTAACGACTTTGTTCATTGTTTTTCACCGACGCACATTATTGCGGCTTTAAAACTGGCTCTGGCCATCGTTCTAACATCCCGTTGCAAGCTGGATTGTAAGCGGTGGTTCGCTTGCGTAGAAATATAAGTGATTTTGAGAGTTCGTCGAATATCGTTGATTCGAATGGTGCGCTAGTTGGTACTCCGAATCGGCTGATCCATGTTTTGATCAACGCATCAGCTATGGTTTCAGCTTTAATATTCGGGATTGGAGTGGCTTCTGGCCAGCGTACATAGCGATCGATCATTGTTAAACAATATAAGTTGCCTTCGGACGGTTATAAAGGTCCGACGATGTCGATGTGAAGTGCATCGAATCGTTTGCTGGTCAGTTCAAAAGTTCCAGTCTTACTTTTGACGTGCTTTGTTGTTTTACACTTTTGGCAAAGTGCACATTGTTTGACCCAAGAGCGTATTTCTTGGTTCATAGCTGGCCACACAAATTTTTTTACGATTTGTCTCGCTGTGGCGCGGATACCGGGGTGAGAGGCGTTGTGGAACGATTCGTAAATTTGTCGTCGAAATGCCTTAGGAATAAATGAGCGTTATGTACCAGTTGATGTGTCGCATAGAATTTCTGTATTGGTTCCAAAAACTGGGAATTTTTCGAATGTCAATGACTCGTTTGTTTCTACCAGTTTTGCGAGTTCTAGATCTTTAGACTATTCATCAGCAATTAATGCATAGTCGATTGTACTTCCTATGTTCACTTGATCAATCCGGGAAAGTGTATCCGCGACGACGTTGTTGTCTCCCGCAATGTGCCGTATATTTGCTGTATACTGTGTTATATAATCCAGGTGACGGCGTTGTTTGGGTGAGGCTTTATCGAGTTTTTGTGTAATGCGTATGTCAATGGTTTGTGGTCGGAAAATAGGGTAAATTCTCGACATTAAACAAAATTTTTAAAGTGTTTGATAGCCGAGTAAGCGGCTAAAGGCTCCTGGTCGTCTGTGCTGTAACGGGTTTCGGTATTGCTTAATTTTCGGGAATAAAACAAAAGTGGTTGCCACCCTTTTTGTGAATATTGCTGTAG
This sequence comes from Tipula vernalis, assembly GCA_958295665.1. Lineage (NCBI taxonomy): Eukaryota > Metazoa > Arthropoda > Insecta > Diptera > Tipulidae > Tipula > Tipula vernalis. The sequence goes on from OY282559.1 coordinate 138,071,179, forward strand.
TACCGCTCCTACTGCTGTATTTGATGCGTCCATATGCGTGGGATATGCCAGTTGAGCACAGTTTGCAAGCTTCGCCTTGCATGTTTCGAACGCTTCGGTGGATTCGTCGGTCCAGTTTACTGGTGATTTATCCTTCTTCTTACGTCCTTTTATGAATTCATATAATATCGCCTGGTCGTGTGCTGCCTTTGGTAGAAAAATTCGGTAATAATTTACCATTCCTAAAAATCGAAGAATGCCATCAGTCGCAGTTGGTCGAGGAAAATTTTGGATTGCTTCTACTCTATGCTTATCCGATCCCATGCCGTTTGTGGTGATGTGAAATCCGAGAAAAGATATTTCGTTCTTTGCGAATTCGCACTTGTTAAGATTAATTACCAATCCCGCGTCACTTAGACGTTGTAAGATCATACGCACGTGTTTGAGGTGTTCCTCCGTGTTTCGTGATGCGATCAGCAGATCGTCGATGTACGGAAACACGAATAGCAAGTCTCGAATTCGATGTCTCGTTCATCGATAGGTTTCTGGTGGTAGGCTCGGATAAGATCCATTTTTGAGAACTTATCGCATTTAAGGCTCTATAGTCGCCGCATAATCGCCAGTTACCGTCTTTCGTTCGTGCTATATGTAACGGGTTCGCCCAATTGCTCTTGGAGGGTCGGTATACCCCTTGCGCTAACCACGTTTTGATTTCGTCCTTGGCGATTTTGGTTTTGTCGGCATTTAAACGACGTACCTTTGCATGGCACCGTTCACCAGATGTCTCAATACAATGAGTGACGTTGTGCTTTATTCTGTTTAGATTTGTAGACACGTGGGTTACTGTTTTGAATTTGCGTAGTAATCCCAGTATCTCGGGTGTCAATGCGCCGGATTTTATGGTCGTAATGCCGAGGGACGGGATTTGAATTGCTTACCCTTTGATATCGAGTTTTGTGATAGGGTCGATGAGTTTCTTTTTTTGATGTCGACTAATAGACCGAAGTGTGCCAGAAAATCACTGCCAATCATGCATCGATCGACCTTCGCCAAGATGAACTGCCATGTCAGTGGCCTGCGCACACCTACGTTGAGTGTGAGATTTTTACAACCGTACATATCAATAGCAGTAGAATTTGCTGCGAATAATTTAAACGTGGACGGGTTCGACGTTTACGAATTTGTTGGTGGTATGACAGAGACTTCAGCGCCTGTGTCGATTAGAAATTGTAAGTTATTATGATAATCGATTACGATTAGAAGGCTTTTTGGTGTTTGACTACCGCCGCTTGCCGCATATAGCACGGTGCCAGTTAGTTTTTTTGAATTTGTTGACGATGGGTTATAGAATCGTTAAATTTGCATGGTTTTGCACATTTTTTTGCTCGAACGCCGTATTTGTGATGGTACCAGCAATTCGGGTGTTTGGCTACTCGCTCGCTCGAACGTGAATTACTGCGTTGACGTGAAGTATTCGTAGAGTCAGGGCTTTGAGAGCGGCCGCGATATGTTTTGTCTTTAGACATTTCGAATCGACCGAATAGTTCTTCCACCCGTTATGATAACTCGTTGATCTGAGCTGCTAAGCTGGTTGGTACTGTTTTGTTGTCGCCTTTTGGCGCATTGAGGTTATAAATTCCAGCTGGTTTTTGCAAGTCAACTATTCTGTCTGCCGTCCATACATGATAAAATTTCCTGCGTATGTGTTGGTAGGCACTGCAACCATAAGTTTCTTAAAACTGGTTCGGTTACTTGATTTATAGACAAGGCTTCCATCTCTCTCAAAAGGTGGGACGGTTTTTTGTCGCCGAGTTGCAGTCCTGATAACAATCGATTCAGTTTGATTTTTGCCGATTCGCATAGGCGCTTGATTATTATTTTTTTTTAAAGTTTCGTACTTATTGTCCTTTGGCGGTGTAAGAATTTGATCACGTACGCATTTAACTATTTGAGGGTCGAGGACTGCGATGAGGTGTCCATACTTAGTAGCATCAACCGAAATACCACCAATTTCGAACTGTGCCTCCAATTGAGTGAACCAAATTTCTGGATCGTCACTGTTGAAAGGTGTGTACTTTATTGACACTTTGTAAACAATCGTCGTTTAAACTATTTTGGGTTTCGCCCCTCCGTCGTTTTCGTCGGCAACCATATTAACAGACGTCACGCGAAATGTTTGAAACGCGGTGGAAAATCGACACTGGGTTTGCGGTTAAATTTGTCACTGAGCGAATATTCGGAACGAGAGACGATAATCGTCCGGTAAAATTATGAATGGAAATCCGAACAGTTGAAAGCTACCAAATTACAATAGACAATTGAACTCACTGACCCCTGACGCGTAGACTGTTTCTCCGTATGTATGTTACGTTAATTTTAATTTAAAGTTATATATTGCAAAGCCTTAATAATTGAGAAAAAATAGAAGAAATGAAATTAGGATGAAACGTCTAATATATTGCGTCGAATCCCGCGGTGGTTGTGTTCGCAAGTTGATCTGCTAATTTTATAGAACACGTGTGTTCCGCTAGATTGTTATGTTGAACCACAATTTAATGTGGCCTAGTATGTAATTTTGTATTTCGTATCGTTGCCACTGATGTAATTGTGATCACGTCGGGGTCACCAATTGTGGAGGTGATTATTGATACATTAGATATCGTTTGTGCCCGAGCTCGATATTATAAACTCGGAGATTTATGTTGCTATTCTCACACTAATAATAAATACGATGGTTTATATGTACGTTACAATACTTATAACGATTGAAAATTCACTTTATTAAAATGTTTAATTTACAGAAATAAAATATAAAGTTAGAACACTTAAAAATGCGGTGTTACTTGTTCGCCATCTTATTAACCTTTTTTATTCGGTTGTCGAGTTAGTGAGTACCATTTTGGCGACGTCAATTTATTCGCCCAGTGAATCGCAAGTTATATGGAGGAGCGTACCGTGGACGTTATTGGTGCCGCCACAACGCCACGTTTTTTAAATTGATCTTTTTAAGAGCAGAAATAATATTGTTATTTCCATTGCCACTTAGGGCTGCGAGGGTTGCTAGAAGATGCTGTCGATATCACTGTTTAAGGGATTTCAAGATGTTTTGGACAAGAGGCTACAACGAGGAGTATTGCTAGGTGGAAAAGAGATAACCTTGAAGTTTTCAATATTGGAAAAGTGTTTGATAATGGTAATCGTTGTACCACTCCTTGAAGAGCCCAGAAGTTTGCTAAGCACTTTTAGATGACTTGTAATACAATGGTATTTCGACATCATATCGAGACCCTGTTGCGTTTACTCCAGCATAATGGTTACTCTTTCATTTATGGCCTTCCTTGCAACAGTAGTCTTTTCAAAAACAGCAGCATTTGTTTTTTTTGCGCAATACTGGTAAAAACCCATTTTCTACAATGATCCTTTTAAAATTGCTTGTAAATGCAGTAGCAGTAGGTTTTTCACCAGATACCGTCAAAATTTTAATTCCATGACATTTTTTGAATTGGTCGAGCCATTCACCGCTGGCTAAAAAATCGTGTCCATTGGCATTGAGTGACCTATTCAATTCCAGCACTTTCACTTTAATCATCTCGTTCGAAGCAATTTCGTTTGCCTCCCGTCGTCATAAAAACCATGAATATAAATGTTCATCGACATCAGAGTTTTTATCGGCTTCATGCCCTTGATTTTCTTCTGATTCATACAAGTTTTTGATGCGAATTCTTCTAAGTTTCCTTGGTTTTTTTTTATTCCTGTTATTGTCTACTTATGAACGTTGTAACTTTGGTAAATCTCTTTTCTGCTCTTATCAAATCTTAAAGATCATTTAAAATTGATAATTTGTCTTTTAAAGAAATAGAGAATCGGCCTCTTTTTCCGAAGCGATATGAAAAACCAGAATTGCTTTTGTAGAAATTTTGGGAGAAAAAAGTTGCTAATACAGAGGTTGCTACAAAAGAATGTTTCGTATGCGGGGATTTCTTGTATAGAATGCTTTGTAATTAAATGTCAAATGGTTTCCACTTGCTTCTCTCAGCCGAGTCGTAAGACATTTTATTTTAACTCTATGATTAAATAGCCATTTAAATCAGTAATGTTGATGCAATTCTAGGGTCTAATGTCATTCTATCGGGAAGGGAACAGTTCATTTCGTCCAGTCTCTCTAACCCTCAAAAAGACACGCAATCCTTGGCACAGCCACAAGTGCAAAATGAAAACCGTTCTCAAGGAAGCATCTCTTCGTAATTATTTGGCAGTTTCAACGTTTCAAATTAAAATGTAACAGCTTTCAGAGTGGCTATAAATTGTGCAACTGCAACTATAATTAAAGCTAAGAAAGAACGTATGGATGAAATTTAAGGTAAAATGCGAAAAATTTTGAATTATAGGATAGTGGCGGACCTTCTTTCTGTTCATTCGCTCGTCAGGTTGAGGAAATCTTCCTGAATAATAGAAAGTCTAATTTTCCTCCTTTAAAGGTGGAACCTGCATTTTTAAATCCGTGCAGGTAAAGGCCGACTCTCTCGCCACAACATTTGCGATAAATTCTAACCTATCTGACTCTTCCTTGACACCTTCTAATATCTTGTGGAGTAGCTCTTCGGTGCCTTATTTTAGATACAGTGCTATACACTTATAGTAGTGGTAAAAGTTCGTTCATTCGTTCTTTGATCGCCATTGAGTTGAGTTGTTAAAATTAGTATTTAAATAAAAATATAAAATATAATATAATAAAAATCTAATAATTATAATAAAGTAATTATTAAATATTAATTGCATATGTTAACAAATAAAATATTATATATATTATTTAAATAAGTGAATTATTTTGATTTAATTGCCAAATATTTCGGACATTTTGTGTGCTACTAAAACAACAAAATCATTTCTTTTGATTGTGTTTAACTAATTGTCTGTATAAAAAATAAATAATTTTATATCGTCAAATTTTTGCCTAATATCTTGGTGCAATAATCAAATTATTTATTTAGTCAAATTTAGTAAATAAACTGTGTCCTGTATTAATTATTCGTGATAACATGTCTTCCACCTGCCATCTTTGTTCAAGCAAAAACACCAATGAACGTTTTCCTGGTGTTAAATGTGGTGGTCCATGCGAAAATTGTTTCCACATAAGCTGTGCACAAATTTCCAGAAACCTTTTTAATGATATCAGAAAACGTTTTGTGAGCTGGCTTTGCGGAGACTGCCGTGTAACTGCTAACAAATCGATTGTGGATGGCGATGAAGACATTATTGAATCCGCCGAAAACATCAATTTATCCGATATAATGATCCAGCTCAAACGAATGGATAACAAATTATCTGCTCTTGATCAGTTGAAACAAAATTTTGAGGTTCTAGTATCTGAGAACAAAGCTTTAAAAGCAAGAGTGCATAAATTAGAAGAACTGGTTAACCTTCACAGCTCTAAACTGAATCAAATTGAAGCCAGCATTGATAAGCCAAATCAACTGCGAAACTTAAACAACATTGTCATCAGAGGTTTACCATTGAAACACGATGATACTCGTGGCATGATAGTTGCTACGTTAAGCAAAATTGGAGTAGCAATTCAAACAGAGGATATTGTCTCAATTAAAGCTATTCAAAAAACTACAACCAAAAACACAACACCATTGAATAAAACACTGAATTCAACATTAGATTTTTTTATTGTTCAACTAAATTCAGTTGATGTTAAAAACAACATTTTGTCACAAATTATTAAACACAAAAATTTATCGACGAAGGATTTGGACATCTTTCTTCCGCAAAATCATCCACACCAGCGAATTTTCATCATGCACCATTTGACAGCTTACCAATCCAAATTGTATCGTAAAGCTAAAATTATCAAAATACAACATAAGTACAGATATCTATGGTGCAAAAATGGACAAATTTACCTGCGAAAATCTGCGGAATCAGATGCGCATCGGATAAGTTCTCTGAGTGATATTTTTCGGCTCAAACATCTTGAAGATCCAGATGAGGACAACACGTCTTGCCCTGATGATGATCAGGGCTCTTAAATTATATAATAATAGGTTAAGTAAAATAGTTTTCTTACCTTTTTACATTCAGTTTTTATTTTTATTATTTTTAAATCACTTTATATTATGTGTTTTTGTTTACATTAGTTTGACAGATCAAACTTTATTTGTGTTGACAACATTGTTTATGTTGAGTACCGTTCAGTGTTGTGTGTATGTGTTAAATATCAGTACATTATCTATTCGTATTGATTATATTAATGATATTTCGCTACATATACATAACATTTTGATCGTTTTGAAGTTGTTCGGTAGACTTTATCAACAAAAACAAATAAAACCGTTTCATCTGCGTGTGATTGTGTGTTGCTCTGTTCTGTATAATTTTAATTTTTTAGATATTTACGTTAGTTCGACAAATATGAATTTCTCTCTCAAGTTTAATTTTCAATTATTTGTATTTTCGCTTGTGTTTATAGTCAAGCTGGTTTCGGGTTTCATTTTAATACCTATCTCACCGCAACATTTTTGTAATTTTTGCGTAATCGTACGCGCATTTATTTTTATTTTTATTTTTAAACTTAATATTAAAACGACTCGCTACTATACATTTTCTGCTTTATTTATTAAAATTTTCCTTTGTAATTTATTGAAATTGATTTGTGTTCAAGTATATCATGGATAGTTCTTTCAGAGTTTTGATTCAAAATATTCGTAGCTTAAGGGAAAATTTTGATGCGTTCAGCTTGTTTGTAGCGAGTCTTACTAATTGTCCTGATTTGATCTTTGTATCCGAAATTTGGATTTATTCAAATGAATGTTCAGAGTTTAATTTGCCAGGGTATAATTTTCGAGCGTGCTGTAATGATAATTATCGGTCGGGTGGTGTGGGTGTTTTTATAAGTAAAAAATTTATAAATTTCACGTATCAACATTGCAATTGGAATTCAGCGGATCTTCTTGTTTTAAATATTCAACTAGCTAAACGAAACTTTACCTTTATTTGTTTATATCGTTTTCATAATGGTAACATCATTTCATTTTGTGATGATTTGGAAAGGTTGCTGTGTACACTTAATAACAAAAATATTGTTATCTTAGGGGATATTAATATCAACCTTTTAAATACTAGTGAATCCTTCAACTACCAAACAATGCTTGCATTCTATGGTTTTGTCAGTCTTGTAAATGAGCCAACAAGGTTGAAGACATGTTTGGATCACGTTTTTGTTAAAAATGAAAATTTATTCAAATTTGATATTTGTAACCTGCCCATGCATTTTTCTGACCACAATTTGATCAAAGTTAATATTTCTTCCTCATCCATCAGGCAACCAGTTTCTGTTAATACTTCGAATCAATCAAGAATTTGTTACGATAAACTCAATAATTTTCTAAAGTTTGAATGTTGGGATTCTGTTTATAGCGAAAGGATTTGCAGTTTAGCTTTTGCAAAATTTTTGTTTATACTTAACTCGCATATTGCCGCATCAAAATTCATTATTGCTCCTCCTAAAATAAATAAGTTAAAGCCATGGATGAGTCCTAATCTATTATTTAAAATTAACAAATTAAAAAAAATTTCTTGTAAACTAAGATGTCATCCAAATAATATTAAATTAGCAAAATTTGTTAAAAAACTTTCGGGAAATATTAAAGCGGATGTAAAAATCGTCAAAAATAACTATTACAAAAGCAAATTTGATTGGGCTAGTAAGAATTCAAAGCACACATGGAAAATAATTGATGAAGTTTTAGGACGTAATCGGATGTATAAACAAATACAACAAATTTATCAAGCCGATACTAATAGCATTCTCACGTCCCCAAAATCGATCTCTGATGAATTCTGCAAATATTTCGTAAAAGTTTCGCAAGGATCAACCTCCAATTTTAATGCAATTACTAGTGATGTTACTTCAATTGAATTTAAAAAGTATATTTATGGAGCTGATAGAAACTACAGTTCATCTTGTTTCTTTGAGCCTATATCTTCTTCGGAAATCCTATCTGAGATAAAACAATTAGATAACAAAGGGTCAAAGGGCTTTGACGGCATTAATAATTTTTTAGTTAAAACATGTGCATGGTATTTGGTGGATGTTCTGCAATACCTATATAATCTTAGCTTGAACAGCGGTCAATTTCCAGATGATTTAAAAATAGCTGTTGTGATCCCGATTTTTAAGAAGGGTGATGAATTACAACCAAATAATTACAGGCCGATTTCGCTTCTAAGCACTTTCTCCAAGATTTTTGAGAAACTAGTTAAGCATCGGTTAATTTGTTATTTGGATAAGATTAAATTTTTAAATAAAAATCAATTTGGGTTTACTGCCGGTAAATCAACTGAAGAAGCTCTTTTGCACTGCTTAAGTGAGATTTATAAACATATTAATGATACTCGGAGACCCATAGCTTTTTTTGTCGATATCGCAAAGGCGTTTGACACTGTTGACCATGGAATGCTTTTATTGAAGTTAGCTAAAATTGGTATTAGAGGTAACATTTTTGATTGGTTTGCAAGTTATATTGAAAATCGTCGTCAGGTGGTAAAAATAGGTGAGGCAACTAGCTGCGAAGGTTTAATAAGTTGTGGCGTTCCTCAAGGATCAGTTCTGGGGCCTTTATTATTTTTAATCTACTTTAATTCGATCTTCGGTATTGATCTATTAGGACACGCCACAGCCTTTGCTGATGATCTGGCTTTGAGCTATGGTACGAATAGCGATGTCGACACTAAATTAATGCTTGAAAACGACTTAATCAAACTAAGTAAATGGTTTTATCATCATCGGCTCGCTATAAGCGTTAAATCAAAAGTTATGCTATTTGGGAAGAATATCACTAATTCTTCGGTATACCATTTAAAATACCATGTCCATCCCTGTGATACAATCATTTGCTCGTCTCAGTGTTTTGCACTTGAATTTATTAACGAGTTTAGATATTTGGGTTTAACAGTGGATGCTCAACTAAATTGGAAGTCTCATCTCAATGTCACTAGGAAAAACGTACTTGGTGCTATACATAAATTCTATAATCTTAAGAAATTATGCCCAAACAGTACTCTGCGGAAACTATATCACGCCATAGTTGAATCAATAATAATGTATGGAATATCCAGTTGGGGTGGCACTTATTTTAGTAACATTGAAGGTCTATATATTGCCCAGAAAAGGATTGTTAAATTAATATACCACCTTCCTCAAACAACACCATCAATTCCTATATTTCGACAACTAAATTTGCTACCACTTAGATATCTTTACATATACAAAGTCTTGAAAATGTTTTTTATCCGTAGTAACAGTTTTCACAATCGGATTACACAGGTGTATAATACAAGAAATCCAAATTACTATAATGCTGATTTCCGTTGCAATTGTGAGAAGTTTAGAAGATTTTTTCTTTATATGGCACCGTATTTTTTTCATATTTTACCTAAAGATATAAAAATTCTAACGATTGGACGTAAACATAAATTTGAGAGGGACGTTCGAAATTGGCTGCTCAACATAGAAAATGTTGAAAGATTTTTCTGAAATTAACATTATATAGCTTCGGGTAATTTCACCAATTAAAGCTGTTATCGTAAACATTAAACAATTGTAAATTTAAAGGCAACTAAGTGTAATTATTATTTTTTTCCATATATACATATATAAATAAGAAAACTATTGTGTAATATATATTTAACTCAATGTGTCCAAAGATTTTATAGAATAGCATGTTTAAATTGTTTATTTGCTCCACCACAGATTTTCATCTAAACGGAGCTTTACTTTGTTCAACTATAATATTTTAATTAGTTTATAATTCGTTTGTATTATTATTAAGTTATAAGTTGAAATAAATAAATAAATAAATAAAAATAAATAAAAAAATAAAAAGTCAATTTCCATTTGAAGAAATACTTATAAGAACAGCAACTTATTTCAAACCATCAATATGGGTTTCAACGTGGCCGATTGACTGGTGATCTAATTAACTTTGTCACCGACCAATTGAACAGATGTGAATCTCTGGTCATTGCACTCGATATCTTAAAGGCATTGGATGGCATACAAATTTTTGACGTTTTGAGTTTTCTAGTAATTCAATTAGTTTTAATTTTTTGGTATTGTGTCCCCCTTTTAAATTAAACATTTTGAAATTTGTAAAAAAATTGAAACTCAGAATCAAAGAAATTTTACTGTTATTTAGAAATACTCGAATTAGAAGTTTTGGGATTTTGTTATTTAGGAAATTAGAATTATTAAATTTGAAATAAAAATTTTTTTTATAAAATTTGGAAACTTAAGAATTAGAAATTTGTGAAACTTTATTATTCAAAAAGTCATTTTATAAATTTAGAAATATTGAAATTTGAATTAACGAAATTGGTTATCTTCGAAAATGGATACGTTTAGTTGAACACGTCACTGTCATAGTAGAAATTAATACGAATTAAGACCTTGCTCAACAAAATTTCAATTTTTTTAGAGACGTGATATTTGCAATTACAATTTAGAAAACCAGCCTAAACAATTATTTAACCTTACCAAATTCAATACTCTATAAATTACACAAAATTTCGTTGTAATATATGTACATGTAATGAACATTAAAATTTCACGCAAAATTAAATTAATTTAATATTCACATATTCAATTATTTTAATTATTATTCTCCAATGTAAGCGTGCGCCCAGTAAAGCATTAACATTTTTTTTTTTACGAAATTTCCAAAATCTCCAATCAAGCATAATCACAAAGAATTTTCGCAATTTATGTATAAGCACAGTTCATTTACAAAATTTGTATATTTCTGTAAATTGTATTGTTGTTCGCTTAAAAATTTTGAAATGCGATCCATTTCACTTTGTAGGTAGATAATTTGTTATTGTTTGTTAATTTTTTGAATTAAACTACAAAAAAAAAGAAAAAATTTGAGTTAACCTTCAGTAGTACTCGTTCACTAGTATTTTATTTGTTTACGGTTTTGTCTTTCATTCGATTGATTGATTATATTTAAGATTAGTATCATATATGTAAGTTATGTAAGCATAACAAAAATTTTGTCCAGTTAATATTTTTTGTTTACAGGTTACGTCACGTTTAATAAGATTTCAATGCAGCAATGAGACAAAATGAGCCAAAAACGACAACATATGTTGATCAAAATACCACATTTGAGTGAGATAAGAGTATTGATCTTGAATTCAAATAATTATCACGACTTAAAGTGTATTGAATTGTATTGGCATCAATAAAGTTTGAAAATTAGATTTTTATTAACAACAGCGGAAATATTATTTGCAACTTTTAGAATTTTGCATTATCACTCATCTGAACACATCGATTTAAATACAAAGAGACAGTCGATTAGCATAAAACAGATATCAAAACCATGAACTTTAAAAAAAGGATTGAAATCGAAAGTAAAATGCTAGAAATAGTTAACAAGATGGGAGTTTCCCAAATAAAATCTAATATTAATGTGGTTCCGGTTAACAAGATATTTCAAAATAAGTTTTTACGTAATGAGTAAGATAACTTCTGGTTGTAAATTGATATAAGCTATAATTTTACCTTGATAGATGAATTTGAACAACTTTCAATATTACTTCAAACTTAGTACTTCCTAATTTCCCATACCTTATACCGCAATTATTCAATCATATGCTCTAAGGTCTGCGACGATTTATTTCATAAACTTGTTGATTGGTTTTGTATATTACATTTGAATTAGTGATGCAAACATAACTTGACCTCGAACTTGAAACTGTTTGGAATTTTGATCATTAATTGTGTACAGCTTCCTCAACTCTTCTTATGAGAATTCAAACATATTAATTGAGATAATCTGCTTCGGTTCCATTTTGTGTAATACCGAGTTTTAATCGACGAGATGCTTTCAGAAAGAAATCCACAGAATATCGCAAGAGCAGTGAAAAATTCCAGCAAATTGATCATTGAACATGAACAGCCACTGAAAATCGGCAAACTCCCCCTTACGAATCTTCTGAAAAAGGGTAAGCGATTCCAGTGGACTGAAGAAGTGCAAAAGCCCTTCGAGTCATTAAAATCCGCATTGGCTTGTTCACCTGTATTAGCGACGCTGGACTATTCGAATCAAATCCAGTGCGATGCCAGTTCAGAAGGATGAGGAAGGGGGAGGCCGACCAAACTGAACGACGTACAAAGAAATTACAGCGTGACAGAGCTCGAATGTCTTGCTGCGGTACAAGCCCTTCTTAATGGTCCGATCCTATGTCGAAGGTCTACCATTTACGGTAATAACTGACAATGCTAGCCTCATCTGGCTAATGTCCTCAAAAGACATAACAGGTCGCCTGACCAGATAGAGCTTGACGTTACAAGGGTTTAACTTCGACATAGAGTATCATAAAGGATATCTTAATGCTGTATCCGACGCTCTATTGCATGTAAATATGGATGCTATAGATCATCAGCCTACTCCGATGAACATTGACCTGGATTCTCCAGCTTTTGGAACTCTTGAGTATATCGAAATGACGAAACTCATGGGAACTTGCCGAAAAATTTTCATTGTCAAACTCAAGAAAGGCAAAGCTTACTTAAATGTAAAACCTCATGCGGACTCCTCGATGTTGGGTGTCTTATTGGTCTGGAAGTTAATTGTCTCTGAGAGATTACGAGCAGCATTAATCGAGTCAGCCCATTGCGCACCTTCCTCCGCGCATTTGGGAAAACGCAAAACCACTGAGAAATAGCAGATATATTATTATTTTCCTACATTAACATCAGATGTCGAAAAATTTGTCGAGGGTTGTGATAATTGCAAGCGCAATAAGCCTATGAACACTTCCACCCGCCCCCTTCTTAGTTCATCAGGACTTCCTTGGACCCTATCCTCGTACTCGTGACGGTAACACCTCCATCCTTATAGATGTCGATCATTTTTCTAAATTTGTCTTGACGCTAGGTTCCTTGAATTCCAGATCTTCCTGATGTTTGGTGTGGAAGAAGTAATTGTGACTGACAATGGACGACAGTTCGAGTCGCGAATGGTACAGAATGTTTGTGATTAATACGGTGTCAAGCATATATTCACCCTGAAGTATTCGCCACAGAGCAATGTTTCGGAGCGTGTGAATCGGACACTATTGGCGGCTCTACGCAGCTATGTTACAGAGGATCACCGACTGTGGGACAAAAAATTAAATGCGGTTACCATGGCTCTTCGAAACTGCGTTCATGATACCACTGGATACTCGCCACATTATGTTGTTTTTGGACAGCATGCTATTCTTCAAGGGTCTACTTATAAAATTTTCAAAGATATATTCCAATTCACGGGGAATGATTTTAGTTTAGATGACCGATTCGACACATACCGTAAAGTATATGAATATGTCAAAAAACATCTAGAAGAAGCATCTAGGAAGTACAACACTTCTATTAACTTTAGGCCAAGACAAGGTTCGTTGACTGTTGGCCAGGAAGTTTATGTTAGGAATTTTACGCAGAGTAAAGCATCTAAACACTATGCTGCCAAGCTTGCTCGTAAATATTTTCCCGCGAAAGCTCTGCATGCGGTCGGATGAGTCGTTTACGAAATTTCAAATCCTCAAGGTAAGTCCTTGGGCGTTTACCACCTTAAGGACATCAAAACATGAAGAAGTTTGAGATGGCTAGCTCAGTCGGTAGGTAGATCATGAGACTCTTAATCTCAGGGTCGTGGGTCCGAGCTCCACGTTGGGTGCCATCGGTTACGGCAGATGTTCTGAGGAGCAATGAGTTATCATTGTCATCCATCACAATCTGGCCAACCCGTAACAGATGTTTCAACTACCTCAAAATCAAACATCCAGGCTTCAGGTGTTTATCCAGAGGAAAATGCATTATTTGCGGAAGAAAAAATCATACGCTCTTACATTTGGACTACCGTAATGAGCAAACTCTTTCACAAAAGACAGTTGGAATTGACAACCGCGCGCATCTTAAACAATTGTGTTCTTTCCACCGAATTAGTTTCGCATCCACATTTACATCGGAAAGTTGTAACAGATCGAACTGGAATATAACAGTTGTATATGGCATTGGCGAGTCGAGATCTCAGGTTACAAAAGTAAAGTCAACATCACATTACGGCCCAGAGTGTCACAATACCAACATACATATAAATATCGAAGCTCTAGTTGATGCAAATATCATAGCCGTCCAAACTTTAATGTATCGCGGAACATAATAACATGATCTTAGAAGTAAAACAAGTTTTAGGACAAGATAAGGTAATAGGTTCATATTTGGTTATAGATCCATTGATACTATATTTGGATGGGTGATAGGTGCCGAAATTACCGCCAACACAAAGCTGAATGTGAGCGTACATTCAAAGAAACAACCCTTCGAAACCCAGATGTAAGTTCTTAGTACAACTTCCAATCAAGAACTTGGGAAATCTTTAAATCTGACAATTAGCAGGCTGAGATTGATGGGGCACAAGTTTTGGTAAAGACGAATCATTCAAGGAAAGCTACATTCATTTCATGGAGAATTATCTACAACTGGGGCATATGGTCGGAAACATCGAACAGAATAAGAAAAATGTCTATTATTTACCACACCGTGGGATTTCAAAGACAAAGAGTACTACGATGGAACTCAGAGTAAACATCAACAGCGCTAAGACATCAACAGGAAGCTCTTTAAATGATATTCTTATGGTAGGGCCGACAATACAGCCATCCAGACGTAGATGATAGTAAGCAGATTTTGGTAAAAGGCGAAGCCAGACGATATCAAACAATCGTATGGAGATCAGATAGTACTTCCCCGATACAACTTTACAAAAGAACAAACGACGGGATTTCCAACTGGGACAGGGGACTAACAAAAGTTCGCTTAGTTGGTGACTCTTTAATCTTTTTTTAAAAAATCAAAAATATCAAATCCTTTGCAATTGTTTTATGAGACTTCTTTCAAAATTTCAAAACGATCGGTTGAAATGAAGACGAGAAAACGCAAAATAGCTGAGGATGGATCAGATTAAATTCCACCACCAACGCAAACAGAAATTCGCTATGTATTTCTCTTTGGTCTTCGGCGTAAACTAGAGCCACTACAAATATTCAATGAATGCCAAATTGCATATGGAACGATTGCACCGTCTCTACAGACTATTTCCAAGTTTTTCTGTAGAGGACGAGCCCCGAGAAGGTCGACCAAAATCTTCCACTGATGACGCCACTGTCCAAAGTTGGCGAAGATCCACGATTGACATAAGAAATTATTTTGCTGATGAATTGGCCTTGAATGCCATGGCTGAGATTCGATTTTCTGACAAACAGCAGCCCATGGTCTGGAGCCCAACAGACTTGCGGTACTACTTTTTACATCATGACAACGCGTCAGCTCTCGTTAGTTAGTTGCAGAAATCTTTCAATTTTGTGAATAAGTAAAAAAAGCAAAATAAATCAGCCAATAAATAATTGGTTCACTGAGAGTAAATCAAAGTTGGAGGTTCTGGATTTCACTACGAACGAAAAGCCCAGTAAAACATCGATTTTAAAATCGCTTTATTGAAAGCAGGCTCTCACTTCAAGCTTCAATCATCAATTAAGCTTAAATTTTGTAAAATATTTAAATAAATCGAATTAACGAAAATCTCAGTCTTAAACATGTGAACTGAAACTGAACCAAATCGCACGTGGTTAGGTCACATTTTGCTTATGAAATTCTTAATAATTTCGTTGCATTTGACGAGAACATACAAAAAAAAAAAATTGTTTGTCAAAAAATTCACTCAATCGTGAAACGATATGCTAAATTATGTAATTTTTAATTAAATATAATTTCGGTATTGTTGTCGTTGTTGGTTAATAATTTTTTTAAATTATACTTTTCTTATCATATACAGCGCATATAATGACGATATAATTAGAAAAATTTATAATGAGATGGGGTAATTATAGAATGAAAATTATGTTCGCGTAGTTTCATAAGCAAAAAAAAAAAAAAAAATTGTTTGCGTAATATCTCTGTGTTTGAGACTGAAATTTATTTTTTGTCATCATCTTAGTCGATATAATGCAAATTTATCATTTACCCAGATTGGTGTATCGCCTCAAATTTAGATATGACCAATAATTTTTTTGTATTTTTTTTTAATTTCTTAACACAAAGCAGCACAAAGTTTTGACACAACAACAACGACATGATTTTGATAAACTTTGTTGTGTTTTGTGTTTGCATGTTATGTTTCGACTTCTTTCATCTCTCGGTTTCTATATAAAATATCGATTCAACAATATAACTTTTTGAGGTTTTCGTAGAATGTGTCACTAGAACTTTATTAAGCTTTTGTGTTGTTCAACAATAACAAAAAAAAAAAGTTTTATTTTATTTGTGATAATTAAATTTTGAAAGTTTATCGGTTGTCGTCATTCTCATTTTATAATGAGAGCAATGATTGTCATAAAAATGAAACAAACAGGTACACGCAATTATTTTAAGAGGAATATTTCATTTTCGGGTCCTTAATCTGGGTCTGGTCTAGATTGAAGTAACTTCGGAAAGAGGTCATTGATTTTTTGGTACGGAAATGGCAAGCTGTCGCACAAGATGTACGGTACAGCAGCCACCGAGTGTGATGTTTCGAGTCAGATCCAAGACGATGCGATTTTCCTAAATGGTTCGTATAGTTTGCACGGTCTCTGCGGAATGGAGTAAGAGTCAGATGTGACGGACTTGTTATATTAGTCGAATCGGACAGGCAGGCAAACATGTGGTCCAAATGGCCACTTTTTATTATCTTTATACTTTTACAGAAAGCTAATCTGGATAAGGACTCTATAAACCAGATTTTTTATTTCTATAAGGTTGGCCGCTCTAAAAACGTCTTATATTAGCAATTCTGGGTCCTATCAAATTGAGACACAAATTTTGGTCTGTTTTTTCACACACAAAATAATGTTGACAACAATTGTTAAAAATTTGAAGAAGAAATAACTTACTATTTAGTACTATTATTTGTTCTTGTACTGTTATATTAACAAAACAAAAAAAAAAAAATAGCACAGTTCTTAATTTCCCAGGTTTACAGCGAATTCCTGGTTGCTTTACGCTCCTTTATGTAACGAACGAGGTCTAAAATTCCTTGTCCAACAATACATTGTTACGTTTGAATTCACTAAATTGACTCAAGCGCTTAACATGGTAGAGCTAAACATTGAAAACATTGAATTAATCAATTCAAAACCTGTTTGCATTTAACGGTTACACAGTGTTTACCAAACTTGATTGTAATTTGCTTTGGAGACTAGTATGTGTTTTACGAAGTCAGTTGCTTTTAAACATGGAAATTCCCTGTAATGGTCCAAAAACGTTTTCTATGCCGTTTTATTACTGCCTTCGGTTTAATGAGAAAGTGACTTAATTTCACCTGCAAATTGAGATATTTATTTCATCTTATATTCGACCATTTCAAATAAAGAGTTAATTTTGCTTCGCAGTTTAAAAACTCGTTGAAGATTCGTTCCAATAAAGGTAGTCTGATAAAGGCAACATTCCTTCACTTATATAGTCAGCATAAGTCATCATTCGTATGCTATGCCTTTTGCAATATACTGTTTCGCTATTGCCGCCATATTTATTAATGTTGCTGTAAGTTATATGAGTCGACTGTAACCTTCACTAACATTCGCGTTAAATTATAACTGAAATTAGGGCATCCAATTTCTGTCCAAAATATGAATACCGGTATTTCGGTATTACTTGACAACAAAACCGCGATATCGGTATTAATACCGGTATTGTTTATGCAACACTTTAAAAATCTCAAGCTTTAAAAGATAATAGTTTCAAATAATATACATAATAACATAATCAACATCGATTTACTTTTTGTGCAATTTTCTTGTTAACCGCATTGTTTATTGCAACATGAAGCCTTTATTGCAATCCTATCGATAAAGATTTCCCTTTGCGCTTGGGGGCTTCACTATCAACAACAATTTCTGATGTTGAGTATGAAGCTTCATCTGAAGCTGGTGTTGAAGAAAGCCGCTGTATAAAATGGACAGTTATATTAACTATTTCGTTTCTAATTAGTCGATTAAAATTGACGTCCGAGCCAAAAATTCTTTGGACTTGCTTACCTTTGTGCAAATATTACAAAAGGCAAGATAAGTTCGTCTTTCTATGATTCTGGACCAAAGAAGTTTTCATTCGTTCAGCTAATGGTCCTGAATTCCAGGGTAGCGTTAGCTGACAGAAGAGTAGCATCCCTACGACATAACGCTTCTATTGCCAGTTTGACTGGGGAAATCTTAGTTAGAAACCGTTGATTCTTTAATCTAGGACGCCCGTTTCCGTAAAACTGATAGTTGATTTGACTTCGATCGGAGCTTTTAAGATGCAATTTCTTAATTTATAAAACCGCTATATTATAAAAAGTAAGCTATTCCATCTTGTTTTTGGTTCTAAGATTTCAGACTGTAAGATTTTAGACTAACATTTTTGGTCGATGATCGTCGAAACAACTTTACAATCTTTCTCATTTTATTTATTAATTGAGCAAAATTTTTGGAACGTCGTTTTTGTTGTTTTGCATTCAGTTTTATTTTTTGTACAGTGAAACAACAATCATACAAATGAGCTATACGGTTAGATTGTTCCAACTCCAAAATATATATTGCATTACTCTTCATGAACTTTGCTTTGTTTATAAATTTTCAAGAGTTTATAAAAAAATTTGACTTTATACGATTCCTATAAGAATTCTGACTCTAATTACAATGCAATGAATATTGGGCAAATATCTCAATAAAAATTTAAATGCCGAAATACCGATATTGATCGCTCAATACTGGTACTGAAAAATGGTCCGGTATACCGGTATTTCGGTTTCCGGTATACCGGTATTGGATGCCCTAACTGAAATTTTACTACCGCTTTGATCACTCTGAATCTCTGATGTTGAACTTTTGGTTAACGGTTAATTCCAAATCTAAAGTAGATATAAGTCGCGCGCTAGAACCGTACCGTACCTCAGAGTCTTAATTTGATGGTTTACAAAAAGTTTAATCAATTTACATAATATGGCTTCGTAACGCTAAGCTCACGAACAACTAATTTCACGTAATTTTATGGCAGTAGTCTCATATTTTTGTAAAACTATACAACCCTATCACTTAATAATTTGTTGACTTGGCCGAAAAACACTAATTCAGGAGAAATATCTCGTCAATATGAATTATTCACTTTCACAAACATAATATTAGCTTAATAACATGCTACTTCATGTATTTGTTGTCAAAATATAAATCGTTCAAGATGGCGCTACACCCACATGAAACAAGAGCTGGGGTGAGTTTGGCCTCTAATTTCCCGTTATGTTTGCAAAAGTGCAAATATTTCACGTTATGTTATATTTAATTCGTCTAAATTTCCGATATACCGCAAATATTGAATTTTTCATAATCCCAATTAACACAAGTAACCCGGGTCGAAGGACCAAAAAATATGGTGAACAGCCTAACCGACATTATTAACGCGATGCTCTTTTCAAGAAAAAAATGAAGCTTTGCAATCAATAAACGAACAGAAGAAGATATAATTCGACAAAATAAAGAGACTAAATATAATTAAACACGGAATGTTGCCGTCACTCGTCAAAATTGATAATTGCTCTGTGACCATCCTTTGATTTGTATGAATTATAATTTTACAAGCGTCGTTGCTTGTCGATGTATAGTTCTTATTCTCGTCTTTCATTTGACGTTAAAAGAAACAAATCCGAAAAAGAATCTCAAAAGTAGCACGACTTGAACAGCCTGAATCTATCAACTGATTTCACAACCGCCAGAGCTTTCAACTCAAAACTGTGATTCATTTGCTTCAGGCTAGAAGTTTGTCGACTGTAATATGCTACTAAATGTCATTGTTCATCATTCTCCAAACATATCACTCTGCTCTAAACTCTTCCAAACCCTTTCATATTCGCATCCGTATAAAATATCACATCCAAAATATCACGTTAACAAAGCTTCTTTTCAGACTATCAAAAGTAATCTGCTGTGCCTCGATTCATTCCGCGAAAGTCGTTTCAACGGTTCGGCGATTTGTGAGAAACCAGCCACAAATTTTCTGACATAATTGGCAAGTCCGATAAACTGTCTGGCCTTATGCACGCTGATTGGAGTTTTAAATCTACCAACTGCCGCAGTTTTGGCTAGCCCACACTTGTTTCCGAAATCGCATGACCCAAATAATTCACAGTTTCCTGTAAAAATTTACATTTATCTGTCTTTAATGTAAGATCGTATTCTTTAAATTTCAACAAAAACGTCTCAACGTCAGATACGATTATCAAGCTCTCGTGATATACAATTCATCGTTCTCTGGAACATAGCCGGCGCATTGGTTAAACCAAATGGCATGCAGTTAGTTGTACGATGTACAACTTTTCTAAGGTTCAGAAACTCGAATTTGATAATAACCAAAAGTTTAGTCGAGAACCGTAAAATATTTCTTTCCGCTCTAAATATTATGTTGATCCGCAGAACAATAAAAATTTGCTTTACCACAGCGAGGATAGCTTCTTGTATGTTTTGTATTTGGCAATATTGACCTGTTAATGGCATGTTTAACACATTCGTTGGCAGTGACGGGTCGGTGAGGCTGTTGCAAATACACATTCATTTCGGGGGAAAGTATATTTCGGCGAATGATTCTCAATTTCAGTAATTCGTTTATAATTCCTGCCACAATTTTCCGTTGAGAGTTCGGTAAACGATACGGGTGATAGAACACAGATTTTTCGGATTTTAATTTTATCGAAATTTCACTCTTGTTGGTTTCACCAATTTCTTTCATACTATTGGCAAAACACCTCGATTTGTTTTCTAAACTGTTCACCGTTTCTGCATTAAGCACATGCATGCGGAATTAACAAAATTTGGGGACAGGCTTACTTTCAGTGTCGTATTAATTCTATTTCGATCAGTTATTACTTTCAGAACACTTCTCGGGATCCAATTTGTCATTATCCAGTTTCACCATAATTCATCGAAATGCGAAAATTCGGTTAAAATTGTTAATATTATTTTCTATTAATTAGCTCGCTTGAACTAAGATCAGCCCCGGTTTTTTGAATAGTTAATTTATTAAAAGATTTAATTACAACTAAATTAGGTTAATCAAGCGCGCTTTTTCCGATCATCAAGCCTGCATTCTGAACAGAATTCGGCAATAGCAGCACCGAAAACTCCCCCAGCGATTGATCAGATTCCTCGTCCAATGGCATTGTGATACAATCCCTACCCAAAGCGACAAAACCTAAGATGGTGACATTATTTACTTTAATAATTATATGACATTATTTATATTTTTAATTTTTACAATGAATCCGATAATGTTCACGACAAAAACTACAAACAATTTCCTTACAATTTCGAGCTAAATGTCCGTCAACATCAGATTTATAACAAATGGTGGCTGCTTTATTAATAGGGTTTATCGAAGGAGCATGAAAACCGGTGGACGATTTGTTTCGAGATACAGGATTGTAAGAACGGCGAATATTATTTATACCGTTTGAATTAGGAGGCAATGCAAACAAATTTTTATTATCTGGCCGATGAACCATATCACTGGTCGAAGATGATTGGAGACAAGGAATCTGGCACTCGGTCATCTTGTATGGGTTCAATCTAAGAGTCAAATCCTAAATTCCTGTGCGGATTTTTCTACCTATTTTTATTCCATAAATTTCTAATTGCAGATTGGATCATGTCTGATTCAGATATATTACCCGAACTAGCAATCAATTTGAAGTCGTAAACATATACTAGAAGCTATTCCATGTAAATCGGCAGTGGCTGCATACAGCAGAATTATATCACTAATCTTATATATTAACTGAATTGTTTCCACTTTCTCAATCCAAGTTCGAACCGGCATATTATTTGGATTGGACATTTAAAACAAACCCCCATTTTGCATTGAAAATCCGAATTTCTTTACGTATGGAATGCAGGCATTGGATTCATGGAACAGTCGCCTCTGCGTAGAACTACATCTTTTGTTTAATCTTTGGAGAAAATTTTATATTTCCTTTTTGAATCCAAAATATTTTAAAGGCGACTTGCAACAAACCAGAATTGCATAGGCCTGTAAGAGATAAGATAAAAGGTCTCATGATAAATTGGCAACTTTTACAACCTCATCTCATTTTTTTCAGTAAATTCGTTTTAAATTGAATATATCTAAGCACCTTGAAATTTTCAGTACAAAGCACGGGTACAAAATCTTTCAATGTGCAAAAATTAGGAAACAATTTGACTATGCAGAACTAGTATTTGTCAACTGCACATTGTGGTATTGAGTGCAGAACCTATGTTGCTTCTAGCCAAGTCTAATTAATATCAACTGTATAAGAATTCTTGTACATTTCAACATTGAGATTAGGAATTTGTCAAAGTTAAAGAATTTAATTGAACTCTTGTTTAAGCTTTTAAGTTTTTAGACATTAGAATTATTCTAACTGAATGAGTTTTGAATTCAACAAAATTTGTATTCTAAATATTTCGAAATTCTAAGGATTCACTAAATTTTAATTTAAAATTTTATGTAATTCTAAATAAATTATAAGAATTTGTATCAAATTCTGAAATATGTATTTCAAGTGTAACAAACTTATAAAATTCTAAAATAATTTAATTTTCAAAAATTAATATCGAATTCTAAAGTTTCGCCAAACTCTGCAATATTAGTTAATTTGATGCCAAATCCACCTAATGAAAATATTTTATTAAATTCTAAAATTCTACGAGTTGTTCTACTCTTTTGCTTTCTAGTTTCATACGAACAAAATATGGAAACTAAACCGAGGTTTAGGTATGCTGCTTAGAACAATATGATCAAAATCGAATCGGCTGGTCTTACAAAAGCAAAAATAATTTCACTAAAGGAATAGTAATGGTCGCGCTTAGAACACCAAATTCTAAGATTTTGTTTTTTTTTGGATATCAGGCTAACTGCATTTTTGTCGATGTTCAGTTATGAATGAAAATAACTTGCTAGTTACCTAAAGTTTCAAAAGTAATATTGGGTTTTAATACCTTTCATTAATTCTATTTTACTTTTAGTTATAGAGTTCAAAATATAGCTACTTTCATGGTAAACACTATAAGTTTTAGTGCTTACCACGAAAGTAGCTATTTTGAACATTTTAATTTCTAATGG
Organism: Tipula vernalis; assembly: GCA_958295665.1. Lineage (NCBI taxonomy): Eukaryota > Metazoa > Arthropoda > Insecta > Diptera > Tipulidae > Tipula > Tipula vernalis. Next base: position 138,094,370 of record OY282559.1, read on the forward strand.
TTGTATATATATATATGTAAATGTACACATTTCGAAATGCCCAAAAAACGGAAAATTAATTAAATGCAGCTCTAGAGCCGGTATAATTTGCCAGACCGTTACTGGCCAGAAATTTAGTATTTCGTATAATACACAAACGAAACAATTTAAGAATATTTTTTTACCTATTTTGCCTATATCCACTATGCTGAGAAGCATAGATAGTTTTACTACTATGCTCCGGCTCACTTCAGTAAAGAACCATTATTCAAGTAATAGTCGGTCTGACAGATCTTAATCTTTTATGGTGTTAACACTCGTATCAATTTTTGAATATTAATTTCCTTTTTGTTATTAATGTTTAAATGTTATATTCAATTTGCATAATACATTCAATTTACAATTACATAAGACACATTCGATTTGTGTTTAAAATTATTGTTATCAGGCCTGGGATGTTTTAACATCACTATTTTCGATATTCGATACGCTTTATGTCTCTTTTTCGATGAAGAAAGTTGCCCATTATTTCGCTTCCTCAATTACGCTCATCTATTGCAATCTCAGCCTATTAGAATAAATTTCTTTCCTATCTTTTTCAACATAATCGACAAAGTAACACAAACAATTTTTGTAGTGATATGAAGAAATAGCAGGCTGAATCGAAAATAATTGTGAAAGATAATGCGATTTTGTTCTTGAAAAAAGAGACATAAAGCGTATCGAATATCGAAAATAGTGATGTTAGAACATCCCATCGAGTTTCGAACTAACAGCGTTTTCTTTATTTTGATACTTGTTTTATTTAGAATCATGTTTTATTCAAGTAACCTGAATCAGGGATGATATTGACATAAATTCCAAAGTATTAAAATGTTGAGCAACAGAGGACTAAATTGGGCTTTAAAGTACTGTTACGTTTTTGCCTTGTTAATCAAGGTACGTAGCACTGGATTGTGAATAAAACAAAATTAATTCAATTTATCACCAACGAATTTATTTATTTGTTACAAGAATTATTACAATACAATTTTTTTTAACAGTAATTCACAAAATCACTTTATTTAATTTTTACACAATTTTACTGCATATATATAATTTTTATTTCGCACTAAAACACTTTTTAAATCACTTCCTTTTAATCTTCACAGTATCGCTTACCAAATACTAATAAAATCTTACAAGTTTACACTGTCGCGTTCCAAATTCTAATAATCCAATTCGATCTCGTTCGCCTTGTTATATACACAAACAAAACTTCTAGAAAGCTCATGACTTTTCCAGTAAGAATAGTGTAGAAATATTTAGAACTATTTTATCCTGGAATATTCCATTTTAGTACAGTAAAACATTGAGCTATTAATTGTTCTATTACAATCTAGGTGTCACCGTCACAGTACATTTTAATTTTTTTGATGTGTTAACATAATTCACCGAGAGATGTCACTAAAAGTAACAAAAAGGTGTTTAAACTTTTTTCTTTTTCTTAGGAGGGTTCAGTTGAAACGTTAAGAGATAGAGATAGGTATTCTGTCGCTAAACTAACCAGGACTTAGAAGTCGGCACAGATAATTTGTTTAGAATTACGGTCTTTCCACATCAAGCACGAATTGCGAATGCGAGTAAACATTTTTTTTTTAGACTTACGATATTAAAATCACTTATATATAAAATTTTTGCCTATTTATAATATTAGTGTAATGTTTTCAATCAAAGTTTAATTCAATTAAAGTTTAATTAAATCCGAAAATTACTTCAAAATTAGAGAAAAACGAAATTCGCATTTTACATTTGAATTCCATTTTTCTCTAACTCTTTTTCTCTAATTTGTTGCTGTTAATCAATCACTCAGAATTATTCAGTCCAATATAGATGATACACCTGTCACTGTTGAATCTGCGAGTGCTCGAATTCCACCGTCGCAACCTGAATTTATTGTTGGCTCTTGCAACGATACCGATGATACCGATGACTAAAGCTGTTCCGAACAGGAAGTTTATTTATGCCTCAAAATTCCCTAACACCACTGAACCGGCTGCTTTACTTAAATTTCTAAGTGATAAGCTGATATTCTCTGAGGATGAGATTGAGTGTCGGCTGCTTGTATCAGCTGGCCGTGACGTTAGTCGTCTCAATTTTATTTATTTCAAAATCGGCGTTGATCCAGTCCATTTCAGTAAACTCCTTCAAACACTTATATGTCATATGTGGTCGCTCGGACTATATGGCCTGTCGGAGCACTGGTCAGAGAGTTTGTGCCTCGTCCAAAAAACTTTAGACTGGCGGTTGTGGAATAATACTGTGATCCACCAATGTTAATAGTAACATTTTCTGTCGACCTAAACTCCATGATATTATGCCCACCATTTTAAACATGGAATTTGGTCAAATCAGCCTCAAATACGACTGTGGTCGCATTTAAGGCTGATTTGACCAGTCAATTATTATTAAGGTCAAATGTGCTTCTTTTTGGCTCTTTATAGTGGGAGTCTGTATACCGTTTGGTAGTACTTCAGACGGTTACCAAAGATTTATTGAATTTATTACCAATAATGTTTAACCACTATTTGATTGTGGGCGACTTTAATCTGCTAGAAAGTTTTTCGTATTTTGGAACGCGTCATTTCAATATTAATTTAACAAATTTGGACGTATTTTAGACTTAGTTTTTTCATCTTGCGAATTCATCGACAAAGAATCTTGTCCGGATTTAACGACACATCACACGCCACTTTTAATTAAATTTTAATTTTTAGATTATGATTTTTGTAATTTTATTTAAAGCTATTTTAAATTTGATTTTGGGAATGCTGATCTAGTGTCGCTAAACAACTTTTTTGATTATGTTGATTGGATTGCTTTATTTCACTTATTGGACATTTCGGTTGCTGTTTCAAAGTTTTATATTTATTATTATGAAGAACGGTTTTGAATTATTTGTTTCAAATGTTTTTGTGGTTTCGACGCATGCATAACCATGGTTCAATCGCCGCTTAGAAAACCTCGCAAATCGTAAGTCCAGAGCATTTAAGAATTATAAACGTTCTGGAGATGTTAATGACAAATCTAGATATCGTGATTTTTGCAAAAAGTTTAAATGTTTGTTTTCCAGATCGAAAGTGAAATTTAGATTAATCCTAAACGGTTTTTTGCTTTTATAAATCAACAAAGAAAATCACGTCGCTATCCGAGGGTTATGTCACGCAATAATGTTTCATTCTCAGGTCCTCATGAAATATGGAAGCGTTTGCCAAATCTTTTTAGGCCCCTTTTGAATATAATATAACAGATAAAACTATATTTTCCTCCCACCCAATGGAATACCACCGCAACCCACAAATTACAATTACAAGAACAAGCCCACCCTTCTTGCCCACCAAAATTACAAGGAAAAGGCATTATTACGTTCGTTTGCCGTCGGAATTCGGGCGTCTCGGGGATTCGATTTAAATTTAGTCGAAAATCGAAGAATTGGCCAACGAAAACTGATTCCATTCTTCGTAAGATGCTGCCTAGCGATTACAGAAAAAATTGAATATAAATATTTTTTGAGAGGACTGAAATGTTGAACAAAAGTATCGAAGTACCTTTTATTTTTTAAAGGACTGAAAAAAGTACTAAAGGTTCAACTTTTTCATCCCTGACCTGAATACCTCATATAATTCCTGTTTCCATGTCTGTCATTGTCCTAAAATTTAAAATCAATCAAATATAAACCATCTAAACCTCATCAATAACAGTTTATTACAAGAAAACCATCAGACCATCCACATTATAATTCATATTCGAATTATAATTGCGGTTTAATTTATAATCATTAAGATCATAACGTAATTCATCACTTGGTTTTGTGTCGTAAGTTTTTAAACCTACTTGATGAGTTAACTTTACACCAAAATAAATTTATGTTATCAACAAACAAAACACATTTGAACTTAGTGAATTATATTTGGTAAAACAGAAAAGAAAACTAAAAATATTGGCTACCCTACATAATATACAACAACATTGATAAAATGCGCGTAATCAAAGAAAAAAAAAAATTTAATTTTAGAATTGTGTATTGTCGTTATTGTTGTTCCTCTAATCGTTCTACGTTATCTAATATTTTTTTGTCTAGTGACTAACTTAATTTTTTTTTGTGTGTGAAAAGCAAACTTTACCACAATCAATGTTAATGTCATTACGTATAACATCAGTACCTCCAAAACTATTGCGTCATTACTCTTTCATTATTTGTATAACGTACACAATTTTAAATGATCTTAAATTGATTGTGAACGTTTGAAAATAATGAAAGAGTAACGACGTGATTTTTGGAGGTAATGATATTACTCTAGTAGCCGGAACCAGTTATAACGCATGTATCAACAAAAATTGGCATCGATGTTTCAAGTGACCTCATTTACTAATCCCAAAATAAACAGAAATATTGAAGATCTATCTTTTATATCGTTCAAAATCTTCTGTTCTAAATTATTTAGTTCTACATTTTCGGATACTGTGTCTTGCAATTATTGCGTGAAGCGATTTCACTACGACTGCAGTGGCTTTGATCGTGCTGCCATCAACTCGATAAAAAAATATTCGAATGTTTGCAACTGTTGCAAAGTTTTGATTATGAACAACGATTTTAGCAAGCTCTTACACAAAATTGATGTAATTACCGAAAGAGCCGCGGAAAATATTGATCTGAAGAAGATCAAATCCGAGGTAGCTGAAAATCGAAAATTAATCAACCAACTGTTAAACAACTCTGGGAGTGTCACTCCCTCCGAACCATCAAATGCAAAAGTTTCTGAAATGGACTCAGGTGCTGGTACTATCATTAATTCACGGAACCATACTCAAAGTGTTATTATGGTACAGGTGATCCCGTTGATTCAATTAAGCCTGCCGTTATTTGACCCATCCGTCTCACCTGAAATTCTGGTTGGCTACATTCAAAGTAAACTAGAAGATTGCTCGCCTGCCGAATTGGATTGTAAATTATTACTTGCAAAGGGCCGGGTAATTGACAATTTCATTACCTTCACCTCCTTTAAAATTAGATTAAAGGATGCCCATTTCAATATGCCAATCAGTTCTGATATGTAGCCTGGTGATTTGTTAATTCGCCCATTTGTAAATCATCCACGACAGCCAAAAAACAGAGCTGTTATAACGTTCCAACAACACCGATGACTGCTGATGCAACCAACACTATCAACGATTTCACCTCGATCTACTACCACAACGCCTTCAGTATTTGAGGTAAATCTAAGGTTTTTCGTTTAAGGGTACTTTACAATGTTTATGACGTCATAATAATCAGCGAGACCTGGCTTACGTTAAATATGTGCTCCGAAGAATACTTCCCATCTGATTATGTCGTTCATAGAAAGCATAAATACGATTTCGACACCAGTCGTAAGGGTGGTGGTGTTTTGATTGCGGTAAAGAATTCGGTTCCTAATGATGTGATTGCCCCTAGCCTAAACGTGATTGCTGTTCGAGTGAGATTGGCCAATAATACTTCGATTGTTGTAGTTGCCGTATATATACCTTGGATTACTAGAACACGTTTATCAACTTCATCGGCTCAGGTGTTATGCCTCTAGTTCTTCCTAGTGACCAAATTATCATTGTGGGCGACTTTAATTTACCCGGTATATCTTGGGACGATGTGGACGGCATATTTTATTCATCTTCTACTTTGCTGGCATCTCAACTACACAGTTCAACCGTATTAGTAACAGTCGGGGCAAATTCCTTGATCTGTTATTTGCTAATGATGTTTCATGCCGAGATTTCTGCGTGCCCGGAATTCACTGGTTATGGGAGCATCTACCACGTACCGATTACGATAAATATTGTTCGTTCTAATTGTAAAAAAAATATGTTTGTAATGATTTTAATTTTATTTTTAACGATCAGCGACTGTTGAGTTTCAACTATCTTCTCAGGTGTGGTATCGAAAAGCACGTTTCGCGGGTTAAAATAAATAAAATCGGAAGTCGGGAGCCATGGTATAACAATGAGTTGCTGTGGCTCGAGAAACGACGTAATAAGCTTCATTCATTGATTTTGATAGAGCCCGCAAGGAATTTAAGTGCCTAAACTGGTTCCTTTACAACAACTATGTACAGCGAATTGAGGAAGAGTTAACATCTAGTCCTAAGGAGTTCTGGAATTTCATTAACAACAAGAAAAAAGTGGCTGGCTTTCCGTCTTTTCTGTCTTACCCGAGCTCCGTCGCTAGTCAGCCCTTGGATATCTGTAATCTGTTTGCCAATATTTTTGCGTCGGTTTATAAACCTGTTCTGTCGTCCGCTATCGTATCTACAGCTTTGCCCACCTTCGATCAATTTAATATTTTCAAGTTTATCGAGGAGGAAGTTCGAGATTGCTTGCTCCAGCTCGAGGTTGGAAAGGCAGCGGGTTATGATGGCTTACCGCCGATTCTGTTTAGGTGATGTGCTGAGAGTTTGACCCTTCCTGTTACCTTCATATTTAATGAAAGCCTTTGTCGCGGTTTTTTCCCCGATTATTGGAAAATTTCTTCTATTCATCCAATCTTCAAGGCGGGTAGAAGAAGTGATATGAGTAATTACCGTGGGATCGCCATTCTTTCTGTCTTACCCAAGTTGTTTGAGTCTATGGTTCATAGAATCTTGTTCTTCAATACTAAAAACTTCATTTCTCCTGTAGAACATGGATTTTATCCCGGTAGGTCTACAGTAACTAACTTGGTTTCGTTTTGTGGCGACTTATTTGATAGTTTAAATTCCAGACATCAGTTTGACATTGTTTATACAGATTTAAATTGTCAATTCATTCCTATTAAATGGTTACGTTCCTACCTCACTGATCGTTGGCATTCCGTTAGGATCTTGGATTCTTACTCCCAATTATTTGTGCCTCAAGTCACATTGGACCATTGTTATTTTTATTGTTTATCAACGATATGGTGCAATGCTTTGAGTTTGCTAACTGCCTCCTCTTCGCAGATGATATGAAAATTTTCGCCCGGGTTTCTAGTTTGTTTGATTGTGTAAAGTTGCAGAAGGACTTAAACAGATTTTCTAGTTGGTCAATTAACAATAGACTAGCTCTGAACGTGAGCAAATATAAGACGCTTTCTTTTAATCGTATCCCCTCACCCATTTTTCACCAATATTAGCTGTACAATGAAGACGCTGACCGAGTCGAGTTCATTTCCGATCTTGGTGTGATTTTTGCATCTGACGCTACAGACATGTTAAAACCATTATTTCAAATCAAAGTCGTATATTATGTTGGGCTTTATTAAACGAAACTGCAGGTATTTTACCCGATAACTTTGACACCACTGTATGTCTCGTTTGTTCGGTCTAATGAATCTTCTTCTTGTGGCATAAATTGTTGTTCCCCGGTGGTATTTGATTTGTTAAATTTATTCCACTTAAATTAGATTGGTGTCCGACAAATTGATTTGCACCCCTCATTTCTCTCAACAAAGTCAACAACATCAAAGCCATTAAATCCATCAAAACATGATAAAACCACTATAAACCTCCCGAATTTTCAAATGAAAACCAAAAAAATGAGTCCAAATTTTTCCATAGGAAAAGTGGGTTATGTCTCATTTGTTTATTTCGTTAAATGTGCTACAGCTTCATACAACATACAACTTTTCTTCAATCAATCGCATCAACTAAAGTCATACGACTAGCTTTTCGATCATTCGGCGTGGGCCGTTTAGATCTCACCACGAAAAATGAAAATAGCGAAGATAAATATTCATTAGCGAACTAATAAAAGTTTATTTCATTAGAATCCGCCACATAGCCATTAAAAAAAATCGCCCATTTATAATATCATGGAAACCTAGAATTCAATCTATTTTCAGAATTTCTGATCAAATTTGGAAACGTTTAAGAATTTAAGAATTTTAACTATCTTCTGGATTTCTAAAATTAAACAATTGTATCCATAAAAATTTCAAGATTTCAAAAAATCAAAATTTTAATGCGGGTGAAATTGGAACTAGATTTGAACTAAAAAAAAAAAAAAAAATTAGTGCCAACTTAGGACAAACTTCACACGTCATATATGTTTTATGAAGTCAGCAGGAGTATATAATAGTTAGTCGGTCATCATTTAGGCAAATATAATTTAATATTCAGAATTAAAATATAATAAAAACGTTACTTTATTTTATCAGTTTAAATACATATTAGAATTTTCTTAAGAAACTCAAAATCATAAGATTTTCGATATTTAGCAAAAACCCCACTATAGTTTTTTGATTGGTCTATAAAAGCACTAGAAAACTGCCAAAATATTTAAAAAGCTAATGGCCGACCGATAGTGACGTTGGTGATAAATATGGAAAATCTTAAGATATCGACTTTCTTAAGAAAATCCTAAATAGTAAATTTACAAATACGACAATTTAACTATGTGAAAGGCATTAGCTTTTCAAATGGTTTGGCATGCTTGTAGTCTTAGATGAGACCTACCAAAAAATCATAGTGGCGTTGGTGATAAATATGGAAAATCTTAAGATATCGACTTTCTTAAGAAAATCCTAAATAGTAAATTTACAAATACGACAATTTAACTATGTGAAAGGCATTAGCTTTTCAAATGGTTTGGCATGCTTGTAGTCTTAGATGAGACCTACCAAAAAATCATAGTGGCGTTGGTGATAAATATGGAAAATCTTAAGATATCGACTTTCTTAAGAAAATCCTAAATAGTAAATTTACAAATACGACAATTTAACTATGTGAAAGGCATTAGCTTTTCAAATGGTTTGGCATGCTTGTAGTCTTAGATGAGACCTACCAAAAAATCATAGTGGCGTTGGTGATAAATATGGAAAATCTTAAGATATCGACTTTCTTAAGAAAATCCTAAATAGTAAATTTACAAATACGACAATTTAACTATGTGAAAGCATTAGCTTTTCAAATGGTTTGGCACGCTTGTAGTCTTAGATGAGACCTACCAAAAAATCATAGTGGCGTTGGTGATAAATATGGAAAATCTTAAGATATCGACTTTCTTAAGGAAATCCTAAATAGTAAATGTACAAATACGACTATTTAACTATGTGAAAGGCATTAGTTTTTCAAATGGTTTGGCATGCTTGTAGTCTTAGATGAGACCTACTAAAAAATCATAGTGGCGTTGGTGATAAATATAGAAAATCTTAAGATATCGACTTTCTTAAGAAAATCCTAAATAGTAAATTTACAAATACGACAATTTAACTATGTGAAAGGCATTAGCTTTTCAAATGGTTTGGCACGCTTGTAGTGTTAGATGAGACCTACCAAAAAATCATAGTGGCGTTGGTGATAAATATGGAAAATCTTAAGATATTGTAGCGGCTCACTCATTCAATTTATATAAATTAATTGTTTATTTATATAAATTGACATTAGCTCACCACGACAATATAGGGTTAGCGCACAAAATATCTTTTGTGTGGCGTACTGTCATCTAGCGAAATTAGATGGACAATAGAAAATATAATTGAACGCTAAATTATTGTTACGTTTTTGCCTTGTCAATCAAGGTTCGTATCACTGGATTGTGAATAATACAAACTCAATTCAATTTATCACCAACGAATTTATTTATTTCACAAAATTTATTACAACACAGTTTATCAATCAAAATTCACAAAATCACTTTATATAAATTATTCTCAAATTTTACTAATCACTTTTACTTTTTATTGCGCACAAAAACACTTTTTAAATCACTTTTTAATTCCTTTTTAATCTTTATACTATCGCTTTCCAAATATTACTCTAATCTTACAAGTTTACTCTATCGCGTTCCAAATACTAATAATCCAATTCGATCTTGTTCGCCTTTTTATATACACAAACCAAGCTTCTCGAAAGTTCACGACTTTTCCAGTTGGAATAGCGTAGAAACATTACGTAACAATTTTTATCATGGAAAATTCCATTTAGTACAGTAAACATTGAGCTATTAGTTTTACTTATTCTATTACACACTAGGTGTCACCGTCACACTACCCCTCACCTAAGCCTGTTCGTCCCGAACAGGACCCAAATCACCTCCTCTGTATAGGGCCAGCCTCTCCAAATGCACCACCTTTGGTTTACCTCGATGTCCTTTTCTTGTCCTGTAGGGTGCCGTCCATAAAGGCTGCACTTTCGCCGATAAATCCCCCTTCTTTTGTTGCGAGTTGTGAAGCCACACCAATTGCCCCTCGTGTAATCCCTGGCCATTTGCCCGTATGGCACATCGAGTTCTCATCCAGTCGCCCGACACTCGCACTCTACCTCGCACAACTCGGCCCTTCCAAAGTCTGCTTAACCTGGTGTTCTTTGGTTTCCTCAACAATTGTTTCAGATTTCGATGGCAGCTCCTCGTAATGACTGATTGTTACTCGCCTTACTGTCGCATCCGTACCGTTAAACTTAAGTTTCAGCTCGATGTTATCGCTATTCAATATTCCTCGGCCAAAATCCAACACAAAGCCATTCATCCTCATGAAGTCTGTTCCCAAAATGACCTCGTCCACAATGTCTGCGACTAGAACCTCGTGTGGGAAAAGGGTTTCGCCGATCCTTATGCTCACGATCTTTTTCCCTTTAATCATTGCACTCTCCCCATTTGCCATTCTTAGTTTTAACCCATCAATCAGCTGCACTGCTCCTGCGATCAAATCTTTCCGAACAATTGTGTGGGTTGCTCCGGTATCCAGCGTAATAATACACCTCCTTCCATCAACACCGCCCCCAACTGTGACGCTGCTTCCGCCTCGTGCTTCACTCGTAACAGGGATGGATGTTATGGGGCAACCAGACGGCGAAGCCAGCTTCGGTTCCTTCAAACTGACTTCTAACCTTTCCACTTTACCGACTGTTGCCATCCGTTCATCCGATCCCTGCTCTCCTCTTAGTGCTCTTTCCACAGAAGTTGGTGATCCGTGCCGCTTTCCCCTTGCTACCAAACAATCTCGCGAAATGTGGCCAATCCTGTTACATACCCAACATCTTCGCTCGCTGCCTCTAGACCTCTGTCCCGACCGTTCCGTGTTTGCTCGTATAAAAGGTGGCGATCTTCTCTCTCCATGTATTACTTTCCGACAGTCCATTGAGATGTGACCCAACTTGTCACATTTCCAACACCTAAGCCTGCCTCTTCCGACTGTCGGTACCATTCGCTCCATGCTGCCGTTCTTGTCTGAGTTCATTTGACGCCTAAATACTGATGGTCTGGTGAAGTTCTGCACAGCCTCGATGGTTAACGCAAAAGCAACGGTTTCCGCAAAGGTTGATTTAGGTGACAACATCACCGCCCTGCGTGTCTCTGGATCTCGAATGCCGTCAATGAATGCGTCAATTTTTAGCCTTTCCATATAATCAGCCGACGTACTGGTATGTGCTAGATGTACTAGTCGCTCGATTGCCGATGAAAATTCCTGAAGTGATTCTCCTCCCTTTTGGTAGCGGCTTTTCAATTCCATCCGATAGATTTCACGCTTGTGGTCACTGCCGTACTTCCTATCCAGCGCCTTCATAATTTCGAGATAACTGTTGCGATCTTTTTCCGGAATTGTTTGTAAGGCCTCCGCAGCTTCACCTTTAAGGGCCACTATTAACGCTGCGACAAGATGTTCATCATTCCAACGGTTTTGATTGGCTGCCGTTTCAAATTGAAATTTGAAAATGCCGAAAGATGATGTACCGTCGAAGTTTGGTGGTTTTAACTTAACTGATTGAACGGTCTGTACCACTTGCGTCGTTGTTCCACTTGCCTTGACATCAGTTAGATCTTTCTCGAGACGTTGACATTTTTCCACAACTTGTTGAATCTCCGTTTGCAATTTCTCTTCAACATGTTGAACCTTCGTTTCTAATTTTTCGTCAACCTTTTGAATCTCCATTTGTAGCTTCTCTACTTCGCCGTGTATGTTAGTAGATAATTCGAGAAGTTTCTCGTCCATTCTCTTTTGCCCATCTGCAATTTCCTGGATTGGTTGTTCAATTTTCTCTATTTGTTGTTCCATTTTTAGGTTTGACTGCTCTCCTTGTTGCACCATCTGATTTTTAATTTCTCCTAGCTGTCGTTCGTTTTGTTGTTTCATTAGACTCATCTGTCCTGTCATCTGGTTCATAGCAGCTATTAACTGCGACAAATCGAAACTTCCAGAATGTTCTTGTGTCTTTTCGACCAACGGTTGTTTATCTTCTGCTTTCTCTACAGTTGCCGCATCCGTTACTTCTACGCCAAAATCATAATGGTCAGCGTTCAGCCCTTCGTTCTGCATGGCCTCACGTAGTCGCGCTTGTAAAGCTGCTTTAGCACCATCAGTGGCCAAACCCCGTTTCTCAAGTTCCCTCTTTAATTCTGGAACTTTTAATTCGTTGAAAATCATTTTCTTGATCTTTTTATTCACAATCCCACCGCTGTCACCAATTGTTACGTTTTTGCCTTGTCAATCAAGGTTCGTATCACTGGATTGTGAATAATACAAACTCAATTCAATTTATCACCAACGAATTTATTTATTTCACAAAATTTATTACAACACAGTTTATCAATCAAAATTCACAAAATCACTTTATATAAATTATTCTCAAATTTTACTAATCACTTTTACTTTTTATTTCGCACAAAAACACTTTTTAAATCACTTTTTAATTCCTTTTTAATCTTTATACTATCGCTTTCCAAATATTACTCTAATCTTACAAGTTTACTCTATCGCGTTCCAAATACTAATAATCCAATTCGATCTTGTTCGCCTTTTTATATACACAAACCAAGCTTCTCGAAAGTTCACGACTTTTCCAGTTGGAATAGCGTAGAAACATTACGTAACAATTTTTATCATGGAAAATTCCATTTAGTACAGTAAACATTGAGCTATTAGTTTTACTTATTCTATTACACACTAGGTGTCACCGTCACATTATATTGTGACGGTGACACCTAGTGTGTAATAGAATAAGTAAAACTAATAGATCAATGTTTTACTGTACTAAATGGAATTTTCCATGACAAAAATTGTTACGTAATGTTTCTACGCTATTCCAACTGGAAAAGTCGTGAACTTTCGAGAAGCTTGGTTTGTGTATATAAAAAGGCGAACAAGATCGAATTGGATTATTAGTATTTGGAACGCGATAGTGTAAAGTTGTAAGAATAAGTAATATTTGGAAAGCGATAGTATAAAGATTAAAAAGGAATTAAAAAGTGATTTAAAAAGTGTTTTTGTGCGAAATAAAAAGTAAAAGTGATTAGTAAAATTTGAGAATAATTTATATAAAGTGATTTTGTGAATTTGTATTAATAAACTGTGTTGTAATAATTCTTGTGTGAAATAAATAAATTCGTTGGTGATAAATTAAATTGAATTGGTTTTATTCACAATCCAGTGATACGAACCTTATTTGACAAGGCATAAACGTAACATTTTGGTGACAGCGGTGGGATTGTGAATAAAAAGATAAAGAAAATGATTCTCAACGAATTAAAAGTTCCAGAATTAAAAAGAGAACTAGAGAAACGGGGTTTGGCTACTGATGGTACTAAAGCAGCTTTACAAGCGCGACTACGTGAGGCCATGCAGAACGAAGGGCTGGACGCGGAACATTATGATTTTGGAGAGAAAGTAACGGATGCAGCAACCATAGAGCAGAAAGCAGAAGATAAACAACCGTTGGTCGAAAAGACACAAGAACATTCTGGAAGTTTCGATTTGTCGCAGTTAATAGCTGCTATGAACCAAATGACAGGACAGATGTGTCTCATGAAACAACAAAACGAACGACAAATGGTGAAAATTGAGCAGTCAAACCAAGAAATTAAGAATGAAATGGAACAACAAAATGTGCGACAGTTGGAGACTATAAACCAGTCAAACGATGAAATAAAACGACAGATGGAACAACAAATAGAGAAAATTGAACAACCAATCCAGGAAATTGCAGATGGGCAAAAGAGAATGGACGAGAAACTTCTCGAATTATCTACTAACATACACGGCGAAGTAGAGAAGCTACAAATGGAGATTCAAAAGGTTGACGAAAAATTAGAAACGAAGGTTCAACATGTTGAAGAGAAATTGCAAACGGAGATTCAACAAGTTGTGGAAAAATTTCAACGTCTCGAGAAAGATCTAACTGATGTCAAGGCAAGCGGAACAACGACGCAAGTAGTACAGACCGTTCAATCAGCTAAGTTAAAACCACCAAACTTCGACGGTACATCATCTTTCGGCATTTTCAAATTTCAATTTGAAACGGCAGCCAATCAAAACCGTTGGAATGATGAACATCTTGTCGCAGCGTTAATAGTGGCCCTTAAAGGTGAAGCAGCGGAGGCCTTACAAACAATTCCAGAAAAAGATCGCAACAGTTATCTCGAAATTATGAAGGCGCTGGATAGAAAGTACGGCAGTGACCACAAGCGTGAAATCTATCGGATGGAATTGAAAAGCCGCTACCAAAAGGGAGGAGAATCACTTCAGGAATTTTCATCGGCAATCGAGCGATTAGTACATCTAGCACATACCAGTACATCGGCCGATTATATGGAAAGGCTAAAAATTGACGCATTCATTGACGGCATTCGAGATCCAGAGACACGCAGGGCGGTGATGTTGTCACCTAAAGCAACCTTTGCGGAAACCATCGCTTGTGCGTTAACAAATGAAACTGCACAAGCCATCACCAAACCGTCAATGAAAATACGCCGAGTAGAAATCGATACAAGCATAAACAATGAGCGGTCAACACCAAGATTCCGAGATGGAAGCGGCAAAATCAGATGTTGGGCATGTGATAAGGTCGGTCACATCTCTCGCGACTGCTGGGAATTAAGAAGAAAAAGGGGAAGATCACCATCTCCTATGCAGCGACGACCAAGCGGGGAGCAGGCGTTGGCTAGGCAAGAAGGCCAAATGACGACGGAGTCGTTAAACTTCAAAGAGTCAGCTTAAAGGGGCAGAAGCTGACTCCCACAACCGATTGCCCCATAACCTCCATCCGCGTTTCGAAAGTAGCAAGAGGCGGTGACAGCTTAACAATCAAAGGCGACATTGATGGCACAGATTGCATCATCACACTGGATACGGGAGCAAATCGTACGATTGTCCGTAAAGATCTGATCGATGGAGATATACAACCAGTTAATGGATTGAAGTTACAAACAGCAACTGGAGATAGTTCAATAATAAAAGGCAAAAAGATCGTGAAAATAAAAATCGGGAGGACTCTTTTCCAACACGAAGTGCTGATTGCAGATATTGTGGATGAAGTCATAATGGGGATGGACTTCATGAGGGCAAATGGCTTCGTGGTGGATGTTGGACGAGGAGTTTTAAGTTACGATAACATCGAGTTGCCACTTCAATCTAGCAGTGCCGGAGCAACTACCAAGCGAATTATTATTGATCATCGGGAAAAGCTGCCACCAAACTCAGAAACGATCGTGTGGTGAAGATTGGAGGGAGGTTCTGGGTCACCCAGGTTGTGGGTTGTTGAAGCTAACGAAGAGGAGATCGGAGCCAAGGAAATTATAATCGGAAAAGCCCTAGTTAAACCAAATAACGACCATAGAGTACCAATTAGGACTCTAAATCTCTCGGATAAGACGAAAACCATCAAGAAAGGGACAGTCATCGGCAAATGTAACGAGGTATCGACTATAGTAAAGTGTGAACAGAAAAGTCCGATTGAAAAAGCTGACATGCAAGGGCAGAAAGAAATGGTAGAAAAACTTATGCAGAAATGGACCGAAGATCTTACCGAGGCACAGAAAAATTCTGCACATCAACTACTCAAACGGTACACGTCCATATTCTGCAGCACATCGGATAATAACGGAAGGACTTCAATGGTAAAGCACCGAATTGATACGGGAGCAGAGATGCCAATTCGTCAACCACCCAGGAGATTACCATTGGCCAAACAACAAGAAGTCGACCGGATGGTAACAGATATGCAGGCAGCAGGAGTAATCGAACCATCTAACAGCCCATGGAGCTCACCGGTAGTATTGGTCGAGAAGAAGGACGGTAGCTTAAGATTCTGTGTTGATTATCGAAAACTCAATGCTGTGACTAAAAAAGATAGCTACCCATTGCCAAGGATCGACGATACATTAGACACATTATCGGGTGCTCGAATATTTTCGACATTAGATCTACAAAGCGGCTATTGGCAGGTAGAAGTTCACGAGGAAGGTCGCGAGAAAACGGCTTTCAGTGTGGGTAACGGACTTTGGCAATTTAATGTTATGCCGTTCGGATTATGTAATGCCCCTGCGACTTTTGAACGATTAATGGAGCGCGTGCTAAAGGGATTACATTGGAAGACTTGCCTAATATATCTGGACGACATCATCGTTATGGGGAAGGATTTCGACGAGCATCTAAGGAACTTGGCGGAAGTTTTAGATCGGATACAGGCCGCCGGATTGAAGTTAAGTCCAAAGAAGTGTAAGCTGTTCAGAACTGAAGTCAAATATTTGGGTCATCTCGTAACGACTAATGGAATTCACACCGACGAAGAAAAGATAGCAGCTTTAAAGAACTGGCCAAGACCTAAAAATTTACACGAATTACGAAGCTTTCTGGGATTATGCACCTATTATAGACGCTTCGTGCCAGGATTCGCCAACATCGCCAAGAGTTTACATGAGTTGACCAGGAAGAACAAGGCATTCGAATGGAAGAATGACCAGGAGGAAGCATTCGTGGAATTAAGGAGACGGTTGTGTGCCGCACCAATCCTCGCGTACCCTATACCCAACGTGAAATTTATTTTGGACACCGATGCAAGTAATGACGGTATAGGAGGTGTGTTATCACAGGAAATTAATGGTCAAGAAAGAGTTATTGCGTACTTCTCCAAAACATTATCAAAACCGGAGCGTAATTACTGCGTGACACGGAAAGAATTGTTGGCTATAGTGGAGTGTGTCAAGCATTTCCATAAGTATCTTTATGGCCAAAAATTCCATTTACGGACAGATCACGGCGCTTTACGATGGCTGTTACAATTCAAGAATCCAGAGGGACAAGTAGCACGCTGGATCGAACGTCTTCAAAGCTATGATTTCCAAATTGAACATCGGAAGGGAAGTGCACACAGAAATGCCGACGCATTATCAAGACGGCCGTGTCCAGTAGAATGTAAACATTGTGGCCATGTTGAAGCAAAGGAAGGCATCATCGACGTTCGGCTTACGCAAGTGCTGCCTGATGAGGAGTGGACCGACGAAATGGTTAGGAAAGAGCAATTGGATGATACGGATTTATCAGTTATAATGGAATGGAAGGAAAAGGAACACCGGCCAACTTGGAGCGAAATCGCGGACAGAACTCCCATTGTCAAGGCTTATTGGGCTCAATGGGATAGCCTCCGTCTTGAGAATGGCTGTTTAAAACGATTGTGGGAAAGCACGGATGGCAAAGTGAAGCAATTGTTGCTGGTAATACCAAAGTGCCGGATTGCAGAAATTCTGAATGAGTATCATGGAGGAGCAAGTGGGGGCCACCTTGGAATTAATAAAACTCTAGCAAAGATACGTCAACGATTCTACTGGGCAGGATGTAGGCAGTCTGTGATAGAATGGTGCCAAAAATGTGACCAATGTGCGGCGGTGAAGGGACCCGCACGCAAAAGTCGTGGAACCATGAAGCAATATAATGTTGGAGCACCATTCGAAAGAATTGCAATGGATGTAGCGGGCCCATTTCCCACCACTGAGAGCGGCAACAAATATGTGCTAGTAATCATGGATTATTTCAGCAAATGGCCGGAGGTGTACCCCATTCCCAATCAGGAGACGACAACAATAGCTGATGCCGTGGTAAACAATTGGATTAGCAGATTTGGAGTGCCGATGGAGATTCATACCGATCAAGGACGGAATTTTGAATCGGTGGTGTTTCAAGAAATATGCCAGATGCTCGGTATAAATAAAACGAGAACAACGCCTTTGCATCCACAGTCTGACGGTATGGTGGAAAGATTCAATGGTACATTGGAGGAATATCTAGCAAAGGTCGTTGAGAAAAACCAACGTAACTGGGATCGACATATACCGATGTTTCTGATGGCCTATCGATCAGCAATACATGACACAACCGGAATGACACCAGCTAAAACGTTATTTGGAGATAATCTACGGTTACCTGGAGATCTAAAGTTTGGGGCCGTACCATCATCGGCTTTATGTGGACAAGATTACGTAGACCGAATGAAAGAGGAACTTAATGAGATTCATCAATTTGTACGGGAGAAAATACGGATGTCAAGTGACCGGATGAAGGCTCGATATGACATACGAGCAAATAACCAGGGCTTCCAGGAAGGGCAATTAGTATGGCTTCACAACCCGCAACGGAAAAAGGGATTATCACCGAAGCTGCAACCAGCATGGGAAGGACCTTATACTGTCATCACAAGGATGAACGATGTGGTTTATCGGATACGGAAGGGACATCGAGGTAAACCAAAGGTGGTGCATTTGGAGAGGCTGGCCCTATACAGAGGAGGTGATTTGGGTCCTGTTCGGGACGAACAGGCTTAGGTGAGGGGTAGTGTGACGGTGACACCTAGTGTGTAATAGAATAAGTAAAACTAATAGATCAATGTTTTACTGTACTAAATGGAATTTTCCATGACAAAAATTGTTACGTAATGTTTCTACGCTATTCCAACTGGAAAAGTCGTGAACTTTCGAGAAGCTTGGTTTGTGTATATAAAAAGGCGAACAAGATCGAATTGGATTATTAGTATTTGGAACGCGATAGTGTAAAGTTGTAAGAATAAGTAATATTTGGAAAGCGATAGTATAAAGATTAAAAAGGAATTAAAAAGTGATTTAAAAAGTGTTTTTGTGCGAAATAAAAAGTAAAAGTGATTAGTAAAATTTGAGAATAATTTATATAAAGTGATTTTGTGAATTTGTATTAATAAACTGTGTTGTAATAATTCTTGTGTGAAATAAATAAATTCGTTGGTGATAAATTGAATTGAATTGGTTTTATTCACAATCCAGTGATACGAACCTTATTTGACAAGGCATAAACGTAACAATATTTTTCTGTTTTTACTCCATCTCGCTTTCAATAGCTTTCTCAATTCGATTTCGATTTCGGATTGATAATTTCTGTTTTTTACTCCATCTCTCTTTTGGAAAGCAACCGAGTGATTCGTTCATGTGTCAACACTAAAAAAACAACAGCAATTGATACTACGAAACAAAACAACAAAAAAATAATAATTTTTGGCTTCGTGACAGATGGTTTTTGAGGTTTAAGATAACTAGTATCGCGCGCTCCAAAAATATCCATTTTGGTTATAAAAACAAAATATTATTTTATAGTGGTGAAAAATTATATTTTTAAAAATCAAGTGTAATTCAAATTTTGTAAAATGAAACGTGTATTAACACAAACAAAATAAATTAGCATTCAATAAATTGAAACCGTGAAATTATTAGTGCTACAACATCTACAAATTGGTGACCCTCAGACGCCCTTTTTAGGGATTAAACACAAAGATTTAGTGTTTTTTATATTTTAAAATCACATACGGAAACCTGGTGCGGTCCAACCGTGCCAGGTAATAGGTACGTATTGTCGAATAAATAAAAAAACACCTTAAAGAAAATCAAATACACGTATAATTTATAATTTTGTTTTCATTCAATTTTTTTTCATTCACGTAAATATACCAACGGCAACGGGAACAACAACAACCTCATACGGCGTTTAGTCGTGTATACAAATTATTTTATTTGCGTGTTTCAACAAGCCACATCAAATTAATATTCCGGATTGTTCAATGGAGTAACGGTTGCAAAGAACCGCAACGAAAATTAAAATAACACAAACACACATTTGTTTGTGACAAAATATTCAACAGTTAGTGCTTAGTGGCTATGAGAAAACAAAAACAAAAGCTTACCATTATATATACATAGACGAAAAAAAAAAAAACTAATTTGGAGCCAGAACAAAGAAAATTCAACGGCGCGATAGCGCACAAGGCTATACAGTACCGATACAGTATTCAAGCTCGGACGAATTATTTGCAACGAAAAATAACATAAGACAACATATCAACAGGGAATCAACGGGATAAACCGTTAGCAGCAACAACAACATCAGCACCAGAAACGTCAGCTAAGTGTTTATTTTGATAATCAAATTTACAACATATACATAAAAATTTTCTTTTTATAAATTTATTTAACAATTTTTATGCGAAACAATATTCAAAGATTATTGTCAAAATTTTTTTTTCTTATTCTTATATTGTAAATTTTTTTTCACCACGGTGTGTCAATTAATTTTTTTTTTTGATTTTGATTTCGCGAAAAGTTCCGCGATTGGGTTGTTTTGTTTTGTTGTAACAATTAAGTCTGGTTGTTTCTGTGATTAACAACGTGTGCATTTATTTAATTTTATTTATTTAATAATTTTGTTTTCTTATCATCATTATAAATTTCAACGAGCCCCTCCAATACGAAGTGGCACGCTCGCCCCGTAATTGGAGGGTATCTCGAGGCCAAGTGCCCTGATCTTTTAAATTTTCAATTTAAGGTAACCATTCCTGTTATTTACAATTATTATTACATTTTATTGTTCTTTTACATTTTCATTCTTGTTTCACCAATAATAATAGTTAGTCGGTCGAAAAGTGTGTAACATCACTCGGTATACTTAGTATCAATTAGAAAAATCTTTGGGGTATTTGATCTCGTACTTCGAAAAATTTTATTAAAATTATTTCTGCTCATAAATTGCTTCATTGCTTTTGTCACAATGGGCAATGATAACGATACCAAAGAGAACAATCAATCAGAACCCCAAAACATGGATACTAGTGGTCAACCATCCTTGGAGATTTCAGCCACAAGTAGCAAAGTAAAGCTACAACCATTCTGGCCGCATAAAGCGAATAACTGGTTCTTGTTGGCAGAGATCCAATTCGATCTCCAAGGCGTGAAGTCAGAAAAGCAAAAATTCTTACACACATTGTCGTCATTGTCGCCAGAGACGTGCGACAGTAAATCAGATTTTTTGACGAATCCACCACAAATAGAACAATATACTATTTTAAAAAAAACTTTGTTGGAAAGATTAGCGCCGTCGTCTGAGAGGCAGTTAGAAGCTCTCATTACGGGCCGAGATATCGGGGACCGTAAGCCATCCGACGCGCTGAGACAAATTCGTACATTGGCCGGAGGGAATTTTAATGAATCAATAATTAAATCACTCTGGATCAGGAAGATGCCAGAGATCATTAAAATCGCTCTCATTGCTCAGCCAGATTCATTAGGGACTGATGCTCTGGCTAGAACCGCCGATAAAATGTACGAACATATTGCTATTCACCAACAAAATAATGATATAAATCAGATTAATATACAATCTCGGTCCACAACACGCATTGATCGTGTCCCATCTAGCAGTCATAACACTGACTCACTGGAGAATCGAATCGCTCGGCTCGAGGCAAAGTTAGACAACCTGTTCCGAGACCGATCAAGGGGACAACGAGAATCGTCTCGTTCACGATCGCGATCGCGCAGCTCAAGCAATTACTCTCGCCGTCACGGCAGATGTTGGTACCACGTCAAGTTTGGGCCAGCTGCAAAGAAGTGCGTGCCACCTTGCAACTTCTCTACGTCGCAACCATCGACGTCTCAGCATATCAACAAGCTTGATGCTGAAGAGAAAAGTTCAAAAAACTACCAGCAAACAGGGTAGGGACCCCAATAAACCCTAATCAATATACATCTCGATTATTTATACTCGACAAAATAAACAAAATAACTTATTTAGTCGACACTGGCGCTGACCTTTCGGTTATCCCAGTTTACAATTATGGAAGTGAGTTTAATATTCTAAAAAGAAATTCAAATCTAGTTTTGTCCGCCGCCAATGGCACTAATATCCATACTTACGGCACAAAGTTGCTTCAGTTGGATTTGGGACTAAAACGAACCTTCACGCATGCTTTCATATTAGCTGCTGTGAATCGTCCCATCATTGGCGCAGACTTCTTGTGCAAATTCGGACTATTGGTTGATCTAAAGAATAAACGGCTGGTTGATTCAGCGACAAAGCTGTCAATCAATGCCAACATGGTTCACGTCGACACACCGACTCCGATCCATTATTCTATCACCAACGGCTACGGCACTTTGCTAAAAAAGTTTCCTCAACTAACAGCAGAGCCGAATTATAAATTGCCAGTCCGACACAATGTGGTCCATCACATTGTCACAGCAGGACATCTGCCTGTATCAAGACCAAGAAGACTAGATCAAGTCCGCCATAAAGCCGCATTTACGGAATTTCAGCATATGGTGGAATTAGGGATTTGCAGGCCATCTGCATCTCCCGTATCATGTCCATTACACATGGTTAAGAAAAAAGATTTCGATTGGAGACCATGTGGGGATTATAGACGGTTGAACACCGTGACTATACCGGATCGTTATCCGATTCCCCACATTCAAAATTTCTCTATGCACTTGCATGGATGTAAAATTTTCTCAAAAATCGATCTTGTCAGAGCATATCATTTGATTCCCGTTTCACCTGAAGATGTTTTTAAAACGGCAATAATAACTCCTTTTGGCCTGTTCGAATTTACTCGAATGCCGTTTGGATTACGTAATGCCGCTCAAACATTTCAGCGATTTATGAACGAAGTGGTTCGAAACTTAGACTTTGTTTTCGTCTACATTGACGATATTCTTGTGGCATCGCAAAGTGAGAAACAGCACAAACTCCACCTGGAACAACTCTTCCAAAGGTTAACTGAGTTTGATGTTCACATCAATAGTTCAAAATGCCTCTTTGGCGCATCCACTCTTGATTTTCTCAGCCACAAAATAACCCCTAATGGTATTCTGCCGTCTGAAGAACGAATTAATGCCATTAGGGAATTTCCAGCTCCAAGCTCAATTAAGCACATTCAGCGGTTCATCGGTATGGTAAACTACTACCACCGATTTATACCAAAGCTCGCTGAGATACTCGCACCAGTTCACAGCCATTTGGTCGTACTTCTACGTAAACCCAAAACACCCAAGAATTTCTCTTGGACTGACGAATGTGAGCAAGCATTCAAGTCACTTAAGGCTGAACTTGCGAAAATAACACTGCTTGCACACCCATTGAGCGATTCGAAACTAAGTTTAACTACTGACGCATCTAACACTGCCGTTGGGGCAGTACTGCAACAGTACAATAACGAATGTTGGGAGCCATTGGGATTTTTCTCAAAGAAACTTTCGGATGCTGAAAAAAAATATTCTGCATTCGATCGGGAATTACTCGCAATATATCTGGCAGTGAAACACTTCAGATATTTTGTCGAAGGTCGGGACTTCACCATTTTTACCGACCATAAACCTCTGACTAGAGCAATTCAGTCTAAAACTGAACGTAATCCGAGGCAAGCTCGCCATTTGGATTATATTAGTCAATTTACCACGGACATTCAGCATGTTCACGGACATGACAACGTTGTTGCAGATACACTCTCTCGCACAACGGACAATGAAACGGCCGCAGTCGAAACACAATTCGACTTAAACAAAATCGCAATTGCACAAAAAGCTGACCTAGAACTTCAGAATTTAATTTCTGGTTCCGAAGGTCGCTCCGGTTCATCAACGCAACTGGCGCTTTTTAAATTGCCTGGCCTCGAAATCATCTGCGAAACATCAACTGGGTACAATCGCCCATTTATCGTAGAATCACTGCGTCGAACTATCTTTGACACTTTACATAACATTTCGCATCCTGGTGTCCGTGCTACTCGTAAGTTGATTACTGCTCGATATTTTTGGCCTAGTATGAACAAAGACGTAAGCCATTGGGCTCAGTCCTGTTTATCCTGCCAACGTGCCAAAGTTCAACGGCATACTAAATCATCCCATGGACAATTCCAAATACCATCAGGTCGTTTTGAACATATCCATATAGATATAGTAGGACCACTTCCTCCATCTAATGGATATACTTACCTGCTCACCTGTGTCGATCGATTCACTCGCTGGCCCGAAGCCTATTGCATGACTAATATGTCAGCTGCAACCATTGCCTTGACTTTTGTCAATAATTACGTTTCACGATTCAGCGTGCCTCTTAATATCACTACTGATCAAGGAACGCAGTTTGAGTCAAAGCTTTTTACCGAGTTAACAAAACTCCTTGGCTCACATCGTATTCGTACAACGGCTTATCACCCTCAAGCCAATGGCATGGTCGAACGTTTTCACCGGCAACTCAAAGCCGCGTTAATGGCCAGAGGGAACACAATCAATTGGTCTTCGGAAATACCCATCGTACTACTGGGAATTCGAGCAACAGTGAAAGAAGATCTGAAGTGCTCACGAGCTGAAATGGTTTATGGACAAACCATCAAGCTACCCGGTGAGTTCTTCGTTGAAAATCCTCTCTCACCTTTACCAACTAGCGACACAGTCATCGATCAACTCCGTGACACAATGCAAAACCTTATCCCAAAATCAACAGCAAGCCAAACAAGATGACGTTTTTGTTCCCAAGTCACTTGCCAACTGTGATTTTGTGTTCGTAAGAACGGACAAGGTTCGCACAGGCTTATCTCATCCTTATGAAGGGCCGTTTAAAGTTATTCGACGCCTTCGGAAGCAATTCACCGTGTCAATTAATGGAAAAAACCAAACAATTTCAATTGACCGGCTCAAACCGGCTTACGGCATACTATGTTCCACTGATGCGAAATCAGTTTCCCGACAACATAAATCAGTTCGTTTTCAGCCTAACACTGAACTTCCTTAAGGAGGGGGACTTACTTGCGGGGGAGTCCTGTAGCGGCTCACTCATTCAATTTATATAAATTAATTGTTTACTTATATAAATTGACATTAGCTCACCACGACAATATAGGGTTAGCGCACAAAATATCTTTTGTGTGGCGTACTGTCATCTAGCGAAATTAGATGGACAATAGAAAATATAATTGAACACTAAATTATATTTTTCTGTTTTTACTCCATCTCGCTTTCAATAGCTTTCTCAATTCGATTTCGATTTCGGATTGATAATTTCTGCTTTTTACTCCATCTCTCTTTTGGAAAGCAACCGAGTGATTCGTTCATGTGTCAACACTAAAAAAACAACAGCAATTGATACTACGAAACAAAACAACAAAAAAATAATAATTTTTGGCTTCGTGACAGATGGTTTTTGAGGTTTAAGATAACTAGTATCGCGCGCTCCAAAAATATCCATTTTGGTTATAAAAACAAAATATTATTTTATAGTGGTGAAAAATTATATTTTTAAAAATCAAGTGTAATTCAAATTTTGTAAAATGAAACGTGTATTAACACAAACAAAATAAATTAGCATTCAATAAATTGAAACCGTGAAATTATTAGTGCTACAACATCTACAATATCGACTTTCTTAAGAAAAAACCTAAATAGTAAATTTACAAATACGACAATTTAACTATGTGAAAGGCATTAGCTTTTAAAATGGTTTGGCACGCTTGTAGTCTTAGATGAGACCTACCAAAAAATCATAGTGGCGTTGGTGATAAATATAGAAAATCTTAAGATATCGACTTTCTTAAGAAAATCCTAAATAGTAAATTTACAAATACGACAATTTAACTATGTGAAAGGCATTAGCTTTTCAAATGGTTTGACACGCTTGTAGTGTTAGATGAGACCTACCAAAAAAGCGTTGGTGATAAATATGGAAAATCTTAAGATATCGACTTTCTTAAGAAAATCCTAAATAGTAAATTTACAAATACGACCATTTATCTATGTGAAAGGCATTAGCTTTTCAAATGGTTTGGCACGCTTGTAGTGTTAGATGAGACCTACCAAAAAATCATAGTGGCGTTGGTGATAAATATGGAAAATCTTAAGATATCGACTTTCTTAAGAAAAAACCTAAATAGTAAATTTACAAATACGACAATTTAACTATGTGAAAGGCATTAGCTTTTAAAATGGTTTGGCACGCTTGTAGTCTTAGATGAGACCTACCAAAAAATCATAGTGGCGTTGGTGATAAATATAGGAAATCTTAAGATATCGACTTTCTTAAGAAAATCCTAAATAGTAAATTTACAAATACGACAATTTAACTATGTGAAAGGCATTAGCTTTTCAAATGGTTTGACACGCTTGTAGTGTTAGATGAGACCTACCAAAAATTCATAGTGGCGTTGGTGATAAATATGGAAAATCTTAAGATATCGACTTTCTTAAGAAAAAACCTAAATAGTAAATTTACAAATACGACAATTTAACTATGTGAAAGGCATTAGCTTTTAAATTGGTTTGACACGCTTGTAGTGTTAGATGAGACCTACCAAAAAATCATAGTGGCGTTGGTGATAAATATGGAAAATCTTAAGATATCGACTTTCTTAAGAAAAAACCTAAATAGTAAATTTACAAATACGACAATTTAACTATGTGAAAGGCATTAGCTTTTCAAATGGTTTGACACGCTTGTAGTGTTAGATGAGACCTACCAAAAATTCATAGTGGCGTTGGTGATAAATATGGAAAATCTTAAGATATCGACTTTCTTAAGAAAATCCTAAATAGTAAGTTTACAAATACGACAATTTAACTATGTGAAAGGCATTAGCTTTTCAAATGGTTTGACACGCTTGTAGTGTTAGATGAGACCTACCAAAAAATCATAGTGGCGTTGGTGATAAATATGGAAAATCTTAAGATATCGGCTTTCTTTAAAAAAAACTAAATAGTAAATTTACAAATATGACAATTTAACTATGTGAAAGGCATTAGCTTTTAAAATGGTTTGGCACGCTTGCAGTCTTAGATGAGACCTACCAAAAAATCATAGTGGCGTTGGTGATAATTATGGAAAATCTTAAGATATCGACTTTCTTAAGGAAATCCTAAATAGTAAATTTACAAATACGACAATTTAACTATGTGAAAGGCATTAGCTTTTCAAATGGTTCACACGCTTGTAATCTTAGATGAGACCTACCAAAAAATCATAGTGGCGTTGGTGATAAATATGGAAAATCTTAAGATATCGACTTTCTTAAGAAAATCCTAAATTGTATTTTCTAAATGTGGCAATTTGATTAAGTGAAAAGCATACTTTTAAGGTGGTTTAACAGTCACACACTTTTCTAATTAATTTATTTTGTAGATGTGTATTTATGTAGATTAATCTGGCTTATTTTTTTGGTTAAACAAAATAATTCGATTTCAATATAATAAAACTTAATTTAAACTTTATTAAAAAAATAAATAAAAGTTTTCAAATTATTTATTGGGAAATGTTCGCCTAAATGTCATGATTTTCATGTTTACTAATTCTTTTACATATTCTGTTGTTTTTGTTGGTTTAGTTCTAACTTAGGATAAACTTCACAAGCGTAAATTTTACAAATCTTTAAAGAAATATTTTGATTTATGTATACAACTCTTTGTTATAGCTTGTTTACAGAATTTCTGAAACGGTAGTCAAAATTGAAAAAAATCGATAAAATTTGAAAAGGGCTTTAGATCCGTACATCTATAAAACCAAGGTTTTCAAACCATGTACATATTTTAAATTTCTGAAGAAAAATTCCCGGTTTATCAGCTCGAAAAAGGATTAACTCTTTAACAATTTTCAGAATAATAACATCACAAAATTAATTAAAATTCCAGATATTCACGTCCTGGAATTTCAAACATTTTTTCAGAATTTCCCCACAAGAGTTTGTAATGCGTGTTTTCGAAATTTTCAAAATGAACTTTTAAACACTTGTAGTATTTATCACACTTCAACAAAAAAAAATGTCCGTCCAACTGTCTGGATGTCTGTCTGTATATCCATGATATCTCGAGAACGGCTGGTTAGGTTAATAGTTGATTTGAAAGTCGATGTGGTGTTGACTTGATGTTTCAGTTGAAAATTTGGGTGGCGGGTAATTTTATGATTGCGTTTAGGATTGCGTTGCGATTGTGTTGGAGGTTGAGTTGGAAGTTGAGCTGAAGATTAAGTTGAGAGGTTCAGTTAGGGGTTGAATTGGGAGTTGAGTTAATTTTCAGCACCGAAGTTCCGATCAACTCATGATGTTTCAGCCTCATATTTTAAGATTAGAACTTGGTAACTTTGGCAAATTTATGAAATTTGAGTTTTTTTTTAAATAATTGAGAAACAATTGAGTTATTTTTTAAATTATTTCCAAACTTCTCTTTCCCAATATCAAGGTCAAATTTACGAGGATTTCTAAAAGTAACCAAAATTTGTGAATTTTGATAATTTTAAGAATGACAAGAAATTGAACAAAGAATGATTGTCACAAATCAAAAATTCAAAAATTTCAAACATTAAAATTTTATTGAAGAATTTTTATTTTGATAGTTTCATAAATGTATAGAATTTTAAAAATTATTTGAATTTCAAAATATTTCAAAATTCAAACAAATTTTTCTTTTTAAATCAAGAGCCCCAAAAAATAAAATTCTTCAAATTCTTCAAGTGTTCTGTTAATCTTCATAGTAAAACATCTTAAAAATTCCATTCCTATTAAAAAAAAAATAATTTAAATTATTTTGAGAATTATAGAAAAGGTTTAACAGTTTTCGCATAAATAAAAAAAAATTACTAAGGGAACCTGCAGAATAACAAATTCTAAATTAAGAATAGCAAGTTCAAATTAAAATTCCCATATAAATAATTACAATAAACCAAGATTAACAAAAAAAACATAAAGATTTACAATACCAGCCACGTTTCAAGAACACATAAAATTTTACGAACTGATGCGAATTTCCATAAGCTCAATAATTGCAAGAATAACAAAATTAAGGAAATTGTCTTGGAATTTAAAAAAATACAGTCTTTTACAGACAATTTTAAATAATAAGAAATGCATTTGTTTTTAAATTCTGAAAATAAGTTTTCAAACACTTGTAGAATGGTAACCTTACAGTGGCGATTTTTTTTATTTTCTGCAATTTCAAGAACCGCTAATTGTCAATGCAAATAGAAAAAATTATTTATAGAATGTAAAAGTTTCACAAATTTTAGAAGTTCGAACAAATTCAAGAAGTTTATGAATTTTGTAATTTGAGTATTTTAAAAATAAGATCAAACTGTCCAAAAATGCAAGAGCATAATTTTTAAATTTTTCAAAATTTTTAGAGAATTTTGAGTATTTTTTTAGGATTAAAGGTACGCTTATGATTTTTGTAACCGGTGTGAAGTTTTTGGACACTTTTTGGGACAAAAATTTATGCGAGTATGCATTGTGAATTTGTTGGACAAAATTGAGATTATAGAAAAAATTAGTTTTTGGACATATGTTTATGCGAGTGTACCTCTTTTAAAACTGTATTTAACAAAAATAAAGTTATTCAAATTAAACAAGCCTCAAATAATTTCTGACATTCATTTCCAATATTCTTTTCAACAAATCAAAGCACCACTTTGATATTTTGATATGAGTTGTAGGGCTCTTGCAAAAAAATTTCGAATGTTAACAAATCGACGAATTTCGTTTGGAACAAGGACGTTGTTCGCTATCATACCAAATAGCATGAATCTCAGAGATTGGCTCATATAGTGACTATATAGGTTGTAAAGGACATACATTGCGAAATAGAAATCACTCAGTGCCATTTTGATATGATTTGTAGGGCTCTTGCAAAAAAATTTTGAAAATTAACAAATCGACGAATTTCGATTGGAACAAACACGTTGTTCTCCATTATACCAACTAGCATGAATCTCAGAGATTGGCTCATATGGTGACTTTATAGGTTGTAAAGGGCATATTTGATTTGATTTATTTTGATTATTGACATAAAGTTTACATCCATATTTTTAAAACTGTTTCCATCATAAGCTAACACATTCTATTTTGAGCAGTTTGAGCAGCTCATTCGCAAGAGATTGTGTAGCCTACGGGGAATTAACATAAAACGAAATTTTAAAAAAAAAGCCTGTGTTATATTGAAATCACTCAGTGACATTTTAGCCTGTGTTATATTGAAATCACTCAGTATCGTTTGGAACAACGACGAAATTCGTCGATTTATTAACTTTCTAAATTTTTTGCAAGAGCCCTACGGCTCATATCAAAATGGCACTGAGAGATTTCAATTTCGCAATGTATGTCCTTTACAACCTATATAGTCACCATATGACCAAAAGAAATTCGTCGATGTTAACTTTCAAAATTTTTTTGCAAAAGCCCTACGGCTCATATGAAGATTTCAAAACAAAATGGCGCTTGGTTCGTTGATTTGTTGAAAAGAAAATTAGAAATGAATGTTAGAAATTATTTGAGGCTTATTTTATTTGAATAACTTTATTTTTGTTATAAATACACTGTTAAACGATGTACACCCGCATAAATATATGTATGCCCAAAAACTTAATTTTTCTAAAATCTGAATTTTGTCCAAAAACTTCACAGTAGGTACACTCGCTTAAATTTTTGTCCCAGAAAAAAGTGTCCAAAAACTTCACACTGGTATTTTGTATCCATAATGTACAAGCACTAATGCAAACACACAGCATTAATTTGTTTGTGGGAGGGAGAAGTGAGGAAGGGGTCAGGGTCAAACGCGTTTACACAAACACACACACACACACACACACACACACACACACACACACACACACACACATAAACACACCTTCTTACAACAAAAAATTCAATCTGTACATTTTTCCTTGTAACTACCAGGAATCGTCCCAGCGAACTTCGGATCATAAAGCAAGCGTTTTACTCACAGTACCACCGAGTTCGAGAATATTTCATAATTTTTAAGAATTTTTAAAAACACCAAATTGGGCAAAACCCTTTATCGCTTTACTTCCTATGTAAAGGCTTATTCTATAGTGTATTATTTATAAAAAACTGTTTTGTCTGGATCAGTAAGAATACATATAATGTGATTCTGACGATAAGGCGGTTTAAGTCAAGAAAAGATGGTTTGACAAATTTTTGCTCCAGCCTAAGAATAACTCCTCAAATAAACCTCATAATAAATACTCGTAATTTTGAGAAGAGCAGCTAATTTTTAAAATGTTCAATAATATCACGGAACTTAACGATTAGAGAAATCCTAAATTAATTAAGATTAATTTCAATACCTGATAGAAAATTTCAAGAATTCAACAAATATTAAGAATAGGATTAACTTCAAGCTTTAACTTCAAGAATACAGAAAAGACAAAACTGTCCTTAGTCAGAATCGACTGCCAAAGTCTTGGTATCCTAAGAAAATCATGTAAACAACAGAAATCAAATAAATTGTTGTATTTTGAGCTTTTAAATGTGGAATTTTAAAATAAAAACAAATTTAGAAATTTCACTAACTTTCAGAAAATTAACAAGCTCACTAAGAATTCAAAGAATAAGAAAACTGTTAGAGAATGTAAATAACGCAGAAGTGCGCAGTAACTCAATAACTTTAAGAAATTTCAATAAATTTCAAGAATTTGAAAACTGCCCAAATTTGCTTTGGGCAAACTCCCGATTGCGAAAAATTTGAAGGATTTTACAGGGCTTTAAGCTAAAATTACAGGTAGAATAGAAACAAACGTAATTTACCACGGAAAATTTTCATAAGATCCAGAGATTTGCGAATTGCTATCGTAATAAAAAAGTTTTGTCATTAAAACAACAGGAAATACATGCTTTTAATTAATTTTTGTTACATACATTAGAATTTTATTAGTTTTGATTTGAGATAAATATTTTATTTATCCATAGTTCAATACCTATAATTATAAAATTAGATATTGCGTTCTGAGGAGAAGTTAACTTTCAAAAGACCTCGCACATGTTTGCTACCATGTTGTGTTTTGTTAGATGCACGTTGGGTTACATTTAAATTTATTGAAAGTAATTCATCTAGAATGCCGAACTGCTATTCCACAATTTTTTTTAAATTTTAGTGCTTGAAACGTTGAACTGTATCAATGCACTGAATATCGCAGAGCATTGACATTTAAATAACTTCATTGACCTACTGTTCCCTAATATACATACATGTATGTACAACTAACCAAATAAACTAAAATATTAATCAAATAAACCACTTTGTAATTGATATAATACCGCTGATTGGTACAAAGATATGCAACGAAATGAGACTTACGAAATATTTATTGTACACGTTTACTATAAAATTTCATTTTTCTAGTTCTCAAGGTGGCGCACAGCTGATTCCACAAAAAAAAATAAAAAAAAATAAAAAATCAGGAAGAATGATTTAAACGGTAAGACGACGATTTGGCCCACACTATGGATATCCACTGGAAATAATTAATACGCGTTATTTATAAATACAAACGGCGAACCGATAATTAATCAAAATTGTTTATCTCGCTTATTATCGCCACTAAATGATCTACATATAAAAGAATTGATCTCGCACTCCGTAATTTGTTTTGAATTCCGATTTATTTGTTTTGTCGAAAACTATCCAGGTATGTATATAGATTAGAATGTTCGTCGTGTAACATGTAAATAAATTGATTTAAAAGAGGTTAGGCGTTTGTTCTTTTTTTGATCGTAAACAAAAACAATGTTGATTAATTATTAGCTCGTTCCGTTTGAGACGGACGACATGGTGGATTTTCATATTATTATGTCGTGCTTTTCACTACGCATTATCTAATAATGTGACTTTTGAGCCCAAACTCCGTTTGGTGGAAAAATAATTTGTTTTACACAAATTTATTATTAATTATATGTGCTTGGTTTCATAATATTCTATGATCTACATCATAGATTAAAGTGCTTAATAAATTGAAGTAATATATGATAACCTCTAAAGAACCTTTCTTTGATTTTAATTTTTAATCGTAAATCGATTGATATTCGTAAAATGTACACATAAAGCAGTTTTATCCGCAAAGAATCCACATTCATTCTTTTACAAATTTCAGTTAATTTTATCAAGTTCCACATTTTTTTAATCGAGTAAATTAAACATTTGATCTGCTTTATTTGTCACCTTGCGAAACCCAAGCGAGAATTTAAATCGAATTTTCTTCCACAGTTCAAATTACTAGTCTGTTTTAGAACGCCCCGTTTGGCCTTAAAATTCTTTAATGTTTTTTTGCTTCGTGATTGTGAGCGGAAAAATAACCAAACCTAATTCTTTTTTATATTGGGGATAATCCGTTTAAGACGCAGCCGAAATGAACTTGGAAGGAGAATGATGGTTTTATATGAAGTAAATTCACTCAAATTGATCGTAAATTTTATAGAATCTTCTGCTGAAAATTTTCTGTAGGATCGCATGCAATGTAAAAATATTTTATTCAGAAGGGGAAATTTGTTTACGAAATAGACTACGTCGATTGGTTGCCTGCTGACAACTTTCAGTAGAATATTTCCCGCAAAAATTAAAACTTTCCTTCAGCTTTCTGTGTGGTAGCTTGGTTTCGTACTGACAAGCTCGTACAAACAAAAAAGTTCGGTCTACTCATTAGGTAACGACCAAACTACAAAAATACAATTCCAACTTCATACATTACGTATGAGGCAAGAACGCATTGACTTAGCGAATTATATAATTCACTAAATCAAAAAACTAAAGGAAAACTCTCAATTCTGTGTGTTTTATGCCCACACAAATAATAGAAAGAGAAAGTTTGTCTGTATTAAATCAATAAGATTCTTTCAGCTTTTTTTTCAGCAGAATTTATAAAATTTACAGGATTTATCGAATATTTATACTTTATAGAATTTAATAAGATTTTTTCGGCTTTTTATAGATAAAATATATTAAAAATAATTGCATTCACAACATTTTCGACTTGTTAATCAGAAAAAATGAAGAGACCAATCATTTATAAATATATCTACCAAAAAAAGTAGGAATATCAAAATCCCCCCCAGTACTTTAACCCGAAGTTAACACTAAGTATATCGACTGCAAAAATGAAAACTTTCCTTGAGTTTTCCTTTAGTTTTTTGATTTAGTGAATTATATAGTTCGCTAAGTCAATGAGTTCTTGCCTCATACGTAATGTATAAAGTTGGAATTGTATTTTTGTAGTTTGGTCATAGCTATCTGATGACCACAGAGAAATCTCAAGGAAAGTTTTCATTTTTGCAATCGATACACTTTGTATTGATTTCGGGTTAAAGTACGGGAGGGATTTTGATATTTCGATTAACAAGTCGAAAATGTTGTGAATGCCATTATTTTTAATATATTTTGTCTATAAAACTAGTAAATTGTATCTCCGCAATGCTTGGGTGTAAGTCTCTCCAATTCCTTTTGGATTCTTCTTAAATGGTATTCGGACAACAATTTTATTTTCTTGGATTCTGGTAGTTCTATTAAAAAACTCGATGCAACTCTGTTCTTCCGCCGTAAAAGTCTTTGGGATAATTACTTCTTCCGTTCTCCAAAATCTCTCGATGGCTTTCTCTAAGCGCTGTAGCACTTCGGACGAACTTGTATGAACTGAACAAGGACCAGCTTGTTTTACTTTAGACAAGGATTCTTTGTTACTGGGCAGAACTGCTCCAACTAACCATCCGAACTTGGAATTTTGGATAAAGGGATAACCTGGTTTTGTCCGAAATTTACCGTCTAATAAACTTTGGAAGAGTACCTCACCACCCAATAACAGTTCGACTTCTGCAGCAACATGAAAATCTGGATCGGATAACAATAGATTGCTATCAAACTGAAACAACGATTTATCGAACGATTCATGTGGTTAATCTTGATGATATTTTCGGAAGAATAAAGGCCTCGGTGTTCATAAGATAATCATGATTGATGGATGATCGAAGTTTGATTAATGTTTTACCTCTTGAGCTGCTCGCTTGTGTTTGATTTATTGTATTCATATTAATGTTAGATTTCGAGGAATTTTCAATCGGCTTAAAAGGTTTTCTGAATTGAAGTTATGTGTAGAGCCCGAATCCAACAGAGCACGATAAGGTATCAAATTTCCATATTTATCCTGTATATCTAATTTGGCTGTAGGTAAGATACATACCATATGTTATTTTTTATTAAGTTGTCATCCGTTACTTGACTATTAGTTGACTTGACTTCTTTTCTTTAGGGTGTTGAAACATCGACACTGCTAATTTCAAGGAAGTGGTTTTATTACTGGTACCTGGTGTTGATGCAACGATATTCTGATGAACAGTAGCATCCTTGTGTGATATGGATTTATTTATATTACGCATGAAAATTTCACTTTGTGGATTAGGTACAAAATGCAATAACGTATTATGTCGTTTGGTACATTTTTGGCAATGCTTTCGACTTTGACAGTTCGTAATTAAATATTCACTGCTAAAGCAATTAAAACATAGATTTGAATTGAAGATAAAACCGCGACGGGACTCAGTATCCATTGCACGAAATTTTGAACAGTCATATAATTTGTGAAATTCATTTTGATAAAGTGGACAAGAAGGTAATTGTAGTTCGGTAGCATGGAACGACTTGGTATACATTGGCGGATTATAGGTAACACTTCGTTTTGGTACGGCTTCAACAAGTGAGTTCATTCGTTTGGTTAGGAATTCTAAAAATGCTTCAATTGATGGATAATCGGTTTCAGCTGTCTCATATTTCCACAGCTGCTTGGTATCATCATCTAATTTATCGGTTGCTAATAGTATAAGCCAAGGGTCACGTTGGGTTGCTTTCCCTCCTAGCGCCTTTAAGCCTCGAATTGTTAAATGTTTGTCGGTGTTGGTTTATTGAGCTTTAGAGATGAAAGAAAATCTCGAATGTAGCTTTCGACTATAGTTCTCTTTCTGTCGTACTTCTTGACTAATCGTTTTAAGGCTTCGAAATAGTTCGCATCGTCCACCCAAAAATGACAAATTGATGAATATGCATAGGTGCACGTAATTGACCTAATAGATATTTGAATTTCTGTGCGGGTGACAGGTTCGTATTCTCTTGAATAGTTAAGGTATAAATATCGTAGAATGAGTGCCACAGTTTCACATTGCCATCAAAAACTGGGAGATTTAATCTAGGCAACTTGAAATCTGAGCGAAAATTACTCTGGGTTACATTCAACACTGTTTCGTCGGCATCATCGCGCGGATTTGGAATGGCTGTTCTTAACGATAATTCTCTAATGAGAGCTTGTAGTTCGGCAACAATTGAAAAATACATATCGTCAATTACATCCACATCCGAAACAGCTTCCTTATTTAAATGAAAAATTTGATCCTCAACCGAAATGAATTGATTGTAAATATCATGCGTTTTTGATAATCGAATCGATAATTCCTCATAAGTAGAAATTTACCCTTGGTTGTTATAAAGTTAGAAATTTTTGTGAGCTCTCATTTGATCACTGCTTTACGTTTCGCCAATGCCTCCATTTTAATGCGGTCGAAAAACTTATCAAATAATTAACGTTCTCAAGGCGAACGCGAGTGAAACAAGTTTAAGGTTTAGAGCAGCAACGAACACAAACACAAATAATAGGTACTATTTAGAAAAATTGCCTTAAAACTTCACCAAAATAATTAAATTAAAAACTGATTACCTGTTTTTAATCCTGTGATAATCTCACAAAATGGCGACTACTATGGCTGACCACGTGGTTGGTTTTATTGGTTAATAAATGGTTGAAATAAATGCGTTTGATCCGCGGTTTATTGATCCGGCTTGCTTAGTAACTGGATGGTAAAATCCGGTATAACTAGTAAATTGTATCTCCGATACGGGGTCCCAAGTGAGAAAGATGATCAAAAGTCGACTGCGCAGATAATACAGCTTTGCGTAAATTTGCGAAAGCAGTCGTAACAGAATGTTCAATCTTTTAATACAGCCTGTAGTGATACAATTTTGACTGTAATGTCTGGTATTGTCCGATGGTAATATCTGGTATTATTATCTATTTCAGTTTTCAGTTTTTTATAAATTCTACAAGTGAAAATTTGGAATGAACGTATTATGCATTTTTTAAAATGTCTGTGAAATCTATGAAATTTTATGATACATTTCATTTGAGTTCGTTAAATTTTCTATTAGGTTGTCTTAATTGAGTGTGACATCGTTAAATTGAAATAGATTTTTCCCAATTTTTGCGTAATACGTAGAAGTTCTCTGAAAATCAAAAAAATCATTTGGAATTTCTATTTTTTTTTTAATTGCTGGAGTAGCTTTGAGTTCTAGTGTAAGTGTCTAGACATTTTATAAATTAAATTTTTGTCAAATTCAACTTACAAGTTTTTATTTGAATTCTGAAAGTGCGAATTCCTTTAATCTCTCTTCAATTCTTGTTAACTTTGAAATTCATAAATCTTGTTAGATTCGTATTTTGATTTTTTAAAATTTTCCAAGTTTTTTACAGTCCTTAGCATTTAGTGAACTTATTGAAATTCTGATTAATGTAAAATTTCATGAATAATGAAATTCTCGAAAACATTGCCAAAGTAGATATTTACAATATTCACTTGTCTTGTTGAATTTTGCAAAATTTTTAAAATCTTCATGTTCCTCAATTTCCATATTGCTTTTGAGGGTATTTAAATATTAGTAAATACTTTGTTTTAAGCTTACCAAAATATAAACTTCTGGGGAACAGATCTTTCAACCCATCGATGGAAAATGGATATTCTCATTTATAACAATGGGAATTCTAGAAAGCTAGCTTTTCACTCTTAGATCTTATTGAAAGTGGTCTTAGAATCCTTCAAAATTAATGAATTATTGCGAAGTGTCAAATTTTCTAGAATTTTATTAGGTTTATCCTGAAATTTTTTGGAATTTTCGCAAATCTTGTTGAGGAAAATCTTTTTCCCTTGATTTCGAATTTAATTTATACGAACCCTTAACATTTCTGATATACTCGGAGATTTCCATATTTCCATAAATGGTAAAATTCGTTTGAATTGTGAATTGGTTTAAGCTGTTGAATGTTTTAAACTTCTATTCCTGTTTTCTAAAAAAAATTCTTATAGCTCCCGAGAGTTCTTATTTTTCTGATATTTTATAAATTCGTGAAATTTAAGAAGTCTATATTTCCATAATCTTCCAGTTCTGGAATTTTTTAATTTAAGGAATTTTTGTTCTTGGCGGAATTTGAGATTGAATTTATTGTTTTGATTTCTTTTCAAATTTTGTTGTATTTTTTCAATTTTAACCAACACTCTTAGAAATTTTTTAAAATAATAAAAATAACAAGAAATTGGTAGAGTTTCAATATTCTTAGAATCCCCTCGAATTCCTAAGATACTTTAATCCTAGTGTAAACAATTCGTAAGGATTCATTTCATAAATTTTTAAAATTTTTAGAAATCCTTGCTAATGTGAAATATTTTAATTCTTCAAAATTTGAAATTTTTGACATACAAATTCTGAAAAATAGAAGCGCTGGAATTCTAGAAATGATTGTTTACTATTCTTAAAATCATCAAAATTCTAAAATTTAATGAAAACCGAAGTTTTAGAAATTCTTGAAATTTCACTGATTCTCGGACATTTTTAAATTTCGTGGAATTATTATAAATTTAAACCTTTGGAAATTTTTTTGAATCAATAATTTTGATTGGAATTCTTCCTAATCTTAAAATTCTAAAATTTACGAAATCAAGGAATAATTTCGATAACGGCAATTTATCAAATATTTACATAGAAATGCGAATGTTTGGCAAATTTTGGATTCCTTTGTAAATTTTTAAATGAAGTGATTGAATCGTTTGCAATTCTACCATTTCTTGGTTTTATTGAAACTCATGAGATTGTTAAACTTCAAAATTAAAAAGTAACTTTTCGTGAAATTTAAACTCTCAGAAAAATTGCTCTTGAAATTATGAACTAAAATTCTTGGATTTTGTATTTTAAAATAAAAAAAGATCAACGAATGATAAACGGATATTTTTACCATAGGAATCCTAAGAAGCTTAGATTTTCTCTTTGATACATTTTTAGGTATGGTATAGTGAAATTGATGTAATTTAAGAATTTTTTGATATTGTTATTGCAAATATTCCTGAAGTATATCATCAGGAAACCAATGCCAACGGATACTCTTTAGGCCAGCTCGTCAATCTAGCACGTTTAATAATACATACAACCAAAGGACGTCGCATAATCATCACAAGATCTGATGGGTGGCACTACTCACAAATAGATCATATCTTAACCAGAGAGAAGAAACACAACATTTATATTTATTCGATCAAAATAGATATTCTTCGTCCCAGAATCATCGATCATCGCCTTATATGGTTACCTTGTACCCTCTGAAAAAGAACACACCATACAACCTTAGTCCCTTCCATTATTACCGAAAAATCCAAAAAATCCATCCCATCCTTCTCCTATAACTTAAGAACCCTAAATTTTTCTTTGCTAAAAGTTAACAAAATAGCAGCTCAATATCAAGTCACACTGCAAGAAGTCCATGAAAAACATCTCTCAGAATACGGACGTGAGCCACTATGGACGTTAATTCTTAATAGTTTCAAAACATCCTCTCAGCTTATTCTATCGACTAGGACACCCTTGACTCCTAAGCGAAGAAAAGCCCTAGTTCGTTTTAAGGGTGCAAAGTGTTTTCAACATAACCATCTACAAGATATTTCTGCCGCCTACCATTTGAGAGAAGCCAGACGGAAGTTAAATAATGCCTATTCCGAGCATAGAGCCCTTGAATGTCAAGAATTTTTTATAAAACTGGCAATAGAATGCGCCAAGTCACCTAGTATATATGCTCCAGGCGTTGTCCAATATGTTGATTGTTGCAAGCCTGTTTGCGGGAATCGGTTTCTTGGATCACTGACATCGTGCATTGCTCCGGTTTTGCCAACGGAAGCACTTGAAAGTCTCTTGTTGAGATCAGCGGTTGCTTGCCTTTGGAAGATGTGGAATTTTTCTGTTGAAATACAGTACGTTTGATTTTGACCATGGGATTTCGATGTGAGTGCAATCGACGGCTCCCACGACATTATTTCGCAGCTTCTTTTTTCAAGGCCGTGGATTGTTATTTTTGCTTTTCGAGTGATGGTCGTTTGATAAATTTACGGTTCTCGTAACCGTGGAAACTGCTAACTTGGCAGTGGTCCCGTGGTCGTGGATCCTAGCAGTCCCAAACCTATACCAACTTGTCTAAAAGTTTATTTGTTCACCAAGTGCCAAACGTAACGTATATGTATGTAAACTTTAATTCTGACATCAGCTAAATAAATTCTTTCCTGTTCTGAGTACATTATGATGTGTGATTGTCTAAAAATTATTAATGAAACATTGAATTGGAATTAGTTTGTTGCTGGATTATAGAAATTATGTTTTGGTCTGAAAAATTATTGTTGAAACAGTGTTTTCAAATTGATTTTTGACTGGATTATAGAAGTCTCTTGACTTATCAACACCTACTTGCAGCGTTTACTCAATGAGTGATGATGTCTTCTAAATTGAGCGTCTGTGTAGTTTTACTAACTTTATGGTGTTGTGTAGTTTTGGGATGAATTGTATGGGGCGACACTACAAATGCTTCGTCGTCCGAATCGAGATCATTTGATTCGACGAAAGACATTTTTTAGGGTGTTTTTTTGTTTTTGTTTAATTTAATTAATTAAAACTTTGGACTCTGCAAATTTGAATCTGTTCACTTGAAAATGTACATGACGTTTGAAACGATGAACCGTCAGAATAATATACCTTACGGTGAGCAACGCTGAAACCAGCAAGTGTAATGGGGTTTCCCATTTTGCCTATATATTATTAAAGTTTCGTGTGTACTCAAACAACACACAAGAACGAAACAGATATATGTGTACGAGTTGTGTCCTTTGTATACATCGCAGAGGTGTATTTTTCCATAGCACACTCAATTGTTTGTATCGTCTCTTATATATATATATATATATATATATATATATATATATATATATATATATATATATATATATATATATATATATATATATATATATATATATATATATATATATATATATATATATATATATATATATATATATATATATATATATATATATATATATATATATATATATATATATATATATATATATATATATATATATATATATATATATTGCCGATTTTGGTAACACCCAATTGATGTGCGTGACTAATGCATGGTGTAACGAAATTTCAAGTCAATCATATACCCTGTATTATTTCTTGATTAAATTATATTTGATTCGCGTACTATATATGGAAAGAGTATAAGCTGATGTGAGGGGAAATGCTAGATTAATTGAAATACAGAAATGTAATACCTAAACTAAAACGGGAATCTCGTTATTGGGAAAGTATTTAAACGAACGGGGGGGAAAAAAATTGGTCAGTCAGATGGATATTTTTAAATGAAATTGAACGTTGGTGAAAAAAAAAAATAATATGTTCAAGTTCTAAATAAACAGAAAAATCTAAATTAAATTAAGTGATATTAAGAACAAGAAAAAAAAAAATCCAAAGTTAGTGTTAAGTTAGTTCAGTTTAGTTAAATTCTAAATACAAAAAAAAATAAAACAATAAACCAAAAAAATAATGAATTAAGTTTTGGTAAAATTGTTAAAAAAAAAAATAAAAACTGTTAATTTAGATATATAAGATAACAATTAAAGAATATTCTGTTGTAATGTGGTATAATTATTGACCGCAAAATTATGAAAATAAACAGAAAAAGAACAGAAATATTAACTAAAATTTGTTCAATGTTTATAATTGAAATTAAATAAATTCTATGAATACACATAGCAAGTACAGTGAGCGAATAAAATCACAAATTGTATCATTTTCTGTGAATAAATAAAAAAATTTGCAATAAAAAAACCAAGAATAATTAAATAAACATAATTAAAAAAGAAAAATTAATAAAAACTAAAAAAATTTAAAAGAAAATTGGTCATTCATTTTGTGTTGGATACGTTGATACTTTTGCAATTGTGCGATTAAGACAGACCATATGGAAGTGAGTGTTGGGTACATTGTGGATTGTTCGGTTAACCAGGTAGCGAGAAAGGAAGCCAAGCCGCAGAGGACCTTCAACCTTAATAGTTTGGTTTGGTGATGTATTCATTTAATTAAGTTCATTATTATTATTTTTTTTTTATTTTAGTATTTTCATTTGCTAGTTTTAAGTGAATAGTTAGAGAGGGTTAGTTCCTCCATAACTTTACATATTTATTACTTATTGTGATTGGATTTTTTTTTTTCATCATATATACATACATATGTATATATATATATTTTTTTTTGCTGAGAGTTCATTTGTAATGATTTTGTGAATTTAAAAAGGGAGGGGTGAGAATGAAAGCCGAAGGTATTAAGTAAAACAAGTCACACTATTTTATGTATACAAATTGTAAATTGACCTCCTACACCATGTGTTTAAGAGAACCGGCCCTAGCCACTGATCGCTGCCCGCCACCAATAGTGTGCCATGTGGTGCAGGACGACCCTAGGTCAAATGTTACAAATGGCGCCGAAACAGGGACCTGAAAGGGTGTTATTGCAGTTATTGGGTACAGTTTCTTTTAGTTAATAATTAGTATGTAAATAATTGAGTAACTAACATTGGTAGCCCTAACAAGGCATCCAGGTGGCTTCACTACTTACCGTAATGGACAGATCGGTTAAACCGCTTAATTAGCATGCGGTTGATCAGTCCTTGTTTTTGCCCTTCAGGTTTTTTTTTTGAAAAGCACAGTTATTTTCTTTGTTTAATTTTTTTATTTTCATTAAATTTTTTTTTTTCCTATTCTTGTATTCCAATGCCAGAAACAAAAAAAAATTGAAATGTAATAAAGCTTAATCTATTCAAGTCTTTGTGATAGATGATTGTCATATGTGGCCTATAATTGATTTTTCATGATTTGGATATCTTATGGGT
This sequence comes from Tipula vernalis, assembly GCA_958295665.1. Taxonomy (NCBI): domain Eukaryota; kingdom Metazoa; phylum Arthropoda; class Insecta; order Diptera; family Tipulidae; genus Tipula; species Tipula vernalis. Next base: position 138,137,220 of record OY282559.1, read on the forward strand.
AGTATGAGGGTTCCTCACAGAAGCTTTTATAGAATCAATTTTTTTTTTGTCATACTTAATCATATTTTTATAATTTTTTTTCCTTTCATATATATACCGCTATTGACGAATAGTGATTGATGAAGAACTTAATGCTTGACCGATTGATGGTTCGGTGAGACCGAATTCCTCGGCCAACTTAAATTTCTTTTCTCATTATTCAGGTTAATATATACTCTATTGCATAGCCCGGTTCTGTTCTTATCATATTTTAATTTTGTTTTATCAAGAATAGGAATTAATTAAGTTTTGGCCAAGATTATAAGGCAATCAATAGTTTAAGAAGCGCGAATACCTTAAAGGCGATCAGTTTTCACCCCATTGTTTATCAATTGATCAATTTTTTTTGCTATAAATTATATATTTAATATTTAGTACATAATTGTATTTTTTTTATTTTTGTAATTGTTTCACATCAATAATTATTCTAATAATCAGTTCATTAGAAACAATATTTTATACGAGTACATTTCTTAATAGCACAAAACTACTTATACTAATCAATTTTGTAGATTTTGGTGGTCTTGTATTTTTTTTTGTTGTTTCGTTTTTTTTCGCGTTAAAGCGGTTGGTTTGATAGACTTGAAATCGGATAAATATAGTATCAGTTTCGAAAAATCATATTCCCGTGGAAAAAAATAGATCGAGTCAAGGTCAGAAGAATACAAACAGAAAAGATTGTCGTTATTCAAATTTTAACAGTGTGAGTTGTAGTGATATCCGTTCAAAATGGATTTTAACCTAATCAAGCAAAGCCTGAGTCCAGATGAAATCAATGTCGAATTTATAGTTCGAGGAATGACAACTGCACAAGTAGGGATTGAGAAATCGTTCATTGAAACCCTTCAAAAGGAAGCGCAGAATCCAAGTCTAAGGCCTAAATTGTCACACATCACAGGGACACCAGAAGAGGAATTGAATGTCATTAACCAAAAATATTTTGAAATAGACGATTTGTTAGACCAAATGGAAGAAAGCGCACAATTATTCGAAAAACAGAAATTTCTTGTTATGGTAGTACATTGGAGAGACCGAGCTCAGCGACTAATGAACTCTTTCCGAGATCTTACCGGAATTAATATCTTGGTTGGCTCTTTGGAACGAGTAGCTCGATCTATAAAGAGAGATATTACGAGAAACGAGCAAGTTTCTCAAATGGCCGGACAACCTACCCCGAAACCGTCAACTTCAAGAGCAGCTAGTAATAGATACAGAGAAACGGACCAAGATGATAACCAAACTTCAGGAGGACTTCAAGATTCTGCTAACACGGAAGATGAAAACGCCAATGATCGGGGATTTACGAAGAAATTGGAAGAAATGTCCCAAATATTCATAAAAAATTTATCTACTTCGTGGAATGAACATCAGAAAGCAAACCGACCAGACTTAGGTAGGCGTTCCAAAACCAGGCATCGGGACCTTGGAAATTCTACGTCAGGAAGTGAGTCAGCAGTTTCACAATCTACAAGTAGACGCTCTCCTAAACGAACGAATCGTCACCATTATAGGAAGCGAGTTGACCCATCAAGATGGAAAATTCAGTTTACTGGCCGAGAAAGTAAACGGAGTGACGAGAACGTTCAGGATTTTATTATGAAATTGGAAGAACACGCGTATCAGGATGACATACCCAAACAAGAGCTAGTTACTTTAATGCGAAACTTCGTGACGGATAAAGCAGACAAATGGTACTACACCTTTATCCGCAAGAACAAAGACGCGACGTGGAAACAGCTGAAGAATTCTTTGTTAGAAAGATTCAGTAGTGTAGAAGGGGACCGTGAAATGCGTAAGTATATTCGCGGTAGGATGCAATATCCAAAAGAGAATTTCAACGATTTCCTGACCGAAATTGAGAGCACAAACTATCGGCTGAAGACGCCTTTGCCAACCGATGATATCCTCGAAATTCTTTTGGACAATATGAATCCAGCTCTTAAAAACGCGACAAGTAACATGAGAATTACTTCAATCGAAAAACTACGAAGAACATGCGATAACTATGAGAAGATCTGGAATACTTCGGGATTCGATCCACGCCGTCTTATTGAACCACGAACTAGACGCCCTCCTGCAATTGCTCAAATTTCACAAGAAGAGCAACCTTCCACCAGTGGGCGATATCCATCAACCAAGGGTAATAGTGATACTGAAGAAGAAATCTATTCTCAGGAGAAAACTTCGCAGGAGGTTAACGCCATCAACCGACAGTCTTATGTTGTTTGCTGGAATTGCAAAGACCTTGGGCACAGATTCGCAGTTTGTCAAATGGAGAAAACTCACCAGTTTTGTGAAGGATGTGGTTTGGCAAGTGTGAACACCGTTGACTGTTTGAGATGCCAAAAGAGACGTATTCAGGGAAATTTATCACCGAACGCGACTTACGCTGGGGAACCACGTTCGGGGAAAATATTTCAGCCCAGAACGACAATAATTACCAAACCTACAAACCCCAAGTAATACCTACCAAACCAACATTAACACCTACTAAACAACTGTCGCTACATGAAGATTCAAATAACCGGTTAAGACGAATTAGAATATACTGGCGAAAACAGAAATCTTATCATTATTTATGCTCAATATCGACCATTACAGAATTTCTGGATAACGATCCTCGTCCGTATGCAAAAATTTCAATTCTAGGACAGATAAAATTTGGTTTACTAGACAGTGGCGCTAGTGTAAGCATATTAGGCAAAAATAGTGCAGAACTTATTTCTTCGTTAGGAATAAAAATTAGAGAACTCAAATCCTACATCCAAACAGCAGATGGAACCGCAAACCCAGTGACTGGTCACGTATATTTACCCATCACCTATATGAACAAAACCGAAATTTTAAAATTTTGTATAGTACCTTCTCTTAAATCGGAAATTTATTTAGGCATAAATTTCTGGAAAAAATTTAATGTGGCTCCAGACGTTATAAGTGAAGTAACGGATGACATCAAGCGACCTGAAAGTAGCAATCAACATCAGTTAACCAGCAAAGATAGAACGGAGTTGGAACGAATTATAAAGAGTTTTCGCTCTTTTGAAACAAATGGCCTTGGTAGGACGGACCTAGTAGTACACCATATAGACGTGGGCAACAATGCACCAATTAAACAAAGGCACTATCCAGTATCTCCAGCCATACAAGACCTGATTTTCCAAGAAATAGATCGCATGATTTCACTAGGGGTTATAGAGGAAAGCTCAAGCCCGTGGAGTTCACCAGTAGTTCTGGTTCGCAAGGCAAATGGAAAGTCACGATTATGCTTGGATTCACGTAAGATTAATGCGATAACCAAGAAGGATGCATATCCGTTACCATTAATAGACGGATTGCTCGGACGACTAAAAGAGACCAAGTTTATATCAAGCCTTGACCTTAAAGATGCCTTTTGGCAAATACCACTTTCGGATAGCGCAAAAGAAATTACAGCTTTCACGGTCCCAGGGCGTCCCCTATATCAGTTTTGTGTTATGCCGTTTGGACTGTGCAATGCACCACAAACGATGTGTAGGTTAATGGACAGAGCGATACCACACCAACTTCGGGACAGAGTTTTCGTATATCTCGACGATCTATTGATAATTTCAGCCAACCTCCAAGAGCACCTGCAAATCTTAAAAACAGTAGCAGAATTGTTATCCAAGGCAGGATTAACCTTAAACGTCGAGAAAAGCCGTTTCGTGTTGAAAGAAGCAAAATATCTGGGGTTTCTGATCGGAGAGCGTGGATTACGACCAGATCCTTCAAAAGTCGAAGCTATCTCTAATTTTCCAGCTCCGACATCGGTAAAGCAGACACGCCGCCTTTTGGGAATGGCTGGTTATTACAGGCGATTCATCTGTAATTATGCCGATGTAACTGCCCAAATTACCAATCTTCTTAAAAAAGGAGTGAAATTTAAATGGTCGGAAGTAGCTGATGCCGCATTTTCAAAACTAAAATTTTTGTTGTCAAATGCACCGGTACTGCACAACCCAGACTTTTCGCAGCAATTCTTTATTCGTTGTGATGCCAGTACGCAAGGTGTTGGGAGCGTACTTTTCCAAAAGGATGCAGAAGAGAATGAAAAGCCGATAGCGTTCATGTCGCAGAAGTTAAATGCTGCGCAGCGTAACTATACTGTGACAGAGTTAGAGTGCCTAGCTGCAATAATCAGCATTAAGAAGTTTCGTCCATATATTGAAGGCTATAAGTTCACCTTAATTACAGATCACGCCAGCCTTAAATGGCTGATGACTCAAAAAGATTTAAGTGGACGTTTGGCTCGATGGAGTCTTAAGTTGCAGGGCTTCGACTTCAATATTATTCATCAAAAGGGCCGGAAAATATTGTTCCTGACGCATTGTCTCGAATTTACTGCGATGCCACCACGGAAATCGATCAAGAATTGCTATTGCATGATATCAAACTGTTCGATATAAAAACGGTACAGGATACGAGCTATAAAAAATTGCTAGAACAAATCAACCTACACCCACAAATTTACACTAATTTACGTGTACAGAATGATAAAATATTTATTAGAATTGAACCTAAAACCAATATTCCATTGACCGATATTCCTAGTTGGAAGATGTGGGTTCCAAATGAATTGCGCGAAAATTTAATTAGCCGGGAGCACGATTTGCCAGTCGGATCACACGGAGGAATACGGAAGTCGTTAGACCGCTTGAGACGTCTATATTATTGGCCAAAAATGGCTGTACAAGTACACACATATATTACTAACTGTGACATTTGTAAGCAAACAAAATCTTCTAATCAGCGCTTACGCCCTCCTCTAGGTAAACAGAACATATCGGAGAGACCATGGCAAAAGCTTTACATGGATCTGTTGGGACCTTACCCAAGAACGCCAAATGGGAAAACCATGATACTTATTGTCTTAGACAATTTGACAAAATTCGTTTATTTAAAAACATTGACCAAAGGCACAGCGACAAAAATTGTGGAATTCCTTCGAGAGGAACTATTTCCTCTGTTTAGCGTTCCGGAAATAATTCATAGCGACAACGGCGTGCAGTTCGTCGGAAAAGAATTTACAGCATTAGTCAAGGATCTTGGAATTAACCACATCAAAACGGCGTACTACTCTCCACAGAGCAACGCGTCAGAACGGGTAAATAGATCGATTGTGACCGCCTTAAGAGCATATGTAAAAGGAAAACATTCGAGCTGGGATAAATTTCTGCCAGAAGTTGGAAGTGCACTTAGAAATGCGATTCATCAATCGACCAATTATTCGCCACACTTTCTCTTATTCGGCTATCACAAAATCCAGCATGCTAATGACTACCAGTTGCTACGTGAAGTAGATTTATTAAGCGAAAATTCTTTAAACTGGATGGAAACTCCTGACAGATTGGCTGTGGTACACGATGAAGTTAAGGGCAACATAGTAAGAGCCTATAATAAATATTCCAGTGGATATAATCTAAGAACTAGGCATCGAACATTAGACTTAGGGCAACAGGTATATGTTAAACAACACCCTGTAAGTGATGCTGCAAATAAATTCATCGCTAAATTCGCATATCCGTTCTTAAAGGCCTTTGTGAAGGAAAAACGGGGAGAACTGTATTACGTTCTCGTTGATGAAAATAGTAAGGAATTAGGTACTTTTCATTTGATGGATATTAAAACATAAACGGAACACTTCCAGTTGAATTTATATATGACACACACATTTAGTTTTTATTCAGCTTCAAATTCAAATAAGATTTTGATTTTGAACCTGTGCTGTAACGAAATTTCAAGTCAATCATATACCCTGTATTATTTCTTGATTAAATTATATTTGATTCGCGTACTATATATGGAAAGAGTATAAGCTGATGTGAGGGGAAATGCTAGATTAATTGAAATACAGAAATGTAATACCTAAACTAAAACGGGAATCTCGTTATTGGGAAAGTATTTAAACGAACGGGGGGGAAAAAAATTGGTCAGTCAGATGGATATTTTTAAATGAAATTGAACGTTGGTGAAAAAAAAAAATAATATGTTCAAGTTCTAAATAAACAGAAAAATCTAAATTAAATTAAGTGATATTAAGAACAAGAAAAAAAAAAATCCAAAGTTAGTGTTAAGTTAGTTCAGTTTAGTTAAATTCTAAATACAAAAAAAAATAAAACAATAAACCAAAAAAATAATGAATTAAGTTTTGGTAAAATTGTTAAAAAAAAAAATAAAAACTGTTAATTTAGATATATAAGATAACAATTAAAGAATATTCTGTTGTAATGTGGTATAATTATTGACCGCAAAATTATGAAAATAAACAGAAAAAGAACAGAAATATTAACTAAAATTTGTTCAATGTTTATAATTGAAATTAAATAAATTCTATGAATACACATAGCAAGTACAGTGAGCGAATAAAATCACAAATTGTATCATTTTCTGTGAATAAATAAAAAAATTTGCAATAAAAAAACCAAGAATAATTAAATAAACATAATTAAAAAAGAAAAATTAATAAAAACTAAAAAAATTTAAAAGAAAATTGGTCATTCATTTTGTGTTGGATACGTTGATACTTTTGCAATTGTGCGATTAAGACAGACCATATGGAAGTGAGTGTTGGGTACATTGTGGATTGTTCGGTTAACCAGGTAGCGAGAAAGGAAGCCAAGCCGCAGAGGACCTTCAACCTTAATAGTTTGGTTTGGTGATGTATTCATTTAATTAAGTTCATTATTATTATTTTTTTTTTATTTTAGTATTTTCATTTGCTAGTTTTAAGTGAATAGTTAGAGAGGGTTAGTTCCTCCATAACTTTACATATTTATTACTTATTGTGATTGGATTTTTTTTTTTCATCATATATACATACATATGTATATATATATATTTTTTTTTGCTGAGAGTTCATTTGTAATGATTTTGTGAATTTAAAAAGGGAGGGGTGAGAATGAAAGCCGAAGGTATTAGAGTAAAACAAGTCACACTATTTTATGTATACAAATTGTAAATTGACCTCCTACACCATGTGTTTAAGAGAACCGGCCCTAGCCACTGATCGCTGCCCGCCACCAATAGTGTGCCATGTGGTGCAGGACGACCCTAGGTCAAATGTTACAATGGGTGGAGAGTAAAAGTGGTGTCAGACGGAAGCAGTGGAATCGAACTACTATACCCTACCTCAACCACATAAAGAAATGTATATTTACTTATACTGTCTTATATTCATTGTCGGTCATCCATCTATTTTCACAGTTCTGTGTTTGCTATCGCGGGGTACAAACTTGGAGTGGACTGCTGGTAAGCATGGTCAAAACCAAGTAATTGATATACACACTCGACTGTTAAAGTTGTTTCTATGTATAAAATCCCTTCTTTTTGTTTCATTTTCAATGGTAGTCTGAGAGAATCATGCATACAATTAAGCATCGGAGCATTCTTTTGTATTGGTGAGGGTCCAATAAGATTTGAATGTTGACTGCGCAGGGGGTGAGACAGTTTTAACATGATCAAGGCCACAAATTTATTACTTTGAATTTGTACTTTTCGCACAATTTTACCCATATTAATAAATCAACAAGTGGTTATGCATTTGATAGATTAAGTGTTTGAATTCTTTTATAATGGTTCCAAGGGGATTGCCTGCCAGATGCGTCCCCGTGGATAGCATTTTCCAACCAAATTTGCACTGCACTCGTTTTGTGAATGTTTTGTATGGGTTCAGGTGGAGCACAGGCGGGGGAAATTGGATTACTTTAGTTTATTTTAAATTAAATTATGTTGTGTTAAAATAAATTGGCCATTAGGATGATGGGGGCTTGTCTGTCCTCTTTGAATAACAACCATCGTCCCATTAAATAAATAATAATTGTGATAACATCAAATTGGATATTAATACACTAGAATCAAGACAGGTTACGGTGAAGAGGATAGGAAATGGCAATGGTGGTGTCTAGTTTGCTATCTATTAATCACTTAGGATACTGCAATAGGGTTAAATCTGTCTCAACTTATAATCATATTCTTTTCATCGGGTTTGATAGGTATAAATGAGGGTAAGATGTGTGCCCGTGTTTATTTAGAAACTAGTGCGCCTACCGTGGGTCGGAGCTAGTCCACTAATTCTAAATAAATAGTTTAATTGAATGAGAAGCGATATGTTTACTGATTTTATAACTTCTGTCTTTATTATTAAAAATTTCCAGTTTATATATTATAATTTACTTCACTAAACGGAAGTATCAGATTTAACGTTACATACGTTTAATTTATATGGTTAATTACAAAATATAAGTATGTGCTGTATCGGCACATTTATATGTTTGTGTTTTACTCAACAAACAAAATTTAAGTAAATGCTGTTTCAGCTTTTTGTCGCAATCGTTTCCTGTTACCAGCTGAATTGGTAACGTATTCCCGGGGCCTAGTTGTTGCTGCCCGAAGGATTATCTACGGGCCTGGAAGTGGAGCTGCTGCAGCCGGAGTTGCTTTTCTGTACTTAACATATATGATGGCTGCTGCGATCATCAATATTCCTATAATAGCATAAGATATTGTATAGTGATGAACGTCATGCATGTTCACTTCGGTAGTTGATGCCCTTAGATTCCTTTGTTGATTTTGGATTGATTCTTCAATGGCTTCGATATCCGAGTTGAATTGTGAACTTCAATTTACTCTGACGGTATGATCTAACATTATTTTATCACTCAAATTAAACCGTGGTGTGAAAGAGAGTTTCAATTTGTTGTTAAATGCTCTGTATCCTGCCAATGTGAATGTTTCTCCCTTCAACACACAGTTTGGATCTAGTGTTAGGATTCCCTCTCCTTGGATGAAGGTGGTTCTTGTTTCAATCGTTCCGCTGCCGCTTTCGCAAATCACATTATAAATAACCTTGGATTTGATTACAAAGATCCAGGCGTTATGACGGCGTAACGGAATCCATAACGAGGTAATGTTTATTCTGTGGATTTCACAACTAGCAGGTACGGCACTGGTCTGCTGGAAAAGTTGCATCTCACAGCTACTTGTATCTGATTGATATGAATTCAGTGGTTGATGTATATCGCAAAGATATTCGTCATTGAGGTTGGTACAAGTATTCAGTTCTTCGGACGAGAGCTGCATAAATTTATTGTCCTGTATTGCAATCAATAAATAATCAGAAGATGGCTTGATGTATATGTAGTCTTCCTGATGAATCGTTGGGACTGCCATAGAGTGGTATATGTTATATCGAGTCCAATGTACTAATGGAATTTTGATCTCGAATATGACTGTTGCCCCTATTTTTATGGTTTTGACGGTGGCTATTTTATAGATGGCCGCTATATTCTCACTTCGGTATGGCATGTCCTGACTTGGTTTCACGTTAGGAATGATTTGTTTTACTTGCTCCTGAAGTTGGTGAGGAGTTAGGATCAGGGGATCGAGTGTGCCTTGATGGACTTCTGTAATGGTGTTGATTATGGCGGTTTGAAAGTTTCGTAGTTTCATCATCTCTAGCATTGTGTGTATAGCTAGATCGGTAAATTCTTCATGGAACACGATGGTTGTTAGAATTTGATTATATGCTTCAAACTTCTGGGTAGTTTCCTCATGGGTGTGTTTCATGATGTTGATAGTTGATTCTAATATCGACATCTGGTTTTGTAATAATTGCTTGTGGTGCTGCTGGTGGGCATTTAATTTTTCTAAGCTTTCCTTGTAAGTTTTTCCATCCCTTTGATCTAGAACCCTGAATAGTTCGTTGGCAATCGTACCTACAAAATCGAAAGGCGCCCTTCTTTTACGGGTGATTTTGTTTCCGCCTAAAGCGTTTAATACCTCGTTTTGCTCATTTAATTCGACGTGGAGTGATTTTATCTGTGAGACAATGGCTTCACAGTACTTAAACGCATCAGTATGTACTGGTTGTATAAGCGTTCTGTTCGAACATAAATTGTCTAGTTGACGAGCAGCGTTCTCAAGGTGGCTTAGTTCTGCCCAATAGGAAGTGAGATTATAGTAGGTTATGATCCTCCATTCTCCGTTGATTAGACATCCTTGCCCAATTTTATCAAGGTAGATCCCGGGATGGAAAGAGAATCTCGATATATTGTATTGTGTAGGTGTTTCTGCTGTTATTACTCCTAGTGCACAGATTATTGCAAGAGTGTGAAGTAGCAGCTTGGACTTGGTGCTTGCTCTTGTCACTCGTTTTTGTTGTTTTGCACTATCGTATGCTTCAACTGTGTCTGTTTGGGTTTCTTCTGACAAGGGTATCTTCTCGCATTGTTCATTGTCCTCAATTGGCAGGCGACTGATCTTAGTAATTGGCCTTTTGAGTAATCCTCCGTTGGTGTTCTTTACTGTCACTGTTCTAACCAAACCATCGTTACCACTATGTACCTCATGAATTCTTCCTAGAGGCCACTTTCCTGGAGGCAGATCATCATCCTTAATGAGTACTAGCTCTCCTTTCGCTATATTTGGTTCCGTTTTGTTCCATTTGCTTCGCTTCTGTAACAGCAATATGTATTCGGTTAGCCAGACCTTCCAAAATTCTTGTGTTATTTTCTGCAGAAGTCTCCATCGTGCTAAATGGTTGATGTTTTGATTTAAATGGCTTGGTTCTGGCATCGTTCGTAGTGGTTCACCTATCAGAAAATGTCCGGGTGTTAAAGTTGTAAAGTCATTTGGATCTGATGACAGTGGAAGAAGAGGCCGGGAGTTGAGACATGCTTCTATTTGACAAACTATTGTTGTCATCTCTTCAAATGTTAGCAGTTGTTCTCCAATTATTCTACGTAGATGATGCTTGACGGACTTAACTGCAGCTTCCCATAGTCCACCCATGTGCGGTGCCCTTGGTGGTATATAATGCCATCGGGTGCCATTCCTTGAAAGCTGTTCTGCAAGCTTTTCGGGTAGTTGTTTCAATGCTGCGCTGAGATCGATCCTCATCAGTTTTGACGCCCCTATAAAATTAGAGCCACAGTCGCTGTAGAGGTCCGAACAATTACCTCGACGTGCTGTGAAGCGTCTAAATGCCGGTAGAAAAGCTTCGGATGCCAAGTTGTACGGATGCCAAATTGTAGTACGTGCTTGATGTTTGTAGCAAACTACACATTTATTGATAAAAGTTTTTACTGCTAGTGGACCTTTCATTATCCAGTATCTTGTGTGCGTAGTCTATCAGCAGCGTTGTGAAATGACCCTTATGAGGAATAATTATTGGATGTTGAATGTCGAAACTCACTCTGGCGTTAGACAGCCTTCCGCCCACTCGTAATAATCCGTCGATGCCGATTTTCGGATTAAGGGTAAGAAGTTTTGATTCGCTTTGTTTTCCATAGTGTTTGTCCAACGTTACTAAGCACGCCCCTTGTATTACCTTTAAGGCTAAACTCAAACTGTCGTTAAGTTCTTTGGTTGTCAGAAAGCTTGATGACAATTTAGCTGTTCTTTTCATAAACCTAAGAACATAAGCGATACTCCTTATTGCTTTTGTGAACGATGAACATCTTTCTATCAGCTTCAATATGACGTTCTCACCTTCGATTGTGGTAGTGAATGCGCATACTTCGTCCATGGATTCCTCTGTAGTTTCTTCAATTTGTGGTTGTAAGGCATATTCGAAGGAGTCTCTGAGCCAGCTTGGTCTGTTCCACCAGAGAGAGTGATCTATTAAGCTGGTAGGGTTCAATCCTCTCGATGCACAATCAGCTGGATTTTGTTCGGATTTTACGTAGCCCCATTGTAGCGGAGATAATACGGATTGGACTTCCACTATCCTGTTCGCTATGAATGTTTTAAATCTATTAGGTTTCCCTTTAATCCATGCTATAACGTTATCATTGAATCGGTCCATGCAAATGTTTTTATATCCGGTTCTTGTAATGCTTGTTTGGTTTTCTTGACTAATTTTGACAGTAATACAGCTGCACACAATTCCAATCTAGGGATGGTTAATTTGGATTTTAACGGTGCAACCTTTGTTTTCGCAGTGACTAAAACTACTTTGCCTTGGTTGTTTGCAATCTTGGATTTGTAGTAAACTACTGCTGCATATGCGTTTTCTGATGCATCGCAGAACCCGTGTAATTCGCCTGTGTTGTCTCTGTTGTGACTTAACCATCTTTGTAACTTTACTTTTTCTAACGTCTGCAATTGGGTAGCATAGCAAATCCATTTTGTTTCTAATTCAGTGGGCAGTTGTGCGTCCCAATCAATTCCTAATAGCCATAGTTGTTGCATAATTATTTTTGCTTTTACTATAACCGGTGCCAGCCACCCTATGGGGTCAAAAAGTTTGGAAGTTTCGGACAGCACTCTTCTCTTGGTTATAGGTGCTTCGATATTTAGTGGTTTGATTTTAAATTGGAAAATATCTTCTGTAGGATTCCATAAGATACCGAGGGTTTTAATAGTTTTCCCTATTTCGATTGTGTGGTTGTTTTTATTTCGATACTCAGTATCTATGTTTTCTAGTATCTTCTGGTTGTTGCTACTCCATTTTCTCAGATTAAAGTTTCCTTGTCTCAAACATTTGTCTAATTGTTCTTGAATTGTGATAGTTTCTTTGATCGTGCTCGTTCCTGACAATATATCGTCTACATAAAAATCTTCAGTAGCTGCTCTTTTTGCTGTTGGGTATTGGTTGCCATCATCTTGAGCTAGTTGGTGTAGCACTCTTGTGGCTAGATATGTGGCCGAGGCTGTTCCGTACGTGACTGTTTTCAGCTTGTTTGTTGTGATTGCACCTTTGTCGTTTCTCCATAGTATCAACTGGTAGTTTTGATCGTGTGGACGGATTTTTATTTGTCTAAACATCTTTTCGATGTCAGCTTTAAACACGTATTTATGCTTTCTCCAACGTAGCAATATCTCTACGAGTGTTTGTTGTATTGTTGGGCCGGTGTGTAGTAGGTCATTTAATGATATTCCATTTGATGTTTTTGCTGAAGCGTCAAAGACTACTCTAAGCTTGGTTGTTGAGCTATCATCTTTGATTACGGCATGGTGTGGTAGAAAGTAGTTTCTACCTGCATCATCACGTTGGTTTATTTCTTGCATATGATCCAATTGGATGTATTCATCAATGAAGCTTTTATATTGATTCTTCATCTGGATGTTCTTATTTAGTTGTTTTTCCACTTGAAGGAGGCGTGCTGTGGCTTTTTTTTTCATGATTCGCCTAATTTGAAATCGTCGCTCTTAAATGGTAATGCGACCTGGTATGCACCATTTCTAATCTTTTGTAGTTCTTTTGAAAGTGCTCTTCGCATTTTTGTTCATCATCGGTAAGCTCTCGTTCTACGTGGACTTCTTCAATCTCCCAAAATCTTTTTAACTGACTTTCTAAGTCGATGTACGATATCATAGATTTTATGTGGTGATGTTGGACACTTGGGCTGATGAATTTTCCGAACACGATCCATCCTAATTCGGATTTTTGCGCCATTGGTTGTTCAGGATTTCCTTTTATTATATCACCCAATACGATCTTTGGATAATAATCCGCTCCAAGCAAAATGTCTATGGAGCCCGGTGTGTTGTAATTTGGATCTGCATGCTCTAGGTTGTTTAGATGTTCCCAGCCTTCAGTTTGTATCCGTTGTTCTGGTAGCAGTGTCGTGAGTTTTTGAAATACAAAAGCATCTAAGTGTAATTCAAATTCCGATTCTCTGACCGGTTGGATTTTGAGGCTCACTATTTTCTTTACCCCCCCAATATTGTGACCACCGACTCCAGCTATTTTGGCATATACTTTCTGCCCCTTAAGCTTCAATCTTTGAACTGCTTCCTCGGTAATGAAAGTTGCTTGTGACCCTGGATCTATCAGGACTCTTAATGTAGTGTGGCTTCCATTATGATTGGCACATTTGACCATTGCTGTTGCTAACAACACGTGTTCTTTTTCATGATTTACGTTTGTTATTAGTTTAAAGTTTTTTACTTCAGACGTGCTCGTGGTTTGTACTTTGGGCTTTGCCGTATGCAAAATAGTATGATGAACCCCATTACAGCTCGAGCATCTTATCTCTTGGTCGCAATGGTACGTTTGATGTGTTGATGATATAGGCATCTTCTACATAGATGGTGTAGTAGCACTATTTGGTTTTTATCTGTTGCTGACAGCTGCCTAAACCGTGTACATTGGTCTAATGTATGGTTCATCTGACAATAGATGCAAATCTCGCGTAGGGTTGTTGTGGCAAACGTTTGTCCTACTGCTTGTGGTTTTGGTTGTTGCGATTGATTTTTAGGGCTACTCGATACTTCCAAGGTCTTAAAGCGTTGTTCAAGAAACTTCAGAAATTCCTCGGTTTTCTGGAATTCCGCTGGGTTCTGGAGCGAACTTTCATATATTCGTCGTGTTTCATTGTCCAATTTCTTCGATAAGCTGATGATTAGAAATGAATTCCAGGATTCGACATTTATTCCTAGACTTCTGATTGCGTGTATGCACTCGTTAGTTGTGTCGTGCAAATTCCTAATTGCGGCTGATGATTCTGTACTAATTGATGGTTGGTTTAGTAACGTATTTAGGTAAGCTGATATAATTAAGCGTTTGTTGTTGTATCTATTGTTTAACGTACGCCAGGCCATTTGATAATTGTCAGCAGTTGATTCCAAATGACATATTAGCTTAGCTGCTGCTCCATTAAGATGGGTTTTCAGATAGTTTATTTTATGTGTATCTGAGAGGGTTTGATTTTGATCTATCAGACGTTTGAATATTTCAGGGAAACTACTCCATTTTATGTAATTTCCATAAAATGTGGGTATTTCAATCGGTTTCAACTTTATTTCTGATGTAATCCCACTGGTAGCTGGTGTTTCTTCTATCGCAGTGTTCATTTCAATTGCCATCTTTGTGTACTTCTCTCTTAACGCCTCATAATCCCCTCTTGTGAAGTATCCTAGCCTCTCATTGTCGTCGTCTGAAGCCTCAACACAAAGCTCTTCATGTCTATCGATTATTTGATTCATAGCACGCTGCATGTACTGCATGGCGATTTACATAGCTTGCTTGCTCTGTTTTTCTTCCAAAATAGCTTTGGCCTTTGCTATTTCTCTGTACAATTCCCTCATTTTAAAATCCTGTCGTCATAGCATTTGGTTGAGTGTACTGTTGCTGCTTTGATCTATCGGCGTTTTGATGTTTAGTTCTAAATGATTGTTAGACTCGTTCGTCTCTGGCGGTATGAATTCCTGGCTGTACGATTGCGTCGGTGTTAGCGGTCGCGGATTGTTTAACAGCTCGCGCATTTCATCTATGAGTTTTTTATATGTTGATGCCACCGTAGCTCTTAGGTTGGTGTATGGATGGCTTTTATCGATTGGTGGATCACTATCGTAGATTTGTTCGTCTGTTTTTACGAACTCTGGGTATAGAGCTTTCCATTGTTCTATCTTCGTTTCCAGATACTTCTTACTACTATACTTCTATTTTCCCCCTAATTATGTCTTGTTGACAAAGTAGGTCATCCATTACGGCCGGTTGTTTTGTGACTGATGAACTGGGTTTCCCTGGTTGTTATTTCACTTTAATTTCGATGGATTAATTAGTTCTGCTGGATTCGAAGTATATTTTATTAACTTATTGGCCGGTTGGTGTTTGGCTTTTTAGTTTATTAGTTTTTTATCGCTGGTTGTTTTTTTGTTTCGAAGGACCAATGTTTATTTAGAAACTAGTGCGCCTACCGTGGGTCGGAGCTAGTCCACTAATTCTAAATAAATAGTTTAATTGAATGAGAAGCGATATGTTTACTGATTTTATAACTTCTGTCTTTATTATTAAAAATTTCCAGTTTATATATTATAATTTACTTCACTAAACGGAAGTTTCAGATTTAACGTTATATACGTTTAATTTATATGGTTAATTACAAAATATAAGTATGTGCTGTATCGGCACATTTATATGTTTGTGTTTTACTCAACAAACAAAATTTAAGTAAATGCTCGTTTCCTGTTACCAGCTGAATTGGTAACAGCCCGTGAATACTGAAGTTCATATTATAATAATTATTCATTTAAGTAAAAAAATTAGGTATTACGGTGTTTATTAATTAAATTTAGTTTTCAGAGTCGCCTGGAAATTTTTATATTAATTTTATTAGTTGATTCCTGATATACTTATAGTACTTAATTGAATTATTGATGAGTCTAGGATGTTATGGCGCCGGAACATTAACATTTTAAATTATTTTATATAAATTTTATAAAATAATTGAAATTATATATATGAAATTATATTAAATCTTGGAATTTTTCGAAATTTATTGGGAATGTTTAAATTACTAAATTTTCATCTCTTAATTTCCTTATCCTGAAATTTTTTGGAATCTTTATAAATCGTATTGAACAATATCGCTTTCCCTTGGATTTAATGATTCAATTTTTAATTTACACGAGTCCTAAAATTTCTAATTTTCTGATAATTTTAGTGAAAGTTTTAATTAAGTTTAGTTGAATTCTAGAAATTCGCCAATTATTAAATTCTACATAAATTTGCAGTTCTAAAATTTCATTAATTTCCTAAATATTTTAAAAGTTTTCAAATTTAAAAATTTTTTAAAATTGATAAATTTCAAGATTTAATTTATGATTATTTGCGATTTCCTGTATTGAACAAGTAAAAGGCTGAAATTTTTGAATTTTCAGAGCAATTTTCTTTATTTTAATATTCTAAGAATTTTTGAACTAAAGAAAATTCTTTCCAGTTCATGGAATATTCTATAATCTTGAAGAATTGATAATGTTGCAATTCCTCATCAAA
Organism: Tipula vernalis; assembly: GCA_958295665.1. Classification (NCBI taxonomy): domain Eukaryota; kingdom Metazoa; phylum Arthropoda; class Insecta; order Diptera; family Tipulidae; genus Tipula; species Tipula vernalis. The sequence goes on from OY282559.1 coordinate 138,153,997, forward strand.
AATTTTAAATATTCTCTTATTCTCTTAATTTGAGTTTGATTTTGTTATTCAAAAATATTTAAAATTGATATAAAATTAGCGAGGGTTATATCCATCTAGAGGCTGATTTTACACCAATTTTAAATGATTTCTTAATTCATCGGAATTCTCAAAATTTTCCATAGGAAAGTGGAACGAGGATTTTTGTGCATCATCTGAATTCAAGAATAAATCTGCTCTGTGAACTTTCGGTTGTTACCGACTATATATTTTATTTTGAGGGTGATGCTTCATTAACATCGTGACAAACCAGACCAATCGATTTTATATAGGGCATTGTAGACCGACATCTTTCACCATAGCGAGAGAGTGGAACAACTTTGTACTGTGAACAAAAATTATAAACTTGTGTGGCAGTCGAATCGAACCACAAAAATTGCCAAACTTTGTTATCGTCTGTAACTTTTGATTTTTGAAAAAGAATGTAAGAACAGAGTGAGTTTTCGATGGTTTTGGTAAAAATAAAAGTCAGTTTTTCTTAAAAAGTTTACTATGTTTGAGCAACGGATTCTAATCTATAGTAGTTCTATGAATGCTCTCGAACAGGCTAGCCTAAACTATATGTGGCTCTAAATTAGTTCTCTATAAATTTGTGGGTACTTATCTATAGACTGTATTCGCCAAAGTTCTCGAATTGGAGAACAGAATAAGTTGACATTCTAAATTCTAAAAGATATTGGAGTTTGGATTTGTCTTTCATACCGGTCGGACGTGTTTGTTTTTTCGACCGTTCGTTATACTTGAGTGTTTTATAGTGTTTGTGGTTGTAAAATTAAATTAAATTAAAGTGTATTAAATTGAAATAATAACTAGTGTTTTATTTTTAATTGTAAAAGTGTGTAAGTTATTTTATTACGGATATTTGTTTGGATTGGACTCATATTCAAATTTTATATAACTGTACTGTCCGAGTATTATTGTCAGGTATGTCACGCCATATGTTTTTTTCATTTATAGTAGTGAAATAAATCAAAAATTGTGTTAGACTCTTACACATTACATTAATTGTACATATATTGGTTTTGTAGTACAGTGAAATTCTACGGTAAATACTGGTTATGTACTGGGAATTTCATTGTATTTCATATAATGAATACAATACTTAAAATATACTATATACATATGTATGTACCTCTGTGGACCTGTTTGGTTGGAATATACTCAAGATAGGTATATTAGTGAGCGATTTTTTTAATTCGATATCAAATCTTGTCTCTGCATAGTATGAAAGATGAATGTATTGCCGTGTTTTAGGAGGTCTGTGAGAGGTCCAGCGATTATTGAATATTGCGGAATTAACCTCCTCAAATAGCCGGAAAGTCCAAGGAAACTTTGCACTTTCTTAAGATTTGTCGGCTCAAGGTAATTGTTAGCTGTAATTTTTATTTCCGAGGGGTTAATTTTCCCGTCTGCTACTACATATCCTAGAAATTCAATTTTTTCGTATAGAAATTTGCACTTTTTCCATTTAAAATTGAGACCGGGTTCGCTGGAAACTCTTAGAACCTCTTTTAGTTTTGAAATATTTTCTTTAACGTTTTTAGCAGAATAAAAGCAGGATAAAGTTTACAAAACGTTGAAACATTGCCGGTGAAGTACAAAGGCCAAATGGGAATCACCTGAATTCATATTGCCCCATCGGTATTACAAAGGCCGTGTATTTTTTGCTTCTTCTGTCAACGGGAACATGGAAAAGTTCATTCTGCAGGTCAAGTGTCGTAAATACCTTTGGTTCATGCAATTGATCGATTCGATCCTCTATTAATGGATGGGGAAATCTGTCCATTACGATGTGTCTATTCAACTTTCTACTTGCGTATTCCGACTTATTGGTTTGGACGATTTTACTATCGAGACACTCTTGAATTTGCTTTCCGACTTCCTCCTTCTCACTTGAGGAAAGTCGTCTGGGGTGTTGTCAAATCGGTGTATCCGATTTCAATATGATTTTCATTTCCACAGGAGATATTTTGGAAAATTTGGGTTCGTAGGATTCGGTAGTAGGTAGATTTTCGGTAGTTCATTTTGTTAATTTAATTTTCTTACCGAAAATCCTGCAGCTTGTACCGTGATTTCAGAATAAAGCTAGAATATCGCTCCCTAAAACACATCTGGTGCTTAGAGACTCTGTAGGCACCATGTACATTGTACACATCTCCTGTATATTGTTCATCATCTATCTCGAATTTAGCTGTAAAATAACCGATTGTCTTTATTGTTCCATCACCTATTCCTCTTGGCACGGTTTCCTTTAATTTCAAAACAGGTAATTCCATTATCATAATCTGTATAGTTTGATAATTACCGAGAGCAATGTAAATAATTAAAACTATTATCGTGATTGATGATAGTGAAATGCTTCTTGACAGTGTCCATGTCTAATTTTTGTGGCTGATTTGTTCCATGTTTTGTATGTTCTCGTTTGTGGGGTGTTTACCATTACGTTCGGGACAACATACATTAAAAATACCTGTTTCGCTAGAATTAGGTCCAGAAGATCAAGGTATATTCTTTGCCATTGCCTCTTGGTAACAGAAAGTGATGAATGACGTGGACTTCTAACGGCGGTAGGTTCTAACGTCTTTAGATATATGCTGGCCAATAAAATATCTTTCTGGATATTTAGAGTAATATTTTAGTTATAATTCAAATTAATATAAAATTTAAAATTATTTAGAAATTTTTTTCATATGCAAATTTAGAGGTGGGGTTAAATTATTAACTTTAGATTAAATTTTAGGTTAATATAAGATTTATATATTTAAACAAATTATATTACATAAATACTAATTTATATTTATTTCAGGCAGTAATTGTAAAATAAATTAAAATTAAATTCTAATTTAACTTTAATAATATTAGGTTAACAGAAGGGATGTGGTGGCTTATTATCAAACATGTATTTTAATTTAAATTCAAATGGTTTGTTTAGTTAGTTAGAACTGGCATCAACAGTCACAGAAAAGCAGAAATTGTGTTGTCCTGGGCCAACTTAATATTAATTTATTGCATATTACTAGTTTGTCTATTTTATTTTTATTTTTTATTTTTTGATTAAATTGAATTATAATTTAACTTTAATATTTCAGACTACATCCATAGATTTTAAATTTTAATATTAATTTTGATTTAAATTTTATGTGGTTATAATTTAACTACACTATATCGGTTAGTTAAAAATTAGAAATTAAGAAGTTTTCAATTTATAATTTGTTTATGGATTTTAGTTATAATTATAATTAATTTAAAATTTAAATTATTTAGAAAATTTTTAGTTTCATGGGATTTTGAGGCAGGTGTAAATAATTGTAAATTGTTGACTTTGGATTTTTAAGTTTAATTTAAAATTGCTTGTCTATAATAATTACAAGAAATATATGATTAATACAATTAATCAAATTTTATTACATAAATGCTAATTTATATTTATTTTAGGAAGTAAAGATAAAAATAAAATTAAAAAAAAATTAAAAATTTAATTTAACTTAAAGATTTTATTAGGCTGAAAGAAGGAAGGTGGTGGTTCATTATTAATCCTGAATTTTAATTTTAATTCAAATTGGTTGTTTAATTGAAACGGGCATCAAGAGAAACAAAAAAGTAAAAATTGAGCCTATAGCTATAAATTGTGTTGTCTTGTGCCAACTTTACTTTTTTAGAATTTATACAAGGATTTGTGTTATAATTCTAATTAATTTAAAATTTAAAATTATAAAATGGGATTATTTATAAAATTTTAGTTTCATGGGTCTTTTAGGCGGGCTTAAATTATTAACTTTAGATTTTTAATTTTAATTTAAAATGCCTTGCTATAATAATTACAGCTAATATAAGATTCATACATTTAACAAACTATAATACATAAATCTAATTTATAATTATTTCCGGAAGTAAATATAAAAATAAAATAAAATTTTAATTTAACTTAAATATTTATCAGGTTAAAAGAAGGAAGGTGATTGTTAATTATTAATCCTGAAATTTTTAATTTAATTTCAATTTGTTTGGTTAGTTTTGAATTGGCATCAAGAGACGCAGAGAAGCAGAAATTGAGCCTGCAATTAGTAATTGGAAATTGTTTTGTCCTCTACTTAATTAATTATGCATATAAAAGATGATTTTAAATTTAGGAAACTCTTGAAGAATCTGAAAAAACTTCCCAGGAACCTGAGCAGTGAATAAACTTGAAATTGTGTTGTTTTGTGAAAATATTTATTAATTATAAACTACTTAGGTGTTTGGAACCTGGTTGACTCTTTGTTATTAAATTCACTTCACTACTTTTAAATTTAAACTTTATTTATCAAATGTCACGAGTAATTTTGATTTTTTCACAAACTTCGTTTATAAAGGCAAATGGTGAGGTTGTGGATGAACAAGGGCTTTATATAGCAAATATTTACTGTTTAAGATTTATGATGATAGGTATAACAACTAACAAATTTCATCAATAATGAGCGGAGAGACATATATTAGAACTAGTTGGACTGTACTTATGGTTCAAAATTTTATTTCAGATAGGGTATGCTGGAGGAAGAAGAATTTAATATAATTGATCCTTAATGTAATTAATGCCTTAAGGCTTAGAATTGAATTATAATTAATAAATGGTAATGTTATTTTTAGGGATAGGAACATCTTTACATTTGAATTTATATTATATTACATGTATTGCTGTTTTAATATTTCTCTTAATTGTTGAAAGCTAATACATAAATATTTGAAATTATAGAGCGGTTGGACTAAGTGAGAGTAGAAATAAATAACTAATTTGTTTTTTGGTTTCAGAAGAACATCGAAATATATTTTATCATCAGTTTTGTTAATCGGAAGTTTGGAGTATTATATAAATATAAATTCTAGTTTAAGATATTATTTCAGATCGATCAGGTTCCAACGTTTTATTATTAATATTTTAATTGTGTTGTCATTATGCTGTCATAAAACACTAACTATCGGCTTTATTAGGTGTCTGTAACCGGGCCCAGTCTGTCCTCACTAACATTCCTCGATTTTGTTTTATGTAAAAAGTGTACGATGGCTGCCTGGCCAGGGGCGGATATCACACTATTAGACTTATGTGGTTATCGATGTGGCGCCTTTCTTTACGGGGTGAATATTGCTATGTTTGGCTTCATGAAAAGCTGAGTATGATGGTACATATTTCCTTGGTGAGGGAGAGTTTTGGTCTCGTGTCTTGTTGTAACATTGGTATAGTGGTGTGGTATTCGCATTTATAATACGGGAGACTTGCTTAATGTTTGATCGTACATTGAAATCAATCAATCAATCAATTCTAAATTCTAAAAGATATTGATAAAATGTATTCTCAACATTGAAACCATTTCCTTCAGAAGAATAAAATAGCCAATACCAAATTGCATTAAAAAATTGTGATTACTGGTTAATTCAGGTTAACTCTTTACTTTTTGTTTAAACGCACTGCAAAACTTCTTATTCCACGTTTAATGATCTTAACACAAAAGTCACTTGAGGAATATTCGGGGCGTAGAATCAAATAGTTTAAAAACATGAAAAACTAGAAATCCGAGTTTTTGCTTGAGATAAATATCGTGCTTACATCGTGTTTGTCGTAGCTACTAATTACCTCCTACGAAACTAATCAGAATTATACAACCTCCTAATCTAAGTTATGTACAATTACTGCTTCGAGTTCTCACGAAATACATAATTAAAATTGAATAACTTTACATACCGGCGCCAAGCCTCCCGCCTCTATCAAGGAACCAAACAAACTCCCTTATATGCGATTATTTAATTAAATTAATATCATTAAGTATGTATACCAGTGCACACAAGAAATTAATTTCAAATTTCCTATACAAATTCTTATGAATATAAGTAATCATACGTCGTTGCTCTCCGTCTTTATAGACAAACAACGCTATTATCTACAATTATCGCAACAACGTCTACTTACCATATATTTATATGAGTATGCATTAAACTTTTTGTCAAATTGACCATTTAGTTTTTGTTATACATAATTAAATTATTTCAATAATTGCAAAATATGGTATCAGTACTCGTAATTGTCTGCATATAGTTGTTAATTGACACAGTATAAAATACAATGATTCTTGTGATCGATTTGCATAGCAATGAAATTTTATATCGTATAATTCATCTTTCTATATGTAACCTTCTCGAATATCTGCTAATTGCTATTTAACTCAATAAATTAGCAACACACAACAACTCAATTTATCCATGAACTTGATAATTCAATTAGGTTTTAGCTTTAGACAAGTAATCGTTTTTGTATTAGGTCAAATACCATAATATCTGTTTTGTGTCAAAAACCTATCAAGCTAATCAAATTTTTAATTAGCTATTTATGAGCTGTAAATTAATGAGTCAACGATGAAAAAGAGCGCAACATATTATATGTAACTTGGCTCAGTTCCCAAATAAAACTTTTAAATAAAGATTTTCCTCTTTTCTCTACTATTGATTCAATTATCTTAAGTTTGTTGTGGCGATTCATTCTATATGTGGAGTCGGTGAGAATTTATTTAACAGGGGTATTTGTTTTGATGAAATAATTCGTCGAACAGCGTATACAACTAAATAAGCGCGGTGTTCGACGAATTATTTTATTTGCTTTATTGCTTATGGTTAGAGTTTATGTTGAATGATAATAAATATTTATTAATAATAGTGAATAGACAGCAGACAAATGCCCGGTCAGCATATAAAAAAAAAATCGTCTTTGCAAGCTTGCTAAGTAGCAGTTGTACTTACATGCAATAATATCAGATTTTGTTAATTTTGAACATTTGTATGAACTTCTAGAATTAGTTTTTTGTCAAAAATTGTGCGAATTTAAGAATTTTTGACATTTGTAGAAAGTCAGGAATTTGCACAACATAATTTTGAAAAAACTACAAAGACTTTACATATCTTGGAAATTTCAAAATGTACAAGTGTGGCTTACTGCTCAAAACTTCAGTTTTATAACGATTTTTAAGAAAAAATTAACAAGTTTCGAAATTTTAAGAATTTTGCGAATTTTATACAAATTGTATGTGCAAACTTTAAATTTGTCGAGTTGTAAAATATTTGGATCATTCAAGAACAATTTAATAATTTAAAAAGTAATTTAATTTTTAATTTAGTTTGGAAGAAGAATATTACAGAAATCTAGATAGAAATTTCCGTTTGATTCATTAATCTATGAATTTCACGCTTTAAGTTAATTTAGTAACCTCGAAAAATTAGTCAGTCTCAATATTTTTAAATTTCCACGATAGTGAATTATTTCCTAAAACATTCCTAAATTTTAAAAACATTTTAGTGTATTAGTAAACCAATCAATTAATGGTAATCAATAATGTTTATCGACACACACAAATGAAAAATTGAATATAAATGAGAGAAGAACTGCAAAACCATGTCTGGAAATAAAACTATGAACAAAATGTAAACCATGGTCCATTCTTAACTTTACAATTAGTGGAGACTTTCTTTTGGAAATAAAGGGTTTCATATGACGAAAATCACCCAAGGCATAAATTGAACGGCTAACGTTTAATATTTAAATTTGCTAAACGATATTCGGTAGTTTGTCCGGAAATGAAACTAATTACAAAATATAGATCATGGTCTATTCTTGACTGATCCAAATATTGGAGACATTCTCTTGGAGCTAAGAGGGTTAGATCTGACGCTAATCACCCCAAGTTTAAATTAAGCGGTTAACGTTCAATATTTAAATTTACTAAACCATCTTCGGTAGTTTGTCCGGTAATGAAACTAAGAACAAAATGTAGGTCTTGGCACATTCTTAACTTATGCAAATATTGGGGACATTCTCTTGGAGCTAGGAGGGTTACATCTGGGGTCAATCACCCTAAATTTAAATTGAACGGCTAACGTTCAATATTTAAATTTACTAAACCATCTTCGGTAGTTTGTCCGGAAATGCAAGTAAGAACAAAATGTAGGTCATGGTCCATTCTTACAGATCCGACGATAATCACCCCAAGTTTAAATTGAACGGCTAACGTTCCCTTATTTAAATTTACTAAATCATCTTCGTTATGTAAACCATCTTTCGTATACTAAACGTTAGCCGTTCAATTTAAACTTTGGGTGATTTTTGTCATATCTAACCCTCATAGCTCCAAGAGGATCTTCCCAATATTTGCCTAAGTCAAGAATGGACTATGGTCTATATTTTATTAGTAATTTCATTTCCGGACAAACTACCGAAGATGGTTTAGTAAATTTAAATATTGAACGTTAGTCGTTCAATTTAAACTTGCAGTGTTTATCGTCATATTTAACCATCTTAGCTCCAAGAGCATGTCCCCAATATTTGCATATGTCAGGAATGGACAATGCTCTATATTTTTTCTTAGTTTAATTTTCGGACAAGGTACTGAAAATGGTTTAGTTAATTCAAATATTGAACGTTAGCCATTCAATTTAAACATTTGGGTGATTTTTATCATATTTAACCCTCATAGCTCCAAGAGAATGACCCCAATATTTGCATATTGGGCATTTTTTATTATTAGTTTCATTTCCGGACAAACTACCGAAGATGGTTTAGTAAATTTAAATAATGAACGTTCGCCGTTCAATTTAAACTTTGGGTGATTATCGTCATATCTAACCATCTTAGCTCCAAGAAAATGTCCCCAATATTAGCATAAGTCAAGAAAGTACCATGGTCTAGATTTTATTAGCAGTTTTATTTCCGGACAAGGTACTGAAAATGGTTTAGTAAATTCATATATTGAACGTTAGCCGTTCAATTTAAACTTTGTGTGATTTTTGTCATATCTAACCCTCATAGCTCCAAGAGAATGTCTGTAATATTTGCATAATTTAAGAATGGACCATGGTCGATTTTTTCTGCTTAGTTTCATTACCGAACAAGGGACTCAAGATGATTTAGTAATTTCAAACATTGAAGGTTAGCCGTTCAATTTAATCTTGGGCTGATTTCCCTCATGACCATTTTAGCTTAGCTCCAAGAAAATTTCTCCAGTATTTACATAAGTCAACTATGGACCACGGTCTTCGTTTAGTAACTAGTCTTGTTTCCGGACAATGTACTGAATATGGTTTAGTAATATAATTGTTGAACATTAACCTTTGATTACAAACCTGTAGTGATCTTTTACATTCAAAATTGAATGGTATGTTTTCAATTTGAATTTGATTGGGTTTTGTGAAACAACATACGTTACTAATACACATTTACAATTTTAGATTTAGCAAAAATTTCACGTTTTATAAAAGGCTCGTGAATTATTTGCTGAATGATTCCTAAGTATTTGTTTTTTCTCTTTTTAGGAAAGGTTTAGGAAAAAATTCTCACGCATAAATTTCCAGAATTTAAAATTTTAGAAATTATTGTGATTGACAAAATTTGAGGAAGTTAAAATAAAAATTGCCACACATTTCATAATATTTGCAGATTCTAGAGATTTTCCATATTCTAAGAGATTCTAGAGTCAAAAATTTGAAATTTTTGGAAATTCTAAAATTTTTGTTTATTTTCACCATTTCAATAATTGCGAGAGTTTCAATTTTCATGAAATTCTATATTTTAAACTTCAACAATTTCTTCACTTTTATAATACCAAGAAAGTGTAGAACTAAAAAAAAATTCAGAATATCTTAAAATCTATAAAATTTCCAAAATTACCATAAAGATTCCGGTTTCATTAATTTTGAATGAAAATCGACGAAATTGAGTAATTTGATGTATGTACAAATTTTATGAATTTCCATTTTCAATTTTACGATTTCGTAAACTTTGAAATTTCATGATTAGCAGCATCAATAAATCTGAAGAAATTTCTAAAAGTTTTAAAATTGAGAAATTTTATGAACTTAACATGTATTTAAGAAACATAGGAATTTCAATTTAGAATTCTCGCTTTATCTTTTTCCAGAATTTCAATATCAAAAATTTCAAAGTTTAAAGAAATTTTGCATTTTCACAATTTGCTAGGATTTCTACTATTAAACTAAATTGCCATCTAGTCAATCTGCCAGCAGGAACATTTTTATTTATTTCTTCTTCAGTTACAAAAAAATTTGATGTACTAATTGAGAAATTTAAAATAGCTTCAATCTGGTTTAATACCCAGTGGCCATCTTTCCAAAAGGTAAATATTGTTTTTGATGAGCATTTTAAAAGATGCGTCCTTACAGACCTGATAACTGCTTGCCATATACCCAGAATGAAGGGTAATATATTGAATTTTAAAAAATTCTCTATCATCAAATTCTCAAATTATTGATAAATCTAGCGCTGCGCTTCCCCATTCTTTGACGCCACCTACATTGGCCTCGCGTAACCAACTTCACATTGACTGAAAGGTCTTGATACTTTCAACTTAGCTATCGGTAGGTCTTCCATTACAACTAATTCCTTTCTAAATATAATTTAATTTATTCTTCTGTTAAAAATTCTGCTTTGCTGTCTTCTTCAGTTTGCGGCTTCCAAACTAAACTGGCCTTTTGAAGCCATCAGTGCCGTAAATTTATTAATTTTGATGGAAGTACTCCTTGCGATGCTTGATCAGCTGAATTTTGTTTAGATCGTATATGATGTCACAATTTTCGCGGCATTTGATCTAAAATTTCTGATGAGAGATTTCTACAAAATTTTGCAATGATGGTTGCCTTATTGTTTGCTTCATCAAGGTCAGTAGTTTTGTCAGAGATACCTGTTCAATGGGTGCCACTTTGATTTTCGATACCATTAAATTTACTTTCACTGCACAATTTTCGACTACTGCTCTGCAATACACCATATGCCTTTTTGCTCGCATCTGAGAAACTGCGCAGCTCAAATTGGCCTAAAGCTATCGTCATTAAGAATATCGGTGGAGAAAGCCATCCGAGATGATCATAAACTCTAACAGTATTCAGAAATATTGTGCCACTTGGTTGGTTTTGAATTATCCTCCAAGTTTAGACGACTTCGACTTCTACTTTCGCAATTTCAATCCACCAGTTCGCAGTATTTGATTTAAATGGCCCTCAGGTTTATTGCTTTTTCAACCACATCTGATTTTACCTCTTTGCTATTTTCCCAGATCCCAAACCAGTTATTGTAATGTTTGCATTTATTCAAGGCATTTTTAATCGATGCATAAGTGACTCCGTAATACGTGAAGCTTGAGAATCGGAATCCAGCAATACACTCGCATTTCTGTAAATTTTCAGAAAGGGGTCTGTAAACACTCTCATAATTTCATTCGATTCGTCAGCCATTTGATGCAGTGTTTTTGCCAAAAGCTTTGACGAACCAATATGGCAGCTTCACCGGTTGAGAACTGGAATTTGGCCACCTTTCAAACATCTTTTCAAACTGATCCTTGAATAAACGAAACTCAGAATATTGACTTCAAAAACTGCTAATATGATTTCATGGAAGTTTGACCTGAAGAAAATATCTGGTTCACCATTAGTTCATCGATTAAAGTATTATGGGGACCAATAAGAGTCTAACTCTAGTACTCTTTTCATTCATTTCCGTTTAGCTGTATATGTTAGTAAGAACTACTTTCAAGCCAGTGTCTTCATTGAATTTCACTAGAAAAATTTCAAAATTTGCAAAGCGCATCGAAATTCGTTTAAGCGCACGGTTAGTAATAAACATTTTTGTGAAAAGATATTTCAAATAACAGATTTTGTTTCTCAATAAATTTAGTTAAAATGTGGCAGAACCTTCTTTATTTCGGTCTTTATTTAATCACACACAGAATCACCCTAAATTCACAAATTTGAATAAACTGCCCTTGATTTTTGTGTAAGACCATCTGTTAGATTTCTGTTAGAGATGTCGAACTATTTTTCCTGTAAACTTTACAAAACGCTCCTCTCATCGTAAATCTTCATGCAAAAGTTTTGGCCTAGGAAGTACGGAAGTAATGTGGTGGACATTAGTTTTAGCTAACGTTTTCGCTAATACATTATGTCAAAAAAGTACCGGAATTGTTAATTTAAATCGCTCGCGCTGATTCAAACTTTGAGCGTGATCTGTCAACCAGTTTGTTTGCAGCAGTTGGTTAAGTTAGTCGACCTCATTAGTGCACGGTGATGAACGAAATTATGGAACAAACGAAATTTCTTATGTGCTGATGCGAAAAAGGTGACCGGAATTATGGAAAAAAAAAACAGTTGGATTTTACACGACGATAACGCGCCATCACTGTGATGATTGTAAACGGATATAAGGCCAATAACTCAAGAAATATCATCGATCAACCACCACATTTGCCTCATTTAGCACCAGGTGACTTTTTATTGCTTTCCAGACTCTAATTCCTCCTCTGTGGAACCCGTATTGACGCCATTGAAGCCATAAAACAAAATTCGGCAAATTCTACATGTTGTCGCTACCATCTCAAAACTATCGAATGTGAACATTTCCTTTTCAGGATGGCAAAAACTATTCGACAATTTGACATAGAAACATTGAAAAAATGCGCAGAATATTCGAAAGTTTGCCAGAACCATTATCTATGAGTTTATTAAAGCTAAAAATTCTCATGTCTCATGTCCAACTCTAGAGTTAATTTGAATTAAGCGAAGCATTAGGACTAGGCGAGTATTGAGCCAGATATTTAGAATTTTTGATTAATGGATATTTAACATTATTCAATACTTTCGAGATAATTCGAGGATTCGGGGTATTCCTTTTATTTTTTTTTTAAGAGAAAGACGTTTTGTTGCTTTTTATTTGCTTAGTAATTATTATTGACATCATTTAAGAATATTCTAGGATTATAAGTTTATAAGAAGATTTTCAGGAATAAAATATTCGAATTTTTTTCAGAATATTGAGATTCTTCTACAATTCTATGGTAATGCGAAACGATAAATATTTTTCCAAAGCGCTTACCTAAAACAAGGTTTTGAAACGAATGTAGCAATGTAGATTGACTTAAAGTTGTTGATTACTATTGTAAATGAAACTTAAATGCAGAGAATGAGCGGCTGTGATTACTTTACGTATACATTTACACATATAGATCAGTTTAATCTAAAAATAACCGAACTTTTTAGTTATAGAATAAAACAAGCATGATATCAAGCATGGATCCATTTTACTTAATACAACGTTTGGAACGATCAACCAATTTATCCGTAGACTTTTTAAACTTCGTTTTTCGGATGTTCTTTAGCACCTGTTTCACGGCTGCTTGAATGGCTGAAACGTCATCGTAAAAAGCTGCTTTCATTGCAGTTTTCAGTTTTGGGAATAGAAAATAGTTACACGGTGATAGATCAGGCGAATACGGAGGGTGGTCGATGACACAAATCTATTTTTTCATCAAAAATTCGTTGACTTTTTTGGTCTTGTGAGGTGGTGCATTATCGTGTAATAAAAACAGCTGTTTTCCTTCTGGATATTCGGGTCTAACACGAACAACTCTCGACCACAAACGATGTAAAACTTGTAAATAGTATTCTCCATTGACAGGTTCACTTCATTTATTCAGATAAATACCCTTGGAATAATAGGTCTTCATTTAACTGATATGGAACAAAACGTGCACAGACTTTTCTTTTACACAAATCTTCAGTTAATATTGTGTAGATTGTAGCGTAAGATGAATTTAATTCTTCTGCCAGTATTCACACAGTGACATTTGCATCGATAGCGATTATTTCACGTACTTTTTCCACTAACTCAGCATGATTTGATATTTTTGGTCGTCCAGGTCTTGAATCATCATTTAAATCATCATGGCCATTTTTAAATCGTGTAAACCACGTCTAAACTTGAGTACGATTCATACAATCATCACCACAAACTTTTTTTAACAATTCGTAAGTCTCAGCAAATTTTTTACCGAGTTTAAAACAAAATTTAATATTTGATCTTTGTTCCATTATGTTTTTACGACATAAACAAAAACTACTGTCATTAAAACGTGTGTAATTTTGTAACCTGTCAACCGATTAGCATGAACTTAGCTGCGTTTAACAAAGAAGAAACATGTAGCTTTCTAACGCTACCAACGTTTAATAGATGGCGCTACGTGTTCTATGATGTAAATTAAAAGTTCGGTTATTTTTAGATCAAACTGTGTATGCACAAGTATTAATGATCGAAATAATTTTCGTCCGGTATCGGCTTGTGCTGTTATTTTATGTTAGAAATTTGAAATCACCTCTTTTCGACAAGGCCATCCCCTAGACTTTCGTAAAAAACAAAATTTCCGGGATATATTTTTTAGGATCTTGTCGTGAAAGGTAATTTACAATTTTTCGGTGACAAAAGTTTTAAAAAATTCGTTTAAGTATAGAAAAAATGTAACATCAATCCTTTCCCAGTTAATCTGGTAGAAACATATAAAGATTAACATTTAATTAACCTCACTAAATAATTTGAGAATATATGGATCAAGTCTTAATCCGATTAATAAATAAAAATATAGCGCCACAGCCATATTTTATGTTTATGTTAGTTTTTGTGGATGTTAGATACAAAGGTCATTACCGGCAACAACAATTCGACATTTTAAGTAACATCTAAGATGTCTTTACCGTTACTCATAAAGAACTTTGCATTTTCCGTTCTATTTCTAATATACTGTAACCATGAAATGTGTGTTCCAATTTAATTACACTGCCAGCAATAATTTATAGGTTCACGCTTAAAAAACTGGAGGACATACCTAATTTACGGTGATTAGTGTGATAGTATAAAATTTTTTTTTTTTTGTTACAGTTAGTTATCGAATTTCATCTGTGGGGATATAATTTAATTACGAATTCATGATTGTTTAGGTAATTAAATTGATTTCATTAAAATGCATAATTAATTTTATGTTCTGGTGTACTTGTGTATATACCGAGCTAGCTTCTATTCAAAAAAGAATTATTTATAACTTCCCTATAATCTCTTGTGTTACATTGATATTTAAATGTCTCGCTTACGCTACCTGAACTGAAATCGTTGAAGGCTCACAGCAATACCATAAATGTATAATAACTAACTTGTAACTTTCTGTTCCCATGAATTACGGAAAAATTCTCAAATTACACAATCAACAGAACAGATCATCTACTGGAAGTATAAAGGAAGTAGATCATCTACTGGAAGTATAAATCTTTGCCTTATTATTGACAAAAAATTATATTAACGCAAGCAACAACGATAATGGATTAAACATATGTATGTTATCAAGTGAAATTAGTTTTAATAATTACTAACTAATAGTTGTTAATAGTTTTTAAAACTATTGAAAAATAATTGCACGATAGGAAGCTACAAAGACGAAGTTGATAACCCGCAAGGGTCACAAAAATGCAGATTTTGTTTACTAAGTATAGAGTAGGGTCTGTGCTCAATCAATGTTTTCATGTTATTTCTTGATTTATTTCTCTAATTCCCAATTCTTTGCTTTGGACCAAAATTTCTAAATCAACGGATAATCTTAAATATTTAATAAATTCACCCAGATTAATTTAATTCCCCTATAAATTCGTCAATATAGATTTTTGGCCAATTTAATCACAGCATAAACGAAATTACTGTACCACTTTGTTCAAAAATGAACGGGAAGGGATTTATTGTAATTTAAAACGATCAAAAGTTGTTCCAATTAGAAATATTTAAGTAGAAACATTTATAATATTGATTTCAACCAACATCACTAGTCGTGATCATTAGTTTCTAAATTTTATAAATCAAATCAAAATTAGTTTAATTAACTTAGATACATTCTATTTAATTTAATTAGGTATTACTGTCTGTCTGCTTAACGGTAATAAAATTGAGTTCATAAAAATGTAATAAATCACTAATCACTTTTACTATCGCTCTGTATAGTCTTGTACTAGGCTACAACCTATTTTATTTTATGTACATTAATTTATGAAGGTTATACAATGTTGTGCAAAATTAATTATCACGATTAATTATCTCGTATTGTTACTGAAAATCTTAAAATTAATAATTGTTGATATAGTTCAGGGTAATGAATTTGCAATTTATCGTGTTACGAAGTCCTCAAATTGGTTAGATAATAATTACCGACCTAGGCAACAATGGAATACGAAAAATTCAGAAAATTGTCTCGTCCCATCAGATCATTCAAATTATTCTAAAATGAATCTCTACCTTGCGGCTGGCTAACGATATTGGTTGTTTATTCACAAATTATTGGCAAATTGAATAATCTCTTATACTCAACCAGAGCTTACACAAAGCAAATTTTCCGAGAAACGGCAAATATTTTGGTGAAATTTTTAGAAAATATCTCTGCAAGTGGCTGCTTCCTTTGTGAAACTATCGACTTTTTACTTTCGGCTATACGCACTTTAGCGGGGTATCTGAACAATTCGGAAAATATTGAACAATCTCTGGTACTTTGAATTTAAGCTTCTCGAATATTATCGGACAAACGGATAAACTCGGCAGTTAAAAATAAATAAATACTTAATTTTGAAATGTATAACACTTCTAAATAAAATAATAAACGAAATAATAAAAACGTTAACTATAAACGGTTCACTAAAAGTTCAAGGTGTATATTTAAGTTGTGGAAACAGTAAATAAAGTTTTCTACATACAAAAATTGTAAGAAACACTTAAAACAAATTTTCTCTCTAATAACTAACAAAACTAACAAGTGATATTCCTTTTGCGGTTACTGGAATGGACTCAGTTATTTCTAAACTGATTCCATTTCGTTCTTGCCGAATTTTATCATAATTGGTTAAAAAAAATTAGTTAGTTTCTTCCTAATTGGCCATAAACCAAAATTTCTAAAAATTATTTTATAAATCCATTTGTTTTGTACTTCTCGGGTTTCATCAGTTTCGGTTAAGAAATAACCGAGTTTCTTCCAAATGTTCCAAATTCCAGAAATTCTTTTCAGTATCTTTTTAGAATTCCATTTCCTTGGTAATTTGCGAATTTCATCATAATCGGTTAATAGCAAAATTCCGTACTGCAGAAGCGCATTTAACAATTATTTTAGAATCCATTTCCATCGTACATACGCTGAATTTTATTTTAATCGATTAAGAAATGACCGAGTTCCTTCTTCGGCCATATTGCAGAACTTTAAAGCTAAATATGACTTTTTATATGTTTGGATCTCATTTACATCGTACATGTTCGGTTTCATCATAATTAGTTAAGATATAACCAAGTTCCTCCCTAATTGTAAAAATTCCTGATCTTCATTTTGTTTTTTATCCAAAAGCGATAAATTTATCTTTCCCAAATAATCTGAAAAACTATAAAACACAAAACAAAAATTTTGCAAATTGTGTTCCTTAAGTTCGAAGTCCTTTAAATGGAGGTGTCATAAAGCGAGCGTTCCCCACCCCCCGAATGTATGGCAGCCCCTTGACCACGGGGTTCGATCACTTTAACCTATGTTCTAAGTACAAACATTTGCTAAATTTTTTAAAAAAACACTTGTTTATTTTTATAGGTTTTAAAAATCACTCGATCGATTTCGGCTTGTCAGGCCATCATCAGGAGTATCTATATAAAAATGTAGTTATATATATATATATATATATATATATATATATATATATATATATATATATATATATATATAATATATATATATAATATATATATATATATATATATATATATATATATATATATATATATATATAGTTGCAAAAAATGAAATAAAAGGATAAAAATAAAAAATGTGGGAGGTGGAAACAACCAAAAAGGTGAGAGCAATTAACATTAAAAATTAAAAAAAGGGGGTGAGTTATACACAGGTATATGATTAGTCAACGGCCGAATAACAAAATTCCAGACGTTGATTTTTCCTTAATTTTATTTAATTGTAACCCGACGTATTAGCCATTTTATGGGATAGTATGAGTATAGAAATAAAACAGTGCGGGGTCGGTAATTGGTGAGAAACGAATTTCTCTCTGTTCGTTGAGGATATTTTGGTTAAGAAATATAGCTTTTCGGATTTCGTAAGATTCTAAGTTGATAAAAGTATTAAGTTGGCAGATTTGGCCACCCTCGCCGTAATATATCGTCGTCTGTTGGTAAGAATTAGTTATAATAATAACCAGATATGGTTTAATAGTAGTTGCAAAAAGTTGAATTTATTGCCTAATTATAGAAATATTAAATGTAACACTAAATCTTTGGAGGGAAGAAGAGCTATAAATTTAGCCCGTAGTAGTTGGAGGAATAGTGAACTACGTAAAGGGTATGCTACCAGGAATAACTTATGTCTCCATCTTAAAGTTGTTCACACTGAGTTAGCGGCTCGATTGCATTCTGTTGAGTTTGACTGGTTGGATAATGAGTTTCGTGCCGAGGTGGCAGAAATTTTACTTATTGAATATGTGAAGCAAAAAGCTAAACTGGATGTGTTGCGAGATATGGCTTACCCATGTAACCATAGAGGTAATAGTGGTAGGTCTGGTTTCCAATTCCATTCACGTTTTAAGAATTTGTCCTCCGTCGGCTTCAGTGGCATAGATGTTCAAATGCTGAGCAATGGTGTAAATTTTGCTCATGTGCCAAATACAATCAAGATTAAGAAAGGCTTGGGTAACGCTTCCTTCTCTATCTCCTCTCAATCTTCTGTTTCTTCTAATAATAACCTTAAAGTGATTGGTGCGATTAAGAAAAAGTTACGTGATCATGACCTGATAGCATGTAAAGCGGATAAAGGCAATACGATAACTGTTCTCACAAGAGTCGATTACTACAACAAAATTTCTGATTACATTACAGAAAGCAAAGCATTAGAGGTCAATAGAGATCCTACTAGGTCATTATAGACTTTGGTCAGTAAGTGTATCAACCACTGCCCAAAGGTCTTTGATGGCACTGGTGGGAGGCACACGGTTATGAATCCATCTGCCAAGAAGGTATTCCGATTAGACCAATAGTAACGTATTGCAATGCATCTGCCTACAAGATATGTAAGGGTTTCATAAACTTTTTCAACAGTCATACTAATTTCGTTTCGGCTTTCTCGGTTAAGAACTCGGTAGAATTGATTAGCAAAATTCAGGATGTTGATATTCCACTACACTCAAAACTAGTTTCGTTTGACGTTGCTAGTCTTTTTACTTCTATTCCAATTAACATCTTGTCTCAAATAGTTTATACTTACTTAGATAGAGATGTTGTAGATGGGGGCTTACGCAATGAACTGAAGCTAATATTTGAAACTTGTATCAAACAAAATTATTTATACTTTGATAATAAGTATTTCAGATTCACTAATGGTCTACCGATGGGCTCCACCCCTGTCACCTTTGTTAGCAGAAATTTTCATGAATTTCTTCGAATAAATGATTGTATCAAGCAATAATCCTTATTTCCGTCAAGTGATCTTTTGGTACAGATATGTTGATGACATACTATGTCTATGGAATGGAACTGATAGGCTATTAACCTCATTTCTCACTTGGTTAAATTCTCAACACCCCCCCCCAGAATTATTTCTTCATTAGAGCTCAAAATTTATCGAAAACCTACGTATACAGACGCCATTTTACCTAACTCTTCAAACCATCCCCATAATATAAAAATGTCAGCTTTCCACTCACCCTTAGATAGATTAATAAACATTCCTTTGACCATATCCAATTATAACAAAGAGCTTAATATAATTTTAGAAATAGCAGCGAATAACGGTTATGTAGCTAAGATTATATTAAAGTTATTAAACAGAAAACTGAAATATAGCTAACATTTATCCACCTGTTACCTCAATACCGAAAAATTGGCGCCGCTTAGAGTATATAGGAAAAACTAGCCAACGGATTAGTAACATCGTGACAGAATACACAAATATTAGCTTTGCTTTTTATAACAATAATACACTTAAGAAAATGATTTTTAACTGGGCGCAGTTTTGAAGTTAGAGTTAAAGAACATTTATCTGATAGCCATGTATCATCCCTCTATAATCATTTAACGTTAGAAAATTACACAGCCAGTTTAAACAATTTAGAAATATTACATGTACAACTAAAAAGCAGACGTTTAGACAACTTAGGATCTTACGAAATCTGAAAAGCTACATTTCTTCCACCCCGCATTGTTTTATTCCCATGCTCATACCATCCCATAAAATGACTAATACGTCGGGTTATAATTAAATAAAATTAAGGAAATGTCAACATTTGGAATTTGGTTATTCGGCCGTTGACTAATCATATATGTACCTGTGTATAACTCATATATATATATATATATATATATATATATATATATATATATATATATATATATATATATATATATATATATATATATATATATATATATATATATATATATATATATATATATTTTTTTAATAGAGGGGGAAAATCCTCATGGACGTTGTGCCGGACTCTTACCGACTAAAAACCCCACCCTCTAAACCTTCTCACACCGACCAGGATCGCTTAATATTCATTACTTCAGCCGCTGGATGTCCTTTGTATATTTTTTGGTCTAATTAGAGTTCATCTGCTCTCTCATTTTTCTCTTTATTATCATCATGATCATTTGACTTATATGGTTCCAGGCCTGTTCGTCACCCAACATCCTTGAGACGATGCATCCCGGTGTTAGTTTTCCTACCAGGTTCGTACATCCTTCCCGCTCCTGCTGCAACCTTGTGCATTGCATTACCGTATGTTCTGGTGTATCCAGCTCACCGCAATAAGAACAGTTTGGTGACTCTCTAATATTCATCCTGTAGCAGTAACTGTTGAAGCAGCCATGTCCGGATAGAAACTGCGTTAGGTGGAAGTTGACCTCGCCATGCTTTCGCTCCACCTCCTTGACACTAGGGATTAGTTGTCTCGTCCAAGACCCCGATTCAGAATTCTGCCATCGTGCTTACCATTGTTGCATCATATCTGCTTTGGCCTCTTCCTTTGAAGTTCACCGAGAATTGCCACCCTTTGTTTAGCCTTCAATGTAATGGGTGGCATGCTATTTAGTACTGAGGCAGTCTCTTTTGATACTGCCCTATACGCACTGTTTACCCGAAGTGCTACGGTACGTTGTACACGTTCTAATTGATCGCGAGCTCTCGCAGTTTGTAGTGCTCTGATCCATATCGGTGCTCCATACAGCATGATTGATGTAACCACCGATGGCAGTAGTTTTCTTTTGCTTGAACTAGGACCTTCAGCGTTTGTCATAAGTTGAAAAAGGCTTGTTGTTGTTCTGGTTGCCTTTGTTACTGTTATTCTGTTATTCTAATATGATCTTGGAAACTACGCCGATAATCTAGCCATACACCCAGATACTTAATTCTTGTCTTTGGGTTTATTCTAGTTCCGTCAATATTTAGAACCACCGAAGAAAGAGGTCTCATGCCCGCCATTACGACCGCTTCTGTTTTCTCCGGGGCCAGCTGCAGACGGTGGTTGTAGAGCCACTTAGAGATCACCTCCACTGCTGTTTCCACTCTTTTTATCAGTTGTTCCTCGGTTCTGTCACAGACGATAAGTGCTACGTCATCAGCATAACCTACTAACTTGGCACCCTCCGGCAGTGGAATTCGAAGAACTCCGTCGTACAAAATATTTCAGAGCATTGGCCCCGGGATTGATCCTTGTGGGACGCCGCTCGTAGCCTCTATCTCAGTTGAAATGCCATTTGCTTCCATAACAATACGTCGCTCACTCAGGTAGCTATGAATAATATTCCTAAGGTATGGATACACTTGTAGCTCCTTTAGCTTTTGGTGTATCACCTCCAAGGCTGCACTATTAAATGCGTTTCGCACGTCCAGGGTGATAACCACTGGGATCCTCCTCGTGTATCGAAACCCATTCGCAGCTGTGTCTACTATCTTCATGATCTCTGCTCCAAACTGAAATCAAAACTGATTATCCGCCAGTCCACACGATCTGTTTACTTCGTTCACCAGCCGGCGTAGCAGTAAATTTTCGAACAGTTTTCCAAAAGTATCCAACAAGCAAAGTGGTCTATACGATGTTGGTGCGCCTTCTGGTTTCCTATCTTTCTTGAGCAGGACCAAACGGGACTTTTTCCAATTATAGGGAAACTCCCCGCTTTCAAGCGACATATTCATAACGTCCAGAATCCTTTTTGGGTTCACTTCGGACGCAATTCGGACTGCCTCTGGTGGGATCCCATTCGGTCCGGCACTTTTCTTGGTCTTCATTTTGCGCCATGCTACCTCCAATCCCTCTGTAGTGAAAAACGGTATATCTTGAGTTTGTAGGACTTCGCGAATTACTCGTTCATGAAGGGGCAAGAGCGCGTGCACAATAGTGGTCATCGTTGCCGGTGCAATGGCGGGAACCGTGAGACCAAACCTCTTCATCACTATCTTATAAGCATCCCGCCACGGGTCATTTTCAATTGTGCAGCAGAGAGATTTCCAGCATTTTTTCTTTGATTGCCATATAGCCCACCATCATTTCCCTTCTAGCGCGCTCCAGTTCATGTTGGAAGGAGATATCAGCCTGTCCGTGTGTTCGCTTGTTTTCTCTCATTAGCTTCCTCCTAGCGTTATTACAAACTTTGCGTAGTTCGCTGATCTCTGAGTTCCACCAATAAACAGCTCTTCTTCTGTTACTGCTTCGCGGTGTTAATGCCACTTCGCATGCGAAGCCACACATGTTAATGCCACGAGGCAGCGCTGGACAGCACTACGGAGCCGATCAGGTGCAGCTTCTCCAATACGCCATCTTTTACTGGTAGAGATAGTTTTCCGCGATTGCTTAACTGATATGTTAGTGTTCACCTCAAAACTAATATAACGGTGGTCACTGAGGCTTTCAGTCTCGAATACTTCCCAATTTCGAAGGCGTCTCATGATTCTTTCAGATGCGAAAGTGACATCAAGAAAGGAATCGTAGTTACCTCTTTCGAAGGTAGGCATTTGCCCTGTGTTGAGACTGCTATGGTTACATGATGCGGCCCAGTCCGCCAATACTTGCCCTCTATTATTCACAGTATTTCCCCTCCCCACTTTGGTGATTTGGAGTTGAAATCTCCTGCAAAAATCACGTCCTTATGGTGATTGCATATAATCAAGCTGAGCTCGTCTAATCCCATGGAAAATTCCTCCAGCGGCTTGTTAGTAGAAAAGTAGCAGCTCACAATAACAATATGTTCAAGTTCTACCCAGACAACTCCCTTTCCTATATCGAATCGGTTCACCGCAATATTTTCGGATAATATAGTTAGCGCTGCATCACCATCTAGGTCTGCCTTCCATTTACCTCCCTGTAATATTCGTAGGTTTGGTTCGCTCACCAACAAAACATCTACATGTTGTTTATTAGCAGTAGCGACCAAGAGGTCCTGTGCCGGTCTACTACGATGGGTATTAAGTTGGAGGAAGCGAATGATGTGTGGCATCTACTCCCGTGTTTGGTGACTCGTTGGATAAGTTTTCTGGAGGACTCGCGCTCTCCGTATTTCCATTCTTCGTAAAATGGTTACGTTTTGTTTCATTGCACTCGTTCCTCCTATGACCACTCTTCCCGCAGCTGAATCACAGCGCACTGCGATCCAATCCACAGCAGTTTCTTGCTGTATGCCTTTTCTCTCAACATCTATTACATCGGCGAACGCATTTAAATTCGACAGATCCAACCAATTCTGATGCGCTTTCTGTCAACCAACTGCTTTGAATATTCCTTGGGCAGTTTCACTGTTGCCTTTTTTGTAATTGAATATGCAGTCCTCACCGATGTCACGAGTATTTCTGCGGCATTTATGTTTCCGAGAGCCGACAGGATACCTTGCGTTATGTCAGAAGCAACTGTTTCCTCGTCTAGGTCACGTATATGCAAGACTGCCAATTTCCTTCTGATGTACAGCCACTACTCCCTCAACTTTGGCGGAGATCGCCTGCCTCAGAGTCTCTGCCTTGTTCTTCCCACACTTCAGTTGGATCCTAAGTTCATCTGAACTAGTCTTTTTAATGGAGGTTATCTCCACACCTACATCCTTGATGTTCACACCCTCTTTGACAGTTTTTAATATGCCGGCGTAGGTTTTTCCTTCGGCCTCTACTATTACTGGCTCCTTACTTGGTTTCCGTTTCCTCCTATTAAGTCTGACTTCAACGAAACCGTCTGGGAGCTGTTGTTCCGTCGTGTCGGATTTTGAGTTAACGTTCTCCATTACTTCGTCTGTGATCTTAAGTTTTTCCTTCTCTTTTATAGCGTAGATAATCATGCTCACACCATTGTCGATGAAGCAACACTCTAGCATTTTACGCACCCTAAGCGTGCTGCATTGTTTCGATGTAACGCTTAATTCTTTCACTCCTTGTGTGTAGTGTTTAATTTTTTTAGCGACCTCAATGAATTGCTCCTTTAGTAGATTTTCATTGTCTTATTCATCTAAACAGCCAGTTTATAATGGCGCGTTTCACTAATGGGTATGGTCTCATCTTCGAGAACTTCGTTATTGCTTAATAATC
Source organism: Tipula vernalis (assembly GCA_958295665.1). Taxonomy (NCBI): domain Eukaryota; kingdom Metazoa; phylum Arthropoda; class Insecta; order Diptera; family Tipulidae; genus Tipula; species Tipula vernalis. The sequence continues at coordinate 138,178,464 of OY282559.1, forward strand.
GCAGTAATCCTGGTCCCTGCCCATCCAGCCGGCGCAGTTCCTGGTTGATTGGTCCACGCGCATCCAGAAAAATTGCCCTCGAGGCTGTTTCGCTACCAAGTATACTGTCTCGGCTGATTTTTGTTACTCTGTATACTTTCTGTGGCCACTCTTTTGCGGCTATCGTAGTTATTTCCTGCGACGTCATCGCTGGATGTATCTTGATACAGAGTTTATCAGCCAGTATAACTCTGTCGATTCCTCTTGCCCCCATTGTCTGTGTAGACATCTCCTTTGAGACATGTTCAGTTTGAGTGGCGACTTCCTGTTGCAGCACGTTGCGTCCTCCTAGGCTATCAGTAATTCTTTGCTTCTTTTCATTTCCCTCCGGTCGGGTATTCCATATTTGTACTACCTGTTTATGCTGAGACAACCTGTAAGCGGCCATCTGAGCTCTTGATACATAATCCTTTATCTGGTTCTTCGTTATTGGGACTGCTTCAACAAGCGCACTCGGACTAGCAGACTCCTTCTCTACCTGCCCAATCGCTGCCAAGACCTCGGCTAGCTCAACTTGGTACCGTGCGTGTCCTGAACCGTCTTCGTTGCGGCGTCCTTTATTATTAACCCACATTGAAATTTGAGGGATCGAATTATGATCCGGTGGGGATCTTGGGGTAACTTTGGATGTTTTAAAAACATCAGCGTCACGATTTTCCACACCTTCCTTGCAGGTAACTATTTCGGATGTGCCGGCCTGGTCGTTCACCAGCGTCATCCTACAAGATGGTTGATTGCTTCAACCCAGAGTCCGTAGGTCAGCCCTCTAATACAGAGGAGTGGGATTCCCGAATTATTTCGGTATCCACCTGGGGTAGATTATTGTTTTGCTCATCCATCATCATGTTTTGCTGGTTTTGGTCCGCCTCAGGGATTTTATTTCCCTGATACACTCTCCTTGAGGAGGCGCCAAGTAGGTGGTCCAGCAACGCCCCTTGGATGTATATATATATATATATATATATATATATATATATATATATTTATATATTATATATATATATATATATATATATATATACATATATATATATATATATATATATATATATATATATATATGTATATATATATATATATTTATATATATATATATATATATATATATATATATATATATATATATATATATATATATATATATATATATATATATATATATATATATATATATATATATATATATATATTTATTTATATATATATATATATATATATATATATATATATATATATATATATATATAACTACATTTTTGTTTTTACTGTTTAGTATAGGGTGGGCCAAATAATTTTTTTTTTTTTAAATGCAATAAAACTAAAAGTTCTCAATATTTTTTCAAATTTATTTTTTCATTGTAAAGAACAATCCTTCCGATTAATTATGGAATACTATTTCATTCATATAACTGCCTCGGCTGGCCTTGACTTACCCCATACGGTCGGTCCAATTTTTATTTTTATTTTAACCGGACCAAAATCCGCACCAAACAGTCACTCGTTGAGGATGCATCGGCTTCTCTACGATCACGTGCGGGTTCTCCGTGCCCCAAATGCGACAATTCTGCTTGTTTTCATAGCCGCCATGATGGAAATGTGCCTCATCCGAGAAAATGATTTTTTTGCCAAGATTTTCGAAGTAATGTTTCAATATTTCCCAACGTTGTTCAAGCGAATACACAACCATTTTCGTTCAGCGGAAGGATAAATCTAACTTTCTGTCAAATCAAAAGTGACCTAACCCTTACCATACTCAAAGTAACCGCTAGTTCAAAAAAAAAAGGTAGTTGGCCCACAAATTAATTATTTTACCATATAAATAATAACACCGTTCTTACCAGTGACAAGATGACGTCGGACCACGTGGCGATGGATAACTTATCTTCTATATTTGTAGTATCATGGTCAATTACTATATTTGAGAATTTTTGAAAGCTATACGATAAATTAAGTGTGTGATTTCTAGAATTCTTAGCTTCAGCTTTATATAGTGTATTGAATGGACCATGTGCCATTTTCCAATTATTAAGTATATTAAAACATAAAAGCATTAAAAGCATAAAATTAATAAATATATTCAGAAAGAGTAGGCATATTTTAGAATTCATTTATTTATTTCAATTGCAGATACTTTGTCAATTGATTACCAGCCACAAATCTGGTTACATTTATTGATTAAGATTCAATTCCAGATTCTCTAACAATCGATTACCAGCCATAAATCTGATTTAGTTTAGTTGTTTAAATTCAATTGCAGGTACTTTACTAACATATTGCCAGCCAGAAATTTCGTTGAATTTATTGATGTAAGTTCAATTGCAGATGCTTTTCCAATCGATTACCAGTCAGAAATCTTTTTAAATTTATTTTTTTAAATTTATTTGCAGATTTCTGTTCAGTTGGCAATCCGTACAGTTGGTATTCCATTGAATCTTTGTATTCAACTGGTTCATTTTCTATTGTACCAGCACAATTTGCCACAATTTGAAATTTGGTTGGAGTTTAAGCCATTTCACACTTTGTTGAAGATTGTACAGATATTCGTTGCTGAATTTCTTCCAAAATGATTGAACGCGTTGATGTATTTATTGCCACCTGTAACGAATAAGCGATCTCTATGATTTGTTGACAACAGAATTTGAAATATTTATTAGAACGAAACAATGAAATAAAGGAACACAGTTCAATTTAAGAAGATCAATTTATTCTTGTATGATTCACAAAACACAATAATTGATTAAAATTTTGAACAACAAATATTTATTACAATAAAAATTATGAATTTTATAAATTTGACCTTGCTCATTAATAGCCAAAAGACTTTTTCCAAATGACTTACTTGATTATTCACAATATCACGGAGAGCCGTATAGCCTCGATTTTCATTGGATGAATATTTAAAACACGAGTCATTCTTTTATTGGACAAAAACTGGAAATTTCAAATATGTACTGGAAAATATCCTTGTACTTGGTCTTCTTTCTAATTGGGCCAACAGTTGTGGACTAAATGACAATCCACGTAAAACTGAGGTGGTCCTCTTCTCTAGGAAATACAAACTTCCTCAGATTGATTCTCTTACTTAAATGTTATTAGCTTGACCTTTAATGATAAAGCAAAATACCTGGGTGTTGTTTTGAATAGGCAATTTAGTTGGAAGCCTAATATTTTAGAAAGGGTATAGAAAGCTACTTTAGCGCTATACTCCTGTAAAAACGAACAGTATGGCTAACCAAAAGTTCCTGATGAAAATTCAGAGAACTTCCACCTTGTGTATTACTGGTGCACACAGGAGTACACCCACTCAGGCATTAGATGTTCCTTTTCATCTCATACCCCGAGAAGCCTCAAATGTATTTCTATGTGGACCTGTAGTAATACAAGACACTCATCTATTTTGTGTAACAGAGATATCTCTGGTACCACCGATTACATGAAAGGCTTCGTACTGATATTCACGGATGATTCAAAAATGTATGGTAGGGTTGGTTGTGGTGTTTTCTGTGAGAAACTAAATGAGAATTTCTAATTTCGCCCTCCTCGATTTTTTCAGGAAAATTCAATTTTTAGTCCAAACATAAATATAAACTGTCTTGATGATGAAAATAGACATCCTCCCGCCTCGGTCAAATGCAGGACTTATTCGTCTATTGGTAGTATGGATAATTTAACAACAGGCTGCTTCAACATGCCAATTGCTGTCTTTAAGGTGACTAATCGCACAATGTTGTCCTTTCCGGGGATGGAGTGCGACTACTCGTCCTAGGTGCCATTTATTCGGAGGTGAGTTATCATCTCGTATCATGACAATATCATCAATTTTGATTGTTGATGAATTTGTTTGCCACTTTGGCCTTTTTTGTAGGGATGAAAATATGTTAGGTGCCATTTTTTCCAGAATTCCCTTCGTAATTTCTGTAGTTATTGCCATCTGGAAAGGTGACTCAATTTAATATGACTGATATCTGGATCAGGTAGAGATGTATAAGGGTATCCAATTAGGAAATGTGCTGGTGTTAATGGATTTATGTCATCGTCCGAGTTGACACAAAGTGGTTATGAGTTCAGGATCGCCTCAATCTGTGCCAAAAGGGTTGACATTTCTTTATAGGTAAGTAAAGCCTCCGAAAGTGTTCTCTTCAGATGATACTTTGTTGATTTTACGGCTGCTTCATAAATCCCCCCCAAAGTGAGAACCAGTTGGTGGATTAAACTTCCATGTTATTTGGTTCTGCGAAAGAAAATTGAAAATTTTACTATCTTTGACAATGTTGAATAGTTCATTGAGGTTATTTGTGGCCCCAATGAAATTTGATCCACTGTCGCTACTAACTATTTTACAATTTATGATCCAATAGTTTTGTTTCAAGGTTGTAAACAATAGCGTATGATTACCGCAAAGTAGTGCTTCATGAGTTGTGCGAACCAGAATTTCAGTGATGTCACTTTCGGTCGGTAATATTATTGGGTGTTTCACATCAAACGATACAGTTGCTCGTTCTATACGCCCGCCAACTCTAAGTACACCATTATTATCTAGGAAAGTATTAAGGTTAATTAATTTATGGGTCTTTGGTAATTGACAATTGTTCTTTAGTGTCTTTATTTCGGTATGAAAGTGGTTTTCTTGCACATATTTTATTAACAGTTCCTTAGATTCATTTAGCTCTGTACAATTAAGGAATGCTTTTGGTCTTTCTTCAGGTTTTAACTTATAATTGTTGACATAACGTTTACAATACGCTAATACACGAATAACTTTATTGAAATTTGTGTATTTTGATACAATCAACTGAATTGGTGATGGATACGACGTTAAGTTACAGGTAACTCCTGACTGGAATTTCACTGGCCATTTGGTTATAGGTTGTTTTAGCCATTCTGGTCTTGTCCACCAGAGGTTGTGATTAATCAATTCAGATGGTAGTATACCCCTAGAGGCAAAATCGGCTGGGTTGTGTTTGGTGGTTATGTATTGCCAATATTTTCTTGGATAATTGTTAATGATTTGGGATATGCGATTTCCCACAAAAACATCAAGTGAGCGAGGTACTGATTCTAACCATGATAGAACGATTGTTGAATCACTCCACATATAAACCTTCGGTTTTCGATCAATCATTAATTCTTGCACGGTATTCATTAAAGTTGAGAGAAGTAAGGCGGCACAAAGTTCAAGCTTTGGTATGGTAATCTGCTTCTGTGCTGGTGCGACCTTGGTTTTTGATGATACGATTCTTACTTCTATTGCACCAGTTTCATTGGTACAAACAGCAGATATGACGGTCGCATAAGCATTCTGGGACGCATTTGAAAAACCGTGTAACGTTATTAGATTAGAGGTAAAATTGAGCCATCTTAGTACGGTAACAGACTCAATTAAATTTAGTTCTTTCCGAAAGTTGCACCAATCGTCAGAAATATCCGGTTATCCCAATCTAAACATTTTGCCCATGTTCTCTGGAAGATTATTTTAACATAAATGGTTATTGGAGCTAGCCAACCTTGAGGGTCAAAAAGTTTAGACGCTTCTGAAAGCATGCCTCGTTTGGTCAGGGCAGGTTTCTCGTTTAGCGATACCTTGTAAGTAAAATAAACAGATTTAGTGTTCCAGTACATACCTAAAACCTTTGAGTTTTGTGCTTCGTGATCATTTTCAATTAGTTTTGTGGTGTCCGTTGAAACTATATCGTTAAGTGGGCAATTGGCTAGCCACTTATGGTTATTAAATCCTGATGCTTTCATTATTAATGAGATTTCATTTTTAAGGGTAATGAGTTGTTTCATTGTATCTGTACCAGCCATAAGGTCATCTCTACCGATAATCGTTGCTGCTTTCGGAAAAGATTGTTTATTCTCATCAGCAATCTGTTTCAGGACACGGGTTGACAAAAATGGTGCTGATGCGGTTCCATAGGTGACGGTGAGCAAACGATATTCCTGTATGGCATCAGTTGGTTCCTCTCTCCATAATATTCTCTGAAAATCGGCATTCGGTTGAGCGATTAATATTTGCCTGAACATTTTCTCCAGGTCTGCTGTCATAACGTACCTGTGGAAACGAAAGCGTAGCAGAATTTGTTGCAGAGTTTGCTGGATTGAAGGCCCAACGAGCAGAATTTCGTTGAGTGATCTGCCTGACCTGGTTTTAACTGAGACATCAAAAACAACACGCACCTTGGTTGTGGTATTTGTCTCCTTGCAGACAGAATGGTGTCTGGATCTCTTGTTAGCTTACGTTGTATTGATTGAAGTCTGCTGATGGCTTGAGCTTTCGATTCTCCAAGTGCTGCAGCTTCAGGGTCAAATGGTAGTGAGACGATGTATCGACCATCAATATTTCTTTGGTAGTGGTTAACAAAATCTTGTTCACATTGAACTTCTTGTTGTGTTAGGGGTATGGGTGTTTTCATCTCTTCCATTTCCCAAAATTTGGTGAGTGTCCTATCAATATTGATAGACGTACATAGTGACTTAATGTTCGCTGTAGATTGTCTATGGTTCATTGTCCCCGAAATAATCCAACCAAGAATGGTTTCTTGTGCTGTTAAGTTGTTTTTGATGCTCTGAAATGACCTGGTAAGATTAATGATAGGTAGTGGTCACATCCGATTAAAATATCTATGACGTCAGGCTCATAGAAATTCGGGTTCCCTTGGAGATTCCCACCTTTGATGACGATAAGCCTTTCACTATGGTTCGGTGGTTTCTTCGAGGTAACCCCAACTTCTGGGCGCATGATTCAGTTATGAATGACGCTAGACTTCCAGAATCTAATAATGCCCTGCAACGATATAACACATTATCTACTCCTCTTACATCTACGAACGCCGTTTGTAATGGTACCATGTTATTTTTGTATGATTTCGATTGGAATGTTTGGATTGTAGATGAAGTTAGATGCATTGACGTTGTTGCGGTATCATCGGTTGTTGTTTTTTACTAGATTATTCTGAATATTCTGCCCTGAAAAGGTGTTTTGATTAGATGGTAAATTGGTAAATGAAGTAGGGTATTGTGACGTTTTTTGGCACTTCAAACATGATTTTTTCGACCTGCATTTAGACACCAAATGAGAATCACACAAGCAGTTGTAATAACGATTGGCCTTTTGCATAAATTCTCGTATTTCACTCACATTCATTGTCTTAAATTTTGAACATTCATAGAGATTGTGGACTGTATCACATAATGGGCAATTTTTGGTAGCTACGGTGAAACTGCGGGTCGGGGCAGGGCGTGGATGTGGTTTTATTTACTGTTGATGGGCAATTTTCTAAATAATCGGCTCTTTTATTTATAAAATCAAGGAATGATTGCCAGGTATTCGATATTGTTAGATTCATCCGACCAACGCTGGTGTGTGTCTTCATCTAATTTATTTAGAACCAAAAAAATGAGCCAGTGATCGCGGCCTTCTGCATTATTACCTAATGTCTTTATTCCACGAATTACTTCATCTGAAGTGTCGCATATTTGACGCAGGTGCTTGGCTGACGCATTGGTGATGGTTGGTTGGTTAAGAAATGCCTTAGTAAATGAGCTTAATACATATTTTTTCTTACTATATCTTTTAACTAGGTTTTGGTAAGCTTCTATGTAGTAGTTTTCCGTTACAGCCAAATGTCTAAGGGATGAACTAGTTTCTCCTCTTAATGCGCCTTTGAGATATTGAAGCTTTTGTGTGCCGGTTAAGCTTGAGTTGTCATGAACTGTTGACATGAATATATCATGAAATGACTGCCATTCTTGGTAATTTCCATCAAACGTTGGTAAGGTAATGCATGGTAATTTAATGTCATTACGAAGATTATTAACGGTTCCCGAAGGATTTAGGTCATTCATGGTTACCGAAACATCGTGAAGTGGTGGCCTTTGTTAAATCTCTATCTCACGAATCCTCGCGTTTAGTTTTGCATCGGCTGAGTAATATACTTCATCGCATTCTAGTGCTTCAGACTGAATTTCTTCGTCTCGCGCAAACAATTCATTCTCGGCATCCGAAAATGAAGTCATTAATGATTGAAGCTTGTCCAACCGCAACTTGATGCTCATGATGTCCGTTGTTTCCTAGATAAGAATTCCTTTTATTTGCATTAGCTTGGTTTCACGACGTAGGAGGAACTGATCTAATTTAGGCGGCATTTTCACTAGGCCTTTCTTCACTAATTCACTTTATATTATACTAGGTACACTTATTGGTTTAAACACAAATTCACTGATCAAATTCACTGATAATCTTTAACTTAACAATGTGTAATTACAGCTCGGCGTTAAAGCACTAGCTCAGAACACAAAAGGTCTCCGGTTCGATGCCCGATGAGGGACTCAGTTCTAATAATTTTAAGTTCGATTCACTTTAAGAAAATGGAAATGGTAAATGGTTTGAAGAAAAAATGCAAAATTAACCAAATTATTCAATATTTAATGGTAAGAAAATAATTTTCGGAGGTAATATTTAGTAATGGAAAAAAGGCTACATAGGAATAGTAAAAATGGTAAAGAAAATAAGATAAAATGGTACTTATGGTTTTTAATGATACTTGTGGCGTATAGAAATCAAAATGGCGTCCAACATCAAATTTTCCACGAGGTGTATATATGGTGTGTTTTGTATTTCACGGTGCTGCGGGTACATATATCGGCCAATTTCGACTAGGTAGGTGGTGAATCAAATAGCAAACCTTCGGCAATATATAATTACGTGCGTGGCATGTAAGACTTAATAAAAAAAAAACATTTATTTATTCAACTTTTAACATTTATTTAAACTACATGTCACTTTTACGGAGTTAAAATTACAACTGTCTTAATTATGAATTATATTTTCTTAATTCTAATCTAAAATTATTAAAAATGCTACGTGTGCGTCTTATGCTTATCCGCTGGCTCGGGTTTCGCGTATCTTATGATGTTTTCTTTAATTGCATTCTCCAAGTGTGGGAAATGCAATTAAGCATTTTCTTTATGTTCGTCTTTTACATGAGACGCATGAGAAATGCTACTATGCACTTCGTTGGAACGTAATTATATGTATAGGTGATGGTGTAAAACTTCTCCAACTAATAACAATGGTAAGCCGGTCGATTTAATCCTGGATTTCACTGCAGTTGTACTTTCACTGAGCGACCGAAGATTTTTGTGTGAGAAGGCATACAAAAACCATGAAACAGATGTATAAAAGTATAAAAAAATGTTCGGTATTTCAAATGTGTTTGTGTAATTATAACTGCTCAGTTTGATCGCTATCTTAGCGCTTTTCGAGCACTCAGTTTGATCACTGTATAAAAAATCGCGCACGCTCCTGGTGAAAAATAGCGAAACTAAATCAATCTGTTTGTTTTTTCCTTGTTTCATTATCATTCCAATTTGGATTTTCTAAACACTGATGTGCGTAGTGCGTTTTTGACTAACCAAACAAAAAAAAAAAAAAATACATTGAATTGTCATACATTATGCACAATATTATGTCATATATTATGCACAATAAATAAATAATCTTTTGGATTATTTTTCATAAATTTTACTCTCAAATATTGGAAATATTGTTTTATTGTAAACAAAAAATCCGAAATACCATCTGGTGGTATGTAGTGATAACTAATTTGATACACCATCTATCAAACAATTTCTGAACTAAATCGTATTACCAACACTACTTTACGCTACTTTCAATTGTGTTCGTCTGTCATTCGTGCATTTTTAACGAAATTTAGTGTAAACTGATGCTCAAATTGAGGTGTTCTCGAGCGCTCAATTTGACCGCTAAATTAGCGCTTTTCGAGCACTCAATCATACAACTGGGTGCTGTGTCGTCGACAACTTGTACAAATAACCGTAAAACACGTTTCAACAATAAACCGACAGATAATTTGTTTGCAAAATTTTATAAATAGATAATTAATTATTAGCATAAGTGATTGTTTCGTAGTAATTTAGTGTTTAGTTCAATTTTTATTGTTTTAGTGAATTTGTGGGTACATAATTTTTTTTGAGTAACTACAGTTTATTCATACAAATGTAAATCTACAAGTACTACTACACATATGTATAAAAAATTAAGATATTGTTACATTAAGCATTGACTTATCGTCAGCTGTTTAAAAAGATCTATTGTGCAAACGAACAATTTTTTTGTTTTGTTTTTAGTATTGTGGTTTTATGTGGCTAGTGATTTATATAAGTGAACCGTGACTTCTGTAATTATAATGGTATTTCATTATTTTTTATAAAAAGGATTTAAACTTCCGTCTGCCGATTCTATCAAGGTAAAACTCATATGTACACATACTCGAAAAAGTCTCCGTACAGTAAGTAATTATGTATTCATATTGAAGAAAATCTAAAAATACCGTTACTTTTTCAAATTTTTCTATTTTATTATTATCCATTAGAATGTTATCAACTATTTTTTATACATCTAAATGGTTGTAAAACAAAAACAAAAATAATAACGGAACAAAATATAAAATTCGATTAAAATTTCATCAGAAAAAGTCTCCGTACAGTTTTTAAATAGTATGTGTACATGTTATTTCGTTTTGTATTCATTTAAGCTTCTCTGAAATGTTTTTATTAATGAGTTTTCACTCAATACGCACATTTTACTACCTTAGAATGACAAGGTTCTAAGTAAACATTGCATAGTTTCTAGCAAATTGACGTTAAAGTTTGAAAACGCTATAACTTTTTCATTTATAGTTCAAAATTCTCCATTTTTCTTAATTATCTTATAATTAAGATGTATTCAATGTGATTAAAAAAATAAAGTGGAACAATTAGTTAAAGAAGAGTTACAGTTGTTGATATTTTGCAGTTAGAACTTTGGCACAAAAAAGCGATGTTTTTATGAAAGGGGTTCTACTGGAAAAAAAATATATAATTCTTTATTACAAAATTACCCTTGAGGGTTATCAGCCAGGATTCATATTTGCACTTCGGGTTTAGCAGTAGTATACTATCGATAAAAAATAAAAATTAAATAAAACTTTTTTCCAGCTATATATTCCATTACAACTGAAAAGCTACTTTATAAAATTCTGAATCTTGTGGAGGCATAAATTTTAGCATTTGCTTTATATTGTTTAACTTTAGCTGTATTTGCTTTAGCGTAGATAAGATTGGTTTAGTCATTACAGTCTTAGATTTGCTTGTAACAAAAACGGATTCTTCTTCTTCATTTTGTCTCGTACGTTGGCCTCGTTCAGGTAATCTTATATTCGCAGTTTGGTACTCGATGTCTGCATGAGAAAACTAATAGTGTATTTCCGGAAAATATTGCGTACATTTTAAAGTGCTAACTTTAGTGAATGGCACTACTTTGTAATTAAATAAATTGGATGTTGTTTGGTAATCCTTAAAATCCGTCCTTTTCAATTGGATGATCTTGTAGGGTTGCTTTCGATTAACCAACTTCAATAAACGAATTAGGCTTATTGGAGAGTATATTTGAGTTTTCTCATATCTTTGTCGATAAGTGAATGGACAAAATCAATTTCTTGGATAAAAGAATGTCCTGGTATCGAGAATTTCATACAAAAATATTCCATTTCCGGATTATCCTTTAAGAATTCCATAATAGAATAAGACATGTGAGAATTCCGGTTTTGAGGAACGCATGAATCGCTCCATAATATTATATTCGTCAACACATTTTCACTAACCCGCATTCCAATATTTTGTTCAGCGTACTGGCAATATCATTTCCAGCTCTACTATTATTAGCAGGTTGTATATTTTTTTCTTTGCATAATGTCTCGTACAATCCAAGATTCTAAATATTTTCGCTGCGTCGTTTGCCTGCAATAATGGGACTCCACGACCGGAATGAGTTTATATGTTCTACGATCTTCTGTTTAATAGCAATATATAATAAACGGCTACTTCCATTAGATTTACCTCGTTCATCTGGTTCAGCAGTATATGCTTCTGTCTTGTAAAGTTGCGCATGGTAAACCATCTTTTACGAAATATGTAACGTTCCAAAACAAACTCCTTATACACATGAACTTTTTCATTTTTGATTCTAAGGAAGTATTTAAATGAAAAATTTCTTCTGGATGGACCCGCTTTATTTTTTAGTGTTTTTTCTGACACACAAGGCTCTATCGGTCTGTTGAAGCAAAAATTGTTTTTTCTCGTTTTGTGCTAAAGCGTAAAATGATGCAAATATAACACTTCTTTCATTTTTGCTGCAACTAGGAACTTCCTTGATTTTTATGGCAGACACCAATTTTCCTTTTCTACTAGTATACACTTTCCCGCTTTGATACAACAATTTTCTTTCTGTAGATTCCCATCTCGGTGGATTTCGGGGTCGCTTCCTCACGTTTTTTTTATTTACGATTACATTTTCAAGGGGGTCAAGACCCACAGTTCCTGATTTATTTTCCGTAATGTTATCCTCTAAACCTGAATTTGAATACGTACTGAAGAGAGGATCATCAAACGAATCCGCACAAAAATCTTGTCCTGATTGTTCTGATATGTGTTCAGTTCCAAACTGATCTTGAATATCGCATTGAGGCTGAAGAAATTGCCCGTCCTTATTATTTAATACAGTTTGTTTAGTGGTAGATGGCTCACTGGCATGTGAACTTGCATTATTGTTAACTATTTCGTTTTCTGTTGATTTAAAGAATAAACTTCTCCAGTTCATACAATTATAGGAGAGTTTTTAAGTGTCGCAGAATCTTACCTGACCTACTAGGTTGAATTGAATAATTGCATGATGCAATAATATTCTTGGCTTGAATTTGTTGTTGGGCAAGTTTAAACATTAATTGTCCTCGACTTTCCATTATCATAATCACTTGATTACATTGAAGATACGATCACAACACTATGAGTACTACTTGATTAAATTAAATATATTTTATCACAACACTACGAGTATCTAGTATCTACGTACTATTCCCTTCAACATTCAAAACTAAACTAAACTAAAAGATACAAATAGAGTTCTAAATGTATGTTTCAATGCACAATGTGTAGAAAGAATAGAACAATGTGCAAAGTTATTTCTGATGACGAGGTCCTATCCAAAAATTTTTCGTTTCTTCACAATTAATTTGTGTTACAAGGTTCTAAGTAAAAAATATAGAACCTTGTGCGGTCTATGAGTGTAAAATTGTTGCTGGATAGAAATTTGTCATTTAAAAATAAAAACGTTATAAATGCTCTCAAATCGCTCGATGAAGTTCCGATTTGGTAGTTAAAACGATCATGAATAAAATGTCGTCAATAACTAATTTTTCGAAATTTTGTTAGTTAGAACCTTGTCATTCTAAGGTAGCGATTTGTCAAGAATTTAAGAAAACCAAAAAAATAAATAAATTTGAATTTTTGAATAAAAGAGAATATTTTGATTTTAGGGATGTACTTTTGGAATCATTAGTCAATGTATTCTGAACTTGAAAATGAAAATTTTATAAATACTTACTGGGTAGATTTAGGATTTCAGAACTTAAAAAAAAAATTGAGAATATTGAATATCAGTGTTATTTACAATTTTGGAGTAAGAAAATCCAAACATACAACTTAATGAAACTTAAGTAGTTTTGAAATTGTGCGTAGTATTGTGCGCATTTTATTTAACAATTTACAACAACAGTCCATACCTAGACCACATTATTTTTATTTCTATAGGTTGGCTTTGTGAAATTTATTATTATTTTGACTAAACCAATATTGTATTCGAAAAAATGTATTTCGCGACAAAAAAAAATCAAAATGCTACCAAAACCAATCGAATTCCGAATTATCATTGGCCTTTAAAACTTCATCGAAGCCTTTTTATGGCTTAAATAACGATAATCTCCTTGGGAAACTTTCGAAAAGTTTGAATTTTCTATCACTAACGTTATACACTACAAAATCAATACTCCAATAATTTCGAAGATTGTGTAATATGTAACGTCAAGCGGGCGGCTCATCTCGAATATGTCGACTGTACAGCGTCATACCTAAAATTAAAACCCGGAAACTGATACATCTGGATAAGACTCATACAATCTGGTAACCTCAAAGCGTCTTGAAATTGTGGAACCCTAAGCAATATGTTAATCTTCAAAAATCCTGTATAATTTTGAAGCTCAATAAACTATAGCCAACCTCAAATAGTTTTGGAAATCCCATAATATTTCTAGATCATAAGATAATTAAAAAATTTAAGCAATGCCGAAATCAGAATTTTTATAGACACCTACTCTTGGAAACCCAGTTACGAACATATAAAATTAATTAACTGTGGACAGTGCGAACGTTTCGTTAATAAACATCGAAATTACATTTTTGATGAACATAGAAAAGTTTTTTTTGAAGTATAGGGGCTTTTATAAAGTGATTAACTTTTTCTTTTTAATTTATAACCTACCTGGCTCTACTCTATCACCTTTAATACTGCGCAGGCTAGCTGCAGTGGTTGATGCATCGCTTAAGATGTAAGTACATAATTTAAGATGTAAGTAACAGTTGCTAAAGTTATTGAATAAATCAACTAGCCCTGAAGATATTCTCCCCAATTGCTCTTAAAAACTGTTACAAATCTTTGACCAAACCTATATGTGTTCCACCGATCTATGAATATTAGAAATCTTACATCGATTTGGAAAATAGCATTCAGAATTCAGTTGTCGCTCGATAGCCCTTGTCTCTCTCCTTTCGGTGGTGATAGAAACAATAATCAATTTCCTGAGAAGAGCACAAATTAGCAGATTATAATTTAAATATTTTGGCTGGCAGGCATATCTAAGATCAAACTGGCTGCACTCGACCGGGTTCAAAGCGAGAATTCCGAATTATTTTGGATTCTAACATCTCTTCTACACTTGAATCTCTTTCACACAGACAGAATTTGAGAGCTTTATGTCTTTTTAACAAATATTGTCATGGCATGTGTGCAGCCGAGCCAGAGAAGATCAAACTCAACATTTAAAAAATAAGGTAAACAAATTGGTTTTTTAAAAATTTGCTTTTAATTAAATATTCTAAAAAAAAGGTTACCATATTTTTTTGAAGTGAATGTGTTACAGGTCGAGGCTGAACTGTTAACAGCTATTCAGTTCTTGCATGACCTAGTTTTTGCCAGATTTACCTAGTTATAACACATCTATAGTTCGCTGCCCTCCTAGCTTCTTCCTGAAGCAAGAGTTTGCAGGTAGCGAGGGAAATTTCAACATTTACCTTATTTGGTAAAGAGTGGCAATTTGTACCCTGCCGAGCGAGTTCATCTGCCTTTTCATTCCCCGCAACACAGAAGTTCCTTGGCACCAACGTTAAGTGTATATTGAACTGATGTGCCATCTCATTAAGAGATGAGGAACAGCTCTGGGCTACCTTCGACGGAAAGAAATAAGCTCATAGCGTTTTAATAATGACCTAACTATCCTTAAAAAATGCGAATAGCCCTTACAGATACTACATTACTCCTCAACTAATCCACGGCCTCCATTATCACAATAATTCAGTCGGGGAGCCGAAATGAGAGGTTCACATTTAGTTTCTCGTTGAAAACACCACAACCTATCCTACCATCTATTTTTGAACCATCGGTGAAAAAGTTCAACACTTCAGGGTTCAACAATTCTTCACTCAGCCATTCCTCTCTGGAGAGAATATCTGTACGATAACTTTCCTCAAAAGATGGTAATGGAATCATGTAATCGGAGGTACCAGGGATCTCTCTGTTACACAAAATGGATGAGTTTCCTGTATTACTAAAGGTCCATATAGAAATAAATTTGAACCTTATAGCTGTGCTCGCTGCACGTGTGTGTGTATGTAAAACTATTTTAAGGTTTTTTGTAAAATTTGAACTCTTAAGGAAAAATCGAATTTTATAGAAATTTTATAAATTTAATTTTAATTTGCGCAGCACTTCGATAATTAAATTCTAGATTTTCGTATTGTGGATTTTCCTTTGTGAATATTTTTGTTTCTTAATTCTCATTTTCTGAACCCTGAATTTTCTCCAGTCTTTCTTCATGAATTATTATGGTGTCGGAGCCGGAGCCAGAGCAGCAGCTGGAGCCGGTGCTGGGGCCAGAGCCGGAACCGAATATTTTTTTTCAGACTCCAGAGGCCTAGAAGATTGGCTCGACTGGGTTTTCAAATGTTTAAAATAAAACATGTGTGTTAATATTATTGAGCACGGGAACGGAGCCACGTCAGTCACTCATTTTGTTTAACTGCATTTTGACTCCTAAGGGTTCCGCCCTTATTTCTTTTTCCATAAGAATTGAAATTTTAACACCTTCGAATTCTGAGGTACCATCATTAAAAGTGAACAAATGTATTCTGACATATGTATTCTTCACTTTGCGCGTTAATTTTCGCTCTGTTAAGTGACAGCTGAACTAAATGAAAACCTCTCAAAAATTCGCTGGTCAGTAACATGCAGTTACTGAATATCGTGTTCTTTCTTAATGATTCGCTGGTTCTCCAATAACCTTTGGACATACTTCTAACGATGAACACTAGATTTTCAACGTTTGCTAAAGTTTTAAGATTCCATCGATATTAGCGAACGCCAACGAGTTTTGCAGAGATCTAAAACTATTTGATATTTAACAAGACGTTTTATTCAGAAATTCTTGAAGTACAGGTATACTCGAACGATATATCTTTACGAATTACCATATGAAGCTACGATTATTTATTTCGAAACAACCCGAAGACGATCAGCTGCAGTTTAAATTGTATTTTGTGTAATACGGGTTTGTAACCCAATTCTTATATAATCTCATTGCACAATTTTTAGAATTACATTTACTTATGTAAGTTTAAATATAATTTTATAGATAATTTATGTGAGAAATGTGTGGTACAAAGTGTATTACAGTTTACAATGTGGTATGTTAGTCCAAAATGCGGTACAGTACCACACAATGTGTACCCTATACTAAAACGCATAAAATAAATTTTAGAATATCAGTTTGATGTGAAATTTTCGGAATGATATCAAAGGGCCGAATGCCGAAGGGCTGAATTTCAAAGGGCCGAATGTGTCGAATGGCCGAATGTCGAATGGCTCGAATGTCGAAGGGCCAAATGGGTCGAAGGGCCGAATTTTTATTTTTTTTGTTTTGTTTTTAGAAATACAATTTTTATAATTTTTTAAGGAATGTTTTGTAAATTTTTGTATCAAATATAATTTAATTTCTTATGAATTTATGTATTTTATCGATATAAAATTTTGCATTTCAAAGTGTTGCATTAACATAATACTGCTTTTTTTTATTAATCTTGCAACTACAAAATGTTGCAACTACAAAATCTTGCGTAACAAAATAGTGCAATTATTTTTCTTTTTAGTAGGTGTCATTAATAGATTCTATATAATCCGCTCCTGCGAGGGGCACGCAGTGCGACATATTTGCTGATCCTGGCTCCTACGCCCCCAAAGCTCAAATCTAAAGTCCTTTGGAGGGCTAGGCGGTGGAAACACAGCGACCTCCCGTGTGCCCGTAAGAGTTACCGAAACCGTTAGCCTCTACAATTATAAGTTAAATTAGTCGATGTCATTTTCCTTTAATTTATTTTTCTCAGAATAGAGAAAAAAATGTAGGCGAAATTGTTATGCAAGATTTTGTATTGCAATATTATATAATTGCAAAATTTTGTATGCGAAATTTTGTAATGGAATATTTTATAATGCCCAGTTTTCCTATGTCTCTTATTTTAAGTTGATTTTTCACATGAGCAGGCAGTTTTGTACATCAAGATGGTTCAGATTCAATTAATAAAAAACAAATTTTAATAATTAATTTATACACAAATTTTATTTAAAATTATAATTTCAGAAGTTAGTTTCTCTTCTTGAGGTATGTTTGAAAATATATACTAAAAATTAAACTAAATTTAATAATGGATTTATAAAAATTCATAAGAAATTAAATTTATGTTTGATAAAAAAATTTACAAAACATTCTTTAAAACAAAAAAAAAAAAAAACAAAAAAAAATTCAGCCTTACCCATCGACCCTTCGACATTCGGTCCTTTGACACATTCGGCCTTTCGACACATTCGGCCCTTCGATATTCGGCCCTTCGACATTCGGCCCTTCGACGTTCGGCCCTTTGACACTTTCGGCCTTTCGACACATTCGGCCCTTCGAATTTCGGACCTTTAACACATTCGGCCCTACGACCCATTCGGTCCTTCGACATTCGACCCTTCGACATTCGGTCCTTCGACATTCGGCCCTTTGAAATTCGGCCCTTCGTACCCATTCCAAATTTTCAAAGTGAATGTTAGTTTTTACCGATAAACCAAATTAAAGGAGAAAAATGAGTGAAAGGAGAAAATGATGCCATTATTACCAATTAATCCTGATTAATCAATTTTGTCTAATTTTATTCTGTTTTTGAAAGATCATGGTTAAAAGCGACACATTTTTGCCCTCGTAAAAAAATATCTCTTACCCATTACATAGCATGCAGCCATTGGCAACATTCTTCTTTCTACGAGTCCTTAGCAGCTAATTTCGCATTGAATCATCCAATACTACTAATGGTTGTATTATATGTCGACCGTTATCATTTCCGAAGTTCCAAACTAAGAATATCATTGAAGTATATTTGACCTCCTCAAAAATTTTGCCATAGAACATTCACAATTTCCCCAAAGCTACCATTACAAATGAATTGTGGTCTAAATAAACTTTACTTTTTTATGGTATTAGTCTCAAGCACATAAAAAACATAACAAGGAAAATATTTAGACAAAAGATCTCGTTCAAAATGTCCCATTTTAGTCATTTTACTAAAAAAAACGTTTTTCAAAATATTTTTTTTGGAAGCTCTTTGACCTCGGATTGATCACTTTGAAAATTTAATAGAATGTGTTATTATCGAAGCCAAGAAAGTATAAAAATGATCAAACGCAGCATACGCTTTATTTTAAGCTGTTGAAAACACTATAAACATTGTTGCGATAAACATACTCGCATAATGCATCAAGTAATTAAAAGCAAATCAAAAATGGAATTCTTGAAGAATGAACTCGCAATTCATTATCATTCCCACTTATAATTCTTTCCCTCATTCCGTGCTGCAAAATTAATTTTTTTGTGTTACTTTACAGCAGCGCCGAGAGGTGACTTTATCTAAATAATATCCATCAGCTGAAGGTAATGAAGTGACTTTTAAATCCCAGTTAGGCCCAACCAGTCTTAGGTGATATTAATCAGGCAATAGTTCTGTTTCTTGGTCTGCGAAATTTTGAGAGCAACGGAAATGAGATGAATACACTTGAAGGGTTGTTTCCGATAATTCATTCCGGACATTCCAAAAGTAACGTAAACGTTTTTTTATTCATGCCATTATCTTTTCGATTTTTTTTTTTTTTTATTTAAACATAACGTAGAATTGTAAATATTGTATTATAACTTTTTTGGAAAATGAATTTGGCCATATTCTAATTTATTATGCGAAGGAAACATCTTAGTCCTCAAATTTATTTATATAATTAATTAAGTTTATATATATTTATTATAAACTAAATGCGTCAGCCGTATAATCAGATACCACCTCGAGATGTATCGTCTTAGTGCTAAGACAAACAAACACAGCAATGTACCCTTTATCAATGTTTGCTCCACGACCTCTTTTGGTTATAACTGAAATCGGCCCGGAAAAATTAACAACCATTAGGTCTTGTGCAGCTTCTTCACTGCCATTTGTCGACCGATCCATTCTTCGCTTATACTCTGCGATGATCTTTGTTCGAACTAAATCCGAACTTAGTTCCTCCTCCGATCGCGCTTCTCCAACAAACCATATAACAAACCAATCCTAACAAACCATATTCTTCGAGTCAACTATTTCTCTATTTTTTAGCTTAAATAATCGAATCCTGGTTTTCAAAAAAAACTCTTGCATTGTTTTTGTCAGACTACATAAAATCTTTTATTTTGGAATGAGTCATACAAATGATCGCACGAAATATGCCCATTTAAAGCTACTTTAAAGTTACCAAGATATCACAATTTGAATTGTGAGTGCAAATATAACTTCAAATATTTGTTTTATTTTTTTTTTTTGGCCTGGTGGTGGTGCTATTCAGTACTAAAAAGTTATTAATTAAATTGGAATCGCGCAAATGATGCAACATTTATGACAAAAGTTCTAACATCATCATTATAAATGAGTATGTCGTCTTTAATAACTAGAATATAGGCATAAATCAATCTATTTTCAATTATGAAGATACATTATTGATCACTTACTTGCATACATATTGCTACATTTGATTTAGCAAACTTGCCGGCATTTAGCTCTGCTGGATGTTCTGCCCGTAATATCATTAGTATTACAAGTTTTTGAAGGCGGACCGGCAACAAATACCAGCTCATGCCGTAAATAATATCCGATACATTATCGTTCTGAATCTTTAATATGAGAAATAAAATGTATGACAGCTCTTACGTGAACAGTTACAACCGTTCCTAATATACAATATTGTACGAACTGGCATAGACCGACAATCGATGTAAATGGTCCTACAATCCATTTCTGCCATAATGTCAAAAGTAAGGAGACTGTCAAAAATATTTAACTTGTTACATGCTCTAACTACCTGATTTACTAAGCTGCGCCCATTTAGAATCCAAAATGATAACGACGTACCAGGATGAATATATTTTTTGTGTCTATGTAACACAATCATTTTCGTCAATAATGAATTTTAAGGCAAAATTTGGGATGACCTGCGGCATATGGTATATGTATGTGCATTTTCTAATCTTGCTCCTACTTCCAAAATGTTATCTTCTTTTAAAAAGGGGATAAACGCCTTTCATGAACTACTTCTTGAAATTCCTCTTGACTATATTAATTGGTCGATGTCTTCGTTGAGCTCTAATTTTTGTTTCCACCTAATGCCCATATTTTCTCCATCATTAAGTTCTTGCGTTATTACAAAATTGAATTTTTTTTTAACATCTGTCTTGAATTTCTCATCGCCGAACAAATACTACCTCGTGAGTATGACAAAATTCTCATCATCAACGTCACAATGTAATGTTGTGACATCACTCCGTTTTACTTAAATTAACTTTAATATCACCGGACAAGTGGCTATGATGGTCTTCTCTTAACTATATCGGTCTATGCCGTCAACTGTGTAATGTGCACAACCTAGCAGGAACTGATTATTGTCATTTGATTTTACGTATGCCCACTGTTCTTGAGGACAAAGTTTTAAGGTGTTTTATTGCTCACATATTGATTTCATCTATTTGGGTAATTGCTAAGCCAGGTAAGCACAGTTGTAATAATCATCCGTACAATACATATGTAATCCCAGAACCTTCCGAATAGGAGCTCCATCATCAATCGGAACACATTATTCTAGAATATTGAATCCTCTTACATTTGAAGACACAATTGCGTATAATTCAAAGCCGCCAGATTGCTTCAACTCGCATTATTCTTGAAGATAGTCTGCTCCGGTCAGTAAATCATCAACGTAGAAATCATGTTTAATTGCAATTGTCTCTGGCTGATGTTGAGGCCGATTTTTATTTGACAATTCAGCTAAACATCGCGTTGCTAAGAACGGTGCCGACGCACCGCCATAAATTAACAGATAGCAAATTAAATACTTTTACTGGAACTGACGGTTGATCCCTCCAAAATATGCGCTGGTGATTTGTATCATCCTCGTCGATAAGAATCCGGCAATACAACTTAGCAATAATATCCGCGCTGATCACAAACTGATGCGTATCATTTAACGAGACTCCGCTTGTTGTTTGGCAGGAACCATCGAACACAATCCGAACCGTTGTCGTAACTCTTTCTTGTTTGATTACCGTGTGGTGCGGTAAATAAAATACATTGGTTTCATCCATCACCATTTCAATTTTGGAAACCTCACTCATATACAATTTCTGCACTCACGCCCAAGCTTAATATTTGATGCCAATTTCCGCTCGAAGTTCAGGAATAGCTTCATAGCAACATTAAAGTTTAATAGCGAATCGTCCATCTACATCTGGTTTTACTTGCTGTTGAAAGCGTTGTTCAATTCGGGATTCATAGAAATCGTTAACTTGGTCGCATGATATTTCCTAAGTAGGATCCAAATTGCATTCCAAATTTAGATTACTGATGCTGCAACTATTTTGGGAACATATCAAAATTATGTAACCTAAAACTGTATTTTGAGCAAGCAGTGTAGATTTACAGCTCCTTCCATCTCTTAGAAAATTGAAAAACTCCAATTCGGATCATCAAAAACTTCTACTTTATTCCGAAAGTTGCCAATCCTCCTTCGAAATACGTCTTTTAGGAATTTTCTAGTCATTGTAGTACGTTAAATCATTAAATGATGCTTCTGATCCACAGTCGAGCACTATTCTACATATGTACAGTACCCTACAAGAAGAATTGTATGAAAATTTACACTGAAATTTCCTATTTGAATATTTTGGTAATTGTTGAATGGTCGTTTTGTGTTCATTATTTGTTCATAAATTGTTGTCTTCTGCCTTTGTGATTGCATTTGAATCCGTGTGAAGCAAATGATGATGTCGCCGTTTGCGTTTAAAGCATATTAGATCTGTATCTTGTAGACCATAGTATGTCTACAAGATGCAGATCTAACATGTTTTAAACGCAAACGTGATCCCAAGCAATTGAAAAATAAACCCCTATCTGCAATGTATTCACAACGAGCATTTACATCCATTTGCTGGAATCTTTCGCATTTGCATAAACCGTGCTTATCATCAGAAATTGGACATAACTTCTCGCACCCCACGTTAATAGCTCAGCTTTTTCTAAAGCATCGCCTCTGGTATGCAAGAATTCAATAAAAGCGTATATTTTAGGAAAGACAGTATGTACTAATGCTAAATACTTTTTTGTTTCTGCATCACATTTGTCCAGTAGTAAACAGATGGGCAACTATCTCTGGTTGCCGCATCTGCACTTAATGTTTTTAAACCTTAAAATTTCGTCAGTTGTATCGGTCATGTCATGTAACTTAGTTTGATCAAGAAAATGCCTTATATGAGAGTATTCATAATGTGATCCTTATGATCATATCGCTTGACAACCTTTTCCCATGCACTGTTATAATTAATTTCTGTGACTAGGATATGCTTCACTAAACTAGCAGCTTCACCAATTAGCTTAGCAAACTCTTTAAATATTTAAATTTGTGAACCTTTGTAATCTAACATTTCTATGAATTCATGTTTCAATCATATCTTTAAATGACGGAAAAAACGAATTTCATCATGGTGACATTCCTTTGCTACGCAATTTTTTTCGTGAAGAGTATCAAATTAATAACGCTGTTGTTTTATGACGGTATAGTATTGAATTACTGGTGTAGTTTTTCTTGATACATACGATTCATTTTGGTTGCTTCTGTTTTCAATAAAGCCTTTAATTTGCAGTACCGTCCTTCTTGGTCATCAATTTCACAAGTTTGATAAAGAATTTCTAACCGATCATCTAATTCATTATAAGCGCCTTCCAATAATTCAAACCGAATATTAACATCTTCATTGGTGGCAATTTCTCATCTTCGTAAAATTATTTTGCATTTCTTTGAATCTCCGAGTTTCTTAAAACCCTCGAAAAACTGTGTTTTGTTGAAAGAAGCCCCATCGTCTAGGCTCTAAAATCGAATTTAAATATTTTTGGTTTTCGTGTGCAATTTTCCGTGTGAACATTTTTCTGTGCGGATATTTAGATCGGTGAAGTTCTTCCCGCGCCCAAATTTCGTGTGCGCTTGTGTCTTGTACGCTTTTTTCATAGTTTAACTCGATACGCATAAGATAATCGAATGATCTAAACAAATTTTGTTAATATCGAAAAATCTGAAAATACAATAAATGAATAAATTTGATAAGTTTGGAAAATATTGAATCATATTATTTTTGAATTTTAGCAAATAGTGTCGATTTGGAAGGCGAACAACATTAAATAATCGAGGTAGCTGATGAAGCACAAGTAAATATTATTTGCGAGAGAAACTTTTCGTCAGACTCGATCAAGTAGAGGGGAGCTATATAGGCTTAGAAAATCCAAAAATCATTTTAGACTTGATTATGAATAGATAACAAACCGACACAAGATGTTGAATTATTTTTTCTGTGGGTACCTGAGTTTGAGGTTTTGCATGCGTGGTTAAAGCAATCAAGGTTAAGGTAGACCGAATGCGACGAAGATATCTGAGAGATAATCACAGAAATCAATTCGATTCTACGATTTAATATCAGCAGAGAAATATTAAATTAACTCTATAGTAACAAAAGAAACTTCAAACTGATTGCTGTTCAACCTCAAATTGACTCAACAACGAGCACAAACTAATTAGTCTGGACCGTTGTGTCAGATGACACTATCTCGAGCATATTATAACAAGCAACATACAATAATCCTTCATTACTATACATATATCATGCCATCCTAGATTGTGAAAAAATTTACAACGTTATACGTTTCCCTGAATACTGGTCAAACAAGTAGCACGAAGAATAAATTTGATGAAAACATTGAAGATGAGAATATCGCTCTGGAACGTCGGCATTTCGGCAAAGAAAATAAAGATACTTCCTCAGAATGTCGATTAAATAATCAACCAAATTTTGAAGCAGCATATTAAACTTGTGACAGTATGGTAGCCGCTTTGACAAAAACAATCTTGGGATTGAGTAAGGGGAGATTTCTATTGAAAATGTTCACACGCCAGTATCACGGTTTTGTTTTCATAATATCCACCAATAGTACTTGTTGAAGTCTACTATTTAAGCTTGGGAATAAAAATTGAGGAGAACTGAATTCACAGAACTACACTATATGCTTGTTACTGTTTGACAAAGTAAGGATTTAGTATCAAACATTTTTCTACTGACCGCATAATTAAGTGCCAACCAAACAAAAAATAAAAAATAAAAAGTAAAGTTAACATTGATAATTTATCGAAATGTAAACACTAAAAACAGCAACAAAAACCGAAACTTACAAAACACACTATTCCATACACTTAACGCTCAGTTTCGCTGTTTCGTTACAGATTTTTTTTAATTTTTTATTGTTTCTCACCGTAGTTTTTCGATTTTGTTTTCGCGTTTTCGTTACTACTTGTTTTAAAGCTCTTTTCTACTATTTAATACACTACTACAATTCTACTTATGCAAGTACTTTTCATTTCACAAAAAAAAAAAAAAAATAATAATATCTGTGTACATAAAATAATTGTAATTTCCTAAATTGAAACTATTGTAATTCGCGATCGCAAACTATACGTATCTCGTAAAAAAAAAAAAAAACTTGCGTGTTTAATTGACAAATTCATTGAGATCAATTATTTGAATATTTAATAAGTAATTATGAAAACCTCGGCGAGAAATGAACAATTTTTGTATAAAACAAAATCGAGTAATGCAATTCGCAGTGAATTCGGAAGTGATAATAAAAATAATGGTGACATTGATGTGAAACGTTCCGATAGTGTGATTAGTGATGGTGGCCAATTTAAACAACTAGCGGACGATATTGATTCGGACATAATTTCGAATTATATTGGACACTATGGTGTTTGGCAATTTTTATGGACATTTGTGTTGTGCCTATTTCAGCTACCGTGTACATTTCATATATTTGCGCTTGTCTTTCAGGTGAGTGAGGAAATACAAAATTGGAGTTTTGGTTTTTTCTTTACCTTTTGTGTGTGGAGAATTTAATTTTTTTGGTGAGCTAGGTTAGTTACAGTGAATAAACTTGTGAATTTGTGTGAAATATTGTTGTAGTTGTTTTTGATAAACATGAACGAATCGTATTTAGTTTCGGAATATGTACAGCTGTCCGAATTGTTTCCTTTCTAAATTGTAAAGCGATTTTTAAAAATTGCTTAGGTGCTCTGCTCGTAGGTGAATTTTTCTTTTTTAGATTTAAAATCTGCTTTACCGAATTAAAAAAAAAAAAAAAAGAATTTTAAAATTAAATTTGAACTGTTTTACGTATTTGGAATATTTTAAAATTTTGAATTTATTTTTGGTGTGTTATGCACTGAAATAATTAGATGCTAAACATTATGCGATATACATTTGTTCGGTTCCATATTTTACAATAAAATTGAGAATTTAATTTCTAACTAAATTGGAAATTTTTTAGTTTTTTTGAAATTTTGAAACTTAACTTTCTAAATTATTTATTTTTATTAAATTCTAATTTTGTTCAAAAAAAACAAAACAGAAAAAGAAGTTCATTCATTTTCTAGAGGTAGTTACATTTTCGACGTTTTAATTTGATAATTTTACAGCGTATCTGACTCATTTTGTAACTTTTAAACTTTAGCTTATCCCTTTCCCTTTATAAAAAAAAAGTTTCCCCTTGACAGCTTTGTTCTTTCAAAAAACTTGCTGCAACACCGCTTACAATGGTACTTTTACGAGTTTTAACGTTTCTGCAGCTCAAGACTATATTAGGCTGCTCGTGATTTTTAAGTAAGGTTGGATGTTAGTCAGCAGCAGCCTAGTTGCTCATTTCACTCAATGAACAAACATTAAAATTCTGTCCTTATGAAAGAAGTCTCGGCAAGCTCAGGGTTATTTCAAAATGTCATAGCCATCTGACACATCCATGCAACAGATTTAGCCTAAATATCTGTAACGAGACAAAACGCGATATCTATGGCTACAATTTTGAATAATTTTGAAATGTCTGTTGTTTGTCAAATTTCTGTCTATTAAACTAAATTCTGAAGATTAAATTATTTTGAAAAATCTAAATTTTATAGGAATTCAAATTTTTTAAAGTTTAAGGAAATCTACGTATAAATTTCAGAAAATTGGAAATTCTAAAATGTCGAGAAATTCTTCTACATTTACAAGCAAATTCTGATATTTCCAAAAGTTCTATTAAAATTCTGAAAATTCTATAAGTTATAGAAATGATAAAGAAATTTGTACCAAATTTTAAAAATTTTAAATGAAACGTTAAAAACATTTTTTTTGGAAATTCAAGAAATTTAATTTGATAGAAGAATTCTGAAAATATGAAAAAATTTGTCTTGTATTAATTCCGAAACATCGTAATATTAGACAATTATAAATTTCAATAAAACTGCAATTAGTTTTAAAAATTTTTAAAATCTTAACAATTCTACTCTATTCAATTTTCTTAAGCAGCTTGAAGATTTTTGCCTGAAACCAGTTTTCCGAACTTGCACTTCTTTATTAAGAAAACAATAATTGGTTAGTACTAATGGGTTTTGTTCCCGGATGTTTTTCTAATTCCCGGTATCGGGACAAAGTTTAACAAAATCTCGAGATTTCTCGGGTTTTTAAATTTAACTTTGGCTTTTAAAATATGCCTTTTAAAAACTCAAAATATCGACACGAAATGGTTAGATCGCAACACGTTTTTTTGTGACCGTTGCCAGAAACAGGCAAAACACTTTGGTATTCTGGGTAATTTGGCTGATATTGTTTGGTGGTTTTGTAAAGTTTGTATCTCCTTCATTTTAGAAGATGATCTTGATTGAACAAGTTTTACTTTCTTCATAGAAGCCTTCGGGTGGTTGTGATTACCTTTGCTGGGACAACTAAGAGAATGCGTCTAATCTTTAAGGTTATTGAAATATTTATAGCTAAAATATTTTTTTACGCAAAACAAAAATTAAAGCAATCGCTAAAATTTACTAAAGCCAATTTTTCATTAAAACGCACAGCCACATAACTTTCCAATAATAAAATCCATACGTTAGCCTCACGTAAAAATGTTTGTAAATTTTAACAAAAATACGATACAGTAGACAAAAATAATTTGAACAAAAAAATGATATGAGTGCAAGGACAATATTCAACAACATTGATTAAAACTGTACCCGACCCAATCTTTTAAGAAGTTTTATTCTGTCTAGACCAACTTAATGGTCTGCATTCTTGAAGCATTGCGTAAGTGCCCCAAATTTGATTGTTTCTTTAAAATACAGCCACATGTTTAAACAACAAATTGTTTTCCAAAATTAAAAGTAACATTACCTTTGAAGAAATATTCAAATTTGGTTTACCAAGTCGAAGGTGTTGTAGCGCCACTTGTACAAACAACACAACAAAGCGCCACTTGTACAACTTGTACAAAATATAAATTTAATATGTATTATGACTCTGGTGGCAGGTATCATAACCAACAATTAGAATTAGGTTTATTTAAACCCATTTTTTTTTTGAGTTAATGTTATTCTTGCGGGGATTTATCCTATTCAATTGTAGTTGTAAATTTGTCAAGGAATTACGCTAAATAACACTTTCAGTCGAATTAGCTTTCAGTCGTATTCGTTGTAACAAAATTTGAATTTTAGTATTCTGAAATTTTAAATTCTGTAAAATTTTATTAATTCTGAAATTATGTTCGAAATTCAAGCAAACGTTCTAAAATATAGTGTTCGATTTATAAAACCTTTAAAATTTTCTGGAATTTGATTGAATTTCTTAAAATTCTCATACTTCTCAAATTATTTAGAACCGAAAAAAATTATTTTTCATTTTTTCAGCCAATTAAATATTTTGTTGAATTTTTTAAATTAAACCTTATGGGACATCCGATCTAGAACCAGAAGATTTTAGATAAAATAGAACAATCATTTAGCGCAGTATTTTTGAAACCAACAAAATTACCTGTAACTCTCAGAGAATTGGGCAAAGTTAGGCTGTATACGCCCAGTAAGTCCTATACACATTGATTGGCCAGATCCCAAATCCTTCGTTTGGAAAAACCTTCTACTGGATGCGTACACAGGCCTATTCGACCTATATAGCTGAGTCTTACTCAAACCTCTGAGAGTGCCTGTTATTTAGCCGATAAAAAGAATTCTACTGGTACATATACATTTTATTTCGAATTCCAGAGGATTTTTATTATTCTTATTGGAATCGTATACGCACTTGTATGTGGAAGGGATTTTCTTACAATACCGCTTTTCTCTTTTAGCTATTGCTGAACTCTGTACTAGTGATGGTAACAAATTTATGCAATCCCCTAGACAAACTGTAATAAAACATCCAGACATTATAGGTGCATTGTTGGAGTATTTTAATCTGAGGTCTATCAATAAATTAATGGAACTTTTTTAGAAAATGTTTTAGAAACTGCGCCGATAATTGAGTAGAACAGAACAAGCAAATAGCAAAATAAGAAAATTGCGTAGAATCCACTTGACTCACATTTTAGCTTGATATTGTACTAGTCTGAAACGAAATATGGTTGTCGTAAAACTTACCCGGCCTTTATACAAACGGTTGTAATTGCTTCAATTCTATTCAGTGGTGTTTCTTGAATTTTTAGCGCACCAGGGTTCCTTTGCTCAGCGCGAGCTCCCTAATTTTACACAATCATTAAGTATCATTTAAAAAAACGGCAGCACCTCATTTTCCAAAATGAACTAAATCGGGATTGGTAAAAATATAGAAAATAAATGTTGCTTTTTAATGGATATACATATTTAAGAAAAAAAATGTTTCCCTGCAACAACATATACCATCATATCTAGGGGTCACCAGGTCAAAAGAGACTAAACCTAAACGTAGTCTGAAAATGTTTGAAGAAACCAGAACGTTTCGACCGAAAAAATAAAGGCAGCTTTTAAGTTTCGAAAGGTGTTAAGGCGACGACCAATCCGCTGGTTACAAAATAGGGTTGTAGTGAAGTCTCGAACTTTCAATCATTTAAATGTGCTGTAACTAATTCATTGCTCATCAAATATGTTGGTCTAGTTAGATATCAAATTTCAATGGAATTGATGAATAATCGCAATAGTTCCACTTTGGGCAGCTATGGCGTTTCTCAAATAAAACATGGCCAGAATTCAAATAAATATTTGGGATTCTGCTAATGATTCTTTGGTACATAAATACAAACCATAATTCAAAATATTAGATTTGCCGAAGAGAATTTTATTTCTTAACTACTTAACTAATCCAGGAATTTAATCCATTTCCAGCACCAAATGGAACAAGCACGTTTGTCAATGGATTTTAGTGAAATTTAATGTCTAAATTATTAAGCCGATTCTATAAGTCGTTTCTAATATAAAATCGAATTATTCACGCTTGAATTCCTACGTCCATATCATCTGGGATCGGATTTCTTAATTAATTCAAATTTGAAAATATTTCTTTATATTAAGAATGATAATTCGAGTCTTTGAAGTATTGGATTCTTATTTGAATTTAATTAAATTCGTTTGTTTCTTATTTAAATCAAATACGAATCTTATACTTCGAAGACTCGAATACGTTCGAATCAAATTCACAAATATTCCATTAGGTTTTATTCTTTAAACTCGATGAACTTAAACCGTGTCAATTTATATTGCTCGATCAGCGCCATATTTCATAAACGCACAAATGATAGACGATGGGTGCCAATTTGAAAATCCAAGAAAAATACGTTTCGTAAATATTCGAGATTTGACATATTGTCAAAAAAAAAAACCGACAAATAAATTGTCGTAACAATTTGTAATTTTTATGTTTTATAAAAATTTCCAGCTGACAAAGTAATTTTGGGAAATTATGACAAAGCTTTGGCCGCGATGAGAACGAAACAAATACTTGAAAATTTAGGTCGCGACTTTTAAAATTTGTCACCAGTCACGACAAATTGATAGGCGCTTTAGTGTAACATTTAGACTATTGTGAACCAGTTGTGAATAACATTACTGTCATACGTTTATGAAACAGCTTACCAACAATACGAATAATTTGTTGACTTAAATTGAAACAAAAACACTCAAACGTGTTAACAATTTTTTATTTATTGATAACTAACAAAAACTAGCAACTTGTGAGTCGCAAAAACTCTGATTAATCAACTGTCATGTTTGTCTGACCCCACAAAAGAAAACAATGCCATCTTTGGACGGGCACACACATTTTTATTTGATCACTTAATTTGGGATGTTTTCTCTGTCTCTGTTTTCTCTCATCTCATTTCGATCATGCCACCCTCAAACTCAAAACTTTTTTATCATTTGGCATGGTATCTCTGCTTTTCTCGCCTTGTACGCTCTCTGCATTTTTTTAAACAACCGATTTAGTAAAACTTTCCATCTTAGTTCCAATTTATTTAACTGGTACGACCATATTATGATTGTTTGTGTGTTGCAAAATTTGTCAATAATAGGTAAAGACTGTTGCTGTGCATGCGTTAATTCTTGTAATTCATTCAGTTCAGTCTTAATCGTGCTAATTTAATTTGTGTACAACCACGAGCTTTTGTCCTATTCGAGATTTTTAACACCGTTTTTCGATTCAACCCAGATTTTACTATTTTTCAGAGAACCTGGTGCTCCCTTAAAAATTAAATAAATTTTACGGAAGAAAGTAATTTGACCAGCATTATACTAGGTTTCGCCAAATATGACAAAAGTTAGGAATTTATGGATTCAAATTTTAACTGAACTTTTAACTGTCTATCCATCTTATGGGAATTTAGAAACAAGCCCATCAGAGAATACAAAACAGAATACTATACATTTGTCAGGTACAGAATGCTAAGAGTTTTCTTTATAACACACATACACCAGTATCGGTACGTCATAAATAAAACTGATGTACCCCGTACCGGCAAAAACATATTAATTGACAATCTTTTTTTAATAAAGTAAACATCATTTTACGGTCATTGATTACAACTAAAGCCAAATGTTTACCATTAAACGTAAACTAATTTAAAATCGGTTCGTGCAATTAGATAATTCGGCGTCATTAGATACGCCTTATACAATCAAACTCACAATATTCGCATATACATATCGAGATTTTGTTCTATCTTGAAAACGTGGCGATCACGATTAGATAAATGCTTGTTAAACTAACACAAATCAACAATACATAATTGAAATTCCTTGACCTTCCTTTCAAAATTTGAACTCATGCTGGCACCACACGAAAAAAATTTAAGTTTTAAAAATTCTAAAATATTCTTCAAGGCATTCGTCATGCTTTTCGCCACTTCCATTACTAATCATCATATAGTGAATATTTTGGGTATAAAATTTACCAAATTTCGATGTAAAGCGACAAAGAGAAAAGTCATCGGTGACTTTCTAGTGAACTTCAGCGAATTTTTAAATAAAGCGAAAATTGAATTAGCTTGTCCTAAAGTCACCGCCGACTTTTTTTCAGTGAATTTCAAGAGCTAGTGAAAGTTTTATTCAAAGTGTTTTTTACTGGCTACAAATCTGTGAAAATGGAAGTTTTTGCTTCCTAAGCATGGTACCTAACGTGGCCAAGCAACGCTTGCCCTGAGAGCCACCCCAGAATTTTTCACAGTTTCATATAAATAAAGGCACTTCAAAATGACACTTCAAACATGGTTGATCTAAACACTCTAATGTCAAAATTTGTGTAAACTTTCCAAATAGGCTATTTTGGAGGCTGCTGGAATATATGCTCGAATATTCCACTTTTGAAAAAAGCCGGGAATTCGGGTGTTTTGGACTAACATGTTTGATGTCAAATTTGGTTATCTTTAGCATCCTAAAGCTTCATTTTTTTTTTAAAAAGTCAAATATTTCTCCAATTGGTAAGACATTATGACAACTTCTCCTAGTTCCCCCATTTTTGGGAATTTCATCAAAATATACCCAGTCGTCATCAGAATAGCTGCAGATAAAGAAAAAAAATGTAAATTTATTCTGTAAGAGTAAATGAACTTAGGTAAACGTGTTTGGTTTGGTCAAATTTTGTTATCGAACTGACTTGACCAGTCTTGGCTATATAATTGCCGAGGCCAATTACTGAAAATACGAATAAATTTTGATAAACTTCAATATAACCGACATTCGAATAGTTCTGTTATTTGAAGCAAAAAAAAACCGAATAAAGCCGCAATGAGCAAACAAAAATAAAAACATTAAGTTTAAAGCCCCAAATCACCTTGAAACAGTTTAAGGTGAAATTACAAAAAAAAAACAAAATACAATTACTGTGTAGTGTAAAGCATTGAAATGATCGCGAAATGCGGATGAATGCGAAAATAGAAATGATCGTGACTGTTTTAATATTTTATGGTATATGACCTTATCCTAGAAACAGAGTTCAACATAATTTGTGTGGTTTTACTTATTTACACAAACACTCGTATAAAATAGTGAATGTCATTCAAAATTTTGTTTTTCCAATAATTTAGTTTTGTGGTTTAAGGAGGATATTGAAGACGATGGATTAGAAAAAAAAAGTTCTGATTTATAACTTTGTAGAATGATTAATATCTTCCTACAATTTATTAATCAATTGAGATCAAGGGCATGTCAATCACTGCTACACTAATTAAAATATGAACGATCACGACGTATTATAATGCAGGCTGAATAATTTAATTATTTTGTTGTCAACACTAGCTACTCGTTTCAAAATTTTCATGCGACCTTGAATATTTCAATTATTCCTATATTCTGAAATATTTCGCCAAATTCTGAAAAAATAATATTTAATTACTTTAATTAGTTTACTATTGTGTAAGTACTACCAAAAATTTATTAACTGACAATTTTTGTTTTACTTGTTCAACTCTAATTTTACGGTTGTTGAATACAATTAACATGTTTACCATTCCATTAGATCGAACATGTAGATAATCTGTCGTCATTAGATAAGCCACATAGAAATGACACGATAACCATAAAAAACCAACCAATATATCCGCTTATCTAAAATTTTATAGATCGTAGATTGGGTTTTCTGGGTACAATAAAAATTGCAAAAAAAAAAAAAAAATAAAACAATCATCATCGACATCATGTTCACTAAACGTAAATCTGAGGAACGTAATCTAAAACAAAAAGATTGGAAATTTATACAAAATTATTCTCACGTTGTAAAAAAAACTGATTTTCTAATTAATTCCAACGAGATCAGCATCACCTTTAATAATACAATATGTAATGACGATTTCGATTCACCAAGAAAAAGCAATCCGGTTACAGTGAAACTGTTCGATTTGTCAAGAAAAGTCAATCCGTCGAGCAAAATCGTTGTTGGTTTAAACGAATCTCGATTTTTTTTGGCAGATTTGTTTGACAGCAGAAAGATCATCTTTCATCGAGCCGGATTCCTTTTTCTTGGTGAATCGAAATCGTCATTATTATATGAAAACATTAAAAATATGAGAAAACCACAAAAACCAAATCAGGATGTATGTATCCCGTTGTAGGTACATTTTAATTTTTTGGAAAGGTAAAAATTCATTGTGGCGACGTTGAGATGAGATGATCAATTATCAGTTTTATTAAATTAAAATCATGATGTGAATTATGCCAATTCAGCATAACCGCAGATCAATTAGAATTTCCAATTAATGTGAATAAATTGTAAAGAAAAAAATAATATTGAATCTTTTTCCCAACATAAGCGATAATTACGATTGTGATCGTCATGTAGATTAACTGAGAACTGCTTAAATGTTGGAACACCTTTTACACATTTTTTTTTTGGTAAAAGGTCAAGGTTAGAGAATATCTGTTCAACAATTACTGCAGTATCAGATCCTGTGCCTTATTTTAACATTTGTTGTTTTGAAATGGAAATTTCTCTACCTGTTAGTTGTCGCCTAAAGTCGAAAAAAGTAACAGCAAGTCAATGAAATTTTCAATTCGAATCAATTAAAATTTCCTCAATTTGGATATGAAATTGCATACTACTAATAATTGGATTCTTGCTTCTGCTTACAACAAGGAACAGAAGAAAGCAGAGGCGGTTTTCTTGTCAGATCCAAACCAAATTATGTGTTATTGGTATACATAATTGAGCAAATGTTTTTGCTCAAAATACTGTTTAGCTTAAAATTTGTTTTATTTTCTAAACATAAACTTACAATTACGTTTAAACATATGCGTATAAATTATTGTGGCTTTTCAAAATTGATGCGTGGCAAATTCAGCAAATTATTTGTTGCTCAATCTTTAAGTTTATTTGGAATAATTATAATTTGATAAAAAATTAATTTACCTGTTTTCCGATTGTTTTATATTTTTTACATTTACGTTCCTGTTGTAGATCAACAAGAGCAACCTATCAGATGCCCAATTTTTAATTTGCTCAATATTCAATCGCATAATTTGACTAAATTCAAAAATTTTGATAAAGCAGGAATTTTAATCCTAAATATGTTTTCGCTAAAAAATTTGAAATTTGATAAATTTTCCCTCAAAATTTTTACTTTTTGTTGAGACCACTTTTAACGGAAATGGCGAAAGACATGACGAATCGTTAAAACGAAAATGTTTTTTTTGAAGAATGTTTTAGAATTTTAGCGAACAGTGAATAATTGTACAATTTGATTTTGAATTTTGTTGCCCGTTATGACCAGAGTTAAAGTTTGTGTTAATGGCTTTGTATTAAAGAAGCAGCGAAAACCAAATCTAGTTGATAATATTGCGGATATTAAGGATTTTATGTCTGCCTGAAAATTCATTTGGTTTTGTGTTCTCGGTTGGACTTGTTTCTCAATTACGAGTACCTTGTAACGTTTGGTGCTTGACATATTTCTTAAATATTATTATCTCCAAACAAGCGGTATACTGGTTTATATTCGGTTTCGGAGACCGCATTCTAAAAGTTTAATACATATTGACACGCTAATGTCATTTCTACTGACTTATCACCTTTCTCTGATCGAAATCTCGAACATTTCTTCATCGAATGCGACATCGCTCTTCCATTTCTGCCCATAAATACACATTTAAATTATCGTTAGCGTAGCACCTGGAATATGTTCGGCTGCTCTATCTTAACATCCTCCATAATTCCTATTGAACGTGATTAGTACACTCCTTCATATTTTCAATACCAAAAATTCAAAAATTTAAATTTTCTAAATTCTTAAAGTTTTAAATATCCCCAATTTTTAAATTTGTTTTCTTCGGAACTTTCGAAATTATTAAATATTTTAAATTTCTATTCTCCAATATTTCTAAAATACTAAAATTTGTAAATTTTGTAAATTTTCAAAGTATCGAAATTTCTTATCTTTGGTTCAAATTTTAAATTTTCAAGTTGTTAAACTTTCAAGAAGTTGAAAAATTTAAAATAAAAACAAGCGATTTTTTAAAATATTTACAAAATTTAGAAATTCTTATATTTTAGAATTTTTGGAGTAGAGAAATTTAAAAAATTTAATATTTTGGAAAGTTTCGATGTTAAGAAATTTAAGATTTTTAAAACCTTAAGAATTTTGAAAATAAAATTTTTTTTTAATTTTTGGTATTTTGTATATTAGAATAAATAAATTTAAGATAGGAGATTAAAAAATGTAGGAACTTATGTAAGTATTTGACAGATGGGATTCGGAATCTTTAAAGTTAAAAATTCTAGAACTTTGACATCTATAAAATATTAAACGTTTCGCAATTATGGAAATGGAACCGAAAATAATTATGAAACTGTGGAATTTGGTTTAACACTCTTATCTGGTTTCGTAAATTCTTAATTTGAAAATTTTCAAAATTTAGGAAAACGAAAATTTTAAAATTATGTAAAAGATTGGAATATTCGGAAATCTTCAAAATTGAGAATGAGACAAAATTTTGGTATATCACAATTTTGAAAATACTAAACTTAGTTTACTAAATTTAGAATTTTATATTTTGTGTACACCGACTAAATTACGAATAAACAAAATTAAAGTTGTGTTCAAGTCAGTCATTCAAAGGTGAGACTAGTATCATTAAAATATCCTGCCTCCAAACTAAATTAAATTACGACTTCTAATATGTCAAACCATTTTTTAATAAGAACAATGATGATAATGGAAATTGATAAAATTTGGTCGGACATTTTAGGAATTGTTTTAATTTAAAAACTTTTATAATTTAGTTCATCTTACCCAAAATACTCCAGTTACGTTCAGTTTCCTTTGCGATGTTTACCGAAGCCCAAATATTCTTAACATCGCTTATCTGACAACATTGAACAAATTCTTCATAAATCACCAAACGCTAATTTCATTGTGATGATATATTCCCCTTCTCTTACACCGTCTGGTGAAGCACCCGAAATTTTTGCAGCTCTTAAACAAAGAACTTGGCTCTTTACTACTTTTACGAGTATTCAAGATTGGGGCAAACAAGATATCCTTACAAAAACACGACATCTATCTGTTGCCCACTTAGGCAACAAAAACCATCAGATCCAAAACTTTTTAAGTACGTGGTTGTGGAACGGACTGAACGATGAGGCATTTCTGGTGACATTCGACTTACTAAAATTTAAATTTATATCAAAATTAGGATTTTTAAAGACAGAATATCCTAATTTCAAATCCTGTAAAATACCCACTTAACATTTCTTCATTTGCTAATGATTGCTTATTCGTAAAGAGACATTAAGGGAATTCCTAAGCTAATAAAACAACGAAAGACTTTTATTACTAAATTTATAATTTTAAAAATTTATGAAATTTTAGGACTAAAATTCTCTGTAAATAATAGATTGTAATTTGTGCAATTCTAAAACATTCTACCAACCAAGTTAAAAATTGTGGAACTCTTTTAAAACATTAGAAAATACGCTTTTTCAAAATAAAAATTTCAAAAATTTAAGAATTTTTTAATTAAGAAGACTTATGTTAGAGCATACAGTACAATTTAGAAAGTATTTAAACGTCAAATATTTAAAAATCTGCATCTCAAAATTAAAAAAGACATCAAAATGCTAAAATAATAGGAAAAAATATTTAGAATTCTCGAAATTTTGTAATTTGGAAAAAAAAATTTGAAAAGTTGCAAGTTTTTACTTAATTAAGACTAACTTAAGAAATTCCAAAACCTGGTCGAGGAATTTTTCGTATTCATTGCGGCTTTAATAGTATAGAAATTTAAAATTTCTAGAATTTAGTAAAACATAAATGTTTGAGATTTAGGAAAATTTAAAATTTAGAAATTTTACAATAATTTTACCATAATAAATATGTCAAAAAATTATTTAATTAAAAATTTGCAAATAAAAATTTGTGAGTTTGGATTTAATAAATTTACATAATTAAAAACTCCAGAAATGTCAGAATTTGATAAGAAATTTAAAAATTTTTAAAATTTGAAATTTGGAAAAAACAACAAAATTCTTAAGAATTTATTAATTTAAAAATTGGAATATTAGAAAGTTTTGAAATTTTAGACTTGAGAATTTATGAAAATTTATAAATTGTGATAAGTCACTTCCTTTAATTTTAACCATCATTAAAATGACGCGACTAAAATAGTGTTGGTCCAATTTACCTTCAAATTTTTGTCACAGGTTTCCAAGAAAATCGAATAGTATCCAAAATGGACATTTGGCAAATTTTTCAGAAAGATCATCCTCCACGCCATTAACACCAAATTTGTCCAAATGGAACAAAAATTAATGCGATTTGAATTCTGGAGAATGTGGAGTACCTGAAAGGAAAAGTCATCAAATTCAAGAGTTATTTACCGTTTTAGTTACTACAAACAATGTTTGTATTGAGCAAGCTATCGCGACGATCAAACTCTTATTATACGATCTATTTACCAACCATCCTACCTTATAAATGCAGTTCATGTAAATTACGTTTTATGTAGCCATGCCACCAACTCAACGGTTCAACCATATTTAAGTAGTAAGGCCTACAATGCTTTCAAATTAAACTCAAGAAATAACTTCTAGATTTTCTCGATGGCTGGATCCTTTCTAAGCATTTTTTTCTAAGCGATTCACAAATCTATATTTTTATTGATCTTTGATTACGATCAGTGATAAGAACGAAAATATAGTCATGAATCCATTTATTAGATTGCATGTGATGATAGAATTACAAGCTCCAGAGTTCTTAAAACTTTCTGAAAAATTCGCAATTTGTCATCCATTTGAGGGCTTAACCGTAGTGAACAATTTTTTATAATGTACTATTTGCTCTTTGTGACGATCTGCTATGATTCTAACAGTCATATGAAGGCGTTTGGTGAAATAACTGTGCAGGAACCAGATTGAATTGAATACACAAATTATGAGCTATTTGTTGAATTCTAATATCTAGAATTTAGATGAAATTACAGATAACAATTTTCAAATTTACAAAAAATATCCTTCTCAATCATTATAAAAACAAAGCCTTTTTAAAATTTGAAAACAAACTTCTAACACTTCTTGCACCCCTTTTTCCAGTTTGACAGTTCTTCCCATATATAGACATTAAAATAATCGTTAGCATAGCACCGGGAATATTTTGGTCTCCTCTATCTTAACATCTTCCGTAATTCCCATTGAACATGATTTTACACTTCATTTTTGCAATGGCGTCTGCGTGGCATCTGCTATTCTAAATTTTTTAATTTCTTAAAACCGAAATATTCACAATTATTAATTTTTCTAAATTTCTACATATACTCCAATATTTCTAAAATACTAGAATTTGTAAATTTTCTAAACTTTTTCAAACTATATATAGCTATTTCTTAGTTTTTTTAATATTTTCAAGTTTAAAATTTTAAAATAAAAAAAAATTCGAATGTTTTAAAATTTGGAAATTCAGAAAATTTAGAAATTCTGGAATTTTAAAAATATTGGAGCAGAGAAATTTAGAAAATGTATTAATTTCGAAGCTTTCGGAGTAAAGAAGTTTAAAATTTTAGGATGTTTAAAAACTTAAGAATTAGGGAAATATAATTTTTCGGACTTTTTGGCAATTATGAATACTAGTATAACAATATGTATATAAATTTAAGATAGGAGATTAAGAAATTTAAGAACTAA
This sequence comes from Tipula vernalis, assembly GCA_958295665.1. Taxonomy (NCBI): domain Eukaryota; kingdom Metazoa; phylum Arthropoda; class Insecta; order Diptera; family Tipulidae; genus Tipula; species Tipula vernalis. Next base: position 138,218,237 of record OY282559.1, read on the forward strand.
TATAGGTATTTGACAATAACAGTTTTGAAATTAAACGGAAGTGAAAATTTCGAAAACTGTGGAATAGGATTTCGTAAATTTTAAATTTGAAAATATCCAAAAGTTAGGAAATCAAAAATTCTAAAATGATATAAGAAAAATGGGAAATTCAGAAATTTTCAAAATTGAGAATGAGATAGAATTTTGGTATTTAAGAATTTTGAAAGTAAGAAAATCGAATGAATTTAGATATTTCGAAGGTATGAGTATTTACATACCTTTGATTTTTACACTGAGTGTAAATCATTTTTATACTGTGTGTAGTTATTAAAGTTAGCTCAGTCTGTGATTCTTCATTTCAAACTAATTTAAATTACGACTTCTGACGATATGTGAAAATATTTGTATAATCAATTAAATTAGAACAAAATCTGATCGAACATTTTAGGAATTGCCTTATTTTAAATTTTTTTTTACATTTAAATTAATTTTGCCCAAATCGCTCCAGTCCGCCCGCCCTATTTCAGAGATATTCTAAGAATTTATATTTTTTTAAAAAAATGTTGAATTCTGAAAGAAGTTAGAAATGTTATACTTGTTTTGTAGGATATCAAAAATTGAAAATTTATTTCGAGAGTTTAATAAAAAATACAGTAACGTAAATACATGTTTTTGGGAACATTTAGGGATGAAGTAATTTAGAAAATTAGAACTTCAGAAGTTTTAGGATCGATAAAATTAGAAATACAATAAAATCAAATAATTTTATAATCTTGAAATTTTGCTCCCTAGCTGTGAAAGAGTTGACAATTCTTCTTAAGCTTGTATTATAATATGCACATAATGCACAGATGTACATTTTTCATTCGATTATTCGACAACTGTGTTAATTAACGATTTTTTTATCGAATTTTAAAAAATTTCATGGTTTAGAAATTGGAAAAAATAGAAAATTTGGAAAATATAAACATTTAAGAATTAACAAGATTTAAAAATTAGGAGGTTTGAAAATAATTAAATTCAGTTTTGTTTGGAAATTTCAAAAGTTTTGAATATCAATTAAAAAATTGTGAGAATTAGCAAATTTAAAATTGTTAAAAAAATACAAGTTGTTAACTGACAACTTCCAAAATTTTGAATATTATTTGAATTTTTAAAAAAATAAGGCTTAGGTTAGAAAAATTAACAATTGTAGAAAAACCTTAAAAAAGTTATAAAGGTAAAAAATGTTGAAATGTTAAATTCTTTCTTTTTCAACCATGGAATTTCGAAAATTGGGAAATTTGAAAATATTCAGAAATTAAAAACACATAAATTAAAAAAACATTAAATTTTGATACTTAGTTTCGGCCTTCGTTTTTTCATTTGTTTTGATATTTTGTTTTTAACCAATCGTATTCCATTTGCGAGGGATTATTAGAACGAACAAAGACGGCTTTAATTTTTTTTATCTGTTATGTTGTGTTTATTTTTGTACAATTTGTTTTATTAGTGTTATCTAACTGCGATTTTATAATTTCGCGTGGCAAAGTTTTTAATAACATTGTTAATTTTGTGACGTGACACAAAACAAACAAATAAATATAAATAATAAAGATAAAGGAATAACGGGCGGTTAGTGCCGAATACGCGTGTACGCGATTAAATGAACTGTTGTTGTTAGCATCGGCGTTATCAGTCGGAAGGTAGATTTTGCTGCGATAAGCGCGCTGTTCTATAGTTTGAATATTGGTTTTTCTTTGCCATGAGGAGGGTTTTTGCATTAGGTTCTGCCAGATTCGCAAACTACGAACCCATTTCGCTGCTTATTATAACTACTTATTGTTTATTAATCAAATTCGGATCTCCCTAGATATTTCGAATTTAAAACGGAGATTTAAATGTTAAAGGAAAAAATATTTTAAATTTTCAGAATTTCAGAAAAAACAAATTAAGAACTTCTTGGGAAACGAAACAACTCAGAAATATGGTTAGGGTTCCGAAATTTACCAAGTTTCATAAATTAATAACTTCAATTTTAAATTATTTAAAATCAAATTTAAAATCGGTAAATTTTTAAATTTTCAATCCAAAAGTTTTGGTATTTAAGAATTTTAAAATAGGGCAAATCAATAATTGATATTTAAAAATTTTTTTACTGAATTATTATCTTAAAATTTTATGACATTTTAGGAATTTTAGAACTAAACATTTTTCTAAATTATTATTGTAACTTATGAAATTTCTAAACTTCTCATCAATCGAAAGTTTTCGTTCAAATCTCTTGGTCAACAAATATTCCAACCTTAATAAGCAGGGCTGCTGCAGATGGATATAAAATCATAAATTCGTCAGAATTGTAATTCTTGTTTCTGGGTTCACAATCAAAACATGGGAAAAGAAGTATTTAAGGAATTTAGAAAATTCAAAAAATCGACTTGAATAAAATAAATTTAAGATTTCCAAAATTTAGTAAAACGAAAAAGTTAGGGATTTAAAAAAAAATGAAATTTAAAAATTTTGCGTCTTAGAAATATTTTACAAAATTTTGTAATTTAGAATTATTAAACAAAATATTTAAGAAATCGGAATTTAGCAAATAGAAATTTGTCACAGAAATTTAGAATAAGAATTAGAAATTTAAAAATCAAAAAAAATTTGAAAATTGGAAAAACCAATGAAAAGTTCTAATAATTTATAAATTTAAAATGTAGAATGTTAGAAAACTTTCAAAGTTTAAATTTTCGTATTTATGAAAATTTAGAAATTGTGATAAGTGCTCACTTCTGCCAAATATGTACTTACAAAGTGCCTTAGCGATGATAAACTTTTTAGAACGTTCATCCTCCGCGCCATTAACAACCAAATTAGCAGGCACTGAATAAGCAAAATAACGGCGTTAAATGCGCAATATCAGTTTCAAAAGCCGTTAATTAATTCCACCCATTAAAAATTAAATCCACTCATTAGAAATGTACCACAATGTTTAAATTGATCAACCAACCGAAGTACAAATTCAGGTTCTTCGACCGAATCAATCGCCGATAAATTCATTCACCGCTGTGCGCACGTAAGAATGTTCAAGGCAGTTTTGATGAGCCTGAATAGCCCCATTGTCCCCATTGTATCATCAAGACCATGTAGATTTTATCGATTGCTTCGATTGCTGATTCCTTTGCTCCTTTCCTTCAATTTGTCGGGATCGAGATGTACTGAGCTTAAATCAGATAAAAGCAAATCCCAAAATTATATTTTTCTTCTTTTTCTCTTAAACTTTTCTTCTATTATCTAGAATTTTTAAAAATTTTTAAATTTCTGTAATAAAGAATTATTGTTTTAAATTATTATTTTTGAGAATTTTTTTCAAGTTTCAAATTTCAAATGAAAAAGCTTCAAATTGTTATCCATTTGTGCTACAAATTATAAGGCTATTTCTTGAATGCTAAAAAAATCTATAATTCCTAAATTTCGGAAGAAATTTCAGAATTTTTACATAGAACCTACAAATTACGAAATTCTCAAAATGTTTACAGTTTTCCTCGTTCCTTAAACACACCGTGATTTTTTCAAGAAAAGTTTGATTTTTAGTACAATGATCAGTATTGGAAATAGCATGTTTTCGTTAGTTTTAAATAAGGCATTTTTAGGGTTTTGTTCTATAAACACCAAAGAGAATAAGAAAATATTTTTCTGTCTCAGAACTTTACCTGTTTCGATTTCAGGAACCTAACTGAAAGATTTTTACTGTGGATACCGTACATGTGCTTATTGTTACACGATTTTAATTAGTAAGACTTTATCAAGTATTTTAGAACTAAACAACTTTCTACGTAAATTATTTGTTTGCCATAGAATGAAAGATATGCCGTTAATGCTCTTCAAATTCTTCTCTAAACTTGTGTAGTAAACTTTTAATCAAGTTGATTGATTGATTTCAAATGTACGATGAAGCATTACGCAAGTCTCCCGTATTATAAATGTGAATACCACACCAGTATACCCATGTTACACAACACGACACCATTCTTCAAGAAGCCAAACCCCGTAAAGAAAGGCTTCGCATCGATAACCAAATAAGTCTAATAGTGTGATATCCGCCCCTGGCCAGGCAGCCATCGTACACCCTTTTTACATATAACAAAACCGAAGGATTGGATAGGATTATTAGTAGGGACAGACTCGACCCGGTTACAGACGCCTAGCGATCGATAGTTAGTATTTTTTATGACAGCACAATGACAACACAATTTCCTAGTGCCGCAAGTTCTTCTTTCTGAAAAGCTGAAAACAACTACTATTATTCCCTCCACCATTTTTTCCATCGGCGGTTGTGAGGGGGGTGAGGTTTCGTTCCATCATTATGTTCCCATGCAGTCACCCAAATTTGACCTATTATTATTCCCTCAACCATTTTTTCCATCGGCGGTTGTGAGGGGGGCGAGATTTCGTTCCATCATTATGTTCCCATGCCAGTCACCCAAATTTGTACTAACTGTAATCGTTGCGTCTCTGCTGTCCCTGCTACTCGCCCCCCCCTGTAGTAAACTTTTAATCAAGTTGAAACTAAATTAGTCTTGACCTTAAACTTTGAGTTTTAAGCTGTATAGTTCCGGAAATTATGTAACTACCAGATTTCACTATTTTGTAGAGTTATTCTAAGCTATTATGAGACAAATTATAAACAACAAAATAAAATACAATTACAGCAAATAAAGCTAAAATTCGTTATTTTAAAATTTGAGATTTCGACTCGAACTGTAGCTAGGAACTTGTTAGGCATCTTCGATGTATTTGTCATGCAGTTGCGTAACTAGGTACTCGCAGCACCAGCAGCCGTTGGAGAGGGGCAACGGTTTTTGCGCCTATGCGATTTCCTTTATTAGTTCATAATCAAGATGCTCAGATTAAGCTTAGAGCAGACCACGTTTTCAAATTTGCAGAAAGGTACACTTCTAGGACATTTTGAAGAAAAGGCCTTAGTCTACTTTTAGAGCAAGAAAAATTCGCTCCTGTTGCTATTAAATATTTTTTTAAGACAGGCCCAACAATTTTTTCTAAGAACATTTCTAAACTCGTTTGAAATCAAAGCTTTCGACGTTGAACGACAACGATTCTAGTGTTTGCTACTCCAAGTTTACCGCCTCTGCGTTTCAGATTCAACCGTATACAAATTAAATTGAACCTTTAGCCAAACACATTGAACCATTTACAAATCCAGTTTTCATTAGAAAAGATTAATTTTTATTTACAAAAGATTGAATTTGTTTGACAACAGATTAAATTTCTTTTGCAAAAAGGTTAAATTTGATCTGAAAAAGGGAGCTAGTAATAATATGCTTTGCTGCTAAACAGCTTGCAAAGTATCATTGTGATATTCTTAAAAATCAAGAAGAAATTGTTTCAACAATTTCCTGTTTCTTTCATTATTTCCTTACCAAATCAGTCAGTCTATAGGGATAATCAATTAGCGTTCGTTCGACTTATAGTCTCTCATTGAACGGATATTTTGATTACCGGTAAACGGTAAATAAAAATTAAGTTTACCGGTTTATTTTGAAAGATTATTTTATATATAAGGAAAAGACAAATGGCAACTTGATTTTGCAACTAGTGGTGATGTTTTTGTTGGTTGTTTTTGACGGGGTTCTTCGCTTCTCGATTTCATATCCCCTTGTTTTGGATTTCATCTTTCGAACAATTAATAAATTTTCTCGAGATTATTGGAGTTTAGCATGGAAATGAAATGAGTGTGCTTGAGACTTAATTGATGTTTCGGTTTTGAAACCGTTAAGTTATTCTAGATTTTTGATGTTATTCAAGTTTGTTTGAGATGGTCGGGTATATTTGATTGTTTGATGTCACAAATTATCTGGTATCATTCTTATTTTGTACCGTTTTGTGGAGCTTAGGCTTAACTTGCTTAGTGGCATTTGGCTTGGTAGAATTAGTAACATTAACAATCTTGACAATTAATTCCATATTTACACGAATTTTCGGAATTTTTCGAAATTTTCGTGAGATTTCTAGATTATTATAGGCTTTGCAAAATTATTCATTAATAATCAGATTTTTCAATATTATTGAAATTTTTCGAGATCAATCGAGATGCACATAATATAGAGATAATTCAAATTGTTCTATGGTTATCGAGATTGTCCCGCAGTTTATTAAAAATTTTGTAAGTTTTTCGACATTTATAGAATTATTCGAGGTTTTCAAAGATTTTCAGATTTATTCGAATTTTGTAGGGTAATAGAACTTACAGAGTTAAACATACTATATAAGTCTAAATCGTGATATTTAGTAGATTTTTCGAGATTATGCCAAAATTTTGATATTTCGCCAATTTCCTGTTGACGAAAGGAGGATCACGGACGCCACGTAGCAGATAAATTTGGAATAAGATATGCGCGTCATTTTATGTATACATTTAATTTTTAATATTTTACAATCGTCAATAGGTATTCGAAATCATTCAAGAATGTTCAGGTTAGTTACGTTCCATATGGATGGCAGTGATTAGCAAGTATAGCATTTCCTTCCTACGGATAATTCGGAATTTGAGAACTTTCACGAATATTCAAGGTAGTCGTAATTTGAAAATTCGAAATTTGTGATGTTTTATTGATATGCTTAGAAATCGTTATAGCATTTAGTTGCGAGATGTTTCATTTCATCTACTCTTGAAATCAGATACTTTTCAATAGCAAGAAATAAGTTTTTAACTAAAAGCTTTACTTATTCCTAACTTCAACTACATACTGTCCTTTAATCCCTCAGAGGTAAACTTGAATCGGTTGTTTGTATAAGTAAAACCTTTTTCAAGACATTTATTTAGATGGTTTCACTTCACACTATATTTTTTTCCTGTATACTGAGCATCCTCTAAATATAATGTGGTAGCACATATTAGTGTAGCATATTATTTTGATTAGAAAATCCGGTAAGAAGTAGCGACTGAAAAGCTAAATTGGCAAATGACGTTGAAGAAAAACAAAGGATGAAACTGAGAAGGTGGACATATCATTATTTCTTAATTAAAAATTTGTACGTGTTTTAATTCACCGTTTTTCCTGATTATCCACTCATAATCCCCTACTATTTACTCATTATTCACTCATTACCCCCACAATATCTTCTCAGAATTCTATCTACGAGTTATCTACTAATAATTCGCTGACTATTCCATTCCATAATCACGCGTTGTTCACTGATTTGTCTTTCATTTTTCACTCATTATTCATTTATTGCTCATCTATTGTTCACATATTATTCACTCAGATTCTTTCATTATGCACTTCTGATTCACAGACTATCCTTGGAAATGAAATCTGATAATGACAGCATAGTGACTGTCGAAAATATTTCACACACAATTGAATAATGATTTCATTCATTATTCACCAATTATCAGACATAACCCACTCACTATTCACTTATTATTTACTGGTTATTCGCTTAATGCTATTCACTTAAGTGAGTAATAAGAAAATAATTATTGAGTGAATATAATGTGTCAAAAATCATTCATCATTCACTGATTAGTCACTTTTCAATCATTATCCTACTTTTACCAAGATCAATAGGGAACTATGTAAACCTTTCTTACATTCTGAAGTGACTTTAGAGCCATTCGATTATGAAGAGAGATTATGAAATTTTGGTTAAAAATGTTCATTTTTATTCTTAATTATCAGCCAATAATACAGAATACCATATTAGATAGATGAATTAAACAATACACCAAGGTGTGGGCTCACGTCGCTCCTCGAAGCTACACTAACTTTAGTGCACGCGAGACAGGCCAAAATCACTCAAAACAACAAATTTTTTTTTTATATAGATCCTCCCAGTAGACCAAAACTAAACACGTATCCTACACCAAAAATTTGAAACTTGTAACAATTAAGAAATGTTTAGGTGACTTTCACGATATTAAATCCAAAATTCGATTTGAACAAATTCTAAGGTCGTTATATACAAGTGCCGAAGCTCCAAAAATTCACTATGTGAGACCTAAAAAATCAAACTGGCTTATACAACTGATCGATCATTTTTCAAAATATGCGCGGCACCGAGTTATTAAAACAACCAAACCCACTTAATAGAAGCCTAAGGTCAAATATGTTATAAAAAGATTAAATGATTTAATCTTAAAGTCATATATCCATTACGATTTATCTTGTAATTCGTTTCCTTGAAATACTGAACCTCGGTGTGAAAGTTTTAACTTAATAAGAGCGTTGAGATAAGAAATAAGCGCGCGATCTTTCCGTAAATTTGTCCTTTATAGACTATATACACAATCATCACCCACTTAATGCAACAGTATTTTCGGTGTTTATTTTGGTACGTACAATAAAATTAAAATTAAGTTTGAAGGTTGGGCGGTAGTAAACGGCACACACTTTAAGCTCAAGTTCATTGGCACAGTTATATAAACATAATAATTTTTTTTATTATGATCACGTTATTGTTGTTGTGCTGGGAGGTTAATTTATGTAGTTGTAAAAAGATTGTGGCGGTTCAATATTACATAATTATTATTAATGTACCTGTACCTGCATAAAAAATAGTATTACAAGACATCTCTTACTACATACACCCATGTTAGCGACAGATATTTTACAATTTACTTTTTGTTTTTAATTAGATTAATTGTAATACAAAAATAACCAAAGATGGTGTTAAGACATAAAACAACAATGGAATGAATGATTAAATAAATTACAGGTGTAAATATTGGTCAATGCGTGCGCTTGCGTATTATTTCGAAAATTATGTTTTTACAAGACATAATTAATGTTTAATTTGCTATGGTGTTGCAAAATTTCTAAATTTGGTTAAATGTATAGCGAGACCTTTTTTTATGTTTTTTAGATTGCGATATTACCTTCGATGTTTGATAACTTCCGTCACTAGTTTAGCTTTTTTGAGGCAACTATTACTTTTCATGTAAAGTTCTTCTCATGATGTACTTGAATAATACACAAGAGAAACACCCAAATCCTATATACAAAATGTTTTATTATTGCATGTTTGTAGGTTTTCAATTATTATGCGATTAACAAACATGATTAAACCGTGGTTGCCAAATGACAATATTATTTCCTAGATCCGTTTTAGAAAATAGATTCTTTCTATAATATGTACTGTCATTATTTAAACCTCGTATGGTAGAGAGATATACATTAACAAATTTGTTTGCACATTTTCTTGACTTTTTCCTTGATAACCCTATATACTAAATAGTGATATTATAGATCAAATTTTCGGAATAACTTAGGGGCTCTTGAATTGGTTGAATTTTAGATGATTAGGCAGCGAATAAAGCATAAAGCTTCAAACATTTTAATTCGAAAGAATTAAATTTTAATTTTCTATACTTTATGAAAGATGGTGTATCCTTGGAATATGCAACTCTATACATTTGGCATTCGTTTCGATACGATAAACATTCGAATGCGTAAAAGGCCAAGGAACAAAGGATTTTTTTTTTTTTTTTTTTTTTGAAATTTTAATCTAAAACGACGAAATTCTGCACCAAACATCTCAAAGCTATGGTGCCTCAATTACGGTATATTATACAAATTAAAATATTACGAATGGTGATTATCCAGCCACTGATGATCGAGCCGTTATGAGTGAAAAATCGAGGTGAAGCTGTGCTATTGTTAAGCCGAGATGAATGGCTGGCCGACCTAAAATGCATTTGTCTAATTAAACCATCCGTCTCTTTTGGCACGTTCTGTTGTGAATGAGCTTACGCTCAAAATGGAGTGCGCCAAAAGATAAATAAATTTATAAGTAAATCAAATAAATAAATAAATAAAATAAAAAAAAATTGTTTAAAATTAGAATTTCGAAAATCTTTAGGTATTATGAAGCGTTTAGGATATTTGCAGAAAATTATAAAATTCCAATGCCAGCCAGAATTTTTTTTTTTTTTAGTATGGTTGTAGCGGAAAATGCTATTAGGTCATATGGCCTCCTGTAGAATTTTTTTTAACTAAAATTAAGATTTGCCGGTTAGCTGTCAACGGAAGCAGCTTTATAGTATGATTAATGTTACTAAACCTTTGTAAACTACGTTTTCGTGTAGTTGAATTTTTTCAGGAGATACTAAAATCCTGACTTCATAGCACAGCCCTAAGGACAAATAAAGTTCGAAGCTGGAAAGTGCCTGTCTGACGGTTACGCTAAAAGTCAATTTCAGGAGAAAATTCAGAGCTATACCCTATTGAAAATATTTGAGGCATTGTTAAGAACCGCATTGCATGGGCGAATGCCGGTTTTTCATCTAAGGTATTGCAAGAGCCCATCAACAAGGAAATTGAAAGAATAACTTCAGATGATTGGAGAAACACTTGCCTCCACATTTTGGATCAGAAAAAGAAATTTATTGAGAATGATCATCTAAACGTGATTCAATTTTATGCTTTGAAGTTTTTAATAAAAGTCATTAACGTGTGATACACGAGTAGGTCACGTGGCACTCATTGTGTTAAAAAACTAAAAATTTCGAATTTTTATTTAAAGAAAATATTTGATATACATAACACCATCGTCATCGTGTATATAAACAACAACACAAAATATTAACAAGTTAGCCTAAATACACCACTGTGCTTACCAATGCCATATGTTTTTTATAGATGTGCGAGATCTGTCAGAATTTCACTGAGGTATTATTTTAACTATATAAGCGGTGACAAACAGGGCATAATCAAGAGATAAGGCATAATCTGTTTGATAGGCGGGAAAATAGCTAAAAACCTTTCGGAAAAATTTCTCAAAATAATAACATTTTCAAAGCTATAATTGAAAACGAATTAAAATTCTTTCCTGAAACCTAGAATATTTTCCAAAGCAAAACTTTTCCAATAAAACGAAATTTCTTGCAATCAACTCAATGCTATTAAGATTTCTAAATTTATCACAAATTTCGAATAATATTTAAATAATCACCAAAATGTCGAATTCTCAAAGTATTTTGAATATTCTAGCAAGTTCTCAAATATCGAATTATCCGTAGGTATGTAAAACCAAAGGAAATTCCAATCACTCCACAATGTAAAATGTAAATAACTTGGTCATTCTTGATTAATTTCGAATAACCTGTATAGGAAACCTAGTTCTACTAGTAGAACTTAAAGCTAAGCGCAGGACATTACCGTATAAAATTCGAATAAATTTGAAAGTCTTTGAAAATCTCGAATAATCCTACAAATGTCGAAAATCTAAGGAAATCTCTCTTTCAGACAATATGTGATATTAATGAATAATTTCGGAAAGCCTGTAAAAATCTAGAAAACCCACGAAAATTTCGAGAATTCCAGTAAATATCGAACTATTTGTCAAGTAACTTAATATTAATAATACTACTAAGAAAAATGCTACTAATCAATTTAGGAGTAAGTTCAATAAAACGATATGCAATAAGAATGAAACCCTCAAATACATAGTACGGGATAATTTCGTAAATATCGAATAATCATATTCTTCGTTTGGGGTCTAAGATTATGTAGTAACATTGAACTATCATATACAACCGACAATCTCGTATAACCTGACTCTTCGAAATACCGAATCACCAATTAAGTCTCGAACATCACGCATCCCATCCCATTTCATGCTACACTCCAATAATCTCGAGAAATATTAAAAAGTGATTAAAAGATGAAATCTACAAGGGGATATGAAACAGGAGAACCCACCGAGAAAAACCAAAAAAAACACCTTGCAATTTCCTTATATTTAAAATACTTTTCCAAAATCGGCAAATGAGAAACTATAAATCGAACGAATTCATTATAGAGACTGACTTGTTTGGCTCAGGTATCCGTTGATTCCTTTTCTAAAGATAAAGGCGTTCCTAACGAGACAAATAAGAAATTGTATTCCGTCGCGGTTAGGTATTTTTCTAGGAAGAAAGTTTCAACAATTTGTTGTTTTTTTTATTTATAACCAAAACTTGATTTGTAAAAGGTTGAAGTTGTTTGGCGCCACTTTTATTTCTATAGAGTCAGATTAAGTGTAGTTACTCTGATATTCACTTCACCTTCAGCAACAGAGAATAAATTGTTGGGGCTTTCTTAAGAAAATATTTAATAGGAACGATTTCTTCTTTCTGTAAAAACTAGACCATCGCCTTTTCTCAAAAAGTTCCTAGAAATATACCGTCCTATAATTTTGAAAGGGTGGCCTACTTTATCTAATCTTAACTTTGAACTAGTATTCGAACGACTGGTAAGTCTCCTGGGCCTCAATAACCGTAGGGCTCCCGCTGCTGCGGGTTCTGCGGCTACCTAGTTACGCCACTGATCATGACATACAATCATTTTCTTGCGGTCTCTTTCAAAGCTATTCGAAAAAATGCTCCTTCAAATACTTCTGGAAATTCTGCATCAGAAAACAATTATTCCTGATAATCAATTCAGATTTCCTTCGTAAATAGGAAAGATTTAAGAATAATGTCATGGGCAGTTTACTTTTTTTGCTCCCTCCAATCCAAGTACTTTATTTATTCAAAAAGCAAAGCTAAAAATCATCAATACAGCAGAGAACACACTGTCATTCAATAAAGATATATTTTGCTCCCTAGGGACTAAAGTAGATGGATTACTACATGTCTTGATAAAAAATATTAAATAATGTCAAGAGAATGAAGTAAACAAAAAATTTGATTTTAATTTGATTAAAATTCATACTCGAAGTTGAAAAGGAAACCAATTTTTATTAAATTTAAATCATATTCACAGAACAGCAGTGAAGTTTCATCATATAATTACCGTTAATCAATATACAACTGTCAACGATTCTGAATAGAGAAGTGGCATAGTAAAAATTAATTTAAAGTGATAATTAGATTTTTTTTTTTTTTTAACCAAATTTTCTGGACGTGGTATTTAGCATAACCGAACCGCCGAAATTAGACCTGAGAACCTGCGACTACATTGGATTACGAGAGATATCGCCCTACAATTTTGACCCTGCTTTAAAGGGAAGCTCGAGATATCGCTATAACAATTTGACCATCGCTACACTTGGAAAAGAGCAAGACCACAAAAAGTATTTGATCATTATTTTGCTAAACAGAGACGAGTCAAATAATAGTACAATGTACAAAACGCTGACATATTTGTTTATTATGTGTAGAACAACTTTTTATCCAAACAAAAGGCGACAACATGGTACCACTAACTGGACTAATGGTAAATTTTATTCCCAGGTAGATCATATCCTAACTCGAAGACGGATTCGGTTCATTTATCTGTTTCATAAGCAGCGACCGTCGCTTAATCTGGTTCGGATGCCTACGGAAAGGGTCTACAAACTTGCAGCATTCCTTTATGCATACAAGTCTCTGAATTTGGCCTTATTACAAGATAAACCGTTTTAAAGCCCAAAGCGATAGCGAGGAGTTCTTTCTCTATTTTCTTTAACAACCTTCCGCGCATAAGAAATAGGCAGGTCAATATTACAATCATAATTCTATGAAAATAAAGCTCCAATGGTTTGCATCAGTAGTAACTATACATTTTTTAGTGAAATCTTAGTGTCATCTTATAGTCTTATCTTTTTTAGTGGGCTGGATGGTACCCATCGGCTAGATCTAATGTTGAAAAGTAGTTAGATCTACCAAGCTGGTTTAAAACTGTACGACTTGTTTCAATATTTTTGAATTTGATAATTTTGTAGAGCTTCTGGACACATATTTAAATCATTTATTTAAACATGAAACTCTGTGGTATTTAAAATTGCTGGGCGAAATTGGGAATCATTTGTTCGAATAATTGACTTGCCTACGTAGACACCTGGTAACAGTTCAACTGAATTGCAAAAATAATTTGTATCCGTTCGACTCTAGGCGAAATAAAATTGTTTGTCATACATTGCAAACAAAGCGGTACAAATTTTTAATTTGCTGGAATTTATGGGAATGACAAGAACTTTTCGAGAATAATCGATTTTGCAGTTATTTGAATCCTAAAAATCTTTTCCTAAAATGCGCTTAGATTTTATAGGGAATTGATCTTCAACTATGTGAAATTTGTGTGTAATTGTATAGATTTCACTTAATGCTAAATTTGGTATAAAAGATTTATTAGAATTTTTTTCTAAAATTATTTCTGCGAAAATAGGTTTCAGCTGGGTGCTCAATTTTTTGCATATTTGGCAAGATGGTCGATAATTTGATTTCGAAGTATTGGTTCTCGGAAAAATCACGGATGTCATTTTGTCATTTAATGTTGCTTCTTCTTCTAAAGCCTAAGAATAGAAATTACATCTTTGAGTTTTGTAAACCGGCAGGCTTTTATTGTGACTTGTAGCGATTCTTTAAGTCCATCTTCAAATGATTTTAGCGCTATTATTGTGTTTACATTTTTTATAATGTTTGACGAAGCTACGCCTTCTCGTGCAATGTAAGCATTATTCAAATCATGTAATAGTTGTTTTGATGGATGTTCTAAATATTATAAAGCAATAATGATAACACTCTAGAGGCTTATTTAATACCAATTTTAAATATTTTTCGGGTTCCCGGAATTTTCCACAATTTTCCAGAAGGAAGTGGAACGACAAACGTCATCAGTGCTGTCCGTGATACAAAGCAATTTTCGGCGAAACACTATCGACTGTTTACGATTTAGATTTTTTATTTTCGGCTGGTTTAACATAATCTGCATAATCGATTATTTTACTTTCGGCCGGCATTAACATGGTTCTGCGTTATCAACTTTTTATTTTCGGCTAACTTTAACAATATCTGATTTTATTCAATTTTTCTAATAATTTTTGGAAACTCAAATTTTCCGAGATTTCCCACGGGAAACTTGAGCTGATTTTTTTTCCTGCGATAGCTATTGACAAGTCACATCAATGCAATCCATTTGACAGACATAACACCCTGGAGGTTTATTTTATTCATCCATTTCTTACTTTCGGCTGGAAACTTTTTCAAATTTTCCGAGATTTCCGACGGGAAACTTGAACAGAATTTTTTCATTCGATAGCTATTGACAAATCACATAAAAACGATTCAACTTCAGATATACTCTCTAGAGGCTAATTTCATTCCAATTTTGTGGATTCTTCTGATTTTCTGATATTTTTCGCGACTAGGTTATACAAAGTTTTCCATGTAAGACTATTCACAAAAAACTTTTTATTTAAATCCATGTATCCTATTTACTTTTGGCTGATAACTAATAAATTGTTTATTTTCGGCTGGAATGTTAATAACATAATCTGCATTATCGACTTTTCACTTTCGGCTGGCAACTTTCGGCTAAAGCCTGTATTCCATGAGAAAAATTGACTGACAGTAAAAAAAAAACGAAAAGAGAAAAACATTCTGATGCCCTTATAAGAGACAAGGACAACGTTTTTTATTTTACGGCAAAATTGTTTTTCTACAAAATTAAAAACGTTGCCTTTGTCTTTTAAATGGGGCATCAGATTATTTTTCTCTTTTCGTTTCTTTTTGACTGTCAATCAATTTTTCTCATGGAATACAAGCTTTACTTTAACAGTATGGTTGGTTTGTGAATCATTTAAGCTGGCCGTACGATTGATATCAAATTTTATTGAATTGTGTTGGCAAATACAGCTATTTTAAGGTATCTGTGATTACGAGTACAATTCTCATAGACGAATACAATACGTTATAGTTAGACTAAATGTCTAAGTACTGTTGTTAAATTTGAGATTAGAAAAATGAATAAAATAAGAAAATTTCTCTGATGTTTGTGCCGTTAAGAATCCGGTTTTGTTGCATTATGAAATAGCTTAGACCGATAGTTTCAGCATATGCTTATCCAATTTTTGATAAACATTTATATGCTTTGGCTCATTTTTGGCCTTATTATTTTTTTAGATCATTGTATTATTGGCGACCAGTACAACAAATACATTTACATTCCAAATGAATTTGTTGGTCGGCCAGTTTGGAATCATTCTGGTTCAATTTTATGCGTTTACTTTCCAAACTTTAGTCACAGCTGCGAATGAAACATAGAACATATTGAATGAGGTGGGGCTGAAAGTTGCAGGAGATTACAAGGTCGCGAAAATTGTGAGTACTTCTGTAAATGTTTTTAATAATTCTTGGTTATTGAATTAAAACACAAAATATCGATCTGAAAATAGATAGTCTTATATAATTTGCAATTAATTAGCTGATTTTTGATGATTATCAGACGTCTCACTATTTATGTATTTTACGGGCACACTAAATAGCTCACTGAAATGAGGCGATCGAGGTGGTGCAAATATTAATTAAAATTTGTCACATTGGCTTAAATTCTTATTGTATAGTTACTCTACCAGTATCAATCAACTGTAGTTGACCTTAAAATCTGATATAATGTAATTTTTTTCAATTTAGCTATGCTGGACACAAAACTTTCACAAAGAAACAGAACGTTGCTTATCCGTAACTGGTGTAGGCAGAGAGAGCTCCAAACCGAAATCATTGGATGAAGAGTTCGACGTATATATTGGGCCCCCGTCCGAATCCAAGTTTGCCTAATACTCCTTGAACATTCTTAAAAGGATTATTGTTGAACCGTTAGTTCAATCAAGATCACATTGTAATGCGTGTGTATGACATGTAAAAGGAATTTACCACAGCCGTAAGAACCAAAGTTGTTGAAATCCCTGAGCCCGAAAAGCAAAAAAAAAACAAAAATGTGCGTCCGTCCGTCTGGATGTCTGAATATATTTACCTAGCGAAGTTTTTGAACGGCTTGTTCAATTTGAGTTTTTCTCGATAATATGTTTATATGGTTAGTCAAGCCGGAAAATTGAAAAATTTTGGAATATTTCAGTCAGGTTTTCGATCCATCAATTTCGAACCAACTTTTAAATCAAATATATGCTGGTTTGATGATTGAGTTGAACGGTTAGTTGATGGTTGAGTTGGCGATTAATATAGGAGGTTTCCATTTGATATAATAGGGGTATTTGCATTTTGATTTGAGAGTTGCGCTGATCTTTCGATTTGGGTTTGAGTTAAGGGCTGAGCTTAAATTAAGTTAGGGTTGAGTTGAGATTAAATCAGTAGTTCAGTTTGGGATTAATTTGGAATTGCGTCAATTGTTGAGTGAGAAGTTAGGTCTAGTGGTTTTGAGTTTAGTTTATGTATGCATCTAGATTTTCGGAGCTTCTTGATTTAAGGTTCATGTTGGGCATTTAAATGTGCAGTGCTCGGATCGTGTTTATTTAGGGATTACTGGAACATCATGTTTGGGGTCAAGTTTAGGGTTGAATAAGCATTTAAGTGACCAATTAAGTTGAAAATTTATTGAGTTGATTTTTTCTGACCTTTTTGATTTGGTGATTGAGCCCTTGACGTTTAGCAATAGATACTAGATACTAGATTAATTCCATGGATTGCAGCAAGTATATCAAAATATTTCGAGCTAATAAATTATTAAACGATGGTCACCAAAGGTTATCATATTCTAAGCGGCGAAGAAAGGCTAATTTCAAAATTAATTAATAAAAGTAATTTTAAAACAGTAATTTGAATATTAGAGCCAAACCTCGTTTTATTGTTGCCCTAAAAATAAATAATTGAATTCTCATTTGTTATAAAATTGAAACCAAAAACTAGTATATGTTGCAATGCCAAACGACAATTGCATCACATCTCAATTTATGTGAGAGGCAGGTAAAATGTAAACAATTCTACAATTGTAAAACAATTTATAAATATAAAAACAGATCGACAACCAATTCATATATTAATTGGAGCCAAGTCTTATCATCAGCGGAATTTTACATTTTTTTTTTTTTTTTTTTTTTTTGTAAATATATTTTTATTGTTATTGGCTTGGTTAATAAATAAGACGCGTTTTAGAAGTTTGTTGTAGACTTAAGAAGATTCATGTACCGACAATTGTCTTTTTAAAAAAAAAAAAAACGTACATTTGTGTAGATAGGATAAATCGCACAAATCAAATATTGAACTTCGTCTGAAACGTTTGAAGTTTACTGTGCCAAAATCAATATCTAGTAAATCATTTTTGGAAGGGATTTACAAAATACGCAACCAACTAGTATGTGTTTATGAATTTATATAATCCTAATCGCTTTAGCAGATAAATCCATGACCTAAATCTATCCAATTGAATTTATTATTTCTCCATGTAAATACATACATATATAGATATACGAGATACTGAGTTTATTTATGTGTGTGTGTCTCCATTTGTTTTTTTTATCTCGAATTGATAGAGATTCTAATCCTTTTTGGGAGATGAACATAAACTATGTACACATACAATGTACATACTACTCGATTGTCATGGTTTATTCGGTAATATATCTTTCGTATATTTTGTAAGCACTCCAATGATTTTGAGGGATAGGTAGCAATTTATCTATAAACAAATCTGTATCGCTGGAAGACGAAAAGACGAAATAGTTTTTACTCTGCATTTACAATAAAAATTGAGTCAATGTCAATCAGATAAACGGTAAAAAAAACTTTATGCTCTATATTCAACTGTTGTTGTAGTCAATAGCTGTTATCTGTTATCATTGGCATTTTATCAATATACTCGGTATATACATATATACATTGTACAAACAACAAAGTGAACAAGTTTAGATTTTTTTTTTTTTGTAGTTTTATGATGATAGATGATATAATTGAGTAGGTCACTTGAATTTATGTACCTACAATATGGAGCAAATTTAATCCGCGGCAAATATGTATTCAGTGGAAGATAAGAAATTATAAGTTTGAGGTTATCAATGTTGAAACACTTCGATTTCTATGGCCTAGAATATAAATATGGAATGAATTTGATAGTTGTGCCATTTTAATTATTTAAAATTCTTGTTGTTTTAAATTATTTGTTTACCAACAAAATTGTTAAAAACTATAAAATTATTTAAATTAAATTTTATAGTTTTTAACAATTTTTTCAATTAGTCTGTTATACTAGGCCGATCGAATTCTATTTGGGGCTATGGGTTTAACTTCCTCCCCTCCCCCTCCCCCTCCCCATCCCCCTCCCCCACCCCCGTTTTCTCCCGTTATGGATCGCTTACGATCGAATGATATTCTGAATATATTTTCTCAAGCCTTTCCCCGATCCATCCTGACTTATCCGGTGTGTTTGCCCGATCCATTTGCGCTTTCGAATTCCTGTTCCAATGTGTGCTGACATTTTGCCAGAAATACTTTATAAGTGGCTTTAGGTATTTCTTCACAACTATAACCAGAACTGATTTGACACATTCATTGAACTTTCGGGATTTTTGCTTTGTAATTGTAGTTTTTATGTTGGTAATAGGTGTATTCCCTCGACAAAAAAAGGTTTAATTGATCTGGGGCAATTAAAATTGTACAAAACATCAGACCAAGATTTGTCATAATTCAAAATCTGATTTAATTTACGTAAAACCAAGTTTTTTGATTTTTCGATTTATAGATATGAAGGAAGCGGAGTTTGAGTTTAGTTGTAGGAGTTTATGTAGACATGACTTATCGATTAGCGAATGTTATTACATATTCGGTTCGTATTACGATTTTGTCTGTACATTTTTTTGAGGTTGGTTCCTTTGAATGTGGTTATGGTACTGTGCTGGTCAAAAGCAAATTTGCAAATTACGCTTTACCTATCGAATATTTTCGAAATATTTCGTCAAATTAACGGTGTACTGAAGAGATGAGATGATATGCTGGGTTGTTTGATGGAATGTGTAAATAATTTGACACCAACATACCTTATATAGTATGCTTCTATCGTTTTTTGGTTAACGGTAAGGTAGCGGAGCTAAGTTATTTGGTACACATCCATGCCTAACTCCTCTTGTGCTTTAGCACTTCCCACTCTGTACTTCTTTATGCTGAACTCTATTAACCGGTACATTTATTTGATAAGTTCAATTATTTTTTTCGGTTTATGTGTGTTGCAGAATGCGTTCCAGATTGCCCCTCTGTTGATCGAACGAACGCACATTCGAAGTCCACAGATATTGTTGATACGAAAAGTACAGTAACAAAAATTGTGTGGACGTAGGTTATCCTATCATAATTTGATTAATTTTTAATCAGACCATGATATGATAACCTACATCCACACAATTTTTGTTACAGTGGCGCCCAACGTGGGGCCTGCTATTAACGATTAATAATTTTTTTTTTTCATATAATATAAACATCACGTAGCTCCTTAGCCTACAATTTTTGTAACCCTATATTTTGCACCGCTATTTTGCAGTGGCGGCTTAATTTACGGTTATATTTTCCATACCACTTTCAGTATTGACCTCCAACTTTCGTATTTGAACTTCTAAAAATTTTTTTGGTGGCTCGCAGTTTATTCTAATATGTAAAATATTATTAATCGAATTTTTGGTTGGAGATCCAACAAAGCGTTCATATTTTTTAATTTTTTATTATTTTACGTTCACGCACTGTGTTTTCCTAAGTGTTTTAGTCGCATCCAGGTCGCATCCAGTGTTCGCTTTAAACTTAATTCAATTGTCTCACAATTTATTTTCTTTTATTTTGTTAATATCAATTAACGGTGTCCCTGAACCAAATTTAAATGGGCCAAAAAACCACTCTCGATTTCCCTTCGGCCATTGAAAGTTTCACCGTCGATAAGATCAAAAACGCAAAAATCAGCCAAATCCCCGGAGCCGTTTTCAAAAATACACAATTTTAAGATTTTTTGCGCCAAAAATGAGAAAATTCGTGCTGGAATTCTTTCAGCATGTGGTTATACAGGGTGTTTACAACTCCCAACATCAGATGAGGTTCAGGTGGAGGGATTATTTTGATGATCAGCGTGTCTGGGTATCCTGTAAATACAGGCTCGTGGATGTTACTGTGGAAATTCTTGGAATTAGTTTTTTTACTGCCGGTATTTTTGAAGGCCTCTGAATTTTCACGGCAGGTACCGATGGTTCTGTAATTTCCGCACATATTTAAATTGTCTTTCGATGCGGTACGCCACGTACACGGAAAATGGCAAGTATGCGCCATAACACCAGTCATGATATTGGCTAGTTTCAGATCCGTAGTGTTAATGCATTGCAAATTCAGACAAGACCAGAGAGTACGAACATTCATGTAGTTTTCTTGCGTATCAGAAATAATTCCAAGAATTATCACACCCGAATCCTTAAATTTCCTGGCTTGTACTCCATCTTGATATTGCTGTCTCGCTTTCTTGGTATCTGATTTACCATTAGCTTCATCAAATTTGAATTAAATAGATAAACAAATTTGCAAAAATCCGCCGCCGCCGTCAAGACCGAATTTCAAATCCACTTCCTGCAATGCTTTTTTTCCTTTAATATAGTCAACCAATCCTGGCACATCATTGCAATACACAAAACATTCAGATCTTTTTATCGCTCGGGAATTTTTGGTATTCACCACTTCGCAAAATCGAGACTTGAAAAAGGAATCAAGAGGATGATTTAACAAAAACAAGTCCTGTCTTAATTTGGGTTGGAATATTTTCTTCTTCCCAGCACCAACTCGCAACGCAGCAATCAGCGAATTTGTTTTTCTTGTCGACAGACCTAAATCTGTACTGATTTTTAAAATATCGGTTGCTGCGAGTGATTGTGTTCCCGAACTGCTGGCAACATTGTTTGTATTCACTAACACTGGTAGTTTTTTCCCTCTTTTCTGTGATAAACACAACTGTCCTTGTTTTGTTGAATTTTCTGGTGCAACTAAAATGACTCAATATTGACGATGTCAATTGTTCCTTTTCTTTTAACGACAGCATATTTTTAATTAGGTCGGTCAGAGTTAAAACGCAGAAATTCTTGGTATCCAGTTCTCCCCGCATTTCTTACATTTCCTATGAACCACTTTATTTTTCATCATTTTCCCGAGAATCATGTTCCGTGGTTGAGCTCGCACAAGTTTACACAAATTGCACTCCCAAAGTATGTTATCCTGAGATCTGGTTGCACATGGAAGTGCCGGGAAATCAGAATAGTCCGGCAAAGACAACGTGGGTGGATCTCCGAAACCTTTTTTACTGGATTTGTAAAGAACGATTTTGCAAGTACTACAAACAGCGGATGGATATCGACTATCGTCATCAGTAATATTTACCACATTTTTTATTATACTCTTCAATATGCCTACAATATTCCACATCTTGTCCTTTTTCTTTAAACAGAACAAACAGATTACGGATCGGTTCTCTTCATGAGTTCGCGCATGGTCTTTTGACTTTCGCGGCATTTTGAATTTTTTCACACAAGCAACAAATTAATGTATACCACACAAAGAATATAGCTCGGACGACACTCCGTACCTGAACTTTATTAGTAAACGATTCGCAGCTAATGTTTTATTTTGAAATTGACTGGTCGACTACTGCCAGATACCCCCTCTATGTTCCTGTGTATTTTTGAAACAATGATTTGAAAATACGTGCTTTATGCACACAGACGCACCTTTATGTGTGATCAAGCAACCAATGATTTTATTCGATTATACATGCAAAATTTTAGGCGCGATTTCAAATGTATTTTCAACTTTGGAGAAAACTTCAAAGGAATTAGGGACACGTAGATTAAGGGATTCCAAAGAAAAAAAAAACGGATTTTTCGAAATTTCCCATTTTTGGCGCAAAAAATCTTAAAATTGTGTTTTTTTTGAAAACGGCTCCGGGGATTTGGCTGATTTTTGCGTTTTTGAACTTCTCGAAGGTAAAACTTTCAACGGCCGAAGGGAAATCGAGAGTGATTTTTTGGCCCATTTAAACTTGGTTCAAGGACACCGTGATTGCTTCCATATTTCGGTATGTTGAATCTATTGTTAGGTTGATAAATCTTAATCCTGTCAATTCTTTTCCATAAAATCTTCTACAAAAGGTATCCCGCCATTTCATCTTAATTATTCAAATGTATTTCCTTTTCCTTAAGTGATACGAAGCGGTATCTGCCTGAAAACATACATATCTGCTTTCTGTATATCAAAATAGAAACGAAATTATTTATTGAAATTTAATTCATTGCATATATTAAAATTATAATTACAAAATCAAATTAAAAGTCAAAAATATCGGAAATGGAACCTATAAGTTTACGATTGATTTCAGAAAATCTGGAAAACGATGATCCTGATTGATTGTGAAATTCGTGAAATATTTGGTACTGTTCCAGAACGATTTACGAAGCTAGACGCGCAATTAGCAAGTAATAACCAAAATCCAAATTTAGTTCCAGTAGAACCACATGCAACTGCTGCAAATCTGCCACAAGCTGAATTGTCAATTTGCATTTTAAAGCTTAAACACATGCATTTCAACATCATAACATTTATAACTCTGGTTTTATAAATTTGTTGCAAATGACGGAATTGAATACAATTAATATTGACCCATCAGAGATCCTGATTCAGTTGGCAACTTTACCGGCTATTACCACATTCAAAGAACCTTCATTAACTGATCCTGTTAAAATATCGTCACCGGGAAACGAGAAAGATCAACAAATTAATTTACCTCCGAATGATTCAGGATTGCTTGTGAATTTTCATGAGAAAATAAACAAGCAAACAGTACCCTAGTAGGAACAGAAACTCCACAAACACCTGTTACTTCGCGAAATGTACAGTTCGAGATGTCACAGACAGTGCGTAATGTGCCATAGAAGAAACCATCGGTTAGGATGACGGATCGGTCACAACCTTCAAATTGTGGCAATAATTTTTCAAATTTGCAACCCACAAACATCAATAGATTTAGAGAACCTACCGTGAACGATAATCCTTACCGACTGCCATCAAACCATTTTAATTTTCAACCTAATCCTAATTTAAATCCAGCTTCATATAATTACAGCCGACGGAATCAATTTACGCCAAATGTTAATGCTACTTACTTCCCAAATATGGTTCCATCCACAACTAACCACATGTTCAATCCGATATCTAACCCAACTGTAGGACATACTAAAATTGATAAATGGAAACTCTCTTTTAACGGTACTGACATGTTGGGTGAAAAATTTATTTTTCAAGTTGAGCATTTGGCTAATACCAATAACATTCCGGAAATCCAACTAGTGAGTGGTATTCACATTTTTCTAAAAGTATGGTTTGGGATCATTATTGGAACATTATTCAAATGAATCCAAGATGTTTATGGTTTGATTTTAAAGGTTCTCTTCTTCATCGATTCAAAATTTGTAGATCTGAAATAGAAATTCGGCAAAGTATAGAGAATCGCAAACAAAAGCATACCGAAAATTTTATCGAATTCTATTATGCCATTCACGAATTAGCCCAACCTCTTCTTTCTCCATTGTCCCCATTGGGAAATGGTTGAAATACTTAAGAAAAACATGCGAAGATCGCTTAAGTTACAGTTTGCCGGACGATTTATTAATTCGTTATCAAAACTAGTTAGCGTTTGTACGAATATTGAAGATGTTTGGAGCAATGCGAATTATACTCCAGAGCAACAACTTGTTTATAGGCAACCAATAATCAATTCTTTTTCTTTCGAAAATGATGGTGGTTATAACTATCAACCCTTAACTTTGTATGAAAATGGTGCGCAACAAAGTAGAAGCGATTCAGGGCAACATTCCACCACAATCTATAAAACACCAATCCAATCAAAATCCGTTGTCTGCTGTAATTGTAAACAGTCCGGTCATGCGTTTATTGATTGTGATTTACCAGCAAAAATATTTTGTTACTTTATGCCAAAATTCGGGAAACAGACAGGTACGGATGAAGAAGTAAGGGCAACTTCATTTCTGTACCGAAAACCCTGCCCTAACACATTTCAGAACGATCGTCAAATCTGCTCCCTTGGAGTAGATTTAACCCACCAAGCAACTATCAACTTACCAAATTCAGTATCCACTGAATCATTAATATCAAATTCCACGTTAGAATACCGAGTGTTAAATTCAGTTCCTTCTAGGTATAGCTTTGCATCACAGTTCATTGTATGGAAATACGTATACCCTATAGTTGATGACTCCTTACAAATCCATATCATATTAGTTCCAGTACGGTCAGGCTCAATTTAATCATATCGTAATTACTCTTCCATTTAACTCCGTTTTATATAACATCACTGCGGTCTAGCAAGATTGATGTCACGCCTTGAAATCCCCACGCCCGTCACTCCTGAGCTTCAGTCGCGCGAGAATATGACCGCTCAAGGCGGGACTCGGTAAAATATTTTCTGAAAACAAAAAGCCATTCACAAGTGCCATCATGGTCTGATTAAAAATTAATCAAATCATGATAAGATAACCTACGTCCACACAATTTTTGTTACAACAGCTAGACCCTTTTTTCATATATGTTTAATTCTAGCAGTATTTCACACTTCGGTTAGTACTTGTTTTTAAGTTTTTGCTATTATAGAAGTGTTTCCATGAATTATTAGATTGGAACTGTTTAATAAGGGGTCAAAATATTTTCAACGCTGTTACCAGCCGTTATCAGATGATGAAAATCCTTTTTGCTTCCCTTCAACAATTGAAGATTTTTTTCCGCGATATTGATCCATTTCCTTATCCACACGTTCATATCGCACCTACTAATATCGAAAAATGGATGGTCCAATGAAAAATTTGCTCCAACTAGCTTTTATTACAGATCATCTTATTCATTTCATAGACCCACCACATGGCTCCTGAAGGCATTACTCGTAGGGAAATTAAAATCGCTTAAGATTAATCTAAACTTGTTGGTTAATCGATCTTACATTAATTGATTCTTGCAGAGTAAAAAATTTATTCTGAATTATTAAGTTAGTTGATTATTGCACCATGAGCCCTCCGACATTGAGCGCGAAACCATGATGAGTTCCGACCAATTTCCATTACAGTTCTTTATAGCCGTATTTCTTGTTGCATGGTTCGGATCAGATCAAAGTTTACATTAAAAACAACAACAAAAATTAAACCATTTTTGTTATTGGTCTACCATTTCGATCCCCGTAGCTTAAACGTCAGACAACTCGCATTTAAGCGTTACGAAACTAAAAATGTCATCGCGTTTTATCATAATTTCGAAAAAAAAGTCTCGAAACTCGTAAAAGTTTCATTTTATACACAATAGAATTGTCTTACTAGAAGTTACTCGAGATTATGTTGCTTTATGGCGATATGCTACCGATTTACAAGTAAGATTTCATATATTTAAAATTTTGGATTAAATTAAGCGATGACATTAACACTGAATTAGGTGAGATTCTCGAAAAACCGAAATTATGAGATTAATTTAGTTATTTATCTGGGTTTGAATAGCTTAATGTTATAAAATATTTTTCTACTTTTGAATTCTGAACGAGGTAACTTTTCGAAATTATTCGAGTTTCTCGCTAATATTTGAAATTTGCAAGGCGTTGGAGTTGCGTGACGTTACAGAATTTCTATTACTTGTATGGAGTTTTCGATATTATTCTAGTTTAGTTTGGAGTTGAAATAAGCTTAGCGCTCAGTTATATGATCTTGTTCAGAGAAAGGATAATTATAATTCGAGATTCAAAGGGTTTAGCTAGATTTTCTGATTTAAGTACCGTTAAGTTGCTTGTTTTGCGAAGGCTTCTTGTTGTTTTTCAGATGAATTTTTTGATTTTTCAAAACTATTATCGGATTCTAATCAAATTTATTCTAGCATTCATAGTAAGTGATTTTGTTTTTGAGTTTTCTGAGATTTGTATATAGCGTTGAGTTACATATTATTATAAGATATTTTATTTCTAGAGTATATTTGAAATTTTTTGAGATAAAGTTTTTTTTTAAATCTGGAGCATTGGAAAAGCGCTGATTCAGGAATTAGGTAATTTGATCATATGAAAATAAGAAATTGGTAAATTCTAATAAAATCGAAATAACTAATAATTCGAGTACTCTAGAATTAGCGCATTAACCAGATTATGATTTTAAGATTTAAGAAGTTTTTACCGGTAGTAGTTTTCGAGGAATCTTTCGTCAAAAAATGAACTCCCGAAATTGAAATTTTCAAGAAACGTCCGAAACACTTAATTCTTTAGTTTTATGGAGATATGGTCAAACATTTTTTTCCATATTTTTAAAATTGTATCTAAATATCAATTATCGCGCTTGGAACATCTTCGGTTATCGACCAAACAACTCAGTGATTATAGCCAAGGCGTTTTCTTCGTGGTTCGAATCACAATAGAGTAGAGTTGCAAAAGTTGAGGGCGATGAACAGGTTTATCCCAACTGAAAAATCTCATCTTTTTCACCCTTTTAACTGGATTTTTGGTAAATAGTGGCACTTAATTTCCTTTACGTTCGAAGGAGAATCTAAATATAAATTTTCACGGCAGTAACATCAAAAAGTAATATACGGTTCCATCTGGGGTTGATAAATCGGTCAGCAATTCAGAGAGGATTGTTCTTTTATATATCTGAATTACCCGGCATTCGTCGGCTGTACAATTTTTAAATTTTGTGAATTACCCTTTACAAACGACAAATAAAATTAAATTAAACAGTTTTTTGCAGATTAGGTCTTCGATTGAAACATGTTAGCTCAATATGAAAAAATGTATAATTTATAATTTTTGAAATTATCAATTAACCAAAGTTCTTAATCATACACGGCCATCTTTGGTCGGGAGTTACATTTAATTAGGTAAAAAATTAAAGATTGGTATGCTACATAACGGTTAATCGTAGAATTTAGTATATATAGGATGCAAAATTGTGATTTATAAATTGCTTTGAGTGAACAGACCTTATTTTGTAGGTCAGATATGGCTAGTTAAATGGCCACATGAATTCCAGATATTTTTACAAATTTTTTTTCGTTTTTTACCAAAATTATAATTTTAACGTTGAAAATTTAATGAAAATTTGCTTCATGGGTCTTAACACCAGTGAAACTGGAAAGAATTCTTTCAAAATATTATACAGCGATGACGCAACAATCGCGTACATACGACGATTAAAGAAATTATTTGATTGTTCACTGCATTGCATTCTCGTGTGTCGAGCTAAAGGCACCGAAATCGATTTTTTTTCTGATTAACAAAAGAAAAATTAAAGAATTCATAGAATTTATCGGTTTTACTTGATTTACAGAGTTTTTGGAATTCAAAGAATTTATAGCCTTTTTTGAATAAGTAAAATTTGAGTGCCTAAAATTTTTAGAACTGACAGTGTAGAAACAATTTACAAAACTCATAGAACTACAAAATTAAAGAATTTATAAAATTTATAACTTATTGAATTTTGAGATTTTACAGAATTTATAATATTTAAAAATTTGGAGAAATTATAAAATTTATAGAATTTATTAAATACTTAGTAGAATCAAATAACTAGAATAAATTCTAAAAATTTCAATAACTTAATTTTATAAATTCTTTAATTTTGTAGTTCTATGAGTTTTGTAAATTGTTTCAAATCTGTCAGTTCTATAAATTTAAAGCACTCAAATTTTATTTATTCTAAAAAGGCCATAAAATCTTTAAATTTCACAAACTTTGTAAATTCAATAAAATCGACAAATTCTATGAATTCGTTAATTTTTCTTTTGTTAATCCAAAAAAAATCCATTTCGGTACCTTTTCACGACACACGAGCATGTAATGCAGTGAACAATCAAATAATACCGTTAATTTTTAGAATGTAAGCGATTGTTTCGCCACCGCTGTATATTTTTTAAAAGACTTCTTTCCAGCTTACCGAAGGTAAAACCCATGAAGCAAATTTTTATTAAATTTTTAACGTTAAATTTATAATTTTGGTAAAAAACGAAATTTTTTTTTGTAAAAATATCTGGAATTCATCTGGCCATTTAACTAGCCATATCTGACCTATAAAATGGCCTTTTCTCGCAATGTAGTTTTCACATGGGTGGTTATTATACCAATTGCGTTAAGTAGCACACCAATATTTTAATTGTTACCTAATTAAATGTTACTTCCGACCAAACATATTGAGCTAACATGTTTCAGTCAAAGGCCTAATCTGCAAGAAACTGTTTCGTTTAATTTTATTTATTGTTTGTAAGGTTAATTCACAAGCCAGTAATGCCGAGTAACACGGCTTTAATAAAGAATAAATCCTCTCTGAATGACTGACTGATTCAACAAACCCAGATCAAACTGCTTGATCTATAGAAACTTGGATGGTACAGTATTTTTTGTATATCCCTAAGGCTAAGGAAGAACTTTTGCAAATCCCACCGCTAAGGGAGTGAAAACGGCGGCTCCAAATAAAAGTACAACTGTACAGGGGTGTCGAACCTCAGGTCAGCCAAGATTAACCTAATCCAATTGTTGTTAATTGATTCTCGTTTGATTTAACGAAATGGCGATACGAAATGTGGTTGAAGATATACTTGCACTAAAGCGGTTGCCGTGTTGGTGTTAGGCGCCCCCATTCCTTAGATGTTGATGGTGGTTTGATGTAATGTTAACCCGAGGCGTTGGACCGCTTCTTCCGTTATCAACGAGACTTGATCCCTGATTTATTAAGGCTCTCAATTTGGTTTATGTTCCACATATGGCTGTGCTTCTCACCACAGCCGTTGCTAATAATGTGGTTTGATTATTGTCCGATGTATTGACAGTTACCTTTTTTCTAGTTGTGGTAAGGTTTGTGTAAAAGCTGGTGATACCTATCGCGACACACGGTACATGCTGGCTTTTCCGTGCATACAATTTTCTTGCTGTGCACAAGGCAGTTGGTGCAAATTCCTACCCGGTTGATGTAGTCAATCCACCTTTTTGTGCGTAGATTAGTATTTAGAAGTACTCTTCGTTGAGCATCTGGCTCTGGCTTAGCTGCTCTGCATGCAAACCTTCTCATTAGGAAATCCAGGAATATGTATAACTTTAAAACCTCGTGTGGACATTTCATACTGGTTTCGTATCGCTGCACTGTATCCGCATCTAATTTCTTCATCACAATCTGCGTGATGAGGGTTTCTAACGGGTTTTCCAATTTCAAATTTTTGATGTTGTGCATCATCTCTTTTAGAATTTACCGAATTTTTATACTTTATATAATTTATAGAGAATTTTAGAAATTCATAGAATTTATCGAATTTAAAAAATTTATAGAATATATAAAATTTTTAGAAATTATAGACTTTGTAAATAGTTTATAGAGTTTATAGAAAACAAGGAGGATTTTAATATAACTCAAATTTGAGTTCGTAGAATTTATAGAACGTACATATTTAAAAAAATCGATATTAGAATTTATAAAATTTATGGAATTTGAAGATTTTTTAAAATTTATAGAATACATCGCATTTACGGAGTTTATAGGATTTATAGACTTTAAAGGAGTTTCTGAATTTTTGGTCTTTTAGAATTTACAGAATTTAAATATTGTAAATCTTAGAATTATTAAAATTTATAGCATTTATTGAATTTATAGAATTCAAAGAAAAATAAGTAAAATTTTAAAATATAAGAAATTTATTAAAGAATTTATTGGATTTACTGAATTTAAGGAAATTTAAAAAAATGTATAAAATTTATAGAGTTTATAAAATTTCCACATCGAAGTTTTTGGAATAAGTAAATTGAAAGTTAAAAGAATTATTCACATACTAAAATGGAGAACTCCCCAAAGTCGCTTGGTATCGGACCCTTCCCGTAACGATGACACGACATGATGATTTCTTTGTTTCAATAATATGGATATTTATATTATTACTTACATTTCTGTTTCACATACTAAAATAAAAATCTCCTCAAAGCCGCTTAGCATTGGTTTTTTCCGCACAAAGATGAGCTATATAAAATTTGATAAGATAAAGAAACTCAAATAGACTAAAATAATCTGGATAATCTCATAAATCTCGAATATTCCCGAAAACATCGAATTAAACAATAAAGTTATTACAAGACCTAATTTAAAAGATCACCCGATGTATTGCTGGTACTAGTTGTGTCATTAGCGCTGACTCTAATGACCATCGCGTCTGATTTCTCGTCAAATTTCTTCTCCTGATCCCAAATGTGGCGGCAAGTTTTCTCCAATCATCCGATGTTATTCTTCCAATTTCCTTGTTGATATGCTCTTGCAATGCCTTAGACGTAAAATCGACGTTCGCCAATGCATTGCGGTTCTTAACAATACCCCAAATATTTTCAATAGGGTTTAGCTCTGGATGGTAAGGTTAGGGAGTTTAGGAAATTATTATTATTAACATTTCCTTAGTACACGGTGACAATGTTGTGCCATAATTTGATCGAGCTTATATTCAGTGAATCGCTCTTTGTTGGCTTTAATTATCTGATATAGCTCTAATTTTAGCATTGTTTCTGTTCGCATTTAATCAATACCGTCCGTTCCTTCAAATTTGGTATTAATTGTGTTGAGACCCAACGCAAAAAATTATGTTCATGTCATCATGGTAGTCACCGCAGTTTTGTTTCCTGATTTAAAGCATAAAAATGCGCCTGAAATAAATCCCTCCACTGAACCAGCATGTATATCGCTATCCTTTTGACATTAAGTGCAATAGATCTCTAAGTGTATGACAATATATTAATGAAATGTAAAACAGGAATATTTTAAAATATACTCACTTTCTTTGCTAACATCGCACCACCGTATTCCGTCTGTATAAATTATTTGGTAACCCTTCTCACGATACTCTGTCGGCTGACTTTTTCCATTTAAAGACCCCAACTTCTTCATCAGAATGCTCACGCTGCTAATTGAACCCGTAAAAGATAAATCTTTAATTATTTTTTGGTCTAGAAGTTTAAGGGTAATATTAGACCTATCCAGTTAAATGGAAATCGTGAATAATTCTTCTGATAGCTTCAAGACCGAAGTTGTTCAAATTGGTCACGGTACTGCGTTTTAATTTGGCCTTTTTTCTTGGCGATTCAAATTTTAATAATCGGCTAGATGGTCGGTCATTAGTTTGGGTACTGTCAGCATTTGATGCGGCTTCTACGTTCTTTCCATTGCAAAAATCTGATTTCTTTTTAATTTTTTATATTTTTAATTCGAGGCATAGTCTATCTGTTTACAAGATGACATTTGCAAATTCTCATAACTCGAAATAACATTTAGAAACTCCGTTCGAAATTCGGTCTCATGGCGTTTCAGGCAATACGTCATACTATTAAAGTTAACCGAAAGTTTTCACCCGAAAGTTATAAAATGTCGGTAATGCAGATAGTGTTTTGGCTATCTCAGGCGAAAGATACCAGCCGACATATTTCAGCCGATACATATTTAAAATAAAATGATAAATTAACAAAACAACCTCGAAACTGGTATTTTCATGAAGTGATTTTACGGCTGAATAAAGGCTCATTTTGGTTTGTCACTGTTTACCATACACTGAAAAAAATCCTACATCAATGTAGACAAAAACTGCATTAATAGTAAGAAAAATTCGTTAAAACTTAGCCGATACGACCCTTCGTTAATACAACGAAAATCATGCGTTAATATAGTGAAACACATACAAAATTTTATTTTATTCTTTACTACTTACGTTGTAGTATTTATGATTCGATTCATATAATATACGAAAAACGTTATAATTTTAATG
Organism: Tipula vernalis; assembly: GCA_958295665.1. Lineage (NCBI taxonomy): Eukaryota > Metazoa > Arthropoda > Insecta > Diptera > Tipulidae > Tipula > Tipula vernalis. The sequence goes on from OY282559.1 coordinate 138,250,725, forward strand.
CAGCTAATAGCATTTGTGGATGAATAACTTCTTATTATTAACGTAAGAAATAGAAGATAAGATGAAATTGTTCACAATACTAATGAAATGGTAAATCACATTAACGAAAAAATTCATACATTTAAGTTAGAAATTCAATATTCGTATGTGTGAAGAATGGAGTGCTCAGTGGTTATGAATACGTAATTCACAAAATGATGATTATTTTCATAAATATATTGAAAAAAATTCATAAAATGCAGGAACGGGTTCATAATTGATAATAAAAATTACATATTATTTATATACAGAGGTTCATAGTAAGAATGTACATTTTTGGGTCGTTTGATGACTAAATTCGTAAAATCTATACAGCACAGTTGTAAAGAAATAAAAAACTTAAAATTTCATTTTGTAATTTCTTTATTTTTTGGTTTCTGCTATTTGTTCTTGAAATGTTTTCAATTTAATCTCATAAAAATAAACTTTAATTTTAAAATAAATATAATTAATAATTAAAAAATATAATAGGATTAATAAACGCCATGTTGACAAGTTCCACTCAAATTTGTTGATTTCTCCCATTTTCCTCATAAATTCGATTCTGTCAAATCAATAAATTAAATTACAATCACATGTAGGTACTTTTATTTGTTTATGTTTGTTACCTATCTGATCCAAATTGGTACTCCAAAGCGAGATTATTTCATGATTTTCTTCGCAAGTGTTGCTGAAATATCTCGATTTGCAGGATCGGCAAAATTTGGAATAGCAGACATTTTCTTACAAGCGCACTATAATAAAGCAGTGGTATTACTAACACAATAATAAATCACATAAATTATAAATTTACACATTATTTAAACAATGAATTTTAGGATTTTTCACACAAACGTATTTTTATTTTAATTTCACGAAATAAGAATTAATCATCAATCACAAAAGCGATGATTTTATTTAAGTTCTTATTAAAACAAAAACACGGACATAACATACCATATTTACCTGATGTTCAATACACAAAAATTATTTTAATATCTCATGATTTTTTACTAAAGCAATTTAATTATTTTCGTTGTCCCAATTATGATCCAACTTTACGTAATTTTCATAGATGCTAGAATAGATTCATCCAATCATTAATAATACGAACAAATTCGTATACATTATGCAATTATGAAATTTGATCTTTTCGGACAACTAGAAATGTAATGGCATATGAATTTATTCGTAATAATTAAGTATTATAGAGTCACTTTCGTTAATATGATGAACAATAAGTATTTAAAAAAAATTTCCTTCATAGCCTTATTCATAAATAATATGAACTGTTCATAAATATGTTTTTTTAATAAAAGCATGCAAGTTACACTAATACGCACCCAACATGTGAATGTATTATACGTACAGAAAACATCTAAACCATTTTTTAGTTTATGAACTGTGATTCGTACTATTACCGCACAAATTTTCATGAATTTTTCTAAATTTTGTTTTTTTTACGTAATTACATTAATAGTACGAATTATGGTTAATGAACGCCATTCGTAAATAAAATGCACTATATTTTTTTTAGAGTAGGAATTATACTTAAAGTTTCATCAGAAAAGCTGAATATAAAACGTAAAAATTTGTATAAATTCAACCTTTGAAGTGTCATGTCTGTAAAGTATTTCAATTAGTGCGCCTAGCCAAAAATTATCCCTAGAAAAATTAACAGGGCAAGTTTCATGTGGGGAGCTCGGGAAAATAATAAACCGGGGAAAAAACACTGAAAATAAAAACAAAAAAATAAACAAAAAAATGAAGGCCCAAAGTTTTCATGAAACTTTAAAGGTTAAATTTATACAAATTTTTTAATTTTATATGGGCTTTTCATTCAAACGAATTTTCCCGAGCTCCCTACATGAAACTTGCGCTGATAATTTTCCTGGAAATAATTGTTGGTAATGCACACTAATTGAAATACTTTCCAAACATGACACTTTAAAGGTATCATTATGAATCACTCCAACATCCGCTACAGACACACTCCATCACCCACGTTAAAGGCGATGGTGAACACAGCAAACAATAATAAAATTAAATTCCGTCCTATTTCAATATTGTGCTGTAAATACAGGAAGTAAATGGCAAAATGATGACAATTTGTATCTCACAGAACTGAATTTTCTAATGAGAACGATTTCGACTTAAAATCATCGATTTTAACGATAATTATTGACCAGTAAACTATTGCACCGATTAATTTGAAACTAGGAGGATTAACAAAAAAAATATTCAAGATACTACTAATAAAAGCCTACATACGTATTTCTTCATCATAATGTAAGTTCAAGTAATTGGGTTTGCCAATATAAAAGAATTTTAATACAACACTTAAATTAGTTATATGTAGGATTTTTCTAATGGTTTCCCGAAAAGTATGACCGGAAAACCCCGGGATTTCTCGGTTTTCAATTTATTTAGTGTAATGCTGCCCATATACGGTGGAACTTGGTTGTACAACTGGTCTGCAGACTAGTCAAGTTGTATCGTTTGTAGGGCAGTTGTACAACCATTTTGAAGGTTCGAAGCTAGGTTGCAAGAAAATCAAAAATTTTTGATTTTTATAGGCGGAGCCAGTGGTTGTACGACCAAGTTGCAATGTGTGTGGACAAGTTGTACAACTTAAATGACATTTTATGTTTATTGGGAATTTTAATACCGTTATTGACGAAGATTATAACTAAACCACATAAAACGAGCTAAATATTTTATTAAAAAAGAATAAGTTTCTTTAATTGCAATGGCTGTAGTTAATAATCAGTTGTGGAGAGACTTTCTCGAAGAATTCGAATAATGTCCAGAATTATGGAAAGTTAAAAGTTCTGTGTACAAAAATAAAGATAAAAAGCAAAAAGCACGGGAGAAATTGTTAACCATATATAAAAACTTAGATAGTGAGGCTACAATTTCAAGTTTAAAGAATAAAACAAACAACATCGCCGCGAACTTAATAAGTTTATAAAAAGTGAGAAATCTGGAGTTGGTGAGGATGATGTATACGTCCCATCATTGTGGTATTTTGAAATTTTATATTTCCTAAGGGACAATGAAATCCCAACTGCTGGAATTTCTAGTGTGGATACCGATGATGATGTAGATGAAATTGAAGTGAGTTATACATTTTAAAGATATTTCACATTACTGTTAAATTTCTATTTTAGCTTGAAACAACCCTCCCAGTTTCCAAAAAAATATGTCGAAATAAAAATATTCGGGACGAATTTTTGCAAACAGCTGTGGATCATATAGTTCGACTTAAAACTAATAAACATGAGTCAGAAATATTTGCTGAAGGACGGGCAACATCTTTTAAAAAACCGAATGATAGACAAAAACTTTATGCCAAAAAAGCCATAGATGAAATTTTAATAATGGGACAATTAAACGAGCTGACACTTAACACAGTTTCTCCATTGCCCAGTTCCAGTAGTTCATCACGCGCTGATTCTAGATGCTCAACACCTTACACATCAAATCAATTGCCTAGTACCAGTAGTTTTTCCCGTCCTGATTCTAGATGTTCAACACCGTATACATCAAATCAATTGCCTAGTACCAGTAGTTTTTCGCATGCTTATCCTAGATGCTCAACAATTTATGCATCAAACCCACTACCAAGTACCAGTAATTCTTCACGAGCTGATGACTCTAGATGTGTAAAACCTTATACATCAAATCACATCGTTGTTGAGGAAATTGTTCCTGTTAATTTTAATATTTCTAGGTCATCACAAAATCCAAATCATAGAACTTTTAATGATCTTTTTAATGGCAACCAATACTCATAAAAAATTTTAATAAAAATATTATTGCTTTTTCTATGTTTAAAACTGTTTATTTTTATGAATATAAAAGATGGTTTGGCGGCTATTGGAGGGGGGGGGGGGGACCACAGTTGAGTAGATTAATCTACCAGCTCCGTAACCTTCCAGTAGGGTGCGCATCACGTGAGCTGTTCTGGTCTTGTATTAGGCAGCTGCGTGATGGGTACAATTGTGTAAGGGGTAACCTGTTCACAATTCGCAAGTGTACGTACTGCCTCCTCGTGGCAACCACTGGTAACTAAGGCCACTTGGCACATTTTTGGCCATTTTGCACAGGCTAAAGTACGGCGCTAAAAGAGAAAACCTTGACAAAAAACCCTAATCTAAGGTGGAACAGCATATGCCGAAAGATGAATGGCTGATAGGTTATTCAGCCCAAAATATGCGGACTCTGGATACCAGGCACCCTCCAGTTTTATTTAGCCTTCCTGTAGTAAAGCTGGGTGACCTACAGGTGATTTGCAATTCCCAGCAACTCGTAAGAGTAAAATCAAACAGAATACAGGGCAGGAGTAGGAATATACGAGAGTGGGACAACCCTCTCGAGGTCCTTGAGCTCCAATGCTACCGTCTTTCTAGCGGAACTACATGCTGTAGTAAACAGCTAGGAGGGAGAGCAATAAGCCCAGATAGTATGTATCACGTACCGGGAGGCAGTATCGTCAGGTTCATTAAGAACCTGAATATTGACTGGACGGATAATTAAGCAGGGGCCAGCACAATAGATCTTTTAGGTCGCAGTGCGAAGTGGCTGATCGCCCGCATGGCCCCCCAATAATAATAATAATAATGAATATAAAAGAAGTACAAATAATTACAAACATTTATTCGGTGCTATGCAAACGATTGACAACTTCGCAGAAATCGTTTCTCACGAGCTTCGCTTGTGATGATGAGTTTCTTGATGCTGCTGGTTGCATTTGCAATAATGTTTCTGAAAGCCGAAACGTTCCTCTCGATTCATTTCTAGAGTATAAAACGCCTCTACTCTTTTTTAAAAAATTATGTAAATAGTAACAAGCTATCACAATCTTCGTAACTTTTTCAGGAGAAAGAGCAATAGTTGTTAAAAGAACTCTAAATCTAGCAGCCAAAATGCCAAATGCATTCTCTACTTTTACTCTCGCAGAACTCAATTTTTTGCTAAAAAGTTCCTGTTCTTTTATCAGATGATTACCACTGAATGGTTTCAGTAAGTTCTCTCCCAGGGCAAAGGCATCATCGCCTATTAGAACGTAAGGTAACTTCCGGCCCGTAGAATCTACAGTTTCAGGTTCAGGAATATTTAATTCTTGGTTTAGTAATTTTTGGTAAAATTTTGTATTATTAAATACACCACCGTCTGATATCCTACCATTTGCTCCTACATCAATCATTATAAATTCGCTATCGGCATTGACAATAGCCATAAGAACAATACTAAACTGTTTTTTATAATTAAAATAGTAGGAACCAGATTTCGCTGCTTTTCTAATAGTTATATGCTTGCCATCAATGGCACCTATACAATGAGGAAAACCAGATTTTCTTTCAAATTCGTTGGATATTTTTTTCCAATCATCAGAGGTAGCTGGAATCTGTATTTTAAGAAAATTATGTACTAATTATTTTGGTAAAACTCACCTTAATATAATCCTTTAAAACTTTTCGAATTGCTTCACATGTTTCGATAACAATTTTTCCAATGGATTGCGCTGATACTGCATTCGAAAACTTTAAATCTTCAAAAGAATTACCGGTAGCCAAAAACCTTAAAGTTATGGATAATCGCGTTTCTTCATTAATGGCATCACGCATAAAAGTATCCTGCTTTACTATCAATGGCTTTACTTTATCCAGAAGATATAGAAATGTTTCTTCATCCATACGCATGAAGTTTTTAAAGTCATCTTGTTGACTAACTTTTAATTCTTTCAAAAGTCTTTGGTTAGAAAACGTATCACACGTATCACGTATCTTTTAACCAGCTTTTCATCCAAATTTTTCTTTTTCTGCGTTTCTCTTGTTCTTTGTCTTGAGATAAAACTTCCGCAATAACAATTAAAGCAGTAATGTCATCACTTTCACTCATATTTATAATTTCGTTTCTTAATTTTACTTAAATAATTTTGACTTGGAATAATTTTACTTGATAGGTATTTACTTATATTTGGAAAAACAAAAATTGTATATGCTCACTATAAAAAATAAAATATTTTGACTGTTTCCACTTTCTATGTTTTCAAACTTGTTGTACAACAAGTTGCAAAGTGTGTGGTGTAGTCTGCAGACTAGTCTACATACCAGTTGTACAACCAAGTTGGGTTGCACCGTGTATGGGCAGCTTTAGTAGTCTTTTAGCTCAATTCCGTAAACGAAATTTAGGGATTCTCAAACGGAATTCTTGGGGTCTGGTTTTCTGTATCGAAAGTGTGAACGGGAAATGCCGGGATTTCCCGGTTTTCGCTTTATTTATTTAAAACCTAGGTTTAAGTAAAGATACTAATTTGGGGGTGGGCCTGTCTCTTATTTCCGACTATTGCTTAGATCCGAATGCAGACAATTTGAATATCTCGCATAGAAGTTTATTCCACGTACGATGGAAATGTCATTATAAAATGATTTTTACATAATGTTCTGGAACGTGGCCAATTAGGCGGGAACTTAGCCGTTTTTAACCGATTATGATGAAATTCGGCATGCACGACGGAAATGGGATTCTAAGATGAGTTTCAGACGAAATCTAAAGTCATTTTTTAACCGATTATGATTAGGAAGGAACCTGGTAATTTCTTTACCGATTAAATGTTGAGTTTTAATTGAGTTGTATTTAGATAAAGTTCTAGAATAGGGCCAATTAGGAAGAAACTTAGATGTTTTTTAACCGATCATGACGAAATCCGATTTGTACCATGAAAATGGGACTCTAAAACGATATTTAGAAAAAACGGCCAAGTCCTTCATAATTAGTCATTTTCCAGAACTTTACTGAAAATTACTGTGCTATACATACTGAATTTCCTCATAATGGGTAAAGAAATCACCAAGTTCCTTCTTAATTGGCCATTTTCCTGAACTGATGTGCGCAAATAGAATTTCATCATAATCGGTTAATAAATAAACAAGTTCATTCCTAATCGGCTTGAATTTGACTTGAAAATGCTATGGATGGATAAACTTGTATACGAGATATTTAAGTTTTGTAACGGAATCCCGTTCTGAGAAACCCTAGTTGTATACCCTATTATATAATTAGTTTCATAGTACTCACCTGAATCGTTTACTTCTAAATCAATTTCAGCAATGTCAGTGAGCATGTTATTTTTTATATAAACGTTTAATTTATTTAATTATACTTTTTTGAATAAAGATTTATTTATATTTAACCATACATACGATGATGCCTACTTTCAAAAATTTCCCAGCTAAAATAAGCTGTAAGTAGTACTTATAGAAATCAAAACGTAAAATTATTTGTCACATAAACAGCGATAACTTATACTTATGTCGATTTCAGAACGATTTCGAACAGAGTACACTATTTTTTAACGTCAATCGAATGCAAATATTTTATTACACTAGTGTTTAATTGTGTATGTGTGTGTGTTTGTTCGAAAAATATCAATAATAATAAAAATAAATAGAGAAACTAAATGTAAATTTAGAAGATTACAATTTGGGCTTGGCGGTGTTGGAATAATTTAACGGCCAAACTCAAAATGCCACAATTCAAACCACAAAATGTCATGAATAATAGCCACCTAAAATCAAAATGTCATCACGACAAATCACAAAATGTTATAAATCAAGTAGCCGCCTAAAATCAAAATGACATCACGACAAATCACAAAATGTCATAAATCAAGTAGCCGCCTAAAATCAAAATGTCGTCACGACAAATCAAAATTTGATCACGACAAAATATCATTGTCATATTCGTTGGTATGTGTAAAAAGAGGGGTTACTCGACCAAAAATGCTAGAGGAGCAAAAATTGCACTAGTGCAAAACTAGTACAAAAAATTGTTACCCTCAATGCATTTTTTTTTTTGCAATGGAACGGTTTGACAGCCAATAGAGTACTATTTTTACCCTTCGAGTGAAAAATTTTCTCCAATCGAATTCAACATTACAGTTGCATTTAATAGTTATTTATGGTACTAGTGAGCAAAACGATATATTATCCATGAGGGATAAGTTTGTCCCACGAGGCGATAGCCGAGTGGGACATTATCCCGAGTGGATAATATCTCTTTGCTCACGAGTGCCATACAACGTTTTATCCACTTTTGTTGAAATAAATTTCGTAAATTATTAAGAAATAGTTCCATTTTGTGTTTTCACACTGGAGCATTGAATTTCGAAATACATTTTATCATAGTGACCGTTCTTTAAATTGTCATGGTGTACTTTAATTTAATTACTTTTTGGAATATAGTTTTTCATTCAATTTGGCTACGAATAATTTTCCAATGACTACTCAACATTTTGTTATACCAAATATAACTCACGTTGCCCCTAGCAGCGTGGATTATACAATAACAATGGGTTATTTTACATTTTCTTTATTTGAAATCAGCATAGTTATCGGGCTATTATATACCAAAAGTGGATAAATAGTTATTTGTGTATCAAGAGCGCAAAGTGCCAGTTTGTCACGCGAGAAAGGAAATTGCTAGCCGACGGGACGGAGCCCAGCAACCTTTCGAGCGTGACAAACAACTTTGCGGACGTGTTTCACACTTTATTTTTCCTACAATCATTTTAAAAAATATAATAAAAAGATAATTTTGTAGTAAAATTTACTATACTGACAATACGATTTTATTTTAGGACCGACATTTTGTTCAATCGAGTAGTCAAAGATTTTTTTTATTTTTCATAAAGAAAAACAAAAATTTGGTTTGATGTTTTATACAAACATTAGTCTTTCTTAAAAATGCGTGCGGTTTCAAGTTTTTTCACACGTTTCTAAGAGAATCGTGTGACAAAGTAATTTGTTTATTAACTGTCAAAAAAACAGACACTTTGGGCTTTGAAAACAGAGAAAAAAAGCCTGCTTTTCACGGCGATTGTAGGAAAAATTATTTATCCACTTTTGATATATAATAACCCGATAACTATGCTGATTTCAAATAAAGAAAATGTGAAATAACCCATTGTTATTGTATAATCCACGCTGCTAGGGGCAATGTGAGTTTTTTATGGTATAACAAAATGTTGAGTATAGTCATTGGAAAATTATTCGTAGTCAAATTGAATGAAAAACTATATTCCAAAAATTAATTAAATTAAAGTATACCATGACAATTTAAAGAATGGTCACTATGATAAAATGTATTTCAAAATTCAATGCTCCAGTGTGAAAACACAAAATGGAACTATGTATTTCTTATTAATTTACGAAATTTATTTCAACAAAAGTGGATAAAACGTTGTATGGCACTCGTGAGCAAAGAGATGTTATCCACTCGGGATAATGGGGGATAAAAACTTATCCCTCATGGATAATATCTCGTTTTGCTCACTACTACCATAAATAACTATTACCTCCTAAGAAAACGATAATTATTAATGCGATGTTGAGAATACAATTTGTTTCAATCAAGAAAACTATAAGTCAAGTTATATTATTATTAACTGGAACAAAAAATAAAAAATTACTTATTAGAATTATTGGAATTTTATACAGCATCCCTTGGGAGGGCCCATTTTAAAAAATGAGATTTACTGGAATATACTGCTCTGTCTTAACTGTAAATAAATGCTATCATGCAATAATGCGATAAGTAGTATACTTATCGTTATCTTGCACGCAATGAGCGATATATCGTTGCTACCATCTCAATCTATTGACTGTGAACAAAATATTTTTTTTATATCGCTACGTAGCTCTAGAATACACGTATTCTGAAGATACATAGAGATGCATTTATTATATCGTATATATACGGATTTCCTAATAGAAACCCAGTCTTCCCTATTTGTATCACACATTTTTTTGTCTGTATTATATAACGAGAGGTTTTTGCAACCATTTTGTTTAATATTAATTTTATATCCCACATGATGTTTAATCAACTTCGACGTTAACTGCAGTTCTTCAATGACAATAAATAAACATTGTCATACCATAATCCAAACATCAACAATATAATAAAACATTAACTATACGTAGACCATAAAAATCGCGCATATAGGTATTAACATAATCACACTAAGTTCAACAACCTGAAAAAATATGCACATTATTATGACTACACAACACGCCAAAAATCAACAAAATACAATAATATGGGTTAACTAATTTTTAAATTAACAATCATGCGAATACAACAAATACGTAATAAAAACAATGTAAATAACAACGACCTTGAGTTGCGAATACTTAAAAACTTTTCTTCTTTATAGCAACAATTATTCAACTTACGATTTCATTCAAGATCATAAATTCAATCAACGATGGAATAATAACAAAAGAAAACGTAATACACATTTTATAGCCCGTAACACTTATGTACTCGTATTATACACCGGTAAGTAAGCCGCGCATAATAAAAAAGTTTTCACTTAATTTTTAAGTCGATTATATGTTTGAATTAGATTAGAGGTTAAGTCTAACACTAATAGGATATTCGCCAATGTTCTCATATTTGAAGCATTTATGCGTTTATTGGATTACAAAATCAAATATGTTACGTTTAAGTATCTAACAAATTGGTGAGAATATTATTAATATTGTCACGTGTCAAAAACGTTATATGCACAGAAAAATGAAACCTCAATATTTACACAAATATGGTTTAATTCAAGGGCGGATATCAACAATTATTTTTAACTTATTCCGTACTTCCGATTTTTGTTTTCATGTAGGACAAATGCGATTCAATGATCTGATCTTTAAATTACATACTAATGTATTTTGCAATATTGTGTTGTGTACAAATAACGAAACCAAGCCGAGACATAGAGAAATGGAAAGTTGAATGAAATTTAATAATGAGACGGTTACAGGTGAACTTTGTTTAGCGCCTACCGGTGTTACAAATTTTTTATTAGATATTTATTAGAGACGCATTATTTAAGAAATATCAGGACATCAAGCGTAGAAGGGCCGATATGAGCTCTGTTTTTGTCACAAAAGAGGACGCAACTTATGTAGCGCACTCACATTGCTTCGATGCTGGTGCAATGGTTAGTATCGCGATATATAATATGTACGTATATTTTCTGAACTATCGGTACGCGGTATATAATAGCAGAAAATTCGTATCGGAAAAAATTTAATTTTTTGATGTTAACAGTGGACAGTACAATTTTAATATGTTGCTTACCTACGGACTGTAACACTTATCAAATACTGTCTTTTCGGCGATGTTATTGTGCTATTTCCGATTTGTTTGTTTCTTCCTTCTGATACCAAGAGTCTTAGTGTGTTGTTAAGATTTTATTTTATGTAAATGTTCTCATATGATCAGTTAACATTGATCATTATACCGCCAAGTGACTGTGATACGTTTGATTTTATTTCTAACGGTATTATATTAAGCGTTGTTTTTGATCAACAATTTTGTGCATCGAACATTTTATTACCACATAGCTGTGTTATTTTTCTATAAACGTGATACGAACATTCTGTGATACTCTGTTTGTGATTGTATTTGATCATAAATTTGTGCATCGATCATTTTACCACCAATTGCTGTGATACGTTTTATTGTAACTGTACTCGTATTACATTAAGCGTTGTTATATTACATGTTTTTGTTCCAGTGCTGCCTTTCATAGTAATAAATCATAAATCGTTATACTTGATATTAAATAACTGTCAAATTTTATCTGTTTTAATACACATCATATAATAAACTTTCAATTTATAATTCTCCGATTACATAATGTCATGCAACAGCTGTACTAAATTCTTTGGACCTACTTTTGTGGATATAGTTCCTTGCAGTTTTTGTGGTAAACAAATCCACTTGGAGTGTACCGGTATTAATCGGACCGCCAATAATTCCATAAAAAAATTTATGAATATTTGTTATTTCTGTAATGGCTGTAATGATTGGATTATTAATCACAACATCTCGAAATTGTGGCAAAAGGTTGATCTGGCTGCTGATAGAGCTGCAGAGGCCTTAGTTATAAAGAAAATTGAAGCGGATGTGGCCGCTATTAACAAAATCACCATATTCCTGATTGCTGTTCTGGTCATCAACCGTTAATCGATGCTAGTGACGTTGATGGTCAAGTGTTTAAGTCATCTGCAAACTCAATCAATCATGATCGGGATCAATCGAAGAATAATACTAAATCGCCACTGTCGTTTCAAGCTTCTCATCATGATCATAATAGTGGGGCTGCACATCATATCAAACCTCATTCTGAGCGACCAATTATTATTGGCACTGGTGATCTGGTCTCATCGCTCCAGGTTGTGAAGCCACGTAAAACTTTATTTGTTTCTCGACTCCATAAAGATGTTTCCGAAGCTGTAATTTTGGATTATCTTAAAGATAAATTTAACATTGAGAATGTAAACTGCCAGCGTATTATATCTCGACGGATTATTGATGCAGACCGTAATTTTTCGTCGTTTAAATTATAGTCCCAGGAGCACCGAGCCATGCTCGTTCCGAATTACATTAGCGTTTGTTACACGTTCATGTCACTGAGTTTCACCTCATTCAATTGAGCAATATGTTAGTTCCATATAGACTGTCGATTTTCCAGAAAAATTTCCGACACTCATGTTTGAATCCCATTCTATACTAAACAAATCCCATTCTATACAATTCATCCCAATTGAAAGGAAATGGTTTAATTCTATTGAAACTAGAATAATATTCATATTCCCATTTTACAATCCCATTTTCATGGTACATACCGAGTTCTATCGAAATCGGTTGAGAAATGGCTTTGGTCCATTGGAATTGGCCATTTTACAGAACCTATACGATCCATATTTGGAACTAATTTATGATCTCTATATAATTCTCAAAAATCACAATTGAACAAATAAAAAAAACAAAACACAATGCAATATCAATAGCAATAAGAACAATTAGATTTCCTTTGTTAGAAAATAAAATAAAAATGAAACCCGAACCTCTCCAGAAAGCCTACTAAAATATTTTTCCAAGAAATCAAAACCCATTACAATTGCTTCCTTTCACTAGAAAATTTCCATCTAACCAATTACTATTAACAAAAGAAAATAATAAAAATATGAATTCCCATAGGAGGATCCTCTTAAACGAATTTTACTGAAATAAAACCACCCCAACCAACATTAATAAAAATCAAATAACCGTTTCAGAAACCGGTAGTAAGTTAAAAAGTAAGATAAAACCAAGCAAACAGGGGCTCACCGGACGGGAACTTCCTTAACGTTTTTTTTAAGAATCAATACCCGGTGTTATCGCGTTTTGGCACTCGAAAACTCTCTTTCACCAATTATGATCAATAAAATAATATTCAAAAAAACGAACCCCAGACCTATTAGAGGACCCACTAAACGACATTTCCCGAAATCAAAGTCCACTGCAAATGTTTCCTAACACTAGAAAATCCCTGCTCACCAATTATTACAAAAATCGTTGAACTTAAAAAATGGACCTCGACCATCCGGAGGACCCTCTAAACATATATTTCCCGAAATCAACACCCATTGCAGACCTTTCAAAACCCTATTTGACTTCAATCAATACCCATGGCGATCGCTTCCTGCCGCTCGAATATCTCTCATTTCCAAATGTTTACCAAAATTGTTAAAATGAAAAAAGGAACCCGGATACCACTGAAAGATCCTAAGCTAATTTTTTTTAACCAAGACCCATTGCAATCTCTGTCTGGCACCCACCCGCTCACAAATTTTTACCAAAAATGTAAAAATTAAAAAAAGAAGCCCGGGCTCAACTGGAGGACCCCCTAAACGAATTTTCCAAAAATTTATACCCATCACAATCGCTTCGTGGCACTCGAAAACCCTCTTTACCAACTTTTAACAAAATAGTTAAAATTTAAAAAACCCAAGTTCCAATGGATGACACTCTGGACTGGTAAACATACTTACCAATTTTCAACAAAATCATTAAAACTATAAAAATGGAGTCTGAATTTTCCTGAAATCAAGACCAATGGGGATCACCTTATACCACTTAAAAACACTTCTTACCAATATTTACCAACATCGTGAAAATTACAAAGGAGCCCGAGTTCCACTGAAGAACCCCCTAAACTATTTTTTTCGAAATCAAGACCGGTCACAATTGATTCTTGGCACACGAAAACCCCAGCTTACCAATTTTTACCAAAATCGTAAAAATTAAAAAAAGGCCTGGGCACAAATGGAGAACACCTTCTAAATTATCAAGACCCATCGCAATCGCTTCCTGGCACGAAAAGACGACGTTCTTCGAACTTCGACGAAGAAATGACGTTCCAAGCATCTGATTTTGTATTAAAATAAAAAACTAGTGTTTTTTAAATAAACAACAGTAGTTGTATAAATACATTTTTTATTTGTATTATTTTTCACAAATGATTTTGTACTATTATCATGACCGCTAGCCCGCTACAGATATTTTCGAGTCGAGGTGCATTATCTCTATTAGCACATTTCCTTCCGATAGTATATACCGAGAGTGCTAAGATAATTATTGGTGATTCAGAATAGGAAAAATCAAAAGGGAAGTTCAATAATCGGGGAATTGGTTAAAGTTGAACCAAATTATGATTTATACGAGGACGTTGATGGTACCTTGATGGAAATATCGGATAAAATATCAAATATTGTTTCAGTACCACCGCATTCTTTAGCCACAATTGGATAATTCTTGAAACTGCCTGCATATTCAGATGTGTTATTGCGCGCTAAAATAAAAGCACAATGCTTACTACTCTTACCTTGTTTACCGGAGATGGTGGAGGAATAAAATTTATAGTCTGTCGCTAGCTTCATCACTCCTAACGCTACCACCATTTGAAGTATTACGACAATTATTTTATTTGCTCTACTAAACCACCGATGACGCTTGAAACCAAAAAGCATCCACCAGTCAACGGTGTTTTAATAAAACTTCTTTTTATAGTTGCGTGAAAAACGCTTTAGTAAAAAAGTGAAAGTACCACCCAACGTATCCTATGGGGTAGTCATTGATCCAAACATTTATACTGTTGACAATGGGCACTTGAAAAGAAAAAACTAAAATAATTTTCAAAACTTAAACTATTTTTATTAATCAATTTATTGTATCATCATGTCGTGTTGCTGTTTCAGCCAACGCTAACATGGCTAAAGCGGTAATACTTCGTACATTTCGGTGTTCATCAATTAAACCATTTATTATCACTTCGATCAATTGCTTGATAATACAAGATGAAATCGCGTGTATTCGAACAGCGATTTGTTGTACGATTTTTATGCCAGTATAACGATCTTGCCATTTGGTACTCTGGCAGACCACCTTGAGGAACGATAATAATGTTGGAATGCCAAAAACAATTGCGACCACCACAAAAGCATGTGCAATGGTATTTCGTATATACGCCTCTATATTATCGATATCGGGACGCATTGCACAAATCATTGCTGTTATACCGGTCGAATTTACTATTTTTGAGATTATCTCGTAATCTTTATATTCCTTAAGTTCAGGGTCATAAATAGTTTCTATAATTTTCAATAGCACAATATCTAACAGATATTTATCATAATTTTGTGCATCCACAAGCGAAGGATTAGTATCGCATTTTATTTGAGGAGTTACATCCCATCGATTATGCCGCGTTGGTTTTGATACTCGTACCTTATTTTGATTTAAGAACGATTTTTTATGTGATATTTTATTTTTATATATTTATTCTATTCCACTCATTTTCGAGATTTTTTGGTCAAGAAAATCACTGGAATAATTAAATCCTACAATTGAAAATTGAATCCAATATTTCCAGAAAATTATTTCAATATCGATTTCATATAAATTTTCAAGATTCTCGCTCGAATTAATGATCCTTCACCTAAATACATATATATATGTAGTTTCCCAAATTATACCTACGTGTACTGATATACATACATTTACCGTAACTTAAATGTAAATGTAGTTTTTGTAGTTAATTCTTGATTTTTGTGAACGTAAATGTCATAATTGTGCCTTTGCAACACAAATAATTTACTATAATAGCCTAAATGTAGCTTACAACTTTTACATTCATCTTTTATTATTATTCAATCATACATGCCATATAAATTTGAAAAAAAAAACGAAAAAAAAATTTATCTCAAGAATGTAATTTTCGAGGTTTGAACTACGATCTAAAATTTTAAAATCCACAACGCTAACACCTAGACTACTGCGGCATGGGAATTTGCCGAAAAATTACTTGGTTTTATAAAAAGTTTTGAGCATTCTACTAAATTATATAACATGTAGATAGATTTACACAATGTGACGTATCAACATAGAGAAAGATAAAATTTGTCAGATCTTTCTGTAATTTGGTATACAGATGAAGAAAAATATTCTAAGAATAATTTCCTTTTACATCATATTGGAAAAATCACGGAAAATGCGAGAAAATCGCGAGAAAATTCGTCGGGAAAAGACTAAAAAAAATATGCTGATCATCCAACATTAATTTAAATTTTTTTTGTCGTGATTTTTGAGAAATGGACATCCATGAAAAAAAAATCATAAAAAAAACATTAAATACATCCCAACTCCGTATGCTGCTAACTACGCAGCTGTACTATTTAAAAAAATCATCAAACATTCTTTTCTATAAAAAAAAATACACAATACATATCGCTCATTTGCTGCAACAATGACACAATTTAAAAATAACAAATGTTATAATTTGAGAGACATTTCCGTTTGTCTTGTAGTGAGCTTTATAGCTTTAGGTGTGTCGTTATATCAGTTTTAACTATATTAAAAAGCCGATATTTCTCTATAAATAAGTCAAAAACGACCGATTTTGAGTTATGCCATTGTGGTAGCAAATGAGCGATATACAATTGACCATTTTAGAGATGGCGCTGTAAAATTTGGATAATTTTTCCAGATTTGAAGGCTTTACAGAGTTTTCCCAGACTTGAGACCAGACTCAATCGCATTTTCATGCAAAAAGACATCATATAGCCATTTTACGTCAACGAAATCGGTCTCGAAGTAGTTTTTCGTGCGGACATATATACATACCCGCAATTATTGCTCGTTTAATAATATAGATGTGGACATTACTGATTTTGAGAATTTATTACAACCTAGTTCTTGGCCTGCTGGGTCATTAATTAAAGAATTTGTAATTTTTAATAAGGGACGAACCAATAAATCAAATTTTCCCGTTCTTCAACGAAACCAACCAACTCTTTAACTGATGCCAGCCAGACTTTGTCGTTTATAGATGTGATAGATCTATTTTTAACAGCACTAAAAAAAGTGGAGGTGGTGTGCTGTTTGCAGCCCATTCTTCTATGCAAAGTGAGCTGGTTGTAGTACCTGGATGTGACTCTATTGAATTTTTATGTGTCAAAGTTTTAATTTGTAATAATTTATTTTATTTTATAGTTTTGTACATACCACCTAGCTCACCTACTGATGTTTATTTGAGTCATGTAGATTGTATATGTGAATTGGTTAATATAATTAATTACAATGGTACTTTAGTTGTATTAGGTGATTTTAATTTAAGTAATTTAATTGGTTGGTTGATAGTGAAGCTGAGTCTTTGGGGTTACTCCCTTCGGATATTCTATCTGCAAATGATGCAGCGGTGGTGGATGCACTGTTCAGTTTCAATCTCAAACAAGTTAATTTATTTTGTAATGATAACAATTCGTTTTTAGATTTAATTTTTGTTAATAATACGGAATATTTGTCAGTTCATGAGTCTTTGACATCTTTCAAGGAAAATGATATTCATCATAATTCCCTCGAGATTATATTTCATGTTGGTAATGGAGATGATAAATGTCGGGTTTTTTCTTTTGATGATTCGTTTTATGATTTTAAGGAATGCGACACACCTGGTCTCTCTGAATATCTCCGTTGCATTTGTTGGGATGATTTTTTTCGAGCCAATGATGTTAATGAAAATCATTAATGAAAATGTAAAAAATTTTAATGACTTACCATTTGTTGTTTTTGATAAATTCGTACCTTTGAGGAAAAAACGTAACTATAATTACCCACCATGGTTTGATTCTGATTTGATCAACTTACGTAACCGTAAAAATAGAGCTTACTATAGATTCAGATCCAATAATGGTCAACTGAATAAATCCAAATTTGTTGATCTACGTGAACAATTTAAATCTGTATTTCATTCTAAATATTGTCAGTATAGAAGTGTAATTGAAACTAATATCAAACAAAACCCTAAAACATTTTGGAAGTTTGTTAACGAAAAACGTAAAACAACTGGCTTTCCATCGGTAATGATTTTTAATGGAGGTAAACTGAGCACGGTTCCTAAAATCTGCGAGGGTTTTGCTAGTTTCTTTCAATCGGTATACACAGTTAATTACGGATCCTTTTAAAGCGACCCTACTGTTAGTAATTGCCAATTTAACATTCCGTACCTAACAATAACTGAAGATGACATTTATGAATATCTGTCAGATTTTAATGATGGATGTGGGCCTGATGGGATACCTTCGTCAATACTTAAATGTGTGAGCTCATATATTGTAACTCAAATATGTTTTCTTTTTAACCAATCATTAATTTCTGGACAATTTCCTACAGCTTGGAAAATTTCTCACATTGTTCCAATTTACAAAAAGGGTAACCGTTCTGATATATCAAATTATCGTGGTATTTCAATTCTTTCGTCTACGACCAAAACTTTTCGAATTAATTGTGTCGAAACATTTGTTATTCCATACTAAAGAGATAATTTCTTGTTTCCAGCATGGTTTCACTAGTGGAAAATCTACGACTACCAATCTGTTGCAATTAACTAAATTCACTATTGAGTCACTTGAATCTAAAGGCGCCCAAGTTGATTCAATTTACTTTGATTTTGCTAAAGCTTTTGATTCAATCGACCATAAAATTATTATTGAAAAACTTTCGGTTATTGGTCTTGATCCAAATTTTCTTAAATGGATTTCTTCTTATCTAGTTGGTAGGAAGCAGTATGTTCTATTGAATGATGTTAAGTCAGATTATATCTATTGTCATTCAGGAGTCCCTCAGGGGTCCCATTTAGGCCCAATTATATTTCTTTTATTCGTGAATGATATTCCTAATATTTTTAAATTCTGTAAATGTTTATTATTTGCTGATGATTTGAAGATTTCATGTATGTTCAATCTGTAAGTGATGCTGAGGTTTTGCAATCTGAAATTAATATATTGTTGTTGGTGCTCTAAGAATAAATTGTTCATCAATGTACAGAAGTGTAAGGTGATGTCGTTTTTCAGAACACTCAATCCAAATATTGTTAATTATTATTTTGATGGAGATCTACTTTGTAGAGTAACTTCAACTATTGATTTAGGAGTTCTGTTTGATCAGAAATTAACTTTTGCGTTACACATAGATAAAATAATATTAAAGGCCAATACTATGTTAGGTTTTATTTTTAGAATGACAAAGGATTTTATGGATGTATTTTCGTGTGTTAATCTATATACTTCTTTAGTAAGATCTCACCTTGAATATGCTGTAGTGGTTTGGTATCCTCATCAGGATGTGCATATTGCAAGATTGGAATTTATTCAGATCGATCCTAGATTTCCCATATAAAAAAAATCAACCAAAAAAGTAAAGTTGTTATTGGAACAACAATTTAAACCAAATTTTTAAAAATATATTTTTTTGATCACTTGATCGTTAACTCACCGAGGTTTAGTGAGCTTCGAAAAGCTGCTTACAGTAAATATTTCTAAACCAAGCTCTTCTCGTATAATTGTCTAGACCTTTGGAAATCTCGAAAGTGGGACACCGCACAAATTCGTTTTCTAAATTGTTTAATAAAGTTCGCAAAAGCTTAGAGAACTCACTCACCGTCCCGCTTTTAATAAAGCCGAGACAAAGATATCCGATTCTAAAACAAGTTTGTCTGGTAGTCAGCAAGTCTGTAATATTCTCGCTTGCATGCACAATTCAAATTGCTTTTTTTCTCCATTTAGAAAGGGAATATATGTTTTGCATGCGAACGGAAAATGTATGTTGCTTTAAAATTGTTGTGATTAATTAGAATTCACTCAAAGAGTTGATGGGGGAATAAACAAAACGAATTTTTAATTTCCGTTTTTATTTTCTATTGAATAATCTGAATCTCTTTACGCTTGCAATGCGTTCGTTGCATTCATGGAATTCACCTAATACAAATCGTTGGTTTGGTTATGTGTTGTGTTTCATATTTGATAGTATGTCGTATTTGTAAGTGTTTTGCAAAATAGTAATCGACCGCCATAATCATGGTTTAAGCATACTTTCATGTACCGCGTTAAAGAGTTTTACCTGTGCAATTCCAACATTTTATACCGACTTCGATGACCCTGATAATGAAATTAATTTTAATAATTAACTTGATTTTGCTATTGTATGATTGCGGTATCATAGCCGTGGTTATATAAATTTACGAATTATTTTGTGTTTAGCAATTCGAAATCACTTTTGAATTCCATAGAGAATATTAATTAATGGAAACATTTATATTCAATTAAAATTAAAATTATCTAATAGGTTGATGACGTTATTTACATTTGCGAATTATTTTCCAATTTCCTGATTTTAATTTTTTCTTTTTTGCTTGTAATATGAATACATTTTATATTTTAATAAATGTAGGTCATTAAAAATATTGGCGTTATTGTATACAACAAATGACAGATCAAGTTTCGAGGAAGGTTAATTGAGCAAACACTAACATACTTTGTATATATCGAATTTTAGCGTCTATTGAGATATTCCGCAAAAGGCAGACTTAAAATTATAGTTTTTCTGCTAAGGGAAACTTCTCTCAAATTATTACCATTAAAACGTACATCTCTTGCGTGTCACAATCAATATGTTTTACAAAACGCAAAGCTTTATATTTCCAGTTCGTTTACAATTTCATTTAAAATTCATCGTTCAATAAATCATTTTGTTTTATGCTATGTGTGTACACGAAACTCAAATCTTTCTGGCACATTAATTACGATCAATTAAACATTCAATTCACATTCTAAAAAAAAAAAAAAAAATTCTAAACAAAATATAGATTTTAGAGGTAAACATTTTATTACCCGCAGCATGTAAGACATGTTTGTGTGAGACCTTATACTCATAAAAACATAAGTCATAAAAATATTCACACAGCTATACACAAAAGCATATATGTAGTACATAATTACATACGTCTAACAGATACGCTCAAGGTCGGTCTTTTGATGTATATGAAAATTCGGGAAAAATGAAAATGAAATTTTGTTTTGTTGATTTTTCTTCTGCTTTGTTGAAGGGAATTCTTACTCTGTTGTAACAACAACGATATGACAATAACAACAACAACAAAACAAGGCGATGAAAGAAGTTAGATAATATTGAAATACTTGGAAAATTAATGATCTACTTGAGTGTGTTGATTGTACCATGTTTAAAATGTACAAAAGGCTTTTGTGTTGCTCTTTTTTATATGTTACACGATGCTTATGATGTACCTATATGTATGTTTATTCGAATATATAACTTCAGGTTAAGGACATACATTATTAGAATTTAATACAATTTCCATGAATTTTTATTTAAATTTTCTCGTCTTCCTCGTTTTTCTATATGGTGTATGCGCGCCAGTACATTTTGTACTACGTACATGTTTTATTTACACATAAAAATTCTGGGGAATTAAAAATTAATGTACCAAGGGTTTGGGTACATAAAATGTAATATATGGCAATTGTTATGGGAATATTCAACAATTTTAAAATGTTGCTACTTTAACAAAAATGAAAATGAAATTGAGTTTGGAAAATTAAATTTTTTACTTATATTTATTGGGAAATCACAGTTGAGCGATATAATTTGATTTGCGTTTACTAGCAGCACTTGAAAATATTTCAATATTATGCAATGTAATGGAAAGCTTTCATATAACTTTCGAAATAAACTTAATCTATTCACGTGATACTTCTAAATGAAAGTAACGGTAAGTTTAGTGTGTAAAAGATTCTTAAGAAAAAAGAACCGGACGCTTAATTAAAAATTTAATAATTTCTTAAGTTATTAAGTTCTAATTATGTAAATCGGTAAAGAAAAATAGAACGCAAGTTTTTCTAATAAGAAAGCTTTATTACTTGGAGAACACGGTTTTACAACTTTCAATCTGGTTATTTATATATACAAGTCCATTAGACTGACTTTGTTTAGAATATTCCGAAATGACTGGTTCCAATAGTATTTGTATAATTGGAAATGATAAAATTTGTCACTTCCATGAATTAATATTTAAACTGAATAGGATTATGATATATAAAAGCTTCAAAGCTTACATTAATTCATTTAGGAGAGTGCCACATTTTAAAAGAATTTTTCAAGATTTCATCAACATTACTTCTTAACTTCATTCCAACGTGGAAAAGCTCAATGTAATAAAAACGCCAAGATTAACTATTGTACGAGTAATATGATTTAAAGCTGAATAAAGTTTTATTAATTAAAACTGAAATTTAGTAGTTAAGAAAACAGCCGAAGTTTCTGGTTTTAAGCTTTTTAAAAAGCTTGGAGCTTACACGTAAAACTCTAGATCCGATTTTTCAACCTTTAGAATCTAGTTTTAGATCTCTTAAAAGCATCTAGCATAAATAATTTCGGCAAGTCAATACTTTTCTTTCTTTTATCCCTTAAATGCATCGATTAGTTTGTTAGAACTTTAAAATTTGGACGCTTTAAATGGGAGACTCAGAAACGCTGAATAATGCGTTTGAACGGTAAAAGGCTTAAAATTTAAATTTGATCTAACCTTAATATGTTTATTTTAACAACTATCGATTCCACCAAAGCTTTTGTAATAAAATAATTTAAGCAAACATTTCTAAAAGCTTTCAATAAATCTCTACAAATTATAATAACATTTGGCAGGTTCTATAGATTCACCAAATTTAAAAAGCTTTGAAGTAATTTTTATTTGTGTTTCAAGCTGAAAGCTCGTGCTAGTCACTGACGTCTACTTTTTGAAATCAAACTCGCAAACTTTTGTAGGGGAGAAATATTCAATCAAATGAAGAAATATTCTTACATGTATGAAGACTATCAATTTACTGAACCAGCTTTAATAAAAAGCTTCCTTTAACTAATATTAGCCGTGTTTCTTCACTTTAGATTTGAAATTAAAATTTTAAGACAAAAAGAAAGTTCTTAAAAATTTTTTTAAACGTATGAAAACTAAGCTCCCTACTGCACAATCGTAACTGTCACAATCGTAAGTTTTATGACATACTGTTGCAGTCAAATAGTCTCATTTGAAAGCTCTAACCATTTTAAGTAAGGAATGTATCGACAGCTTTGGGACCTATAATAACTAGTCTTACAGCCTTTGCTAGTATCGTGCGGTTGTTAATGGTTAGAATTTGACCTTATTCTTCACAAAAGAACATTATTACATTTTGCAAAAAAAGTTCAATCTCGTGAAACTTTTATTTTTTGAGTACGATAATTATAATGGATTAAAATTAATGGTTTGTACTAAAAGAAAAAATGATCAATTGCACAATTTTGAAAACGTATTACATAAAACCATCGGGTGTAATAATATAAACTTCGAAATTCCAGATATGGATTGGCCGAATAAACTTTCAGGTATTTAAATAAGTCCAAAAGCGTCTTACTTTGGAAGTGCGAAAGGGAAATGAAATAAAAATAAGAATAGCAAATTTTGCTCAAAGTAAGAACCAAAAAATTTTTTTGCTTTTATCACTTAACAACAAAAAAAACAATACAATTTTTGAAAATATTTGTTAGAATAATTTTATACCGATGAAAAATTGGTTACTGTGGAATGGAATGATGTTGGAATAAAATATACCACTTTGCGCCAAAGCTTTCAAACTAAATTACAAAAATAAATTATGAGCATTAGCAACTTAAAAAAATGTTAGTGAAAAATTGTGCAGATTGTGAAAGCTTTTAGGCTTAATTACAAATATTTACGGATGATTTTAGTCAGAGAATAAGCGAAAGTTGAAAAATTAACTTCCAAGCTGAACGGAGCTTATGAAGGCGATCAAAATGTTTAGGTAGAAAGAGCAGTTCCTCTTTTTCCTCTGATCATACCAAAATAACAAGGAAGATTAAATACTCAGCAATCTATTTAATTAAGCTTTCCAAAGTATCGTGTTTTTGGAAAGTTCCTTTAGGAAGAATAAGTCCACCCGAAAACCCAAAAATGGATAAATACAAAAGCTGTAAAAATTTATTAGTGAAAACAAGAAACGTTAAAGCAATGGCAAAGTTTGTGTTATAGTAGAATTTTAAAGTACGACCAGTATTAAACAATTAAAATATTTGTAAGGCTACGTAAAGCACATAAAAATTAGTGCTGGTCCTCTTAAGTTCTGTACTCTTTCGAATGAATCACACACAATCAATAAATTCAAAAGTTTGCAAAATCAGGGTCAATATGGTAGTTGCTAAAAGCATAGTTACCTATATCGAAGCATCACTTCAGATTACATAGGAAAACGGGGCTTATAAAAGTTTTTACTTATGTAGAAGGTTCCCAAACCCTATATCTTTCTTTACTTGAGGAATTTATGTCAACCAGGCTTACTCATCTTTCCCAACTAAATTTTTCATTCATCTCATATTTGATGTTTAATAAGCTTTATTACAATTCATAACGCTTATCTCAAGCAACATCAATTTTTTAGCTTTTTTTGATCAAAAAAAAATGTAAAAGCTCAATTTGACTAATCCTTTCAAAATCTTAAGTTCTTAATTTTTTGAGGAAGATGTGCTTTCATATCAGCATTTCATAGTAAAAAAGCAAACAGCATGCTTAGAGCTCGAGCAAAAAATAGATGGTCCCAGTCTTCACATTTATCGTGAGGCTGATAACAGCTTTAAAATAAATTGAAGCTTTTATAATTTAATGAAAATTTTTATTTAAATATTTGTTCAAATTTAGAGATCTGAATTTGTATGAAATAATATGAATAATAAAGGTTTTAAGTTAGTATTTCAAACAACCTTTATTTGAATGGGTTGTTATTAAAAGAAAGATGAAACTTCCGATTAAAAATTTACCATTAGATATTTACTTTTTATGAAATTTAAATTTCAAGATTTTAACCTAAAACATTTTATTAGAAAAGTTTCATTTTAATCGTAATCTAACAAAATCTTATTGTATTCATAAAACCAAAGTTTTTAAAAGCTTTCAATAAAACTTTTTAAAATTACGTTAAAAGATGTCGCTACATTCTACAAATTTTTGCCCCTTCACTAAATTAAAAGCTTGAAAATTAATTTTAATATTTGTATTCTGAAAATTTGTACGAATAATTATGACATCCGTATAGTCTCAATGCAAAGCTCAACTGGAATTAGTGCTTGATTCATAAGAGCAACTCTCTTTCACTTATAAAATGAAAGCTTCTAAAATGTTAAATTAACGATTCAAGATAAAATACAATCTAAAGTAACATAGTTCTATTAATAATATCGCTACCACAATCTGTTTAATTAGTAATACGTCATATACTTAAATCCTGTAAAAGCTCCTGAATAAATATTTTCTACAGTAAATTTGCCAATTTTTGAACAGAAATATTTTTCAGTCAAGAAGAGAAACATCTGTACCAATATTTATCTCGAATGCAAAGTAAGATTCTGAAACTTTTAAATATCAGAGCTTTTTTCCACAGAAAATAATATTTTCCATTTTCCCTAAATCTCTGGATTCTTCAGTTTGATAGAGATGTTTCAATTACTACAATTTTAGATTGCTTTTGTATATTATCTGTGGTCTTCAGAATACTTAAGTAGAACTCGAAAATAATTAAGCCGGCTAAAAGTCAAATATTGAAAATGTTTGCAAAAGATTTTAAATTTTACAGATTTTTAAACATTCAAACTCCAAATATGCCTCTAATAAGCTTTAAATGCTATTAATCCCCTTTATATTGCTCCTATTTGATCTTGAAAGCTTTTTGAAGTCTGGAAAGTTAATAGAAAAATTAGCTAATTGTTGATTTAAAATTTCCTGTTAAATTTTTGTGCCGATAGAAAAATTAAGCTTTTTAACATTTGTTTTATAAAAATGATAAAAAAAGCTTTTAGTCATATCATTTTAACTAATAGTAAAAGTTCCAGAATTATTGTTTGAAATTGAACTAAAGGAGCTTACAAATCAAATACAGATTTTTGGTAAGCTCTATTTACAAAAGATTGTGCGCAGCGTAAAGAAGCTTTTTTGCTAAAGCTTTTCACAATATTTTAATATATAGTTGGGAACAAAGTTTCTACATTGTTAAGTTAAACGTGCACACTTTAATCAAATAAATGTAATTCAAAACAAACCAACTGCAGATGTTGGAAAGCTTTACGGAAGCTATAAGGCAAAATGAAGACTAACCATGATTTTCAAATAATGGATGTTACCAAAGCAACCTAGATTATACAAAGCCATAGTCTAAAAAGCGAAGCTTTTGAATTTTTTCCTAACAACATCATTCTGGTCATTGAAATAAAAGCTTACTACAAATCGTTTGGTCACTAAAAAAATTACCACCTGGGGAAATTTCAGGGTCAAAAATTGTAGGAAAAGCAAAAAAAATTTACAAAATATTAAGAACCTGTGATATTTTTATGATTCAATAATTTTTTTTCGTATTCTTCTATAAACAGCTCTAGACATCTGACGTACAATAGTAAAACTAAAGAAAAATTTAGCAAGTACCGGAGAGAGCCAACTTTGTTATATTTTTCAAAATTAACGTACGAAAATAAATTTTTGAAATAATTTAATTTTAATATTTCTGCAATTAATATTTATTTAGCATTCTTGTATGTTCTTGCTAAAGATATGTAGAAAACTTCTATATAAATGTTTTATAATGTTTTTGCTTTATTCATTGGAAAACCTGAAGCTCAACTAGCTTTTAAAAATATGACTTCATTATGGCTCTTTACTCTAGAAGACTTTGTTCTTAGCCGCATTTCCTTGAATATTCCGAAACAGATCAAAGTTTACATTGAAAAAATTTGAAATATTTTTGGTTTTTGGATCAAAATTTTGAGCCGAGTAGTTTCTTGAATTTCTTTATCATTTCACTCAACATGATTTGATCCGGATTAGTTCAAACATCAAGAAATTGCGCTAACGATAGAATAAGGATTATAGTGTTAAAATTGAAGAATCATGGAAAACCTAAAGTTAACATTTTAAGTAAAATAGAAAGTTATATATTTAATAATTCTATTAAAATTAGAATTTTAAAGCTTTATCGAAACGTCATATTTAGTTTTAAAATTCTGCAAAAGGATTGAAAATATTTACGTATATAGACGATCCTCAAAGTAGTAAACTCAATATCTTTCTTTACTTCAACAACTTCTTTAAAGAGTTACTCATCTTCCTGAACTAAATTTGGCATTCGCCTCATATTTGATTTTTAAAACGCTTTACCATAATTCAAAACGCTTGTCTCAAGCAAGATCACTTTTTTAACTTTATTTGATTAGAACAAATTATAAAAGCTCTCGGTTTGACAGAAGTTGACTTTTAAAATCTTAAATTCTATATTTTTTGAGGAAGATTTGCTTTTATATCTGAATTTCATTGTAAAAAAGCTGGCAGGCGAATTAACAAAAAAATTTCAAGCTTATAGCTCAAATGAAAGTTAGCGCTAGTCATCACACGTATATTTAAATATTATTGTATTCATAAAACCAAAGTTCCTAAATGTTTTCACTTTTCAATAAACCTTTTTAAAATTTGTTGAAATATTATAAAATATTGTCACATTTTTTTGCAATTTTCAGCAGCTTCGATAAATTAAAAGCTTCAAAATTAATTTTATTTGCCACTACATTCTGAAAGCTTGTACCAATAAAAATTACATTCGTGTAGTCTCACCTCAAAGCTCAACTGGAATTAACCCTTGGTTCATAAGGACAACAAGTCTCGCATAATCTCGGGATGTGATTCACAAAAACTTAAAGATCCACTCAGAAAGCATTTCAAATAGCTTTTGTGGAAAAACAATTAGATTAATAGCGTTTTACCAAATTTTCAATTTTTGCTCATAAAACGAAAGCTTTTAAAATATTTAAGAAACGATTCCAGATAAAATACTTCCTAAAGCAATATGAAAAATGTCACATAATTTCTGTAAAAGCTTTAGAATTAATATTTTTTTTCTAGATGAGAAAAAGATTTTTGCTGTTACGGAATAAGGCTGCAATTACTCTCAAAGCTACATCCGATTATGTAATATTTATGTCGAATGCAAGCCAAGCTTTTTAAATGTATTAAAGCTAAAAGCATATTACGTTCATAGAAAAGTGTTTTGATAATTTTTGTTCATTCTAATTTTAGAAGCTCAATAAGCTTCTCAGAGCTCACAAATTAAGCACATTCTAATTCGCAAAGATTTACAAACGTATTTAAAGAGTCTTAAAGCTTTAAAAAACGGAGCTTTCTTTCTCCCAAAATATACCGGCTTCCTTTTCACTAATCTCTGGATTCTATAGTTTATGAAATGTTTCAAGTACAACAGTTTTAATTATCTTTTGAAAATATCTGTGGGCTCTGGTAAATTTATGTACTACTCGAAAATATTTAGGCTAACTAAAAGTTAAATATTGAAAATCTTTATAAAAGCTTTAAAATTTTGGAGATTTTGATTAGATTTCTAGATTAGAATATTCCTCTACTGATCTTTAAATAATACAAAAACTCCTAAATTTTGCTCCAAAATAAGCTCAAAGTAAGCCAATTTCTAAAGCTATTCGAACCGTTAAAGCTACATAATTGCTGATTAAACATTGTCTATTAAATCTTACTTTTTATAAAAATGATCGAAAATGCTTTCCGTTTCTTTTTAGTTATCATTCAAATCAAACTAATACTCCTATTCCCTTGGTCGTGTCCCTTCATTCGACGTGATAATTGTCGCGTCACTTCAACTTTAAATTGGTGTTCTCTTAGTCGATCGAAGTGATCATCTAAGAGAATGCGACGTAAAAGAATGTTCGTCACTTCAAACGACGATTGTCGCATCGATCGACTAAGAGCATACCAAAATTTGATTGTCGGTACAAGTGACAAGTGACACGAATAAGGGAATAGAGGTGTAATATTAAAAGCTACAGAATTATTGTTTGAATTTGAATATGATGAATCATATGCAGATTTGTGAAAAGATCTAAGATCTAATGATTTATCCGTTTTTTCCTAAGCTTTCACATTAATATGATTCCGACACAGTTTAAAGTTGCTGCGAATAAGTTTAAAATTGGATTTGTAGTGTGTTTTCAATTTATAAGCCATAAGAGATTTATATTGAGAAAATCGCAGTATCATACCTCAAAGCCTTAAAGCCTAATAAAAAGCTAACTGGAGTAATATTTGAAACAATGAAGGTAATAGCAGCTTTTGTCGTAAAAGTTATTTATTTATTATTTTAAAAGTATCATTTAGCTTAAGCACATTCTAATATTAAAAAGGGCAATAGTTACGTAAAAGCAATTTAGTTATGCGTAAAATTGTGAAAACAAAATTCAAAGGTTGCTTTACTGAAGAAGAATTTAATGCAAAAGCTTTTATTGGTGGAGAAGCTATATTTTTTTTTAAAACCACCACCCTTTAAGTTAGAAACTTAAATCGAATAAATACAATACAAGAATCAATTGCAGATCTTGGAAACCTTTACAGAAACTAGAAGAAAAAAGGAGTCTAGCGAGCTTTTAACAAGTATGTACACAATTCGTTTCGTAAAATTTTGAAAAACGTATGAAAATTCGTTAGGACATGTATGTAATTTAAAATATATTCATGAAATTAAAGCTTTTGGTGTACGTATAGTACAAAACCCTAATTGTTATAGTATTTGTCAAAATCAGACTGTGCTTTTTAATTTTTTTCTGGGGTAGGTTGAATTAATTGAACTTTATTGATATTAAAAAAATGCTAAAGCTCCACTTGGAAATTTTGCAATTAATATTTCATTTTATATGTGAAAAGCTGACATTCAATTAAGAATGAATAAAATTAAAGCTTTTGAGCTTCTGTTTTGTCAAAAATAGTATTTAAAAAAACTCGGTTTTTCATAAAATACAGCTGAGCGAAATCGAACCTATAACGCTAAATAAGCTTTCAGAATCTTTCATTGTCTCAAACTCCCTAAAAGGGAAAAGCGTCAATAGTCTCAACACTTTAACAATAACTTCACCAAGTAGCTACCATGAAAGCTTTAAATATTGCAAGATCATTTTTCAAAAAAGGGACAATTAACTTCGAATTACTAGTTACTAATCAGTTTAATTAGGACTGAGACGCTTCATAAATATGATGCAAAAGCTTTATGTATTGTATAGTAGCTTAATATAAAGTAAATTTTAACAGCAAGGCGTTTGTAACATAATTTGGTCAAGTTATATTTCGGATATTTTTAACTTTATAAAAATAAAAGCTTTCATATTATAAAAGCTTTCATATTATTGTTATTTCATAACAATTTAAAACTCCAGAATTTTCTTTGAATTTACAGATTGGAAGCTTTTACGTTAGTTGTAATTTTCTTAAGCTTCACCGAAGTTTTATATTTGTTTACGATATAAGATACACAAACAAAGGCTCACCATTACTACTTTACATACGAAAGTTTTTAGTCGCAAAATGTAATCGATTTAGACTAAAATCAATCACCGCATTTCTATAACATAACAAAAAATAGGTCAATGCTATATTCACCCATTAAATCCATGTATACAATAAACCGTTGTTGTCGTTGTTGGCGTGTATTTCGATTTATGTGACCAATCCTTTATGTTCTCTTGTATCTCTGTACATCTAAATAAATTTGCCTGAAGTGAACTTTTTTGTACACAACTAAAAAAAAAATCCTTAATAATTGAAACTAAAACAACAAAAATAACAACAACCATTACTACTAAAAAAAACAATCCATAAATGGCATAGAACTAGTGCACATGTTACATGACCACCATTGATTAGAAATTTTTGTTGTTGTTATTCTTTTCATATAGCTCATACATAATAAAAAAAAACACAATAAGTCCTTCACAATCAAACCCTATATTTTTAATTCCCCATCACAGGGCCTTCACAAATTATTTCCACATCAACTTCCACTCTCTTGAGGTCGCACAAATGTCTAAACGAAATTTTTAATTTTAATTTTTTTTTTTTTTTTTATTCCAGGCAGATAATCGTGATCACTGGTGTTCACGACCAGTACACTTAAAAAAAATCGCCATTGAGGTGTGGCGTAATTTCACTCAACCAAATGGTGCTTGTACAATACTAAATTTGGATTATGAAAAAATATCGGCGAAAAATTTTGTCACCGATATGATCACCAAGCAAGAATCAAACAATGAATCGATATTTATCGAATGTAAAAATTGGGAATTTGATGGCACTCTAATTGGTGATACAATTATTTCGGAATGGAATCTTGTATGCGATATGGCACATTTTACAAGTGTGGTTGAAATGTGTTTTTTGGCGGGTGCAGCTGTTGGTGCTGTATGTAGTGGATGGATTTCCGATCGTTACGGACGTAAACATACAATGATGTCGTGTGCTACAATGCAATTTATTTGTGGTAAGTACGATGTGCAACAGCATGCAACATTTCATGCAACATGATTATTTATTAATTTTATTAAATTATAAGTTAGTAGTATAGGTCCGGGATTTAATTTAGCATGGACATTATCTGATCTATAATTTAACTGAATGGCATTTAATTTGCTTGATTATATCGTCGTGTAAAACGCGATGTTCGCTTATAATGAAATGGCATGTGGATGGTGTCAGATTTGATCTGTTCGCTGATTTTTTGTAATTTCTCATTTAATTATAATGTAAATGAAACCGTCGGCGATTATTAATTTATTATCCATTACCTATCATCGCTGTCTTATGATGATACTATCGGAAAATAAAGGGAAACAAAACAGAAAAACTATCAATCAATTTAAGATTAATTTCCTATTAAATTCCATTACGTTTTCAAATTACGTTTATCTCCTTAACAATAGCGCAGCATCCTTAAATCAAGATTAAATGAATTCTGGAGTAAGTATACAGCAATAACAAATAAAACGAGGAAACAAAGCAATTTCCCATTGTTTATTGTTTCATTTTCATTTTCATCCGCCTTTAATTTTCCCGCACCACATGCTCTTTATCGTACCTTAATCATTTTTTTTTCTCTTATCGGTCGTCTGAACGTGAGTAGTAGTGTAAATGTTTTTTGTGATGAAAATAAAAATCCTGATTGAATGTACATTCGATACAGTTTGGAAGGTAAATAGGAAAAGTTAGATAAGTAACATAAAGGGTAATAAGACAATTGAAAGGATATGATAACGTAATTGAATGCCTTCGTTTACCGATGAAGAGAGTAAAATTGAAAAAAAAAATTGAATTGGAAAATCAGAAACGTATGGGATTTTGATTTGATTTTTTTAACACACTCTTTGTATAAAGGCTTTTATTTTATGAATAGCCGGTAATAGTTGGTCGCAAGGGCAGAATGCTTGTCATAATTTACCATATCGGTGGGCAAATATCACCAACTACAGAGCGAATTTAAAATTAGAACTCGAATGTGACGACTAAAACGTTTGTAGTTCCACTTCAACAATAATACCTGTCGGGGCAGCTGTAACGTACTTATATAAAATTTCTAATGATTATTGGAAAATCGAATTTTCCCAGATTTCCACGATAAACTATAACAGATTTTTTTTAGCGGTAACTTGACAAACCACATAAATGCAATCTTTTTCCAGATATAACACTCTAGACTCCAATTTTAATTTTTTTTTTTTTCATTCTTCTAATTTTCTGTTATTTTCCACGAGTTGTTCACTTTACTGACAAATATTTTTATTGGAAAAGTTTCGGCTGGAAACTGTTGGCTAACTTAAACAGGGTAACACTTGATTTAATCGTTACGACGAAGAAAAATAAATTATTAAGAAGTTGGAAATTCCTTGGATATTGTGATGGTAAATTATAAATTAGAAGATACTAACCAAAAGTTTTTTCAACGCCACTGGCCTAACAATTTACCATGTACATTAAAAGAAAAAGTTTGAATGAGAGAATTAATAACTTTTAACAACCAAAATATGAATGAATTAAATATGGCCGTTTCGAAATCGAAAATGGTAAAGGCGCCTTACAAATTTTCCTTGTCGAAGTATCGTTCCACATGTAAGCAGACCTACTGAAGGGCCATGTTTGTGTTCAAGCAACCTCGCTCTGCGACCTAAAAAATGTTTTGTGCAAATCTATGTATATTTAAGTTAGTCTTCTTGAAACGGTTTCGTGACCGAACCGATAATATTTCGAATACCACCAAGAATGTGTTCGCAAACCGTAATCGATTGGGCCTATTCACACTAGTCAACACTGCAACGTATTACTATATTACTAAAACATATCTCGTTTACACGATAGTGCTTGAATTGTTGATATTTTTCTATATATGAGCAACATTTTATTGAATGCATACGAGATGAACCAGATTTTAAATATTTTGGTTGGTTGATTATTCGTGTCAAAAATGTCAAAAGTCAAAAATATTTTACCCTCCATCAAATAGTTTATAGGGTAAAAGTTTTACTGTTGAGTCGTATGAATGGGCATACTATAAGTGATTTTTCACCAGTATCTCGAACTGCCCGCTTCATCACAATGTTTAGAAACATTTTGTACACTTACCATTAATCAGCATTACACATTTTTGCCAATAATTGGATGCCTTAGATATTATACATTACTGGAAATTTTCGAGGCACTCGAGAACCCTTTTTGATCGATCTAATTCTCTAGATTATTCAAAATTATCTAGTAACGTTGAGCATAGATTTGCTTATATACTTCAAATTTATAGGTAATTCGAGATTTTTTTTTAAATTCTGAGATTATTCGAAGTTCTTAGAGGACCTCATCTGTGAAGAAACCGGTTAGTGGCCTCTAAGGTACCCCTAAGTGACACCGCAGAAGGTCTCTGGTCCAATGAATGGAGTGGCAGAGCCTCTCGGGCAAGTGGCAGAGCCTCTCGGCAAGGCACGCAGGCTCATTTCGCTCGATTCTAGAATGACCCGGCACTCACATAAGTGTTACCATATTTGGGCTTGCCAGATATTTAATAATCTTCAGACAGTTACATGACTCAACAGTACAAGGCCTACGAGCCCTTAAGGCCGATTGGCTGTCTGATACAATATATATCTTTGCATCGTTTAAGGCTTTTGCTGTGCCTATCCTAGCGCAAAGTTCCATAGCATGTATTTCTGCTTGAAAGAGGATAGCATTGTTATCCCGGCCAGGTAACTTGCTAACACAGAATGGTTTATGGAAGTCGAGTTTAGTTGGCATACATTCGGAAGGCATTCATGAAATTCCTTATTTCCTTCTACCATTCCTTCTTTTTAACATGCAAATACAACGGAGTCAGTCCTAGAAGTGTCTCCATCGCAGCAGTTAGGCGTGTACTCATTAAGCCCGTGACACTGATGCAGGCTTTACGCTGAACTTTATTCAATAAAGTTTGCGCTGACTCCTGCTTAGTTTTAGGCCACCACACTACCGAAGCGTGCGTGACTATAGGCCTAATGGTAATTAGAAATTACCAGTAGATCGTTTTTGGTTTTAATCGCCAAGTACGTCCATAGAATCTCTGACAGGCGCAGAAAGCCATGCTTGCTCTATTTTAAACTTTCAATAAATGTTATTTAACCCCTTTGGAAAAAGGTACAGTAGTACCGTTTAACGAGGAAGCTATAAGCGCAAGCTTTTTCCTCGTAAAAGGAACAATGACAGTTTTGTTTGCATTGACACTAAGTCCTAGATCCGCGTAATCCTGGACATCATATCCATGGCTACTCAGAAGGACCAATATTCTGTCAATAACCAATGACCATAACAGAGCAAAGGAGACAGTACGCCTTCTTGGGAATAACCCTTTACGGTTCTGATGGTTACTGACTCGCCACTTAATTTGGTTGTGATCTTACGGTGTTTCAGCATGGAGCGGATCCACCTAATTTAAGAAGGCGGAACGTTTTCCATTGCTGCGCTCCGCATTGATTCATAGTAGTTATTATGAAACGCCTCCTCAATATCCATATAGACGCAAAGGGCAATTTCTTTATTGGCCATCTCTCTTTCAATCCTTGTGACTAGACTGGTAAGAGCCATCAAAGTGGATTTACCAGTTTGATAAGCAAACTGGTCCCGATGCAGCGGATTTTTGACGAGGTTATCACTTCTTATTTAATAATCCAGGATTTTTTCCATCGTCTTCAATAGAAACGATGTAAGACTAATTGGCCGATATGCCTTGAGCTGGGTATCCGGACGACCCATTCCCATTGGTATGAAAACCATATTTATTTTCCTCCAGAGTTTCGGAATATAGTTAAAAACATAACTTGCCTGAAACATCTGGTGTGTTTTCTCAATACCTTTTTGAAGTCATGTCGGAAAGACACCATCTCGTCCAGTATATTTAAAAGGTTTGAAAGATCGAATAGCCCATCACTCCTTGCTGGATGTGAAAATTTGCCCCGATTATCTCTAAATTCTATTGTGCGGTGCGCAGGCTACCTCACTTGGGAGGTCATGCGGGTCGTCTTGGGCTCCTTCCACCTAGTAGCTGTCTAATAGTACCTCTAAGGTTTCCTTCCGTTTCTCAGTGAACCTACCGTTTTGTATCTGCAGAAGACCTAAATCATTAGAATGATCATTAGAAGGGACTTTCTGGAGACGAGCTGCAGAGCGCAATTCATTGATGCCCTCATAGACATTTGTCCAGGTAGCCCTTTTAGATCTTATTAGTTCGAGATTATATTCCGTCAAGGCGTTTAGTCTTGTCCATGACCTTCTCGGGTTTTTCCTCAGTTTTCTTCAGTTTTAAGTGTATAGAGTTATGTAGCTGATTTGAACAGAATTTCAATCCCTCTGGGGGCTCTATATTCCCCATAATCGAGGGCACTTTTTATCCGAGTAAAACTCTATAAGAGTTCTAGTCACTCATTTTTGGAATTCGAATCTCCTGCCGCTGCTTGATCTCGGCCGCCAAATCAAACCTGATGTGCATGTCAACCGATAAGGGGCCCTTCATACCCATGCGAGTTTTTAACTAAATTGCTAAAATGTGGAAAAGAAAGTCTCAAATGTAGGACCTCTTGCCTAATCGCATTTATAAAAGTAGGTTTCTTCGCTATTGGCAATGTCTACATTATTTGTATTCAAAAATTCAAAAAGGTACTCACCCCTATTATTAATGTCTTTACTGCCCTACTCGCCAGTGCGCGTTTACATCGCATCCTGTCAGATAGGCCAGCCTATTTCGCTTGCAAGGAGTCTCTAGAAAAGTAGGCAGAAGCCATTACAGCTTCCTGTTTGCCTCTTTTTGCCAGAATCTCAAAAATCACTGCCACCAAGCCCTAGTCTCTATTACTTTCAGATTTAAAGGCAGATGGCTGACCAAATTCAGGCCTCATCCCATGCACCCCTGATGCCTTTTTCTCCTTCTCTCGCATTATCCTCACCTACATTTTGGAGAGCGCCACGATCCCAGGGGTCTTGTCCTTAGGTGCCGCCACTTTAACCAATGGCTTAATGGTACATATCGACTCACTGAGCCTCTGATGTATGGTATAAGAATGTGAACGATCATGTAATGATAATTATTACTCATGAGGATAAAGCATGTCGTAAATTTCCGAATGAGTAATAATCATTACACGCGAGTTGAATATATGTTTTCTACTTCTAGTTACAAGAATAAACTGAATTTGTCGTCCTTAAATTGAAAGAAAAAATTATAACATCAAAGCTAACAAAATTATTTTCGTACTATAAATCTGTCAAAAAGAGATTTTTGACGAATTTGTGGTTTTTATATTTTACATCAAATTATCATATGTTCAGATATATCGGTCGATTTTCGGATCGTGTGGACCCGCTTTAACAAAAATCAACATATGATTTAAAAAAACTACATATAGGGGAAAAATACTTAAAAAGGAAACGCAAAAAGCTCACCTTCAAGTCAAAATGGGTAAACGATCGAAATGAAATTGTAGAACAATTTTGAAGTTGTGGAATAGTTCCGATTTTAAAGAAATTCTATACGAGACAGATACTAGATGTATATTGGGAATTAGGATGGACTTTGTTTTTTTGGAACCGCTTTGCTATGTACGACGGAAAAGGAATCACAAATTGACTGTTTCATAAATTTCTGGAATTTAGCCAATTAGGGTGGAATTTGGCTATTTTTTAACAGAGTTTAATGATATTAAACATTTGCGAATAGGGTGGTACTAGGATATATCTAAACCGATTACGCTAAAATTCCACATTTACTTTTGGAAATTGGATTCTAGATTGAATTTTAGATGAAGTTCTGGAGTTATTAGGGTCTTGAATTAAAAAGCCAAAAAAGCAATTAAATTGGTGAATTACAATTAATTTATTGAATGACTGCGGGATTTTTTTATAGATTAACTATCATCCTCTGGAGTCTAGGGAGCGTCCAATGGGATGGAGTTATGCAAAAGAATTTGCCGTAATTATGTGTCGCCCTCGAAAGTAAAATTGAAGTGTTTTTTTTTAAAGGTTGGTTGTCGACTTTTTAAGATAACCAGGCTGGTTCGTTTTTATCCTTCTCTCATCTTAAAAAAAATATTTGGTTTTAAGAGATTAAATTGAAGAGATTAAAATATGTAAGTAGAGCTTAGACATATCTTAAGTTGATAAAAACCAGAGGAACAACCGCAGGTTGTTCTCCAACAAAAGAAGGCGTTTAAATGAACCAATTTGTATAGAATTTTTTACACTGTTAGTTTTTACTGAGTTCGAAGGACCATGTAATGTTGACATTAAAATAATTTGTATTAAATCCAAAATTGACTTTAACAACTCAAATAACATCTTTGTTCAAACAATTCAGGAACAAACATATTCGCAAGGACTAACTAGCCGACGGAAGGAGAATTTCCATTACATAAATCGTAACGTATGAACAATACCGCGTTTTAAAAAATTAATTTGAGATAAGTGAATTTCTTAAAGCACGATTCTATGTGATTTAGTTACCACATCTATAGTGACAAAAAATAATTATTTATTAAGTAATAATGTTTATTTGCATATTGTTCTATAAGCAAGATACTTGCTAACCATGATTTTCAATTTATGTATCTAGTTTTGTATACAATTCTGAGTTTGAAACCAGAATCTCGTAAATATTGTATACAACGTTATTTATGGGAAATGATTTAATCTAAATAGTAAACGCGAGCAGTATAGTGAGATATTTATGTCATAGATAATATTACTTTGTGAAAATGTATGAGATTTGATGGGCGGAAATCTATTAAGAAATTTATTAACAAGCTGCCCGCATTTTAAATACGGTTCTTACAAATGTTTAAATTGAAACACACCCATATGTGCATACATATCTACTCGTATGTACGTACATACTATATGCACATACCCAATATTCAATTGTTGAATAAAAAATTTGCATTATAAACTGACAAAAACCATGTAACACCATTTACTTTTCATATTAACTATAATCCATTAAGTGCATTGTTGCAATTGCAATTTAATCGTGTTATTCTAAATTGGCGGCATTTATTTGTACATTCTAAATCAGCGCTGGCCAACCTGTATACATTTTAGATTAAATTATTTGGTTTAAAAATAAAATTTATCGATTATAATCCAATTCGATTAAAAGCTTTTGTTAAGTCTTGAAACTTTTCATGTCTTTAGATCCGGCTAGGGCTGATGTCGTTATGGAAGTCAGTAGGTTCAGGGTAAAATTTTAATTAATTAAAATAAAATTATTTAGAGAATCCGAGCCCTACCCACCCTCTTTTAGACAATATAACAGTACTTTTTTGAACGATAGGATTAGATTCGCACCGCTGTTTGCTCAAATAATATTTATTTATTTATTTCAATTAATGATGTACAACATGTTATATAATAATAGTATACAAAATTACATAAAGTTAACAAGTTTCTAAATATATCTAAATATATTTTAATTGTGACAGCAGGCATATTGTAATAATATATTTAATTGTTTTTAGTTTTTAATATGTATTTATATTTAATTTTATTTCAACTTATGTTTAGTTTTCATAAGAAATCTTTTTTTTTTTAAATCAGTGCTGCTTGAAAATCCGTATGCAATTAAATTCCTTTTTTTATTTTGTCGTGCACTCAAAATATAATCAATGCCGTCTAGAATATACAAGCCATACTTCTGTCTACGTCACTCAATTTATGTCGACGGTTCCATAAATATTCTGCAGATGGCATTAATGCTAGAAAAATGAAAGAGAACAAAACTTGAAAACGAAGAGAATAAGAGATTAAAACATGCGAAAAATAAAAATAATAAATTAGTGTTAATCCAAGCGCAAGAAAGGGAGGTTGTACGTCCTCGTGTGTTTTTTCATAATTTAAAATTATTAATAAAAAATAGTTCATAAACATTTTTCTAACTCATATTACATTTTTAGTTAATATTTATTTATATTTAAATCATTATCTCATTAATAATTTTATTAGTTTTAAATTATGCAGAAAATTAGCAGAGATAAAATATGTACAACCTTCCTTTCGTGCGCATGAGATAATACTAAATAATTTTTTTGTTTTTGGAATGTTTTATTCTCTGTTTCTCTCAACTCTTTCATTTTTCGAATGTTAATTGCCATCTAGGTTATGTCGATGAAATAAAAAAAAATAATTTTTGCTTTTAGCAGTATGGCTTGTATATTCTAGACGGCATTGATATAATGCACTTTTACAAACAAAGACTTAAATGACTAATTACAAAATATTTATGTATGTAATGTTAGACAATAAAAAACAGCTGTCTGCTATGTACCGATCAATAAATATATAAATCATAGATCGACAGAACAGCTTCTCCTCCGCATTGCATATCTCTTTAACTAATTGTAATTGTGTTGCAACTGTATTTAATCGTTGTATATAGTAATTTTGTTGTTGTTGTTGTGGGAACATGGATTATTAAATAATTAATTTCACCACACAAGCACCACTTCTAGAGCAGCTAACGTCGTGGAACATATAATATCACGGTTAAACGACGGATTACTCATGCCTAAGTTAAGCAATACAACTTTAGTCTTGGCACTAAGTACAAGTTTGTGAACATCAAACCATTCACTCAAAATATTAAAATCTGTATTAATACAAGAGACAGCCGTCCAGTAGTTGCAGTAAACATAAGCAAATGCCATATCATCTGCATATCCAACAACTTTGCCAAAAAAATTTTGTTTAAAAATAGAATTGACATAAACAAGAAATAAGATGGGCCCCAGAACGGAACCTTGAGACACACCTATATTAAGTTCAACAGTGCGACTCAGGCAACCACTAATACTAACCCGTTGCAAACGATCTTCCAAAACGACTTAAGCCACTCATACAAGCAACCTCTAAATCCAATGTGCTAAAGTTTATCTAAAAGTATCCGATGGTCCACCATATCAAAGGCCTTACTTATATCGACAAATCGAGCAGCTGATGTATGAAAATTATTAAGTCCTTCGTGTAGCGGATTCATTAAATTAAGAAGAGCATCTTCTGAAGACCGACCAGTTCTGAACCCTAATTGACAAGAACTAAGATAATTAAAAAAGTTTGTGTAGTCGGCCGATAATTGCATAATAAAAAGCGATCACCTTTTTTTGAAGAGCGGAATGACCGTCGCGGTTTTTAATGCTTGCGGAAAGATACCTTCAGTAATACGATTAAATAGTTCACACAAAATATCAACAATATTATAATTAATTTCTTTTAAGATGACACTGTTTAGTTCAATATTATTGGTCGCAAATTTGGATTCCAAAGAGCCAGAAGAAACAATTTCTATTGGAAGGATTATCTGAAATCGATGTGACTGAGTATAATTATTGTTTGATCTCATGGATGTAACAATATTTTAAAAATACAAATTGAAACAATTAGCAATATCAATATGTGAAGAAATTTGTGTACCGATTCATCGATTATTTCAGAGATTGCGTTGCAACACGTCCCTTTGTTCAGTATTTAATTTGCTAATTCTCACTGCTTCTTACAATTGCCTCCCGCTCTTTGAAATTTGTTAAAATCGTATTTCGATTTTGCGTTTATAATTGGCTTATTCAATTCACTCGAATATTTATAATAGTACTTCTTCAGATTAGAATTTTAACTATGTTTTTTAAGTTTCTTGTGAAGTTGGTTTTTCTTTATTACCTTAAAAATCAAAGCATCCGTAATCCCCAAGGTTTGCGTTTTACAGTTTTTTCACGTGTTGCAAATACATATTTACATTTAGTGATATAATTATTTAAAATGTTTAGGAACAAACCAAACGCTTCTGAAATATTGACCACATCCAATAAAGGAGACCACGATTCTTAAACTAACAAATTATTTAATAATTTAAAATCTATTTTAAATTTAGCAGTTGTAACTTTCGGAACAGATTGAACAATAGGGTTGTCTTCTAATAATAGAGTTACAGATAATCTCTAAAATAAACATGGTCAATACAAGTAGAAGACAAATTAACAATCCTAGTTGGAGCATTGACATCAGAAGTGAAGCCATTACTTGACATCAAAGATTTGTATTCATCTATTTGCATTGAATTATCTAGATCACCAACGACTAAAAGATTTTTGGCCAAATTCAATCAAAAAAGCATCTATATTAAAAGATTGCAACCTATAGACCCTTACTACAGTAATTTTAAAACGATTCAAATAAATATCTACCATTAAGACATCGGCAGTATTCAAAACAAAATCGGTTGTAATTTTCACATTTAAATCATCAGCTATGCAAACTCAACAGCACCAGAACAATATTTATTATTACAATTAGCAACAATTTGTAGCCTGGTATTACATAACTATCAAGCTATTAATTTAGGCATTATACAAAAAGATTGCAGATGGCAAACTAAATAATCATAATTTTTATGCAAGCTTTGTATATTTTGGTGCATGACACAAAAATTGTGACCTTTAGAATGAGAAGTCATGGAAGGATGGGAAGGTAGAGACAAGTTAGGACCTAAAGATTCGTTAAATAAGTTACTCATAAATAACAATTAATAAAAAAAAATAAATATACCAATTAGAATTTGTTTAGGTCCTCCATTGAATTAACTAGCTTGATTGTTTCACCATTCGCCTTTCTTATTCGTATCGTAGACCCTATCCAAAGGTACTTAAAACTGCGATCTATTTTAGCCTTTTTAGCTGCCATAAATAACTGCCTTTTCTTAAATGTTAAACATTCGTTAATGAAAATTTGAGTTGCATCTTCAACATCAGTACCTAATGAAGATGTGTTTAGTTTTAGTTTTTCCTTGTATTTCGTATCCATAATCAAATCCTTGGTTTTTCTTGATAAAAACTTGACAAACACTACATCCTGCGGTGATTTAGAATTACCAATGGAAAATAATTTTCTCTTATTTATAAAGCAATAGTCGATGTCACGAGTTGTAAATGATGGAATACCGAACCCGTTGTTAAATAATTTCACAACGGTATAGTTAATATAATATATATATATATATATATATATATATATATATATATATATATATATATATATATATATATATATATATATATATATATATATATATATATATATATATATATATATATATATATATATATATATATATATATATATATATATATATATATATATATATATATATATATATATATATATATATAGTGTATATATATATATATATATATATATATATATATATATATATATATATATATATATATTTTTTATATATATATATATATATATATATATATATATATATATATATATATACATATATATATATATATATATATATATATATATATATATATATATATATAGATTTAGCTACAAACTCCTAAAGGGCACTTGAAAATAAAATAACCTACTCTGGATTTATATCCCCTGATGTACACGTTGGATTGGTTCTTGAAAATTACATATTATTCGAAACCATATAAATCATGTTAAATTATAGGAAATTGCTCCAAAAAAAAAATTGACAGTTTTAATTTTTCATTGTCACACTTGCAGATCAGGATCCGTGGTATAAGAAAATGTACGAGGTATACTGCTAAATTATGGATTTTCAAAACCAACGTTTCAGTTTGATTCAAAATATTGAAATGTTCTTGGTTGACTTTATCCCGTATCCTTCAAAACAAAAAAAATGAAGCGGAACACACTTGAATTTGATTTTGTTTGGTGGATTAAAGATAAATAATTGGCGACTGTCTCTTTAAAACGGTCTTTATTTATACATTTTAACCAAAAAATGGCCAAACGGCTGAAACTTCACGAGGTGGTCAGAACTTCGGTCTTGATTAATTCAACTCCCACATTAATCCCGAAATGAATCGCTTAAGTCAATCTTCAACTCAGCCTTCAACTCAATATATAAATCAACCTCCATCTCAATCGCAACATAATTCTAACCGCAATCACCAAATTAACCGCAAACCAAACCCTCAAATCAATCATCAAATCAACCCCAAATGAACTTTAAATAATTCCCCAACCGAGCAACTCACTTAACCCCAATGCCGGCTAACTAAACCCTAACTCAACTTCTACTCAACTTAGCTCGAACCAAATATCAACCCTCTTCTCAACTCATACCATCATACCATTATACCACCATACCATCATGCCATCATACCATCATACTATCATTCCATCGTCATCATCATACCACCATAACCATTACCATCACCATCACACAATTCTTAAATACAAACCATCATACTATTATACCATCATAACATCATACCATCATACTGTCATCAAAAATCGACTCAATTTTCGAAGTTTTAGAAATTCCTCAAAATGCGTGTACATTTGTTTAAATATCACACATATATACTGTACATATATATAAACACTCACTTTTAAATACAGTGAAACCTCATTTCA
This sequence comes from Tipula vernalis, assembly GCA_958295665.1. NCBI lineage: Eukaryota > Metazoa > Arthropoda > Insecta > Diptera > Tipulidae > Tipula > Tipula vernalis. The sequence goes on from OY282559.1 coordinate 138,294,805, forward strand.
ACAGACACTCAATTTAGCGGGATCCTCACTTCAACGGACAAACTTTTAAGTCCCATGCAACTGAAGTTTTCCAATGAAAACCTCCCTTAGATAAGCTGACGCTTTATTAGAGCGGGCACGGGCAGATATTTCTGCGATGATACAGGTTTTACGAGTGCAATTCGAATTGAAATTTTATCACTTTAATTCGTTCCTTTTACACTTCAAATTTAACCTTTAGTAAATTATATGTTTGGCAAATTTGGGTGGAACTTGGCAATTTCTTAGCCGGTTTTAGTGAAATTTGAAACCCATGTTTGAAATGCGATCGTTTAATGATTTTTGGATAAAATTTTAGAAGATGGCCAAAAATAAAATAAATAAATGAAATTTGACATGCGCGTTGGAAATGAAATTCTAAATTGATTTTGAGAGTAAGAACTCAGTTTAGAACCAAATTTCCATCGCACATGTCAAATTTTATCATAATTAGTTAAGAAATAGCCAAGTTTCATCTTACTTTGCCATATTCCAGAAATATATCCAAAAATCACTTTAGAATCCCATTTCGATGGCAGGTGTCAAATTTCACTCAAATCCATTAAGAAATAGCCAAGTCACATCCTACTTGGGCATATTCCAGAATTTCATTTAAAAATCGTTTTCAAATCCCATTTCCAACGCACTTGTCAAATTTTATCATAATTGGTTAAGGAACAGCTAAGTTCCATCTTACCTGGCCATATTCCAGAGCTTTATCCAAAATTCATTTAAGAATCCCATTTCCATCACCCAAATCAAATTTCATCATAATCGGTTAAGTAATAGGCAAGTTCCGTAGTCATTGGCCATATTCCAGAATTGTATCCAAAAATCGTTTTAGAATCCCATTTCCACCACCCACATCAAATTTAATCATAATCGGTTAAGAAATAGGCAAGTTCCGTCCTCATTGGCCATGTTCCAGAACTTTATCCAAAAATCATTTTACAATCCCATTTCCATCACCAAGATCAAATTTCATCATAATCGGTTAAAAAATAGCCAGGTTCCGTCCTCACTGACCATATTCCAGAACTTTATCCAAAAACCATTTTAGAAAATTTCATTATAATCAATTAAGGAATATGCTAGTTCCATCCTACTTGGCCATATTCCAAAACTTCGTCCAAAAATCATTTGAATTTCCCATTTCCATTGGAAATGCTGGATTTCACCAAAATCGGATAAGATATAGAATCCCAATCAAATTTTTATACAAAAAAATCACAAATTCTCAGTTTAACGGACAAAGTTTTTGGTCCCGTCGATTTCCGTTGTAGTGAGGTTTCCCTATATAAATAGATTGCTCAACTGCTCACTAAACCCTAATCTAACCGCATCTAAACCGCAACCAATTCATCAATTCAATACTAATTCAACTCGCAAACGGAACCCATCTTAACCCTCAACTAAACCGCAAACTTTACGCCAAAATCACTCCTCGAACCAGCATATATAAAAAATTTGTCAACAACTCAATATATCCTATCCAGCCCCAACTCAACTCCAACTTAACTTTAACTCAACCCGTTAATTGATCCCTAACTTAACCTTCAAATCAACCCGCAAATTCAATGCCCAATTCAATAATCAAACCAGTATAAATAAAAAATTCGTAAATATTTTTATATCCAACCCAACTCAACTCCAACTCAACTTCAACTCAACCCGCAAATTTGACTCCTAACTTAACCTTCAACTTAATCCCAAACTCAATATTCAAACCAGCATATATAAAAAATTGGTAAACATTTCTATAACCAGGTATTTTGGGTCAATCCGTATGGCAGGTACCCGACCCTCTTGACGCACAGGCTCCAAAAGCTTTTCAAATCTCGGCCTTGACCATAGAAACAGATTGGCAAAAAAAAATTCTAAATTAAACAACCCGTTCTCGAGATACCATGGGAACAGACATAGAGATACACAGACAAACAGACATACAGACATCCAGACATCCAGACAGACGGAAGAACATTTTTTTTTTGTTTTTTTAGACTCAGGGATGAATTGGTCCCTCCCAATTCAGCATCTTTCAATTTTTTTGGGTGGTTTTCTATGCTCTTTATCCTCAATGTGAAAATCATCATTTTTAAATCGTCGAAGCCATTCATTGCAAATTTTATTCGATGGAGCATGCTCGCCGTAAATTTACACAAGCAAATAATAACTTTTCGCTGCACTTTCCTTTGCAACAAAATAATTTATCACGCAAATTATTTTCAAGGAGTTAAAAATACTAGTTGTTCATACTTCAACCAAATCTCACATACTGCGTCTGACGGCTGACATCAAGTACTATCGAATACAACTATTGCCCTTTTATAGTACACGTAAGCAGTACTAATAACGACACCTATTGAGAAATGGCGGAATCATATTCACATACCAAATATATGCACCAAAAAAAAATCATAAAGAGACATCTATTGAGAAGTACGGTAACTAAATGGGGACGATCAATTTCAACATTTTCACTAAATTCTCATGATTATTTGACTCATTTCCATTACAACAAAACAAATTTTTTTCAGAACGAACCGATTCACGATTAGAATCACGATTTACTGCGAGCCAATTTGGCATTCCATGTGTTTGGTTAAATCTTCTCACGGAATTTACGCTTATTGTTATCTGATCGTATATTATAGAACCTACGGATTCCTGAAATAGGGTTCTTTCCATCTTCTGTCGAGACTCCTCGTTATTCGGGCAGAACTGCTTTTAGCCATCCTAAATATTTCCAAAATTTCATGGATATTAACGAGTTTGGCTGACTGATATGGATCCTGTGGTTTTATTTCGAGTAATATCCATACCGAGGGCAAACTGGGCTGCTCCAATATCCTTCATCTTGAATCCGTCTTGAAGATTCCGTTTTAAATGATTCTTTAAACCATTCGAAAATTGGACTACGCTTGACGAACGCCTGACCATACATCTTCCGGCGTATTATTGCCGACGAATCGAAAATGTGAACGAAACAATTGCCTGTGAAAGTGCCTAAGCTAGTTTCTTTACAACAACTAAGTAGTGCGAATTGAGGAAGAGTTAACATCTAGTCCTAAGAAGTTCTGGAATTTCATTTACAACCAGAAAAAGTGTCTGACTTTCTTCGATCTTCTGTAATCTGTTTGCCAATTTTTTTTTTTTTTTTGCGTCGGTTTACAAACCTATTCTGTCGCCCGCTATCGTGTCTCCAGCTTTGCGCAGCTTCGACCAATTTAATATTTTCTAGCTCTTTAAGTCTATGGTTCAGAGAATCTTGTTGTTACAAACTAAAAACTTCATTTCTCCTGCACAAAAATGACTTTATCCCGGTAGGTCTACAGTAACTAACTTGGTTTCGTTTTGTGGTGACTTATTTGATAATTTAAACTACAGACATTAGCTTGACGTTGTTTATACAGATTTGGCGAAGGCTTTTGATATGATTGACTGCTCTATTCTTATTATTAGGTTAGAGAGTATAAATTGTCATTTCATTCCTATTAAATGGTTCCGTTCTTACCTCACTGATCGTTGGCTTTCCATTAGGATCTTGTGTTCTTACTCTCAATCTTTTCGTGTGACATCTGGTGTGCCTCACGGTAGTCACATTGGACCAAGGTTGTTTTCATTGTTTATCAAGGATGTAGTTTTCTAACTGTCTCCTCTTCGCATATGACATGAACATTTTCGCCCCGGTTACTAGTTTGTCTATGATTGCGTAAAATTGAAGGACTTAAACAGATTTTGCAGTTGGTCAATTAACAATAGACTGGCTCTGAACGTGAACAAATGTACGACTCTTTCTTTTAATCGTATCCGCTCACCCATTTTTAACCAATATCAGTTGTACAATGAAGACTTTGACCGGGTCGAGTGCATTTCAGATCTTGGTGTGATTTTTGCATCCGACGCTACATTTACCACACATGTTAACACATACGGTATGTCTTGTTTGTTCGGTCTATTTTGGAGTATGCATCTCCAGTTTGGGCGCCATCCTACCACTCTTCGTAAACCAAAATTTATATTTAGTAACTGAGTTCCATATGTGTAAATATTGGAACCCTACGGCTAAACAGTAATCTGGATTTTTGTTTCTACGAGGGAAATATTTAAGAGGTACTACCGATATATCGGCCCCTGTATCGATTCAAAATATTAATTTAGTTTCCTTAAACCTTATAAATAAACGCTGTGATAATAAGTTACCGCTGTTTGCCTCATAAACGATAGTAATATCTATCACGATAACGTATCTAATAAGATCCCGATTAATTTTAAATTGATAAAGTTAGATTGCACAATAGTGGTGAACGTTAAATTTACAAAATTTTTAATCAAAAATGATAAATGTTAAAACTAAAATGTTATACTAATCTGATGTTAAAGTTGTAAACTATGGAACTCCAAACACACGTGTATTCCAATGATGCTCAGTACTGTTAATATTTGACGCTATCAATTTGCCGCTATTTCGGCTGATTTTTGCTTTACCGCTTTCCAAATGTTGTTTGTTAATTTAGTTGGTTTAACACAAGCACGTTGCAGTTACTCAAACTGGTAGACAATTGACTGTAAAACTGATGTTTGGCTCCTATCGGTTGAGACAACACGTTGCAATGTTGCAATCCGATCAGCAAACTATTATCTCGTAGGCGCAATTGGTTTAATCACAAATATCGTGATCGTTATGATGTTTTGAAAATATATTCTCGATGATTTTCCATAATTTATATTTTATCGTACCACACATCCGTAAACACGGCTTAATTTATTAATATTATCCGGAACACAGCCCTGGTTTACTGCAAGTCTGCAACCACGTTGAAATTTTTGATAAAACGTTAGTTTTATTAGATTAACTTCGAAAGCTCACCAATATCGTATGTCGGGGTATCGATATTTTCCATCGACTATACGATTTATGTGTTCTGCTCCATCAGCAATATCAATTTCGCCTTCGCCATCGGGTTATTCTGTTTTCGTTTATCCGCATAAGGTTTCTGCCGTACCGTCAACATAACGGAATAACCACCGTGTGGCGCTCCCATCGTTCCGATTTGAGTTCTATTTTTTTGTTAAGTTGGTACATCTGTTGTTGATATTCCCTCTAAATCTTAGCGTCATAGCTTGACATTTGCAAAAGTTACGTAGTCAAAAGTACATCTATCTCTGTGTGTGTTGGCGATTATTTACAATTTTAGAAGTTTAGACCGTAAACAAAGAGTATTATTTGGGCGTTATGAGACGTTTGCGTGAAGCAATTCGCCGAAAGAGACCAGAATTGTGGGCAAAAACTCGTGGATTTTGCACCATGATAACACACCGTCGCACAGTGCCATCATTATTCGTAATTTTTTGACGAAAAATGCAACAAATACCATCCAACAGCCACCGAATTCACCTGATTTGGCTCCCTGTGACTTCTTTCTGTTCAATCGAGTTAAAAAACCATCACGGGGAATGCGTTTCAGCAGCCGAGAGGAAATAATGGAAAAATCGCATGAAGCACTGATGGACATACCGAAAACCGAATATAAAAATTGTTTCGAGGATTGGATCAAGCGCTGGCATAAGTGTGTTGTAGTCGATGGGGATTACTTTGAAGAATCTCTGAATAAATTCCGGGAACTTTTTGATCAAGGTGGTATTTTCCATTTATAGAAAAGCACGAACCGCAAACTTCCACGCTTCATAGTTCTCGCTCCCCTTCAACTTTTGAATAGGAGATTATGTGCTTGACGCTATTTTGTACACTATAAGATCGAATTTATTCCTCTTAGAACGAAATATTTTTCAAAAAACTTTATTTACACGACAATCTGCAAATTACATGCTATTAGATCTAGGCCCATAACCTGAAGATACAAATACATTGATGCAGGTTAAAACAAGACAAACAAATTATTTACTGACCAAAAACCATATGCTCCAAAAAAAAACATGATTCATAAAGAGACATCTATTGAGAAATATGATAGCTAAATAGGGATGTTCAATTTCAACACTGCAATATTGATTTTGAAAATTCATCATTTACCGAATACTTCTTCATTAGATTTCATCGCTCCCGATCTATTGCATATTATAAAGACCAATAAACCCAAGTTTGCCATGTTAGTTCTAAAGTTAGAAATGTTCGAAAATTTACCGTTCGTAAGATTCCGTTTATTCCTCGGTTCAAAATTCTTTCTTTTGCTTTAAAAAGTAAATGTTGATTACTTTAATATCAATTCCTATAGAAATTTAAGAGTATACTGTTGAATACAAAATTAAAGTTTTAAAATTAAAATTTGGACCAAACCATCAGCAAATCAAATCATATTCCCTTTCAAATAAGTTTGAAATTAAATTTCCGAACAGCTGATTACTCTAAACTGTTTAAATCTAACAGTCCTCAAATAACGCAATAAACAGTATTCTAATCCATATTTATCGTCACCAATTGGAATTTTGATAAAAATATTTTTTATCCATTTATCGATTTTTTTTTTTTAAAGAAATTACCATCATCAATTATGAGGCTTCTATAAAAGGGATTTTACAAAAGATATAATGTTGTAATTCATTATCGATTTGGTAGTTAATCAGACAGAAAATCCATAAAAAATTTATTTTCTTATCGATACCAATATTATGAATACTATTTAAGGTGAATCATAAACAATATGACTCAAATTTAGTAACTTGTACGCATATTTTAAGTACTAGGGGCAAGTGCGGCTGAAATGGACGGAATGCTTGATGTTTTACATCGATTTTAGATTCGGTATTAAAAGTATGCGTCTAGTATACATTTTTATTGAGGACTCCCGCTGTTTCAACTAAAATTTTTCCACTCGACCAAAAATCTTTAGCACAACAAAGAAACCTAAAAGTTTGTAATAAAAACAACATTCGTTTCTATATTTTTAAAGTTTTGATAACCCAGGCCTGCACGAATTACCCTATAACGTCAGGTTTGGGGAATATTTTAACCTAAAAGTGTCAAAAACCGTGTTTAAAGTGCGGAGGTAGATTACAGCGACATACATAATTTCTGATGCGTTAGAGAAACCGTGTACATAATTCCACTTCGATTACCTTTCGTTTCTACTGTAAATCTATGAGGAACTGTTATCTTACTTAAATTATGAAGGTCTTCTCTAAATGCTATCCACTTCTTCATAATATTAGGTGCGGTAACACTTCGTCCCACTGCAAATTAAATAACCACAACGATTGAAATAACTCCTTTAGGCGGATAGTATGGGTGAGAGTCAACTAAGTGGATCGACAATATTCGAGGTGTCCCCTAGTAATGACCATTTCATGATTTCTCAAAAATCTCAAATTCTGTTGATGCCAACTGTTTTGGTATTACTTAAGTAGCCGTCGATTGATAGAAGTGCTTTTTCTTGGACAAATCATGAAAATATGACGTAATTTTGTTGGCGGCTTAGGTGTAACTAGAACAGTGACCAAATGCAACTTGATGAAGGGATCAAACTGCCAAGAAAGCCGAGAATTCAAGGCCATATGATACTGTATTTAAGCAGTAGTGCTTTAGTTTTTCATATGGACCTTCACGCCAAACTATTTCGTTGGCTCCAACATATTAGATTGTCCTTCAGACCTAAGTTGTTTGATGATATTGCTGATCCGCCGAATCCCACTCTAAATTTTGTCGTTTTGCTGGATTGCTTATTCACAGAGTAGTGTGGGATCATATATCATCTTTCTATATAAAGCATTCTCCCATCGAAACCGATTCATCTCTAAATGGAAGTCTAACATTATAATGGCCGTCGACCCGAATTGTGTTCGATGATTGTCTTCAGGTATTTCTTCCATAAGCCAAAATCGTGTATCACTTGATGAATATTGTCTTCTGACAGGTCGGCTTTTTTTAGTAACATGTCATTGATGGTTTGCTTTGTATGGACTGTGATTTATTTATTGATTGTACATCCTTCTAAAGCATTGCAATGAAGACTTAACAATTTGAAGAAATCTTGGATTGTAGAATTTTTTTTTTGACGAATTCTATGGCCCAATGGTTACCGTGTAAAGTGATTTGCACTTCACTGTTTGTCATTGGAGTTACAAAAATGTTTAAATGGTCAGATCCCTGGCCATAAATTTATTAGGCATTTTCGCAATTTCCAATTTCAAAAATTTTGTTGGCAGCGGTCAATTTAAAATTTGAGAAGAAAGTACAAACGCGCATGAGAAATTTAGACTTATAGAACATTACCTATGCGGACGACCTAGTCTTGATGGTTAGGGGCAGATTCGCAAATACATTAGGGGTAAGGATACAACAAGCCCTAGAGGTAGTAAATGATTGGTGCACGGAGGTGGGCCTTACGGTAAATCCCAACAAGGTCAACTGCACTCCCTTTACTAACCGGAGGAAAACTAGCCTCCCGCCGATAGCCCTGGGGAGGGTAACTCTCCAACTGTCAACGGAGGTTTAATATCTGGGTATCGTACTTCATCAGAAATTGACATGGAATCTCCACTTAAATCATATCACAACCAAGGCAAATAAGGCCTACTTCATCTGCCAAAGAATGATTGGCAAAACGTGGGGACTGAACCCACAAATGTTGGTTTGGCTCTACCGGGCCATCATTAGATCTATGGTCTCTTGCGCGGCGCTTGTTTGGTGGCCAAAGACGGAGCAGACTGGTGCACGGAGAATACTGGACAAGATCCAGAGATTAATCTGTGTGGGTACAACTGGAGCAATGAGGACTTGTCCAACAGCTGCCCTTGAGAGAATACTGGGGCTATCACCACTGCACCTATACATTAAAAAAGTAGCCGGTTCAAAAGGTCTGAGCCTATAAGAATTATAGCCAAAATTAAAATTGTAAGAGCAGGATACAACAATATCCTACATAAATAAAATGTTAAGGAGGAATTGATCCAACTATCGGATTTGATGGTAAGGACAATAGACTGTCGGAGGAATTTTACTATTAGTTTGCCGGATAGGGCACTGGTAGAGAATATTATCTCCTCCCTCCCCCGCCATGCTTCTCTATGGTATACGGATGGGTCAAAAATAGATGGGGGTACCGGTGCAGGGATAGTCGGGCCCGACCTAGAGCTATGCATACCACTGGGTAGCGCCCCCACAGTTTTTCAAGCAGAGACCTTTGCTATTGAGGTATGTGTGCTTCAATGTCTCAAAAAGAAATATAAGAAGACCGACGAGATCTATATAATCTCGGACAGCCAGGCAGCTCTGGTAGCCTTAGGAGCTTCAGTGTTCAACTCGAGATTGTACTACTGTAATTTATTAGAACTGGGTAAACCAAACAAAGTCACCTTTTTGTGGTCTCCTGGCCACTCCACCATTAAAGGAAATGAGGCAGCAGACCTGGATCCCAATCCTAGTATTGCTTTTTCCAAACCCCATTTGGCAGATGGTATAAGGAACTGGGAGCAGAACTGTAGGAAATTAGTTTGGGAGTCCTCCATTGGGATGAGACAGGCCAAGAAATTATTCAGTTATCATATTATATGTCTGGGAGAGGCACCGAGGATGGACCACCAATCCCTAAGATCGCTTACCTGGTTTTTAACAGGGCACAGCCCTTTAACGGCCATCTACATAAAATGGGAAGGTCCCTTACGGACCAGTGCAGATTCTGCGACTGCGGTAACGAGACATCGGAACACCTACTATTCACATGCGATGCTATCATCAATGCGTACATAATCCAGTCGCCTAACGCCGACCCACTGGATATGAATCAGGTAGCGGCGGTTATCAAGGATATAGACCTACATTTCACGTAGGAACCTCTCGGGATGCACAATAGGCCTCAATAGTCGCAGTGCACTGGGCTACATACACCCACCCTTTAAAAAAAAACAAAAAACACAAAAAAAAAATCGCCAAAATTATGGCTAAACATTAACAGATTCCTAGATTTATTCTAGTGGAATTTTGAAGTAATTAAAAAAGATATATTGGGCCTCCATATTCCGAGGCCCCATCACTTTAATATGCATTTTCGTTTGCTTCTTGGTTTGTTTTACCATCGTAACCAAAAATGATTCTGGCAGTGTTGGTTTTTGGGTTATAGAACATACACATCAGTCGGCACGCATAAATACGTTTTTAAAAAATGTTCAATTTGGACTCCGCTTTGCTTAAGATGTCCATTTCTGTTAAAATCTCGTGTTGTACAATTTTTATGATCCCTATACTTTCTTATTACTTGGTTTAAAAATTAAAAATCGTTGCTACAGCTCTAATAGCGCAAAGATTAGAATGGTATTGGTTTCAAGCTCGAATATGGAATAATATGATTTTTAACAATTCTTTTTATGAACAGCTACTATTTTTCTTACAGCATTCATTGCAATTTACCCTTCACTGGTATCCCTTTAGCCACCTAACGGTAAAGTGATCGGCCGTTAAACTAATTGACTTCTGAGTTTGAAATTCTCATTAAACTTCGTCAGTCAATTTTTTGTATTTCTATGTTAATTGATTTTATTTTAAACTTGAGGGTGACGATGACGAGTGATATTCTCACGTCTCACCACAGGTGCATAGCTTTTGAAATTAACCTTAAAACACCACCGGTAAAACCTTTAAATAGTAAACTTACCGATTGGGATCTCTCTCCAGCTCGTTTCTAAACCTGTTCTACCGATGGAAATTCGGTCTGTAATGACATTGAATTGAGGGCATCTTCTCTTGCAAGGGTATAGCTTAGACTGCCTTCGGAAATTCATATAATCTCATCACCAATTAAAAGACTCGTAACAAACCTTTCTGAAATTCTGAACTTAAAAGTAAAGAAAATTCACTAGGAAACTGAAAATTAAAACCAAAAAATCTAACCAGCAGATTAATTGCCTTAGTTTGGGTGACTCAACAAAATGAAAGACAAAAGCTTTGCGAAAAAAAGATTTTTGTACCCAATATGGAACTCAGCTCTTCCAATAAAGAATTTGGTGGTTTTCGTTCAATTTCCCCGTTATGGATCATCAAACCAGATTTTATTGTTTTCGAGCCCACTAACACTTTGGTCGTAATCCCTGATTGAGATTTTGTTCGTAAGCTTTAGAAACTCTACATCTTCGGAGCGTGCATTGGGTTTTGAATTGATCTACAATGATGGTTTGACCGTACTTGGGGATTAGTTGTTTTTATGTAGAAAGCTAATGAGCTCGATTAAATGGACCTTAAATCATACCAACCTATTGGTTTGCCCTCAACTTTTCTCAAAGCCTTGGAGCGGATCGTTGCAGATTTCTCAAAGATCATTATTTATCGCTCTTCCCACTCGGTACCATGCAATATGTGTGCAGAGTAGGTCAGCCCTTTGAAATCACCCTACATGAACTTGCCGCCAGGTGTCGAAACACTAGCGACAGAAGTGGAGCTGGATGGCTTAACTGTTTCTGTCAAATTTATCATAACACAGTGGTATTCTCCACCCTGTTAAAGTTTGCCGAAAGTTTCCAGCCGAAAGTGAAAATTCGATAATGCAGATTATGTTATTGACATTCCAGCCGAAAATAAATCAGCCTCTAGCATGTTATGTCTAGAGATGGATTGCATTGATATGACTTATCAATAGCTATCGCAGGAAAAAAATTCAGTTCAAGTTTCCCGGGGAAAATCTCGGAAAATTCAATTTTCCAAAAATTATTAAAAAATTTGTATAAAATCAACCTCTAGAGTGTTATGTCTGGGGATGGATTCAATTGATGTGATTAATATTAAAAGCTATCGCAGGAAAAAATTCAGTTCAAGTTTCCCGTGGGAAACCTCGGAAAATTCGATTTTCCAAAAATCATTAGAAAATTTGTATAAAATCACCCTCTAGAGTGTTATGTCTGAAGATGAATTGCATTGATGGGATTTGTCAATAGCTATCGCAGAAAAAAAATTCAGTTCAAGTTTCCCGTGGGAAATCTCGGGATTTAAAATTTTGGAAAATCGAATTTTCCGGGATTTCCCACGGGAATCTTGAACCGAATTTTTTCGTTCGATAGCTATTGACAAATCACATAAAAACGATTCAGCTTCAGATATATACTTGGAATGTTATATCATCATCTGCATTATCGACTTTTTACTTTCGGCTAGGATTAGACAATCTGTATTACCATTTTTTTTAAACTTTCGGCTGGACTAACACAATCTGCAATATCTACTTTTCACTTTCGGCGAACTTTAACAGTATGTATTCTCCCACCATTCCAATCGCTATTCATCTTTGACGAACTACTTGTTAAACAGCAACATTTGGACCTTAAGCTTCAATTTGCAGTTCAATTCTGATTGTTTTTTTGCAACAGTCTCATACAAACACTATCTGTATTCATTTTAAATCATCAGGCTCTTCTTGTAGAGATCTAGTGGGTTAAGAATGGCTTATTTGTCAACGAATATAAAACCGATATAATTACTAGGCGGCTTTACTACTTTAATAGGTGCAGACATCTTCAAATCGATCAATTTCCTCCCTTTTAGGGAAAACGATTACTAGACCTGACCAAATAAAACAACTTTGTATTATCTTCGATAAAACTCTCTTGGAAATGTCAAGGTTGGTGGGCTGTCGTCATATTAATGGCTCCAGTAACCAAACTTAATGGATTACAAAATATAATTGTAGAGCAGTTACTACTGGAGTTACTGTCCTCTATATTATCTGAGTTCATTTGGAAATCTGAGTTCGTATTGCACTGTTTTTATGGCGGACACACAGCATCACTGAGGCTCTAATTTTTTCTGTTAAAGATGAAACCATTTTTCTCTGAACAGGCACTAAATCTGTATTCAATTCTTTGAATAGTCCCTTGATCATTTCAAAAACATATTAAAGGCTTCAAGCATTTTTACTGTATTCTGGATATCCGCCCATTCTAAAATTTAAAGTACTGAAATCGCTGATTCTTCAGACGGCTATAACATTTATTAACATTCCGCCCCGGTGGCACAGTGGTTAACTTGCTTACTTTAAGAAATCACGGCTGGTTAATGCGGCAGCATGTTATTGGCTTTTACCTATTTGCTGCCCAATTGATGAAATAAATAAAATAAATAAACAGTAAAAGTCCCGAAATAGCAGCTCCCTTATCTTTCAACACGTGTAAGCAAGCTGAAGTGGCTTGCTTCTTCTAGGTTGCGGTAAGGCAAAGCACATTATTAGTAAACCTAACGGAATTTTTCTAAGTAAGTCTTACCTTTAAAAATGGACCAGATAAGAATATTGGTTCAAATTATCACAGGCCATAGCCATTTTAAAGATCATCTCTATTGCTTGAATCTAGCTGAATGTGATATTTGCGAGAACGGCTTCGTTTGCCGTTGTTCGGCTCTCTATAGAGTTCCGTTCCAAGTTTTCAACTCGATTTATCTTATTCTTGATTGGTCAAGGCCGCTGTTTCCGTTCATGAATTTAAATAAATTCATTGTTGTATTAATTGAAAAGATGGTTGCAAGAGCTAAACTAGCTAGAAAGGATATTTTCTGCGAATGGATCAGAAGATTGGCTCCTTTATAAACAGTCAGTTATATTAATTTACGGTGGTTTGGCGTGTTTGGCGAAAATTTTTATTGGTCATCTATTGGTTCTAAGTTCAAACTATAACCACCATTTTCTCCTACTAGTCCCGTAAAATGATTGCCTGGAGCCAATCCCATTCGAGTAATTTACTCTGTCGCTATTGCTCTGCTGAAGGATTTTATCGAGGAAGAGATTTACTAAACACTTTATCGTGTTAAAAATAGGATCCGCGGATCAGTGAAAAGCAACTGTGTCAGTTCTATCAATTCTACAGTTACAGTTCTTATTTCACTTTAACTGTATTCTAGTTCTAGAGCAAATCCTCTGTCAGAAAGTTAATGAAGGAACTTGTGGTTCCTAATTTTATTGATGTAGTTCGCCCTGAATCTTATTTATCACTCTAAAGTACGAATATTGAAATCTCTAGGCATACCCACTGCAAAACGCACTTCAATTCGCATTTTATCTTTCAATTATGACTATGACAACATAAAATAATGAGCGCTTTGGCTATTCACTTTCAGACTGAATTTTAAAAATGTGATCTGTCGAATCTTGAATTAGACATTCACTTTGAACATCTAGAAATATGAACTCTTTCGATATGTCAAATTTCAGCAAAATGGTTTCCAAATTTAGCAAATTTTTCCAAATTAAAAATTTGCTCAGATTGCAGATTTTCGAGTTACAGTAGAGATTGGTCTGAAAATAACTAATCCTCTAAATTTGATCATTGACAAGATATTCAAGTGACGAATGCCGACGAATCTTGTCGAAATGATTGTACAAACTGATTTCACTTTAAGAACTAAATTTCTATGTGCAAGTTAAACCGAAAAAAACTCTGGAATAAAATCAAAAGACCATGAATGATGATTGACCAGCTTTCTTTGAAAACTTCCTAATGAATAATTACAAAAATTAAGGGAACCCGAAAAACTGGAAAAAAAAACTGAGTATCGGTGAGATTAGACCGATTTTCGACAGAATACTCAAAATGATCAATTGAAGCGACTTATTATAGCTTTTTGTTCTTTATTCGATACCGATTGTAGTAATTATGCACAAATCAGTAAGGTAAAAGGATTTGCCATTTATTTTCAGCTATATTTGGCATGATAACTTAAATCCAATCAAACAAATTCCAGAGGTAATATTTCCCAGTATGAAGAAATGTTGTTTGGTGCTAGATGATAAGATGTTATCAATATTCAATGGAAAATTGTAATTCAGTGAGCTATGTTTTCACAGGAGCTTTTTTTTCTGAGGAAATAGGGTAAGCATATTGATGTCAACTATGAAAGCATGTACTAGAATTAACACGTTCTGAGAAATGCAATAATCCATCGAAATTTTTTCTATCTGTGTTTAAATTTCTACCAGCAAAAATCGTTGTTATAACGTTAGATGGTCGGGTATTGAAATTGTCATTCCCGTTAATCACGTTCCGCAACAGTAACAATCAGCTATGAATAGACTTTTAGCCATCAGAGGAAGAATTTCGGTCGTAAAATGAGACTTGAGAGTTACGATTTTGATCCAAATACAACATGTATATGTTAAAATAAAAACAAACAACATTTGACGTGCAATGCTTCGCAGCCAAGAAATAATTCGTCATTGTTGTAATTAAGTCTAACTTTAACAACGGCGAGAGATTTGCTTTGCAGGCTTGGGTACAGATTTACTTGATGAATGATATAGGAATTTAAAATTCTTTCAAAATCGACAAAAATTTTTAATTTCTAAGACAAAAAAAAATTTACAAATACATTTTTAATCATTTTTAAGATTAAGAATTAAAAAAAAAAAAAAAAAAAAATTTTTGTGAAATTCGCAAGATTCAAAACTTCGGAATGACAAGATTTTCAACAAAATTCAAATTTAGTTTCCATCTACATAGTTTAAGAACTATAATCTTCTTAAGCTTTTGTAATTTGTTATCATAGGGAATGTGTGCTATGCAACATTTGCAGGTTTACAACGAATTTTGCGGCCTTAGAACAGTAGAACGCTATACAACCAGCCACGGGTGTGATTTTAACACAGATGTTATTCCTTACTCTATTCCCAGTTTTTTTACACAACTGTTCGAACAATGATTTGGTTTATTTTTTGCTTAAAACTTGGATCTCGAAACATTCCCTCTTCCATTACCTATGCCCAAATATCCCGAGCACCGCCTTATATCTTGACATTTCGAGTTATCAAAGTACAAGAAACTAGAACTAAAATCTTCTGTTTTTTAATAATTTTGTTGGTAATCGAATGATCACCAATATTACCGTTAAAATAGTATGACGAATGTGTAAAACATTTTTCCAAAATCCATTAATAATCATTTAGCTCACGAATTAATCCATCCCGCTTAAATTCAAATAGACATTTTTATCAACAAATCGATAAAAATCAAATAACTTTTTTTGTTTTTGTTTACACATATATTTAATCGCGTTACAATCAATCAACGGTCACAGTCTACAAGTGTTCTTACCACAGTGAACTCCTCAAATTAAGTTGTGTGAAAAAAAAAAATTTTAAAAAATGTCTAAATTATTATGTGTCGCGATTTTACTGGTCGTGGCCTTCTGCCAAGTGAACGGCCAAGTTCTTGTTGATGGGATATGTCGGCCAATACCAGTCGTTGAAAAATTTGAAATACCACAAGTGAGTGCTGCTGATGAAAACATTGTAGAAAAACGTTGATCTTAATTAATAATTTAATTTTTTTGTTTCCTTTTGTGAATACAGTTCCTCGGCCTATGGTATGAACATTCTCGTTACGCTTATGTAAACGATACGGGTATAGAATGTATTGAAGCACGATATACCGAAATCACAGGCAATGATGTAAACTTTCACGTGAATTACACAGGATTATTGGCGAATAATACATGGAACTTCTTTAATGGTACTGGAAACAGTCTAGAACCACCTAGGGGATCGTTCGATTTAAATTTTGGTACTGCGTTTCCCGAATTTCACCAGTTAAACGGATTAAGAATTCAAGTCGTACACACCGATTATGTGACGCATGCGATTTTATGGAGTTGTATTGCGGCAGAAAATTCAACAGTTTTGCAGCCTCAATCCCATGAATTTTTGTGGATTTTCACACGGGATCGTGAACCAACGGAAATAGTTAATTTTACTGTATCACAATTCACGTCGTACCTCGCCCAATCGCATCCAGTACGTCTGACCACGCAACATTCTGATCGATGCGGTGCTGTACAAATGTATGCTGGCATTTTATTAGCATTAATTATGTCAACGATTGTTCAATTTTTTAAGTGAAATCAATAAATTAATGTTATGGAATTTTATTCCATTTTGGTAATATCGTTTTATATCAGTGCATTTTATCAGTGCAAATTTTTAATACAATTAATACAATTGAAGTAGTGGCTCTAAATAAGGTTTTTTAAACTTTTAAAGTGTAATTAGAGGTATATACATATTCCTGTTTATGGTGTATTCAACCGATTCGGTAGATTACAGCCAAAAGTTAGCAATTCGGTAGCAATCTGTATGTCCTTCCATTCCATATTGTTGTACTGTAAGTTCTCCAATTTTGACAATCGTTAATCACTCATATATCGAACCAATTATGTATATGTATTTATATCGGTTAACATGCTCCATTTTATTTATTTAGTCTAACGACCTGTAACGACAAATCTGGCCCGAAATTTGTTTACCTTTATGCATCAAATCAAAATCTAGTTTTTTCCACTACCTCTTACATTCAAACCTACCTTATATTTTTGTCGCACAAAGTATCGCACAATCTGATAACAAAAATCGATTAATGAAAATTTTGGAAAACTCAAAGAAACTTCAAATAATCTAGAAATTGCTAGAACATTCTCGAACAAACTCTTACAACCGTTGATCTCAACAATCTTAAATAATCTCCTAGTGGGCCTAGGCAGATCCTACGCAAAACTCAACACCAATAATCGCAAATAATCCCAAATAACTTTAAACAATTTTAAAAATCTCGATTAATTGTAAAACCCAAAACTATAAGTGCTATAAAATCAATCAAGAAAATTCGAAATAATATACCTGACTAAATCTTTAAAAAATCTCTTGAATGAATCTTTAAGCAAAGCGAAACGGAGGCATTTAGCAAATTCGAAACAACTGAAAATGTCATATTGTGAATACAAGTTGACAAGCATTTGCCAAAGATCTTGAGAATATAAGATGACAACCACCTGGTGTAGGTCTATGGCGTTCGAATATAAAATCAACACACTATAATTAATAAAAACTTAATAATATTATGTCAGTGTTAGTTTTATTTTATATTTTAAATGAATCCAAAAAAAAAAATGTAGACAATACGTTTACATTAAATTATTGCTAACACAATTTTTGACCGCTAGATGTCAGTTTAATGACTGGTCGAAATATCAAGTTCGATGTCGAGCGCGCGATGGCAGATCAATCGTATGAATGATATTTCGACCAGTGGAGATTCGAACCAGTAAATAATGATAAATGGATGTTGGCTATTAATCGCACGATGGCAAGCAACCTCATTATATTAGCTGTGTTTTTATATTCGCTCCCGATAGCTACTATCGAAAACCGTCATTTTTCTATACCTAAATTTAAATGTGACGCGCTATTTATTGGTAAACTAAATTTATTTAACATCAGACTATCATTTTTAATTCAACTGTTTAGCGAAAATTTGATATAAAAAATATTTGGATCTACCTATTTATACGGAGCGCTATCGGGAGCCAAATTTTATATGGCGGCTCTCGATAGCAGCTATCCGTTGCCTTGTCAATCAAGGTTCGTATCACTGAATTGTGAATAAAACAAAATCAATTCAACTTATCACCAACGAATTTATTTATGTCACACAAAAATTATAACAACACTATTTAATAACGATAATTCACAAAATCTATTTAAATAATTTTCACACAATTTTACCGTAAATTTATAAATTTTATTTCGCACTAAAACCCTTTTTAAATCACTTTTTAACTATCGCTTACCAAATACTACTAATCCAATTCGACTTCGTTTGCCTTTTTATATACATAAACCAAACTTCTAGAAAGCTCATGGCTTTTCCAGTTAGAATAGCGTAGAAACATATAGAACATTTTTATCATGGAAAATTCCATTTTAGTACAGTAAAAACATTGAGCTATTAATTTAACTTATTCTATCACACCCTAGATGTCACCGTCACAATATGAATGAAATATTCTAACAGCTACAAGGCCAACGTCTTTATTTTTTCAATTAGAATACCATAACCAATTTTGTCAAATACTTTTTGGACGAGTAGACCCGACTAATTTCCAATGTGGCAAAAAAAAATTCGCCAAAATCTCGAGATAAGGTATCTAGTAAGACCTTGAAACCTTATAATTTAAGGATCCATCTGGCCAATCGCCCTTATTGGTTAGACTGTGGCAAAAGCCACTGAAGACTCGCATGATCAGTGATGATCGTGAATGGGTGGCCTTGAATGTACGGTCGGTAATGTTTTACTCTAAGTACCGCAGCGTAACACTCCAACTCGGTTGTCAAATATTTGCGTTGTGCACCATTCAGTTTTTTCGAAATTGAATTTACTGTATGCCAGCAGAGGAAGCATCCACCTAGAGGAAAAAAGGAAGAAATTAATCGGGATGTATTAAGACAAGTGCGGAAATGAGATATTTTATTGACTACAAAATGGTTTTGTTAGACTTTAATAATTCCGTCAAAGGTGCAGCTATGCTAGAGTAATTTGGGATGGAACGCCTGTACCATTCACTTATATCTAAAAATCAACGTAACTGTTTTAAGTTGGACGGTTTCGAAAATTTTTATATGGCACGTACTTTTTCAGAATCGACTCAAATCCAACCCTCGTCAACAATATGTCCTATGTATTTGATAGACTTTAAAACAAATCGGCTCTTCTCCATGTTAATGGTAAGATTCGCGAACCTTAACCAACAACCCACGATGCGTATAAGCTCCATGTGATCATGATATCGATGAGGAATCACATTATCGATCAAAGCATAACAGTAAACTGATAAAGAGGCCTGCCAGCAATCGTAAACGCAGTTTTATGTTTAGCATCACTGTCGAGTGTATTTTGGCAGAATGCATCTTTAAGATCCAAACTGGAAATATATTCGGTGTTTTCCAATCGACTCACACACCACAAACGTACCTTCCCATTTGATTTAGTTACCAAAGTAACTGGAGAGGACCAGGAGGTATCAAATTATTCTATCACACCAAGCTCATGCATATGATCAAACTCAGTGAACAGCAGTTTTTGAATCGCAGGTGAAATAACGCGGTGCCGCTGTTTGACAGGTCTAGCATTTTGAAAATCAATATTATGCTTCATTAGATTAGTACGTCCCAAGCCTGGAGTTAAATCATATGAATTTCGAGTAAATTATTGGGATCCTCTATTTCGGACGCCTTATACAAATAACTTAAGGAAATCTGTTCTAGATATAAAGGTTGAGATAAATTTATTGATAGAAATAAACGCATTCGCATGGTTTGATTATTGAACGAAACCTTATCGAAAATATACGAAACCTTTAACCCATTCGCGGTCCGTTCTGCTGAGAAAATTCAGACAATCTTTACCAAGTACATTAACGTTTGCACCTGAGACCTCAAATCTTTTGGACATTTAGATTTTTGCGAGTCTGGCAAAATGTATACCATTAGCATAGTAGCGTTAGTTGTCTGAAGAAATGTTGCCTTCATTGATTATGACGAAGACTTCGGAACAATTCCGGATCTGATTTGATGCAGATTCCGTTGTGTTTGGTTCGCGAATAGACACATTCTTCCATTGTGTGTTTCCCTGGTGTGCAGTTTTATTACTACAACGCGGGCTTTCCGCTAAACTTTAAGCTTATGCCTTCTGTTGTCCATAGCTCGTTTTAAATCGCTGAGCGAAATATTTAGAATTGTTCCGTGAGATCCTGTTTTATCTGATCTCAGGTAAGATTATGAAATTAGTGACGCTCGATATATGTTAAGCTGTACCACTCAGAGTACTACCGAGATGAATTTCACTCTAAACAAAAATCTTTCGATTGGTAAATCATACATAGTGCCACTAAACTTCAAATTCCAAGGATTTATATGAAATGGTCATGTCTGAGATGATTGGACTAATGGGGTACGAGAAACCTGAGAAATAGTTTCTTGTCGAAATTAGTAATCTTGATGGACATGTGTTATTTTGAAGGTGCCGGAATATTTTGGTTCATTTCTTTTTGTGTATAAATAGGATCATTTGTAGGTTGAATTCCTCTTAAGAATTTTGTGATTGGCGGATAGCGACCTACTGAAGCTATTTTGGTATTTATGATTTTCACTGGTGGGTCTGCCGAATTATCAAAGAAAGGGATTGAAAATATTCTCAGTGTACAACGCGGTCGTAAATGTAAATGTCTCGGAATTTTTACTCAATAATTGTTAATTATTTAGATTCAAATTTGATCCTGAAATGCAAGACTCAAACAACAAAAGCTGACCAATACTTTCTTGAGGTATATTGAGTGCCTCAAGTTTCTTTTTGGTTGTGGATGACAAAACTTCATTCGCCACAATGTTTCCTAATAGTTAAATTACAGCACAGCTTAGCTAGTAAGTCAGAAATTGACTGTGTTACATTTTCAATGTTTAAATTTTGGAGTCGTTGAATTGCTCACGATAATGAGGGACTCTTGATTCGAATATTTCATTATGTTGTGTCGTGAGTATGGAGATGAACGACTGCATGTTTGTGTGTTTGTGTTTAAAAAAAACTGAATAACAGAACTGTAGCGTCAATTTTAATATGTCTTAAGCAATTTAAAAGACTAAAGTTCGTGAGTTGGAAAATTTTCTTTCATTTTTTTAATTATGAGATCGAAATTATTGTTCTTGTTGAATCTTGGGTGCAATCTAATAAGGTATTTTTAATAAATAAACCAAATTATAATGTATCCATAGCTGTCGTGATGGTAGGGTGGTGGTATATGCGTTTTGATTAAGAAAAATATTGAATGTTCAGTTGCTTTTGATAAAGATGAAGATAAGGGTAACTACCTAATTCTGAAATTATTTAAAACAAATATGCATTTAATTAGTGTATATAGAAGCCCAGGATCATAAATTGACAAATTTCTAAACGAGTTTGAAGGGATTATGGAAAGGTTTCCGAGAGCAATGGTGTTAGGGGACTTTAACTTAAAAATTAGGGAATCAACAAACTCTAAAGTGGGTCAATATTTGGATATTTTATCTTCAAATAGTTTCTTACTAGTAAATAAATTGGATCCCAAATATGCCACTAGGATATATAATACAACTTCAACTGTAATCGACCATGTTTTAACAGATCAAATTGGGATAATACGTAGCTTTTGATTAGAGGATGTATCATTTTCAGACCACAGAGCAATTCAGATCAAAATAAGCTTACACGTTGAGACAAAAATGAGCAAGTTCACAATTTAAAAATTTTTAATTATAATTTAGCTGAAATTAGTCACTTGTGGGAAAACATAGACAAGTGTCGTAGTCTGGACGAACTCGTCTACGATCTTGAGAGAATGGTTAAAGCATATACACAAAACAAGCCAGTTACTCGTCGATCACGCTTCAAACAACCTTTAATGACTCAATATTTGTACCAAGATATTAGGATGAGAGAGAAATTGTTTAGGCTTAAAATCAAGTATCCAGATTGCAAGCATCTGAGTGATAGGTTTAATTATCTGGAAACCACTATTTTAACCAGAACTCGAAAAGCTAAATGAGAGTATTTTTCATCTAAATTAAGTGGTTGTAATGGAAACGCTAAAGAATTTTGGAGCCTGGTAAAGCTAGCGATATGTAGTAAGAAACGTGAACTGGTAACCAAAAAGATCTCCCTTAATATAGATGGTTTGATAGTTGATGAACCTGTGGCAGTGGCAAATGAGATGAATTCGTGTTTCATACATGCGTGTGATTTTTCCTGGCCACCTGTTAATTTAGTTATTCCAGAACAGAATGTGGATGTTGAATTGAATCTGGGTAATGTGAGCGAAGAAGAGGTAATTCATATCATTAAACATCTGAAGACGGCAGCAGCTTCTGGACGGGATGGGATATCAAGTAAGTTCCTTCATTTTTTCCAAGAAAAGTTGAAGAGAGCATTAACCCACTTGATCAATAATTCAATCGCACAAGGATATTTTCCAGATAAACTAAAAATGGCAAGGGTGGTACCAGTGTACAAAGATGGGGATGTATTGTTGCCGACTAATTATAGATCTATTTCTATTTTAAATTCCATATTCAAAGTATACGAAAAAATAGTGAAAGTTCGCTTTACACATTTTCTAAATACTAATAACATTATTACTAAAGAACAGTATGGTTTTACTATAGCATCTAGTACTCAAGCGGCATGTCTCGAACTAACACATTTTATTTCGGAGAATATTCATAAAAAACAGATTGTAGCTTGTCTTTTTCTAGACCTAAGAAAGGTGTTTGACTCGGTAGATCACGACATATTGCTCCTCAAGCTTCAGGCTTTGAAGCTTGAGCCGATGCAGTTGTCTTGGTTCCGGTCTTATCTTACTTACCGTCCTCAAGTTGTAGCTGTAAAACAGATAGAAAGTGATTCGTTGCATATCACAAAAGGTGTACCACAAGGCTCCATACTTGGTTCGGTTCTTTTTAAAATCTACATTAATGATATCTGTAAACTAAATTTCAAGGGAACAATTCAATTATATGCTGACGATGCGGTTCTCAAGTATACTATAGTAACACAAATCTAGGAAATCTTTTTCATGAATGGCAAACGGATTTGAACTTGCTAAACTTGTGGCTCAACGAAAACAGACTTCAACTAAACGCTTAAAAGACTACATATATGATTTTCACAAATAAAAAAATCTCAGAATCTGCTAATGAATACAATATCTTTTATGATGGTGTTGTATTACAACGTGTTGAGGTTTTCAAATATTTGGGTTTAATTTTGGATACCAAACTAAAATGGAATCACCATATTGGGATGATCAAATCCAAGATTAGTCCGTATATATTTTCGATCAAAAAACTTAAGCAAATTTTGACCAGAGCATCTCTGTTACTTATCTATAATTCATTCATCCTAACTTAATTAACATACCTTAACCCCGTATGGGGTAGTTGCGCTGGATTCCGGCGAGAAGAACTAGAGGTACTGCAAAAAAAAAATCACTAAACACATATACCACCTGCCACTAAGGCATCCACCAAACGAACTTTTCCAAAAAATACCACAACTAAGATTCACGAAGATAGTAGAATACGAATTCATAATAATAATATTTAAAATTCGTAAAGGGTTAATTAAGTTTAATCGACCTCCTTAAGTTTAAACTACAAATTAATTTTAAATTTGACTGTACATAGCATTTCGAAGTGTTTCTCATTTGAGAATTGTTTATTTCTTCAACTTTGTGCGACTAAAAACAAGTAAAAAATGTGACAAACCAATTTTTAGTTCCGTCCCTTAGTTTAAAGCCGCGGCCAGACGATTGCAAATAATACACGAATATGACATTTTCGATATTGGACAAATATGAATTTGGCTGTCTACTATGATCGCCTCTATAGAGCCTCTATAGTATATTTGTATTTGTTTTCTGTCCACACGATTTGTCATTTCACAAATAGCATCATATTCGTGTATTATTTGCAATCGTCTGGCCGTGGCTTAAGAATAACCACAATCAGAATATGTAAAGCGCCTGATCTGAAGTTTATTGCGTTGATGGTGCTTAAAACTACAGATCAAACATTTTTCATCCCGCTCGCCAATTTCCTTTGAGTCAGGTAAAGTACCCACACTTTATTTACTAGGTATACGAAAAAATTTCCAAAATATAAAACCAGAAGATCGGAAAATCGTTTTACACGTTCTTCATCGATATTCGAACCCAGTTTCTTCGGATGCAAACGCCAAGAATTTCTGTTCTTTGGTCTGTTGCAGGAAAAGTCGCAACACATACAGACAACATAATAAGCGAGACGTCATGCAGTTAGGGCATCCAATACCGGTAAACCGAAAACCGAAATACCGATATACCAGACCACTTTTCAGTACCGGTCAGTGACCGATCAATACCGGTATTTTATATTTAAAATTTTATTTATTATTCGCCCAATATTCATTGAATTAATACATTGGAAGTGCAGCCCTGTTGATAATGACAATAAGAATTCTTATAGGAATCGTATATAGGCAAATTTTTTATAAACTCCTGAAAATTTATAAACAACGCCCACAGGAGAAGTAACGAATTTTTAATTTTTATTTTGTGAGTGTTGGAACAGTCTAACCGTATAGCTCATATGATTGATGCTTTAATCTACAAAAAACAAAACTGGGAGCTATTTGCCAATTCGATTCGAACGTATTTAAATTGAATCAGACTCGTTCGTTTCTTATTTAAATCAAATACGAATCTTATAGCTATTAGCTATTATAAGAAAGATGACGATACCTTGCCTAAAGTATTAACAGAAATGACGGCTATGGATGGATTTCGAATCAAAGTTTTTATAACCTCATTTGAACTATGAAAATCAATAGTAGCAATAGGTGTTTCAATGTTCCACACTCAGCCGAAACCATTCGTCAAATTGTTATGAAATATGCAACAAAGGTTCGACAAAGAGTAGTGAAAAAACTGACGACCTTCTTGTAAAAGGGATTCGATTCAGCCACACATTTGATGAGATATCCATAAATCGGCATTTTTTGAATGTCAATGTCCATTCCCGAAATAGATTTTGACATTTGGGTTTAGCTCGCGTTCATATGTATCTTCCAGCAGAAGTGTATCTCAAACTTATTGAAAGCACGCTGAACGAACACAATTTGAAAATTGACCGTAGCATAATTTGCATTACTATCGACGGGACTTCTGTTATGAAGAAAGTCGGTCGTTTGCTGGCCATCGATCAGCAACTTTGTTTGGCACATGTGATCCAGTTGGCTGTTGTCGACGTTTTATATACAACAATGGTTAAAGAAACTGTGACAGATAATTGTTCTGAATCTGAAGAAGGCTGCGTGATGATGCATTTGCATATGAATCTAACGAAGCAGATTTTGGGCGGACTGACCATTTTTCATAGCTCTACAGATAAAACAGCTTTATTTTTATGCTAGAACGGTTTTACAAATTACAAGAATCAGCGGAGTTTATCCTTTTAAGCCCAAAACATTATTGGCTCAGATATCAACTTTAATCGACTAACTAAAAACGAAATAGTTAATATAACAGTCCATCTTATATAGCGGCCTTCTTCAATCTTAGCTCCAGATGAAGCTTTATACTCAACATTAGAGAGTGATGTCGATAGTTAAGCCCCACTGTGCGAAGGGTTATCGATAAGGTTGCAATAACAGGTTGATGTTGCAATAAACAATGAGCTCAACAAGAAAATTGCAAAGAAAATAAATCAAACTACGAAAGTTTTGAATAAAATGGCGCGCTAATTATGTTATTATGTCTATTATTTAAACGCGCCTATAATATATTTTGAATTTTATAATAATGTTGAATAAAACTATTTTTTTTAGGGGCCCGTTGTTTTTATAAAATTGTTTACATAAAAAATACCGGTATCCCGGTTTGGTCGTCATGTAATACCGAAATACCGGTACTTGTATTTTAAACAGAAATTGGATGCCCTACATGCAGTATGCCCGGTTATTTTATTCAAACCGGAAAAACATTCGGTGACATTTGGTTGACATTCTAAAAGTTGTAATTTAGAAAATTCGTAATTCAGCCACAGCAGGTCTTATTGGACCTGTTGCCATCTTTGAATGGCTGTTATAAAGTAACCGACTATTTAGAAAAATCGGTAATTTAGCTAAAAACATCGACCTGAGGTACACAACATAAGTCTTCAACTCAACCTGTAAACCAATCTCCAACTCAACCGTCGACTCAACCCCCAAATAAATACTCAACTGAACCCTTTGCTCAACCTCAACTCAATATCCGAATCAACTCCTAAGTCAGCCCTCAACACAAAGCCCAACTCAGTCTTCAAATCAACATCGCCCGAAAACATGCAAGCATGCATGAGCTTAACTCCAGCTAACGTCTAACTCAACCATAAATTCAATCCAAATAAATATATAAGTGAACCTATCACTCTACTTCATTTCAACTCCAAGCTCAACCCTCAATTAAACTCTAATATACCCCAATGCTTAGATGAACTCAGTCCTTAACTCAACCCTAAACTAAACGAGTAACTCAACTCCCTGGTCTGAAAAACTACACTAATTGACCTTCAACTCAACCCTCAACTCAACGCTGTTGCTCAACAAATTGAGAATTGTCTTGTTGTATTTAAATAGAAGAGTATGTGGGAATCTCTTATATCTCTTTGTGAGATTATAGTAAGACGTTTTCCAAATAGTTATATGCGTTGCAAGGGAAGTTTGAACTGTATATGGCCCGTATAAATTCCCTCTTCTGCTTTGCCGTGCAGAAATTAAAATCGTTGATAGACTACTAGTCTATTACCTCGTCGTTAATTGTTGGTAATTGGCTATATACTAACCGCTTTGTTTGTTTCGAATAATTTTGGTTCACACAATCAGATATGGTTTGTTCCTTATAACAATTAATAATTAATTTTCACTGATTTATCTCTTAATGATTTTAATGAGTAAGACTGCACAATTTTTATTATCAATTACATCACTAAATTATTTATCAATGATTAATTATCTACCTTAATTATCAATTACCAACTATATCGTAACGCTAATTTTTTAGTTCTTATATAATGATTTGTTTTAGTGTTTTACACTAACAATTAGTATGGATTAGTTGTCCATACGATTTGTAATTTATATATCAGTCATTTTATAATTTGCTAATTCAGCTAAAATATTAAATTCTTTTGCTGTTTAAGCATTTAATTTTGCAAGCTTTACATTTTTATTTTACGCCTAGAGTTATGCTATTCTAAGTTCAACTATAAGATTTTATTATTTTTATTTACGCCTAAATGTTTGCATTTTACATATATTATAGTGGGTAACCAGTAATTCATAACACATCTCCCATTCACATCAAGATTTTTCTGAAGTATAAATCCTATGGTACAAATATTTAGGTAAGCTTAGGACTTGAGTAGTTGCTTCGATATTGGCTTCGTTGTTCACCTTGGATCGTTTCATCTTATTTCTGGTTGTCTCGAAATCATATTTGTCAATGTTTCTCGGGTTTCAAATCATTTTGGAAGTTTTCGATTCAGTTTCACAGGGACATCTGGGGTGAGATGTTGTAACCATCACGTTTTTCGCTTCGATGCATTTTCGATAGAATAACTGTACTGCTTTGTTAAAAATATAAAATTTTAAAACAATTTAGTTCTAAAATACCGTTATTCTATCGAAAATGCATCGAAGCGAAAAACGTGATGGTTACAACATCTCACCCCTGGATTTTCTTTTATCCAAATGGTCAGGACACTGTATAATTTGGTTTATCGTCTTAATATTTTCAGCATAATATATCTTATACCGTTCCTGCAGCATCAACTTTAATGTCTGGTGTGGTTTTACTTGAAAAATGCTTGATTTTGAAAGAATTTACATTTGTTGCATTTTCTGCTGGATCAGTTCTTGATATTTTCTTGCCAAATTTCCTGTATTTAATGCAGCTGGGCGTTTATATTTTTACTCTTTCGTGATGATATTTAGTTCGGTCTATAAAGACCAAAGTATTGAAATCCTGTCAAAAATGATCAAAA
Organism: Tipula vernalis; assembly: GCA_958295665.1. Classification (NCBI taxonomy): domain Eukaryota; kingdom Metazoa; phylum Arthropoda; class Insecta; order Diptera; family Tipulidae; genus Tipula; species Tipula vernalis. Next base: position 138,323,166 of record OY282559.1, read on the forward strand.
ATTTGGTTGGTCCAAAACCACTTTTCTCGACGTTTTGGAAGTCGATGAGTCTAAAAAAGCAAAAAAAAAAAAAATGTCCGTCCGTCCGTCTGGATGTGCGTTGGAAATGGAATTCTAAAATAATATTTGAAAGAAGTTCTGGAATATGTCCAAGTATGATGGAATTTGCCTATTTCTCAAACAATTATGATGAAATTCGGCTTACGCATTGGAAATGGGATTCTAAAATGATTTTTGGAAGAAGTTCTGGAATATGACCAAGTATGATAGAACTTGCCTATTTCTCAACCGATTATGATGAAATTTGAAATGTGAGTTGGAAATGGGATTCTAAAATGATTTTTAGAAGAAGTTCTGGAATATGTCCAAGTATGATGGAACTTGCCTATTTCTCGACCAATTTTGATAAATTTCGGCATCTGCGTTTGAAATGGGATTCTAAAATGATTTTTGGATGAAGTTCTGGAATACGGCCAATTAGAATAGAACTTCCCTAATTCTCAACCGATTATGCTAAAGTTCGACAAGTACTTTTATAATGGGATTTAGGAAAAAACTTGTCCTTTTTTTAATGGAGTTTAATGGAAGTTTACATGTGCGATGGAAAATGGATTTTAAAGTGAATTTTATATATAAAGTATGATGGAACTTGGATATTCCATAATCATTATTATGAAATTCGCGATTGAGAATGTGGACTTAAAATAATATTCCTAATACCAAAAATCTGCACTATCGTTAGTAGTTTCAATACTGCGGCGCGTGTCCGCTACACACTATATTTTTCTAAACATGGCCAAACTTACCGCTCTGAGAGCAAATACTCAAAAGAAAACATAACCCAAAGTTTAAAGTGAAGGATTGGCAGGAGAATTTTCTAATGGTATTTGAATATTATTACGGACATAATGCTGTCTTAAAGAAACCTCAATAGCTGCATGAGAAGCCATATTGACAAATTTCTCACCTCTCGTCTAAATATAATTTTTGGCTAACAAGAGTTGGTCCCCCAATTTGGTGATTGCGCTTAGTATTGTACAACGATTGAGAGAGAGGTTGAGCTGTAAATTGAGTTTTAGGTTACGCTAAAAAATGACTTAAGAGGTTTATTTCGGTATTGATTTGGGAGTTGGATTAATCAAGACCGAAGTTCTGATCACATCATGAGGTTTCAGCCCCTTTATATTTTTGTATTGTGATTTTTGGTTGCAATAAATGACCATTTGTTCAATTACGGAATTCTTGTGATATAATATTGTGAGTTGATTTAAGTTTGCTCCAATGTTGAGAACAATTTGTCGTACATGACGTAGCTGGACGGTATGTGTGACTGTAGGTTCATCTGATAACGGTGGTGCTTTGTTGTAAATCATAGTTTTTGTACTGTATGATAAAACCTTGAAAACTCAATCTGAAACCTTTTCGCTTGCTGTGTTGATTGTTATAGATTCTGCTACTTTTGGATTTTCTTAATTCTGTAGTTACGATATTTTAGTTTAACTACTTTTCAAATTTACTCTTCTTAGTTTACTGCAACAGAATATTTTTTTTTTATTATTGATAACACTAAAACAAAACATTTCTTATCATAATAATGCAATATTTAAAAGCTTTAGATATTATTTATTAAAGCTTCTGAAGGTTACTTTTTTTTTGTTTCACATCAATTCAACGCAATAGGTACACTTTTGCATGATAAAAAAACAAATAAAATTATTTTGTCGAATGAAGGTAGACAATTCCAAGCCAAGAAATTTTCTGTATTGAAGAATCTTCATTCACCAATTATTAGTTAATGTTTTTTTTTCTACATTAACGAATTAACTTTTCCGATTTTTTTTTTCGCTGGCGATACATCCCATAGAGGGATTTGGCCACTTCATGATGAAGTTTCATAATAATTTTTTTTAACGAATAATGAGTGATTAATTCATTGATCCACGCCGGGAACAGAATCCGGGACCTCCGGAGCTTAAAGCAAGCATGCTAACCACTGTACGACTTTTTTGTTGTTTTCAATAAAACAAATAAGGTAAAATTGTGAACTTATTAACATTTGGAAAACCGAAATATTTACTAACAAACTCAAATGTTTAGACCAATTTTCAATGTCATCTTGTGACAAAAGCCATTCTTTTAACAAAACACATCAACGCTTGATTGATCGCACATTCTGTAAACCCTGTGGTAAATTGTTATAAAAAGTTGGAGCTCGTGATAAGTAACAATGTTTGTAATACTCCTGGAAATAAGGCATGGAATAGAGTAATGGTCTTTGTTACGAAAGTCGTCCAAATGAACTTTTACTATTTCTTGTCAACTACGTAAAAAGAAAAGCTTCAACACCATATAAACATATAAATATCTAAGAGGCTAAACTTTGCTCATTCCAAATAGGGGTAAACTGTGAACTGTGCGTTTTTGTTGTATGTTGTAAAAGTTTTATATTGGTAAGGTATAAGTTCCGCCATAAACGGCCAAACCATGTTTAAGCTTTCGATTGAAAATACCATAATAAATCTTAAGTGATACATCCACCGGACAAACGGGTCAAACAAAATACAACTTCGTTAGGACCAAATTCAAGTAAAATTTGACATTTTTTATTCGTGATTTAAAATTCAATTTTGAGTAAATAGTTATTGCTAGATATTTAAATTCTTGGACAAATTCCAATTTTAGACAACTGGTAGAATCCATTAATTCTATATCAAAAATCTTGGTTTATTACTTTGACGCAGTATCTACACAGTAACTTAAAGCAAGGTCCACGATTTTGCCACATAAATCCAAATCAAAAAATGAATTTATATAAATTAGGATAAGCAGAGGACCAAGACAGAGCCTTATGGTACCCCAGAAAGAACTTTATCGAATGAGCTGGCGTGGATATATTTGTACACGCTGAAATCTATTTTTTAGATACGATGTTAACCAGTTATAGATGTGTAATAAAGTGTTTTCCAATAGGAATGATACAATTTAAAAATTAAAACAAAAAAAAATATTCAGTGAGACCAAAATTTTTTTTTATTTGAAAGGTTACATTATGGCATTATGTATGGAAAATAACATCATTCAGAAGACCACCACGACTTCTCCGTACGTACTGCATTCTTTCAGCCCAATTTATCATCACTATATCACATAAATTTGGCTGTATTTCATCAATAGCACGTTCAATGTTGATTTTTAACTGTTGAATTGCTGTTGGATTATCAGCATAAACTTGTGACTTAACTTATCCCCAAAGAAAGAAATCACAAGGTGTTAAATCACACGACCTGGGAGGATAATTAACTGAACCAAATCTTGAGTTAGTTTCATCACCAAATTTTGTTTTCAATAAATCGATTGTTAAGGTGGCTGTGTGGCAGGTGGCACTATCTTGTTGAAACCACGTATTTTCCAGGTTATTCTCAACAACATCGTGTATCGTTCTCCATCGACTGTTACTCTTCGACCAATTTCTTCAAAGAAATATGGACCAATCACTCCACCAGTATGAATTGCACACCATACAGTGACTTTATCTGGATTTAATGGTTTCTGAACAGTATCATGTGGATTTTCATCACTCCAAATTCTGAAATTCTGTTTGTTTACATAACCATTTAACCAAAAATAAGCTTCATCACTGAATAAAATTTTTCGATTAAAATGTTCGTCATTTTCAAGTTGTTCAAGAGCAAAATCAGAAAATAAACGACGTTTATGGTGCTCTAATGGCTTCAGTTATTTAACCAGTTGAATTTTTTAAGGGTGTAAACCCAAATCATTTCTTAAAATTCTCCATGTTGTTGTTTGAGACAGATTTAATTGTTGAGACACTCTTGTGTCGTGTAAATAAAATTCACTTTCAAATTTGTCTACAATACGACGAATAGTGAGTCGATTAACTGAATAATGTTGCTTGATAAAATAATTTAACAATTTCTAAACGTTGTTGAAGCATGTATCTTTCCATGATTAAATGGCATAACCTACTGAACCCAAATGACATAAGAAATGTCAAAAAATTATACGCAGTGTTGCCATTATAACCATTTTAAATTGTATCATTCCTATTGGAAAACCCTTTAGTTAGTTCATGGTTAACAGTATCAAATGCTGTAGATATGACAAGAAACAGAACTCCGACCATCTTACCCTTGTTTAACGAATTATATCTATATAGGAGACAAAAAAAAAACAAAAGCGCGTCCTCGGTACGCCGACCCCTTCTAAATCCATATTGATAGTCACATAAATATCTAAACGTATGCAACTTTTTTAATTTCCTATGGCTTCAGCATAAAGTTGATTTCTAAATTTGGTCAAAATTTTCGTTGATGAAAATATTTGATGAAGGTGATATTCCTAGACAATCAGAGAATAATCCCTTCTTCCTTGGTCAAATTCAACTTTATTGAAAAATACTTATTACAAAGATTAATAATTAAAATATTCGCCATTACTATCTAAGGTCTTTTGCCATTTATCGGGTAGTTGATGAAGGCCTTCGCGATAGAAACTTGGTGATTTCGAAGCAAAATAGCCATCGAGCTATTTTCGCACATCTTCAACTTTCGTGAACCGCTGGCTTTTAAGTCTGGTTCTGTACAACTTTCCAGCCCTAAGGAGAAGATGAGTTCCTTGGTTGATTTTGCTGTATGTATGCCGTAAGTGGTCTTTTTTCTGCATTTAGGATTGTCGTACAAAATTCACTTTTCATTACCCGTAATGATGTTGATTGCAAAAAATTCTTTCTTTTGTACCATATGAAAGCAAGATGTCCACTCTTCTTCTCAACCCATCAAGCGAAATGTTTGTGCTTGGTGAGTAACTCCTAACTGTTATGCAAGCTCTTTTTGAGTTTGACAAGGATTTTTATCTAGTAAAATTTTAAGTTCTTCGTCTTCAAATTTCTTTACTGAACTTGGAAGTGGATCGTCCTCAAGGCTAAAATTCGAATTAATCAATTCCATAGCTTGAGCAAAATTTTTTTTACATTTGAAAACAGAATAGAATATAATGGCATAAAAATATGCACACAATTGATGCACAAAATTGAGAGGGCAATTTCCTCTATTTCGCGAGACAATAATAACTGTGGTTCCTTATTTCTGCTGGAACATTTAGCTTTGAAACAGAATTCAAAAACTTATGATAAGAGTATGCAATTCGGATATAATATTGACTTACTATTATAATCCTTGTTTCGGAAATCGATTGATTTATTTTAATGTCTGCGGCGGAACTCAGAGGGTTTATTTTAATGTTTGAGGCGGAGCTTGATTGATCGCGTAAATGATCTTTCGGACCCGCTCGAGTGTTATATACTGTTATTGGTTAACGAGTCCCAAGTCGTTTGCCTGAGTATTTTCGTGCTCTATGCCCTCATCCTCGTTGTAGTTGATTTGCATGTTTGCCAAAACCTTCCCGACAAACCTTTTGTAAATTTGGACCAGCCAAATTTTTGAGGGAATACCGTTACCCGTGGCAATTAATGACAAAAGACCGACAAGAGCATTTTGCCACTCTTTGGGCAGGCCGAAATTTCCGAATCTGTATTTTTTCGGTTCCAGAAAACTGCAAAATTACTTCATCGAATCGGTAATTTTGTGGCTTAATATTTATATACAGAGCTTGTACATGGTACTGTACTAAAACTTAGATATTTTAAGGATTTTTGCTGAACACTTTTACTTCAAAAAACGAATCGTTATATAGTCCTAAAACGAATCGTTTGTAGTATTCAATTTTGTAAGCGTTACATTTTTCTTTTACGCCTAGAGTTATGCTATTGTTAGTTTTGTTGTAAGCTTTTATTATTGTATTTACGCCTAGATGTAGTAGTTTACGTATATTATGGTTTACTAAATTATACTTTAACCAATGGAAAGATTTTGGTCGCAAAATGAGATTTGAGAGTAACGATTTTCATCTAATCAAATTTACTGTTTCATGTCTAGTAAATCGAAAATAGCAGCTCAAAAGTCTGATTTAGCGACCAAAATCTCTAGTAAATTGAAAATAGCAGCTCAAAAGTCTCATTTAGCGACCAAAATCTCTTATGCATAAAACGTCTAACGTATCCTGTCAAATGAAAAATTATTTGCTATTCACAAAAAGTGGCGTTAAAATTGTTTTTAAAAATTTGGGAATTAGTTAATTTATAAAGAATTGTAAAATCGAGAATTTATTAGCTTATCTTGCTCAGGTTCTGCCCCTCGAGTTTGTTTTTTATTTTGTTTTAATAATATGACATCCACCCGTGAGTTTTCTAATGCGAATCCTTCCTTTGAATTAACACTGTTTGAGTTTTGTAAGCCAACCACTGTTCCTTCTCTTAACTCGTTTAGGTACTAAAAACAAAACTTGTCGCAGCCAAGAAATAATTCGTCATCGTTTCGATTAGCACAGTCTAATCTTGAAAACTGCAAAGAAGTTATATTGCAAATTTGAGACTAGATACGTAATGAAACCAAATTTAAAAAATGTTGAATGTAAATTTAGGAATTTTAAATTTTTTTCAAAACATTTAAAATCGAACAAAATTTTATAAAATTTTAAAATTTTCTAAATTTTCTGCTGCATTCCACCGCAGATCAATTTGTGCATTGTAGAAATGCGTTACTTTGCTGCATTTGCTGTTTTGAATTTTAAGTTGATGTGACACAAAATCGTGCTGTGTAGCTCTTTTGTGTACATTTAGAAATGGTTTAATTTAAAAATTAAATAAAAATTTCAAATTTTGCGAAATTCGCAGGATTCAAAAATGAGGAATCACAGGATTTTCAAAAAACTTCAAATTTCATGTTAATTCAAGACAAATATTTGCCGAATTCCAGAGTTTGCACAGTTTTGGAACTTTAATCTTCTTGAGTTTCTGTAATTTTTAGTCTTGGTGAGGCTGTACTTTTCCCCAGCTCTGAAACATTCGCGAGTTAGTATGGTGAATTCAAAGTTATTGTGCTCAATATTTCGAAGGTATATTACCATAAACCACTCTTCTCCTCTTCTCTTCTGTTTAGGTGTAAAATCTCCTTTTTTTCGATGACGTTGTTAGAATCTAATGGCTTACAAATATTACTGTTAAAAGAGTATGACGAATGTAAAAAACATTTTTCCAAATCCCATTAACAAACAAAGAGCTCACGATTTAATCCATCCGGCTTAAAATCACATGAGCATTTTTTATCAACAAATCGATAAAACTGAAATAAAGTAACTTTCTGGTTTTGTTTTTACTCAATTATTTAATCGCTATTCTACCAGTGCGCTTACCACAATAAATCGCTCAAATTAAGTTTTTGTGAAGCAAATAATTAAAAAATTAAAATGTGTAAATCGTTTTGTGTGTTGGCGATTTTACTAGCCGCGGTATTCTACCAAGTGAACGCACAAGTTTCGTATGATAGAGAATGTCGGACGGTGCCAGCAGTTAAAAATTTTACACTATCACGAGTGAGTGCTGAAAACATTGTCAGCTAATATTGATTTTGATTAATAATTTAATTTTTGTTTTGCTTTTATGAATACAGTTTCTCGGCATATGGTACGAACAATCTCGTCACCCTTATCTAAACGACACGGGTTTGGATTGTGTTGAACTAGTTTATACCCCAATCACAAATAATGCAGACAACTTTCACATAGATTACGCAGGAAAATTGGCCAATGGTACATGGAACCTCCTTAACGGTACTGGATACAGTATGGAATTACCTAGAGGATCGTTCAATGTATATTTTGGTTATAATATGCTTCCCGAATATCTCCAGTTAAACGGGTTAAGAATTCAAGTCGTACACACCGATTATTTGACGCATGCGATTTTATGGAGTTGTGTTGATATACAATATCCAACACCTTCGCCAACACCAAACTCAACCCTTCGATCCAACGAGTATTTATGGGTTTTAACACGGGATCCTGAACCAACGGCTAAAGTTAATTTTGCTGTCCAACAATTCACGTCGTTCCTCTCCCAATCGCATACAGTTCGTCCGACCATTCAGCATTCTGATCGATGCGGTGCTGTACAAATTTATGCTGGTATTTTATTAGCACTATTTATGTCAACGATTGTACAATTTATTAAGTGAAATCAATAAATCAATGTTATGAATTTTTTTTCGTTTTGGTGTCGACATTTTTTTTTTTTTTTTTGTATTATAAGCTTGGGAGTTTTATCAGTGCAAATTTTTTAGCCAATGGTTAGATAAAAAAAATAAGGTTTTAAACTTGTTTTAGGTATTAAGATGATATATAAGACGGTTCAATTCTTCATTAGCATTTTTGGTTCTGCATATTCGATGGCTTCTATCATATTCGCGCATGGCAGGTCAGAATTAATTATTACTCCTTTGGCAAGTTGTGCTGCTTTTACTATCTCTTTTACTTCCTAAATGAATTCGATTTCATTGTGCTGCTTGAGGACCTGCTGTATTTTATATGTAATGGCTGTATTTATCTTCTATTATTCATTGTTATTCTCTATTATTCTATTTTGATTTCTGAGAATTTTATCCTACGATCGACGTTTCTATCGTCCAAAGACACGAGCCAGAAAGAAATAGTGTTTATTTAGCGTTTTATCTATACTTCTTCTAGAGATTATTGTCACTATGACTTTAAAGTCTTTTACCATAATTTCTTCCTCAAATTTAAGTGTTTCCTTTCCCTGGATTTGTTTTATCGCGGTACATATTGTATCTCAAAAGTCATATGTTTTAATTCACTCTTTTAAATCACTATACGTGTTACTGCCTACTTTTGTCAGGACTGTTCCAGAATCGTTTAAAATTAGTTCTCTATAGCCGATTGTAAAAGTAGAACAAAGAATGAATAATAAGTTAAAAATGAGTAAAAGTTGAATTATTTATTATTCACTTATGATTGATTATTCAATCGTTATTCACTCATAACTTCATAACTTTGGAATTACTCTCTCATCATTCCATATTATTCACTCATTAATCATTCGTTTGATGTAATATTTAGCGAAAAGTGAGTTAATATAATCAGTGAATAATGAGACTACTAAGTGATTAATATGTGAATAATGGTAGTATTCATCAGTGAATAATGAGTGAATAACTAGTGAACAGAAAACTTTTACCATTGCTGCCGCAGTCGTCCTCTGCGTCGAATAGAATTTATAGGCGTAGTTGTTTGAATTTCAGTGCTGAAATAACCTTCTTCCCAAGTAAGGTTTGGTCACGATTGGCGATTTTTCTTGCATTGGTGACATCTTCGAGCGTTCAGAACTCCCGTTCGAATATTAGGAATTCAGGAGTTTTATGAGTACCCACTTTTGGTGGTGTTCATTGCGAATGTAATACTGAGTAAATACTTCGGCCACTCAGTAAGAAGATCTTCAACTAAAATTCCCAATTGAGTTTTCAGGTCTTGTTACATCGCTCCACCGGATTGACCTGGGGATGATTAAAAGGTGTTAGACTTTGGTGAATTCCCAACATGTATATTATGTTGGATTATTTCGCTAATGAACTCCATTGTCAGAAATGAGACACCTGGGTAGACCATTATGTAAGAACAATTCGTCAATCAACGTTTTTATGCAATCCAATGTGGTTGCTGCGATTAGCGAAAATAGACCGACGTGAAGTTTCTGACAAAAAATAATTATTAGAATAATGTATTAGAAATACTCAAAACAAAATTCTTATTGCAATGAACTGAGTGATTTCTTTCCGTTAAGTTTCTAAGAAATAATTTAAACGCAATTATTTGATTCCAAACAAAACACATCCAAACTAAAAAAATTGTTTTGAATTCCCATTAAAACGTAATTGAATGAGTGTTTCCATGAGCTTAGAAGAAAAATTTTTTTAGAAACGGAGGATTTGGAACCTTGTTAATGGCCGTTATGCACTTAAAATATTGAGCATTTTCTATTGATGGCCCATTAAGAAGTACTGCCAGAGATTTGGGCGAGGTTTGGCTATATAGGTCATATAAGCCAAGGTATGGGACACATTATCCAGAAGAAGTTTTTTTCGAAACGGATGATTTCGAATATTGTTAATGGCCGTTATGCACTTAAAATATTGAGTATTAATTATTGATGGTCCATTAAGGAGCACTGCCAGAGATTTGGGCAAGGTTCGGCTAAATAGGTCATATAAGCCAAGATATAGGGCGCATTATCCAGAAGAAGATTTTTCGAAACGGAGGGTTTCGAATCTTGTTAATGGCCGTTATGCACTTAAAATATTGAGTATTTTCTATGATGGTCCATTAACAAGCACTGCCAGAGATTTCGACAATATTCGGCTAAATAGGTCATATAAGCCAAGGTAGGGGAACATAATCCAAAAGAAGTTTTTTCGAAACGGAGGATTTGGAATCTTGTTAATGGCCGTTATGCACTTAAAATATTGAATATTAATTATTGATGGTCCATTAAGGAGTACTGCCAAAGATTTGGGCAAGGTTCGGCTATATAGGGCATAAAGCCAAGGTATGGGGCACATTATCCAGAAGAAGTTTTTTCGAAACGGACGATTTCGAATCTTGTTAATGGCCGTTATGCACTTAAAATATTGAGTATGTTCTATTGATGGCCCATTAAGAAGCACTGCCAGAGATTTGGGCAATGTTCGGCTATATATACAATAATATCCAGCGGTGGGATCAGAGTAACAGCACATTAAAATATGTGTGCGAAGGGATGTCGGTACCACTAATTGAGCTTCTTCGATTTGCTCATTATAGTAGCGATAAAGTACTCCGTGCTCTTTAAGTTATCCTCGCGAAACATAGTTTTCGTAGTTCGGGCTATCGTGCTTCTCGACGCAGTAGATAATTTGGGACATCTCTTCATCTTCCAAATGCAATTGTCTCAAACCGATTGGTCCCCTCCGTCGCTCGATTCGAAAATAGGATCGTTGATGGTAGGAGGTCGAGACAGAGTTAGAGGCAACCACTAATTCGAATTTGTGGTACAAACAATTTAAATTAAATGAGTGAATTAACATGACCTACCTGTCTAAATGGATGATCGGAGATTTCGTTATCAGAAACCATTTCAGAGGTTGATCGTCAGTACGGATTATGATTTCAGAATCCGGATCCATTGGTAAACGTTTCAAACTTTCGCAATCAGCCCTTTGACCGTCACTCCAAATCCAAGGTGCGTTTCTCTTGTGAACCTGTGATATATAGGTTCACCGGTGAAGTCATGTCCAAAATCACAGAGACCTTCTTTGTTTCGGTCTCTATTCCATCGTGAGTTAAGACGTGCCCCAGGAACTGAACCCTCTGACGATCCTCTGGTTACAATTTAAATAGCTGTAACAGATGAGTCGTTGGAATGTCGCCGGCGGATTCTTTAGGCCAAACAGCAATCCTTTGAAACGGTATATCCAAACAGCGTAATGAACGCTGTTTTATCGCGATCTTTATTGCTAACCTTTACCTGCCAATTACCGGCTCTTAAATCAATCGTTGACATGAACAAGGACTGTTGGCCAAAACCGAAAGCTCGTCGATCGTAGGTAAAGGAAAGCAATCCACGACTGTAACCGAATTTAAACGTCTATAATCTATACACACGCGAACTTCGGTATTCTTTTTAGATACTATAACCATAATCTTATCAATCTCTTGTTTTAAAATGGCTTTACGGAGTTCAAACATGAGATATGGCGGGACTAGGCTGCTGATATGTTTCGAATTTGAGCGAATGCTGATTGTTGGAATCGTGATTATTAAACCAGAAGAGCCTCTATCCGGAGTTGATAAAAATTCCAGTTTCCATGATAAAATCGATCCCCAGAATTGTATTTTGTACAGTTTTAAAACTAACCGATATCATGACTCATCCGCCAGCTAGACATCAACAATATGCATTTCGTTGAATGGCAAATCATTTTCTTTAAAAATTTTAGCTAATGAAATACTAGCGATGCATGCTCGTGACGCTGTATCTAAAAGGTCGCATCCATTGTTGCCTAAAATAGCGATCGGTCTAAGAGACTAATTGGGTATTGGCCTGTCACTTATTTCCATCTCTTAGATATGTATGTAGACATTTTGAATATCACCAATGCATTTTCAAGTCAAATTCAGGCCTATTAGGAACGAACCTTAACCGGTTACAAGGAACTTGGTATGTTCGACGGAAATGGGATTCTAAAATTGTTTGTATATGAAGTTTTGGAATAAGGCCAGTTGGGATTCGGTGGTTTCTTTACCAATTTCATGTCCTATTCATCAAATTTCATTACAATCGGGTTAGAAATAACCAAGTTTGGGGGTCATACTTTTGAGGCCGTGTTACCGGGAAACCAGGATCCCGGGATTCCATTTGGGAAATCCTAGTTCAAATCTAATTAAATAACCTTCAATTATGTTTTAGACAAATGGTTACATTTTAGGGACTCGTTTATGGCAATGATCATTAATAATTCAGAATTTACAGATGTTGAGAGATTTGCTACTTAAAAGGAAATGATAAAGCAAAAAACCAGAGGGTGGTTGAATTTGATTCTGGATTCAAAAATCCTCTGTCGGCTTTGATGTAACCGACATCAGACAATTATTAGATGATATGTTTTATTCATATGAGGGTGTTATAAAGTTTGGCCGAAAAATTACAGACTGCTAAGGAACAGTTCATACTATTTAGGAACGGCTTGACTATGGAACGAGAAACTATGAGAAACCAGGATAGAGGCGATGTCAAATTTTGCGCAGACGTTGAATGACGTTACTGGTAAATACCGAACGCTGGTCTCATATAATAATCGAAAGTCTTTGATAAAATCATTCGTTTCGGCTACAATGCGAAATAAAAATGTAAATTAGCCATTATGTAAGCAAGGCCATTTTATGACAAAATGTGGGCAATTTGTATAGATGACCGCTCAGCATCGGTAAGAAAACGCTCGACAGTTGGGTTTATGTCTGGATTGTCTAAAACGTAGGCGTAAGGTCATAGATTGCAGTGTAATTTACCGCTAACAAATACAAGCCGCACAATGGTAAGGTGATAGGTCCTAATTCAATTAATGTCAGCCAGGATAACATGATGCTAGCAAGAATGCTGACAAATGTTACACAAATTGGTGCTCTTGCAGATTCTTGCAAATGACGACAAACTCTGGAGAATTGACATATTTTTCACCTTTAGTTGTGACAAATGCAAATACTCGTGGCTCAAAATACTCGTCAAACCGATGATTACTTTCTGATATATTTTTTTTTTGATAACTGGGTTCTATTATTCCTGGTGTGTTGGTTTCTGCACGGATAAAAGCAGCAATTCTCAACACTTTTCTGGTACTTAAATCCATATCAGTTTGCATTTGCCGCAGGGAATTTGCCGAAATCGATGGTACCTGCGAATTCCTTGTTCCTCCCACAATATTCACGGTCAATGGTTTCCCGTGATGCTGCGAGAGGGATATTAACCCTTCGTCACGCAAGTGTGAGCCTTCTCCTTCCTCCACACGAATTTGCAGCTATCTTATCTTTCAATAAGCGAGTTGATATATGCTCTTTTTGTTTCGAATTGAGCCCTAATTTTTGCATGTTATTTAACAAGTTCGTGCTATTGCACACGTGATTAATTCCTCTGGCCAATAATCCTAAACATTTACCACAACGTTGGATAACTGCTTTTTTTTTAATTTCAGGAACCTTAGAAGCTTTTCCGCATTTTGTCTTTTTTCTCTCCTGGCGATTTTTATTTACGACCACTGGTGTCAGATTTCGCGAGAAATTTGGTACCACAGGGCCGGTAACTAACACACAAAGATAACATTGGCACTGGTTTCCTTTCCTAACAGATCCCGTACTGTACTTCACAGACAGAAATTTTCCAATTTCTGAGAATTCACATCTTTTATCTTCTTTCAATGACTTGCCCAGGCGTAGATTACAAGCTGGGCACAGAACAACTGGCACTCTTGTATCACATTCATCAAAACCCGAGATTACTTCCATCAAGTTTGATTTCACCTTTCCTTGAATGATCACCATTTTTTTTGATTTTTTTCCACAGCACAGACATAATTTGAAACGGTTTTCTTCGTGATTTCCACGCTTTATATAATCCGGAATCCGAATAAAACAGATCGGAAATAGAAAAATCAGCGATTTCAGATTATTGTTTACTCGTCAGTGTCTACCGGAATACTAAATGTAAAACATTGGAATACTAAATGTAAACATTGAATCTTGGCTCTCTTTCTCTCATTCAAAACCAAAACATGCCAATTTTCTTTATAATTATCTCGAGGCGGTGTAGAACGGGTCTTACGAACGTCTCTAAATCTTATATATCCAGAATCATCATCACACATGAAAGGGCGTTATCTTCTCCAGGCATATTATTTTTCGTATTTTCGTCCTAGAAAAAAAGCGCCGAGCCGATATATTTCTGTAGCGGCTGAAAGTACTCGTTTTTAGGTGTCCAAACGTTGGGCGAAACAATTTCGGAAACACCTCACTTTTTTTTTTTAAACCGACTCCAGAGCACCGTGAGAAGCATAATTTTCAGAAAAAACAGATTGCTCCATCCCCAGCTGTTATTTTTAAAAAGAATTCGAATGGGAGATATCATTTGTTTCAAGATTCAGTATAAATATTCTTCGAACCATAAATCACGGCAAACTGAATTATGATTCCTGGTTATTCCGGAGATTGCAAATAATTTACCTTCAAATTTTATTAATGTAGTAAATTTAGAATTTACCGAAAAATCGCAGATCCCAGTTTCAATTCAACCAACCTAAGGAGATTGATGTTTTGCATAGAGCTAAGATTTTCTTGAACGTTTTGACTTATCGCAAAATTTACCATGTTTGCGGTAAGATAGAATCTCGAAATTTCTTTGTTTCGGAAATTACCAATTCTTCTTAATGTGACATTTATTAATGTGGTAATTCTGAACTGGATAGAAAGTTAACTCGGTTTTGGAAATTTCAAAATTGGAAATGGAAATACAGTGTTCCAAATTTTTTAAAAGAATGTCTAGCTCTCGGCCATATGGCTGTGAGTTCAAATCAAATAATTGCTGACAAGAAATATTATCTTCCTCATAATGTGATTTTAAGGCCAGCTACCAGTAGGAGCAATGGCTCGAAGTGAATTGTTCCATATAGTGCTAAGATTCCGAAAGTATGTTTACAGATTAGGTTGTCACCTTTAATATATAATATGTCAGCAGCCCCTTATTTAGCAACGGAAATTTCCTCTAGCTTCTAAAGTCATTCAACGAGACTTTTATGTGGATGATGGATTATTTGGTAATAAAAACTTGAAAGAGGCCATAGAAATTAGAAATCAGTTGTTGGTATGAAACTTCGTAGGGGAAGAGCTGTCATCAGTTACATGCAATTCAATTAATGGTGCTATCAAAGCATCCCAATCGGCAAGAAATAAGTTCCTGTTTTGTTATTGACAAAACGGAATGTTTTGTTAGAAACTTTAAGATTGTTTGACCTCTTGATACAACAAATTTGGTTGTATAAGGATGTTTGGGATGACCCTATCCGAGAAAATCTTTCTAACGTGTGATTACATCATCATGAGTATAAAATTGCATTAATAGCTTGAAATTGGTTATATGAACTGTTCCAAAAGACAAGAGATCTGGCGGAGCGTATGGCGCTTGTGTTTATCTCCGATGCACAGATGGTAACAGTGGCACTGTATTAAATTTGATGTACAGTGAATCTCGTATAACATTTGTCAAGGCCGGCTCTCTGTACTACGTTTAGAATTATACGCGATGTACCTGTTATCCAAACTATTTGTGAAGGTCAAAGAGGTTATGGAGTTATCACTAGCGAGATTGAAGGTTTGACTGAAGCTATATAGATAATAACGTTTACAGCTAGTTTAAAAATGTAAATAGCCCGAAAAGAGGATGACGCAACGATACAGTCAGACAATGAACAATTGAAAGAATTAGAAGAATTGTTAAAGCCTCAACAAAAAGATGAAATTACAAGATTTATAAACGAAGAAGCCATTGAATGGAAATTCAACAAGGCAATATACCTAATACAGGAAGGATTTAAGGACGCGTGGAGACTGTAATCATAGGGGAAAGATCAGAAAGTACGTCTATCTGCCATCAAAATTACTAATTAAACTTTTGGGTGTTGAGATACATTATGCGGGTCAGAACCATTTTAAAAGCAACCTTTAAAATTTGCCTATGCAGTAGTTTTATGAAAGTATTCTGATCTTTTGATGGTACAGTTAATTTTTGCTCCAATTTATTTATAAATATTTCAAAATATATTCCTGGAAATCCAGCTATTTGACCTCAAAAAAAAATTATTTAGAATATTGAGGCGAAATTGGCTTTTATTATTTTAGGACGAAATTCCATAAAGGAGAGAAAATTTCTATAAACCGAAAACAGAGCAAAGCGACTCAGTGAGCACAGATTTTGGTCGTAAAATGGGACATAGATTTACTGTTTGGTTTGGTTTTAATAAAATTTACTGCTAGTACACACTCTAGTATACACAAGAAAATCACAACTCTCAAATCTCATTTAGCGACCAAAATCTGTAAAACTGTTTGTGACTCGATTGTCGACACTTGCGTGATTTGCTGATGGAACTGAACAGCAATGGAATGTGAGAGTTTGGTTCAGCATCAGATTTCGCAACAAGTACTGTAAGCATAGGCCACTCTTCGAGTCACTTTCGAATCGACCAAGAAACATCAAACAAACTGTCGAAGTATTGAAAACAAGTTTTACTTTTCTGTAAAGAGCACTGAATATTGTGCAAATCACAAACCAAACTTCTCTCCATGTGTGTTACCACTCTCGATGTTATGGTAAACAAGTAAAAATCTACTAAGATGATTAGTATTATTTCGAATTCAATATCTTTATTTTATATAATATAATGGACAGCGCGCGATATACATCGTGTTGTTTTCTCTGTGATAGCTCACAGTTATTAATAGTATTGTGCCCCGCCGCTAGGCACAAGTTTATATATTAACTATGTTTATAGCATAGTATAATTCGATTCGCTCTGTCCAACGTCTCCCTCCTTATTCGCAGACGTATTCTGCTAATCGAGCAGGTGATTGTCGATGTCACTTTGGTCGAGCATCCACAGTATTGTTCCGTGGTGATCTGCTTTGTAGACAATCCTGGAATTCCGTAACCATGTTATGAATACTGTCTGATCAATTTTCCGTTGTGTTCCATGCTGTCTCATCATCAATTGCTGATTCCGAATGTGATGTCAACATCAGATCTAATGGTAAATGATCGGATCGGTATGATTATTCTCGGTGTAGCGACATCTTAACTGATTTATAGAATGCCGTAACGCGCGATTCGTGGCAATAAGCTGTACTGAATAGATAACACTTCCAATTTTTTTTTTCGATGACGCCGCATGCCCAAAACTGTTCATTACGGCGATGTACTTTTGCGTAGACGTTTTCGCATGGAGAGAAACTACGATGTCGGGCTCCGTGGTGTTTGTTAAATTGTTGCTCTTGTTGAATGTTGCGATCCGTACCATGTTCTGGCGTAGGTTTCAATAAATCGTGTTCTATTCGAATTTGCCGACCCAAAAATAGTTCCGCTGGTGACTTCGATTTTTGTGTGTTTCGGTTGGGTGTTGATCGATATGCTTGGAGGAATTTGGTGAGTATTTCCTTGTTTGTCCCCTCCCCCTTTTGTTTATTTAGTGCACTCTTTAGTGTATTGACAAATCGTTCGGCTCGCCCGTTCGAATTGTTTACTGACGAATTGAGTTCCGTTGTCGGTTACCAATGTTTCAAAAAAATCGCTCATCTTCGCGATGCAAGTCGTTGACGTGATGTTAGTGCATACTTGTACATCGAGAAACATTGAATATGAGTCAACAGTGACCAGATATTATTCTCCGTCAATTGGTCCGGCGATGTCTGTATGGACTCGTTACATAGGGCGAATTGCACGTGGCCACGATTGCAGAAGAGTCTTGATGGGTGATTTTCGCCGAGAACGGCGCATTTACTGCAGGATCGCGAGAGGTCTGTGATGTCGTCATCAATATTAGGCCAGTACACATAGGCTCGGGCAAGTATTTTCATTGCTTCGATGCCCAAATGCGCTTTGTACAACTGACGTAACATCAGCTTTCGGTATCGTTTTGGAATGACGATTCTGTCACTAAACATAACACAACCGGACACAAACGAGAGTGATCCACGTCGATTGTAAAACTGCGCCAGTTCGTCGTCGTCCGGAATTTTCGCTTTTGAATTCGGCCAGTCTGATTTCAAATACTGAACGATTACTCTAAAATTCTGGTCCCGCAGGTGGAGACAGGCAATTACGTAGTCTTAATCGTCAACTCGGTTTGAGGCGATGAGTCGTGATAGAATATCAGCTGTTCCAAAATCATTTGTCGACATGTATGATATGTCGAAATCATATGTTGTTAACGTCAATGCCCACCATTGAAGTCGATTTGCGGTATACACGGGAATTTCGTTTTTCGATCCAAAAATGCTGAGAATAGGCTTGTGGTCCGTTACTAAAGTAAACCTTCTTCCGTAGATGTACCGATGGAATTTCTTGGCTGCTTAGACAAGTACAAGACCTTCTTTTTCC
This sequence comes from Tipula vernalis, assembly GCA_958295665.1. Taxonomy (NCBI): domain Eukaryota; kingdom Metazoa; phylum Arthropoda; class Insecta; order Diptera; family Tipulidae; genus Tipula; species Tipula vernalis. The sequence continues at coordinate 138,341,764 of OY282559.1, forward strand.
AATTAACTGTAATTTTTCTCAGCCTTTGTTAGCGTTCGCGACGCATGCGCAATCATCTTCTACATTCCGTCTGAATAGACGTGTGCAATCGACGCGCCGACTCCCGTGTTGCTAGCATCAGCGTAGATTTTGACAGGAAGTGTTTGTTCGTAATGTGTGAGAAGTAATTCGGAGGTGAGGATTTGTTTGAATTTGTTAAATGATTGTTGGCATTGGAGTGACCATTCCCATTTCACGTTTGCGTTCAAAAGTCGGTCTAATGGAGCTCGTAACTCATGCATTTGCTGGACAAACTTTCCGTAGAAGTTTATTGCGCCTAAAAATGATCGCAGCTGTGGGACGTTTTCAGGTGCTGGCATTGAAATTATTGCATTAATTTTTGATGGATCTGTGGTGATGCATACATTTCGTTAACTTCACTCGGAATCAGTACTCTTCTAATCGTTTAAGGAGTCGTTTGAGGATTGCTTTGTGAGTCTCCTCATCCTTGGAGTGAACGAGAATATCGTCGAAATACGCGGTAGTTCCGTCAAGGCCGGCTAGCATAGCGTCTATTATTTGCTGGAAAATGCCGGGGGCGGATTTAACTCCGAATGGCAGACGATTGAATGTAAAAAGTCCCTTGTGTGTGTTGATTGTCAGGAATCGCTTTGATTTGTCGTTAACCTCGATTTGCAAATAAGCATCCGACAAATCGATTTTGGTGAATACTTTACTGCCAGCAAGCTGCGCGAACATTTCTTCTGGACTTGGAAGTGGATATGCGTTTGTCTCGATACATTAATTCAGCCTAGTTTATTAGTCTGCGCATTTGCGTATATGACCGTTGGGCCGTTTTACCGCGACGATGGGTGCTGCTCACTCTAAGTACTCGATCGGTGATATGATGTCGAGTTTTTGAAGACGATCCAGTTCGCATTCGACTCCCTCCAATGCCGCGAATGTGACACCGGCCGCTTCGGTCGGTATATAGGACGAACGTCCGGCTTTATGTGGATGTTCGCTTTAGCCTTTAAACACTTCCCTGGTGTATCGCTAAATATGGTTTGAAATTCATTTTTCACTTCCGTAATGAATATGTCATGTTCTGATTGTATCGCATGAATGACATTACATATTTCGTTTATCGGACGGTCCCAAATACCTAAACGTTCGATCCAGTCAATGCCTAAAACATCAAGCTCTGTAATATTTGTGACTAAACATTTACCAGAATATACTTGCCCGATGTTTTTAATCCCCAATTCACAGTCGAATTCTGCGATAATGGGGACGCTGTCCTTTGAAGCAGATTTTATTCCACTTGGGCTGTATGTGGATCCAGGTGACCCCAGAGTTAGCCATATTTGCTCTGAGATTATGGTCAGATCGGACGCCGTGTCGATCTGTAGTTTCACGCTGGTTCCGTTAATCTCGACGTTGATGTATTTCTGTCGGGATGTTATGTCGCCATGATTTTTGTCGGTGTTGATCCCATTGACACGTAGAACCTGTGCTCGAGGCTGATTTCTCGGCTTGTTGGATGTCGGCAATACCCTTCCTTATAACCTACATTATGACATTGGTTGCACTTGTGTGTGGCAAATTGGCAGTTTCGAACGAAGTGTACACCACCGCTGAGCCAACATGGTCTGGATGGCCCAGCTGACTGATTTTGAACGGTGTCCGTCTTTCTCGGTTTGTCTTTTAGTTGTTCCGACAGAGTTGAAAACCTGGATGTGTCTGCTTCATGGCGTTGGTGACTGGTTGAGCTTTCGAACTTCCACCAATGATCGCTGTGTCGCGCTTGAGACTTAAAATACGTTGAGTTTCGGCGATTAGTTTCTCTAGTGATTGTTCGTTTGCAACCTCCCCGTCCAATTTTGCGAGAAGGCGGGTTCGAATTTCCGCGTCTTGTAAGGATTTTAACCCGCGCACGAACATTAAACATTTAAACTGGTTATCGTTTAATTCTTTCAATCTGAATTCTTCGCATTTTCGGTTTATCTGTGCTGCGTACGTGACATAATCTGTGTTCTCATTCTTTGTGTTTTGAAGACACTTGTACCGAGTATTAAACAACGATTCCTGTCGTCCAAAAGCGTCTTTCAGTTTCTTCACAACCTCAGCGAATGAAAAATCCTTTGCAGTTTTCGGAAGAATCATATCTTTAAATTTGTCATGAGCATTTGCGTCCAACTTGCGCAAAATCAAACGAATTCTTTCTGCATCGTTGAGGGATTTGGCGTCTTATATAATATAATGGACAGAGCGATATACATCGTGTGGTTTTCTCTGTGACAGCTCACAGTTATATATAGTATTGTGTCCCGCCGCTAGGTACAAGTTTATATATTTATTACGTTTATACCATAGTATAATTCGATTCGCTCTGTCCAACAATGTGCAACATACAGCTTTCGGTAAGACTAGGCTTAGTTGTGCGATACATTTTTGAAACTCGCGTGTAAATGTTAGTTCTGGGAATCTTTCAACAGCACATGAACAAATGAGCTCATGATGCACGACGTACAACGTCCGGATGACAATAGCTTGACCAGCTCTGCAATATAGTTAAATCAATGAAGGGAAACTTTTAATACAAATACGTAGTCTGAATTTAGATAAACATTTTGAATTCACACAAATCAAATCGATTTCCGAAAAAATATTTCCTATTGTCCCAAAGTTTAACACAAACAATGATTCGTTATCAATTTAAAAAAACATTTCCAAGATAAACAAAAATAAGCTTTCGTTGTTCTTTGTAGATAGATTCGTTATCTGTGAAAAAGTTTATCCATATGAATATGTATGTAATAGATAATGGTCAATAATAAAGTTTGTGTACCAAATTGGATTATCAAATTAATGAAATTCTTGTAAAAAACAACTTTTCTTCCAACTCAAACAACTCGCAAAAAAAATGATTTAATTGATTTACTCGTTAATACGAATTTTTCGTTTGCCTACATTCAGGCGAATTAATTTTTATTTAATTATCTATTGTTAGTGTTTTCCAACTACATATGTAAATAACGATTTTTGTATTTCAATATTTTTCAGGTTTATCCATCGCCTTCGTCACATCACTACCATTATACATGACGCTACGATTTGTAATGGGAGTTGCCTCAATGTCAGTTGTAGTCGTTAGTTTTGTGCTCGTCGTCGAATTGGTCAGTGGAAGATATCGTACCGTTATTGGCATTTTAAATATTCTACCAGTTGCTATTGCATACGTTATAACTGCGGGCATATCATATTTAGCATACGATTGGCGAACAATGCAACTCTATATGACCATACCATGTATTGTGCTTTTAACAATTTGGTATCATGTTCCAGAATCACCAAGATGGTTATTGGAAAATGGTCGAATTGAAGAATTGGTGACTATAATTGAAACGGCCGCTTGGGTCAATCGTATCAAACTACCATCAAACTATGAGAGTACATTAACGGCCGAGACGAATAATAGTGAGGCGGGTGAAATAATTTCACTTGATGTAAAGCATAAAATCACAATTGTTGATTTATTTCGGGGCGGATATTGTCGCATCACAATCCAAATGATTATCGTTTGGTATGCACTGATTTTATTGTATTTTGGGATTACGTTGCATATGAATAAATTGGGTGGAAATATTTACATGAACACGGTAAGATAATTATTTTGTCTTGAGTTAAAATAATTTTTGTCTTATATATATATTTACGTATATTCATACATAGATTATTGCCGGAAGTGTTGAAGCTATATCGATTTGTCTTAGTATCTTGGTTGTACTTAAACTAGGACTACGGATAAATTTGTTTATTTACATGTTAGTAGCTGGTGTTGCATGTATTGCTGTTAATTTTGCGCCTGAAGATAATTTATGGTTTATAATTGGATCAGCCATGATAGGTAAGACATATTCACGAAAATAATTGAATTAGTTTTATGTAGAAAAAAAATATTTTTAATTTTTTTTTTATTTTTTAGTTAAATGTACAGTTGGTGCAAGTAATGCAATCATTCCAACGTTTACTGCATTCCAGTATCCAACGGTGATGCGTAATTTGGGTGTTGGTATTGGAAATTTTGCTGCTGGTCTAGCATTGATTACGGTACCCTATATATGGTTGCTCCAGGACATACAAATTCATTTGCCCATGAGCCTTATGGGTGTGGTGGGTATTATTGGCGCTGTTGCCTTATTTATGATGAACGATAACTCTATCAAAAAGACAGAATCAACACAACGTGTAGTACCGAATTTACAAAATTCACGATCGGTAACACCTCCGGCGGTGATCAAATTAAACGGATTGGATAATATCACGTATATCCATACGGAAAGTTTCTGAAAAAACTCGTACGTTAATCGTACACAAAAGCTAATTGTGTGATATTAGTAATTTTTAGTTTTTAGGTGGATATTTAGCATTGTATATGCGTACCAATTGTTAGTGATATTGTTTAAAATATGTATACATTTTTTTTTTGTACTTAGATTTTATTTAGTTTTGTAGTATTTAAAGAAAAACGAATTTAGTTTTGTAATAAAAGTTTATAATGAAATTGTTACACTTTTATTCATGAAAGAAACATTCAACTCTCCCTTAGTCGTGTCACTTCATTCGACGGGGCCATTATCATGCAACGTTGTCGATCGATCGGGTAGAGGTGCAATTTTCGTCGGTGCTAAGGACAAAGAAAGTTTCCTAGTGAGCCCGATGAGATGATCATCGTATCTTAAATATTTCCGTTGTTAAACAAAACATGGTTAACACCAGACAATAAGTTCTTGAGATGTTACCACTGTAAGCGTGCTTTTATTTCGAATTTATTTGAGAATCTTGAGAAATGACGATATGGGTAAGTATAAATATTGTTGTTGACATCGATCTAACATCGTTGTCATTGTTTTTATATTTTGATTACGTAAAACGTAAAAATATATTGTACTTAACATAATATGTGATGGCAGAGGTAGTAGTTAAAAATGCTATAGAATGTAAGATACCGAGTTCGATCCTTTGTTTTAAAGAACGCTGTGGAAAATTAAAAATGAAGTGGAAATGTAATTTTTTTATATTACCGACATATTGTAAATCCCTAAAAAAAATCGAGCCTCAGACATTTTTACAAAAGTAAAACACACGTCCTCTTTTAAGCAAAACCAAATATTTCAGCACTTAGCAGAAACACTGTGTAGTAAATGTAGTACATATGCCCTAACAGAGATGTCACCATATTCACAAATTATAGACACATTTGTTTTGATTGCATAAAACAAACAAATGTATATTATCTTGTATACGATGACATAGCCGAGGTAGTAAGGTGATGGAGTGGAGTAAAGAACCAGTGATAGCATGGTCGTTGTTAGAGCAACACAGTCTAATTTAGTCTTTAGTGGTATAATTAGTTTAAAATTATTAATCATAAAACAGTTTTTTCTCAAAACTATACAATTAAAGGGTACAGTTGGTGCAATACAAAAGTGCTTATAATAGTGGCGAAAACTATAAACGTGGCGATAGTGTTTATATCTCACAGATAAAACCGCTTAGGCGGTGAGAATATTAAAGTGACGGACAGTAATATAAATGGTGAAAGTGTCAGGTGTAATTTAAATATTGATACAGCCTCAACAATTAACAATAAAAGAGAATTATCCGAAACAGATTGTTTTAGCTCGCAAAATGCACATGAAGCAAATGCAGATAACAGTAAACGCATTAAAATTATCGACAATAGCAGAGCAACGATGAGTCATACCAATACCGGCTTGATGATAAAACCAGAGCAACGACTCACACGTGTTACAAAATTAGAACTGGACAATGAAATATTACGCAAAAAAATTGAAGAACTTGAAAAATTATTACAACAACAAACAAGTAATAATGATGCGACAATTAACAAAAATCGATTCATTTCTTTGATGGATGAAGAAGAAACTGAAATAGAAAACACAAATAAATTTATTTCAATTGATCCCACGAGAAAAACGGTACATCAAAAAAATAGAAATACAGATACACAACAACAAAATTTAAACGAAAAAAGTAATACAAACGTGAATAAGGTTAATCGAAAACGTATTAAACCACCACCGCTACATATTCATAACCAAAAAATACATGAAACACTGCAACAGATGAAAAAAGCAGAAATACTCGATTTTGAAATACAACGGGTGAACATGAATAAACATTCAGTAATAGTTAAAGACATAAATGAATATCACAAAGCACAAACAACACTCAAAGAAACTAACACGGAATTCTTTACCTACACACCCAAGGACATGAAACCAAAAACAATTATTTTAAAAGGGCTTAATGAAGATGAAGACACAAATGAAATAAAAACCACTCTAGAAGCAAACGAAAAAATCAAAATCACAAAAATTACACAATTAAAAACTAAATATGCAACGGAAAATAAAGTAAAGCTGCCGCTGTATATAATTCAATGCTCCGCGGACACTGATATGGCAAATATATTCGAAATAAAGACCATGCACCATCAACGTGTGACATGGGAGACACTCAAAAAAAGGAACGAGATTATACAATGCCACAAATGTCAACGATTGGGACATGTTGCAGCAAACTGTAACCTTGCATACAGATGTGTAAAATGCAAAAATAACCACAAACCGACAGAATGTCCTATTAAAGAACAAACGGACAACAACAACATTTACTGCGTTAATTGCAAACAAACTGGACACCCCGCATCATTTAAAGGCTGTCCAACATACCAAAACGCCTTACAAAGACTAAAGCATAAAATTAAAGCCAATCAGCAAAAGCGGTTACCAGCTCAATTTGCACCAGCAATACCGGTAAGCAAAGAATTCGGCACATTCGCAGATATGTTGAAAGCCAACAACAACACCAACATAAACGCAGAAACGATTACCATTCAATCACTGGCCTTAAAGGTAGAGAAAATGGAATCAATAATCAATAGTCAGAGTGAGCAAATTGCAACGCTTATAAATTTATTAACAAAAATATGAGCAGCACAAAAATTATTGCATTAAATGTTAACTCGATAGTCAGTATAACAAGACGCATAAACCTATTAAAATTCATCAACCAGCATAACCCGGAAATAATGCTGTTAAATGAAACTAAACTAAATTATAAACACAACATAGAGTTCAAAAACTATATTACCATAAGGCAAGATAGAACGATAAATCAACAAGGGGGAGGGACGGCTATACTAATAAAAGATCACATTAAACACGAACACATATTAGACAGCAAAATACAACAACTCTCCGGTATAGAAACAACAATAATAAAAATTACATTAGAAAACAACAACAACCTATATGTAATTGCAATATATTGCACCAGTAACCACCAAATATTAACAACAACGCAATTCGAAGAAGAGTGGAATAAGATCTTCAAAATACTAAACCTCAATAATGATAAAAATTACTACATAATTGCAGGGGACTTCAATGCACGGCACTCAGAATGGGGAAATCAAATTAATGATCGCAGAGGCACCAAACTAAATCTCTGGATAAGCGAAAATGAAACGATTTACAGAGCAAAAGTCTATAAACCCGACAAACCTACTATCCCAAGGACTGGAAATTATATTGACATAGCAATATTAGACAACAGACTATCTATATTAACACAAAACGGAAATGAGATACCCACACTAACGTACGATGGCGATCATAAGGCTATAGTAGTCACAATCCTGAATACTGGATGGGTGGTGAACAATACAGCAGAACAACCACATATAACATACAATTTTTCAAAAACGCAATGGGAAAAGTGGAGAAGTACATTGTCCAACAGACATAAACAATATCTACGAGGTACGGGTCTTCCATCGATTATACCAACAGACAGAAATATCGAAGATCAGGAAATAGAAGGATATATAAACATTATCACCGAACTAATAAAACAAAGCTTAACAACGAAAACACGTAAAACAAGAAGGATTAACAATATGGAGTGTTTCACAAATAAAACCATTGAAAACCTTTACAAACATAAACGATTTATGATATCCACAATTAAAAGAGCTAAAAGAAATGGAACTATCACTGCGCAAAATACAATAACATACAAAGCTCTAATTCAAAGAATAAATGAATTAATTGCGCAAAACATAAAAATCGAAATAAACGAGCAACTTAAAAAGAAAATGCAAGCTATCAAACCAAACGGAAAGATGTTTGCCACATTAAAAAAAATTGGCACAGAGAAATACAAGATCCAAAATCACCATCTCACAATACCAGAAAATGAAATAACAAAATTAGCAGCATTAAATATAGACTGGACTAGCCTGCCGAAACATAATCAAGAGTTCATCAGCCACAACCAATATTACAACCTAAAAATACTAGGGTACTATATAGAGAATAATACACAATACAATCCTGCATTAGGAAAAAAAATGCACGAAGAAGCCATCCTAAATACAGTACAAAAAATAAAAAATGAACACAAGAGGATTAAAGACAACAAATTAACGACAACAACATTCTCTTCAACCAATAAGGCAAATGAACCGGCACAATCTGATAGTCAAGACTACTTCATAACAACACCAGAATTAAAAGGAATTCTAAAATGTATGAATAACAAAAAATCGTACGGACTGGATATGCTACCAAGTATAGCAATGAAACAGTTACCCGATGAGTTTGTGATGGAAATATGTACACTATTCAATCACTTATTAAACAACAAAACATTCCCCAAGTGTTGGAAAACCGCAAAAATTTATCCAATACGGAAAAAAAACAAAGATCCAGCTAAAGCAGAAAATTATCGACCAATAAGTTTACTAAGTAACCTTGGCAAAACATATGAGATAATTATTGCCAACAAACTATATGAATACACCACAAAGAATAACCTGATACCGGACAACCAATTCGGATTCAGGCACGAGCACTCTACAACACACGCAATAGCGAAACTCACCGCAGATTTTTGTCAAAATTTAAACAACAAAAAATGCACCGGAGCAATATTCATTGACATGGAGAAAGCATTCGAATCAGTATGGTTAGACGGACTTTTATTCAAATTAAACAAAATGAAATGTCCCGCAGAACTTATACAAATACTACATGAAATGCTCTACGATAGAAACTTTAAAACAACAAACGGAACGGAGATCACCAATCACATATTCAAATTACATAACGGGCTACAACAAGGCTCGATCACAGCACCTCTACTATTCAACCTTTACACTAAAGACTTAATTGAAAGCTCAACACTGAACTCAGAAATGGTACAATGTATTGCATATGCCGACGATATAACACTATATAGCTCTAACATCAAAATAAAGAATATCGAAGATTCTCTGCAGGCAGCCATTAATTACACGAACGACTTTTTACATACATGGAGAATAAAACTCAATGAAAAGAAATGTGAAACAATACTTTTCAGGAAATCGGTATGTCACGCAACAAATGATACAAAACAAAACTGGAACAAATTCAAAATCACTATAAACAATGAACAACTGCCGAATAAGTCAATTATCAAATATCTAGGTGTACATATAGATAAGTTTTGTTACCTCAACGAACACGTGAAGATGCAACTAGACAAAGCAAGAAGAGCATTCATCGCTAACAGACGAATCTTCAGAGCAAAATACATAAACAGCAATGTCAAACGAATATGCTACCAAACACTAATTCGACCAATAATTACTTACGCATGTCCTATATGGTTCAACTTAAATCCCAACAACATGGAAAAAATACGAATATTTGAAAGAAGATGTGTACGACATTGCAATGGGCAGTTTAGGAAAGTCAATCATGAGGATCGACACTATATATCAAATAAACGTCAATATGAAAAATTCAAATCAGATAGAATAGATCTGCACATTATTAAGCTAATCCGTCAACACATACTAAGATCAACCAACAACACAAATAACTCCATGATCTACGGTCCGTACTACACCAATCCACAAATACTCATAAACAGCATCACACCAGGTAGCATACCAGGCCCGGAAACATTCATAATTTTAGATAAATTAAAATATATACAGAACGAGGAGCAAATACCCATCATCTATCACATCAGCAGAAAATCAAACGAGAAGGGATTTGACCCAACGAAGTTCACAACTACAACAACACTCAATCTAAGATTTGATACATCGTTCAACCGAAAAACACAGGATAAACACAGAAGACAACTAGCAAAATATTGGTGGCTTAATACACCAACAATCTAGCTAATTAAACATAGTACAATTCAATTAGGTTAAGTAGCTCAATCCAAATTTTAAAAAACAACATAATCGGTCATTTTAATTAAGCAAATTTTAGACCAACAAAAAAATGCAAACACATTAATTTATGGTACATAAATTAAACAAATCAAAAAACATAAAACATCAATTAAAACATACCTAGCCGGAGAATCCTAATATTGGAGCAGGGGCTTCATAAGAAATTTAACGGATCTCGATTTTCTTATATATTATCTTTAATCATCTAACAAATTATTGTAAAATATTAATGCTTGAAATAAAGAAACAATATTATAAAAAAAAAAAAAAAAGTGGAGTAAAGAAGGTCTGCAGTTCGATTCTAAGCAAAACCCAACGCCAAAATTTGTTTTTAGATGAAAAATTTTGAATTGGGGATAATCCGAGAAGATTAATCTAATCGAGATCGAGATCGCTACAAAAAAAAATTTGGTAAAATTCGTGGCAAAAAAAAAATCAAATATTTGCTTACAAAAAAAAATTAAGTCGGAAGATTGAAGAATCGAACTCCAAACCTTTCGCACACCACTCCTTCATCTTACCACCCAACCCCTCATCTCTACATAATTTAGACTCAGTTTTTTGTTTAAATAAATACTGATAAATTCGGACTTGGTGAAAAATCGCATACAAATTTTGTTATTTTACCAGGCAAACAGAATTTAAAAAACAACATAATTGTCAGCAACGTGACATTATTTTGTATCAAAGCGTGCCACTTTAAGTTATGTGACACTTGAACATACAAAATAAAGTCATATTGCTGACAATTCTACCTTCTTGTAATTTTTGTTCGCCTGTTAAAATGACAAAATTTTTTTGCGATTTTTGATAAAAAAAAAAAAATAAAAAATTTAAATTTCTGCTCACCTGGTAAATAAAAATTAACTTTTTTTAATTAAAAAGGCAATATAACTCTAGCAACCACCCAAATAGAAAATTTGGAGCTTTTTATTACAAAAAAAAAATTCCTTCAGGTGCGGGGAACGAACTCGAGACCTCTATGGTTTTAATCTGCTGTCTTATGGTAATAGTTCGATCCTCGCGGCTGCAGGAATTTTTTTTGTAATAAAAAGCTCCAAATTTTCTATTTGGGTGGTTGCTAGAGTTATGATTGCCTTTTTAATTAAAAAAAAGTTAATTTTTATTTACCAGGTGAGCAGAAATTTAAAAAAAAATTTTTGTTTTTTCATCAAAATTCGCAAAAAAATTTTGTCATTTTAACAGGCGAACAGAAATTACAAGAAGGTAGAATTGTCAGCAATATGACTTTATTTTGTATGTTCCAGTGTCACATAACTTGAAGTGGCACGCTTTAATACAAAATAATGTCACGTTGCTGACAATTATGTTGTTTTTTAAATTCTGTTCGCCTGGTAAAATAAAAAAAATTTGTATGCGATTTTTCGTCAAGTCCGAATTTATCAGTATTTAAACAAAAAACTGAGTAGAAATTATATAGAGATGAGGGGTTGGGTGGTAAGATGAAGGAGTGGTGTGTGAAAGGTTTGAAGTTCGATACTTCAATCTTCCGACATAATTTTTTTTTAAGCAAAAATTTGATTTTTTTTTTATTTCCACGAATTTTACCAAATTTTTTTTTGTTGCGATCTCTCGATCCCGATTAATCTTCTCGGATTATTCCCAATTCTAAACTTTTCATCTAAAAACAAATTTTTGCGTTGGCTTTGCTTAGAATCGAACTCCAGACCTTCTTTACTCCACTCCATCACCTTACTACCTCGGCTATCTCATCATATACAAGTTAATATCCATTTGTTTGTTTTATGCAATCAAAACAAATGTGTTTATAATAAGTCGATATGGTGACATCTCTGTTAGGGCATATGTACTACATTTACTACACAGTGTTTATGTTAAGTGCTGAAATCTTTGGTTTTGCTTAAAAGAGGGCGTGTGTTTTACTTTTGTAAAAATGTCTGAGGCTCGATTTTTTAAATAATTAATTAATTACGCAACATTATTATTGCATTAAAATAATATGGATTAGTTGTACTAAATATTCTGGTGACGAAGTCGCCATAAATTCAAAAAGCCTACTCATAAAATTTAGCAAGAGTAGCTGTGTACAGTCAGAAGTACTTGTGTGTACTTTGCCACGTTAAATGGAACGCAGCAAATGTTAAGTAATTATTTAAAAAAAAACGCGCTAGTTCTTAAAATTGAACCTCAGACATTTTTCACAAAACTACAACACACGCCCTCTTTTGAGTTAAATCAAATATGTTGGCATTTTTAGCAGAAACACTCTGTACTAAATGTAGTACGTATGCCCTAACATAGATGTCACCATATCCATATTAAAGACAAATTTGTTTTGCTCTGCAGTCTGCACTATATTGCATAAGACAAACAAATTTATGTTAAGATGTATATGATGTGATAGCTGAGGTAGTAAGGTGATGCAGTGGAGTGATGAAGGTCCGGCGTTCGATTCAAATCATCAACCACGCAAAAGTTTGTTTTTAGATGAAACATATATGAATTGGGGATAATCCGAGAAGATCGATCGGTGCGGAATTTTGGCATCGCCACAAAAAAAAAAAATGGTGAAATTTGAATAAATTCTTGGAAATAAAAAAATTATCAAATTTTTGCTTAAAAATAAAATCGGAAGTTTGTAGAATCGAACTCCGGACTTTTTGCACTACTCTCTGTCATCTTACCAACCAGCCATTCGTCTCTATATATCTACTACTCAATTTTTCGTTTAAACAAACACTCGGTGCAGGCGCACCTGGCGAAATATTAACTTGCACGTAAAATATTAGCAACCTTTAGATAGCATTGGTAAATCATAATGTTTGATGCAAACGACGCTTTAGAATTTTACGTGCGAAATAATTTTTACACTCGACTTCGGTTGCCGAAACAGAATACTGCTTTTTGTACAACGAACAACGTTGTAATTTCTCAAACCTTTATGGTTAAAAAAAATTGGATATGATCTAGATTCGAACTTGAAACCTTCTGTTGTCTAGACCACTGCGCTAACACCATTTTTTTTTTTTTTTATAAAACTTTTCTTTATTTAAGCTATTAATATATTACAAATAATGATTGGTAAAGAATATTACAAAAAATCCAATGGTCGTTATCTTTGTTTGATACTACTGTTCCATAAGAAGCTCAAGTAATTTTGTTTAATATTAATTCTTCTTTTGTTTGACGCTTTAACATTTTTTTGTATTAAGTTTGTAACAACTTATTTAGAATTATATATATATATATATATATATAATGTAGGCAGAAAATAGCTTCATTATAAAACTGCCATTAATCAATTTGAAGTGAAAAATTGACTACTTAAAACTAAATACCTAAGCTATGTGGCTAACTTCTTTGCAACCACCAGTATTTGTTCATTTGTGCAATGAATTTATCTTCGCTTATTTTGTTGAACTCAGTGCTAAACCTCAAATGATCTAAGTTTACATTCCTGAATATTGTTGGCTCGAACCCTTTTTCGTTTGGCTGTCTTTTTATATGATATATTAACGGTAGCTGTTGCTCATCTTGGATGTACCCTATTTTGTCCAAATAGATGAACGCTTCTGGCCCCGGTATGTTGTGTGGCATTACACTCTTTTTTATTATACAGTCTTCCGTGTAATATTTTCCGTATGTAAGTGAATTTTTACAGTTTATTGTGGTTCTATTTATATGATTTCTGATCAGTTTAATGATATGTAGATCTATTCGATCCGTTTTGAAATTCTTGTATTGCACTCGGTTGGAAATGTAGTGTTTGAAGGCTGTTTCAGCTTTACAATGTTGTCCCATACAATATCGAATACATTTTCTCTCAAAGAGTCGGATAAGTTCCATGTAGCTGGCATTGCAGTTAAACCAAATGGGGCATCCGTACGTTATTATTGGCCTTATTAGTGTTTTATAACATATTCTTTTGACCTCTGGAAAGATGAATTTTGAACAAAAAATTGCTTTGTTTAAGAAGAAAGTATTTCTCGCTTTATTGAGTTGTGTCGTTATGTGTTTGTTTAAATAACAGAATTGGTCAATATTAACTCCCAGATACTTCACTGCCGCTTTTTGTTCGATAGTTGTGTTGTTAATTTGTATCTTCAAATTGTTCTTGTTTTTCAGTGTGTCATTATTTGCTAACTTGTACGATCTTCTGAATAGTATTGTTTCACATTTTCCTTCGTTGATTCGGATCTTCCAAGTGTGTAGATAATTGACCGTGAAATTTATAGCCTTTTGCAGGTTTTCTTGGATGTTGCATATTTTCCGGTCTGAGCTAAACACTACAATATCATCTGCATAGGCAATCGTCTGGATGTTATGTGTGTTCATTTTTTCGTTGCTAATTAAATCTTTTGTATATAGATTGAACAGTATTGGCGCGGTAATGGATCCTTGTTGCAAGCCATTGTGTACCGTAAATATTTTTGTGGTAGAAATGCCTCCATTAGAGATGATGAATTCTCTGTTGTAAAGCATGTCCATAAGTATCAATACTATGTCCTTGTTGAATTTCATTTTGTTCAATTTATATATTAGTCCGTCTAGCCACACCGATTCGAATGCTTTTTCCATGTCTAGTAGTGTCGCTCCCGTACATATGTTATAATTTAATTTGTGACACACATGTGATGTTAAATTAGCTATAGCGTGTGTGGTTGTGCAATTATTTCTGAATCCGAACTGGTTGTCCGGCATCAAACCATTTTCTATTGTATGCGTGTAAATCTTATTGTATATGATAATTTCATATATTTTGCCCAAGTTTGATAGTAAGCTTATCGGTCTGTAGCTTAGCGGGTTGGAAGCATTTTTGTCTTTTTTTTTTATTGGAACTATTTTTGCCTGTTTCCAGCACTTGGGGAAAGTTCTGTTATTTAACAAATTATTGAATATGGTACATAGTTCTAGCATTATTTGCTCTGGTAGGTGTTTCAATATGATACTTGGTATATTGTCTGTACCGTATGATTTTTTATTGTTTGCACTGGCTAGAATGGTTTTTAATTCTTCTATTGTGATGAAATTCGCTTTGTTGTTATTGTGAAAGCTACCTTTAGTGATGCCCTTAGCATTGTCGTATGCTTGTTGAAGCTTAATGCTCTGTATTGTTTGTGTAATAATTTCTTCATGCCTTTTCTTGCCTAGCGTTGCGTTACGATATGTGTTCTTTTCGACGTATTTTCCTAGAATGTTCAGATTATCATGTACGTTGTAGCTAAAATATGTTGATCCGTCTTTTGGCATTTTGTTCCAGTTAATATTTATATTTGTTAATGTATTTGTTTCGGATTCGTCGATTTCTAGCCTGTGGATTTCTTTGTTACTCTCTGCTTTTCTTCTAAGTGACTGGATGTCCTTAAACATTCGTGTTCCGAGTCTGACTGCTTCCATTTTTTTCCTCCAGTGTTTATTTATCTGAAGTGTTACATTTTGGGTTATGAGTTCATTTGTCCTTTTGATCTCAGTTTTTAATACGTTTATTTGACGATCACTGCTCCTTCCGCTTCTTTTCAAATTTTTGATGTGGGTTACTAATCGACTTTTATGTTTATATAGCATTTCGATTGTGCTGTTCGTGAAGCATTCCATGTTGTTTCTACGTCTTGTTTTGGGCATATTTAGTTTTATATTTTGCTGTATTAACTCTGTAATGTTTAATATACAGTTTTCTGTTTCTGTGTTCGTCAGGTTTCTATCGTTGGGTGTTATCTGTGTTTGGTTTATGCTTCGCAATTGCCTTTTGTATCTATTTGTCAGGCGCCTCTTCCAAGTATCCCAATCCACATTTTGGAAATTAAATAGATGCTGTTTTATAGTGAAATTTGTATTCTCTGGTTCGATTGCCCCAATTTCTATTTCGATTGCTTGATGATCACTATCGTAATGATGCGTTGGAATTTCTCCACTGTTGTTGGTTGTAATTGATAAGCGATAATCTACTACTGCTATGTCTAAATAGCTGTTAGCCGCTGGATACGTCGGTGCGTCGGTTTTATATATTTGTGCTCTATACAAAAGGCTGTTGTTGTCAAGCCATCGATTTAGTATTATTCCTTTATTATTGTTGGTAATGTTACCCCATGTTGTATGTCTCGCGTTTAAATCCCCGGCTATAATGTAGTAGTTATTTACATTTGCAAGATCCAGCTCTTCAAATATCTGCTTCCATTCTGTTTCAAATTGGCTGTCTTTTAATACTACATTAGATGCCGAACCGTACATTGATATGATAAATAAGTGTTGTTCTTTCTTTATGTACATTTTAATTATTGTTGTTTCTATTCCTATGCTATTTTGTAGTTTGTTAATTTTTATTTGTTTGTATTTAAAAATAGTTTTCAACAAAATGGCTGTTCCTCCACCTCGTTTTATTTCAGGTCGATCTTGTCTAATGATATCGTAATGTTTGAACTCCAGGTGGTGCTTTGCATTTAGTTTTGTTTCATTTATCATCAAGATATCTGGCTTATGTTGGTTGAGGAAGTTTAATAAATTCATTCGTCTGGCAATGCTGACGATTGAGTTAACATTTAGCGCGATAATTTTTACTTTCCTCATAGTTTATTTAACATACTTAATAGTTGAGCTATTTGCTCACTTTGTTGTTGGATAACTGCTGCCATTTTGTCAACTCTAGTTGCTAGTTTTTGTATCGTCAATTGATCCCTATTTGTTTGTTTCAATACGTCAGCAAATTAACCTTGTTGTGCATTTACTTTTGTTGGTTCAAACGTGTTTGGTACTGTTGCGTGATAGCGCCGTTCATTAATTTTACTTTTTAATCTTTCTAACGCATTTTGGTAAGTTGGGCAACCTTTGAATGAAGCAGGGTGTCCATTATTTTTGCAGTTTGCACAGTATATGTTGGTTTTTTCTGTGCTTTGTGGGATTTGACATTCACCTGGCTTGTGTTGTGTTGAACATTTTACACATCGATAATCTAATTGACAGTTTGCCGCTGCATGACCCAGCCTCTGGCATTTGCGGCATTGCATGATTTCATTGTTTTTTTTTTTTAGGTTTTCCCAAGTCACTTTTTGGTAGTTAATTGTTTTTATTTCATATATTCGGGATATGTCCGTATCTGCCGTACACTGTACTATATACATACAATGGTAGTTTCGACTTGCTCTCAATTGATCGTCTGGTTTTAAGTTGCGATATTTTTAGTATTTTTACATTTTCATGCTTTTCTAAACATAATTTGAGCTCGTCCGTATCCTCGTCTTCATTTAACCCTTTAAGAACGATTGTTTTTGGTTTCAATCCTTTTGGGGTGAATGTGAAGTATTTGGTGTTGACTTCTTTAAATATGGATTGCATTTTATCATAATTTTCCATAGTATTAACGATAAGTGAATGTTTGTTGTTGTTCACTCTTCGAATTTCAAAATTTTCTATTTCTGCACCTTTTGCCAGATCTCTGGTGTCTTTGATTTTTTGGCTATGTATGTGTAATGGAGGTGGTTTGCCTTGTTTTGCATCCCTGGTTACGACGTTGTTGCCTTTGTTTTGAATGGGTTCATCTCTTTTCTCTGTGATGGTTTTATTACTTTTGATTGTTGTGTTTTTCCGTTTTATCGCTCTTTTAACTGTTTCAAATGGTGTTACATTTGAAGTATCGTCGTTGTCCGCTTCATCTATATCTATTTCAATTTCTTCATCAATGTCGACGAGTGTGTTGAAACGATTATCTTGTATAGCTCGTTCTTCGTTATCTCTGTTATTATTATTTTTGTATCTTAATAATTTTTCCATATTAGCGATACGTTCTCGTAATAGACCGTTTTCTATTTCCAGTTTTTTTACTTTGGTTAGTCTTTGTTCTGGAGTAATAACATTTTGATTTGTATTTATTATTATACTTGTATCCGACGACATTTTGAGTCTTTTTGCGTTCTCTTGTTCTTCTGATATGATGGTATCACTATGGGCCGCATGTGGCTGTGTTTCGGATGTTGTATTAATATTAGACGATGTCCCTAGCATGTCTCGACATGTTCCGTTATTTTCAATTTGACATGAATAACGTATTTTGTCACTGTATCCAGAGTATCGTTTTTTACGTATTCTATTGTATTTTTTTTTTTTTGTTGGTACCACCAGAGCACTAACTTTTTCTTTAATAATTAAAATCACTTAATGTTTGGATTTGTTTTTATAATTCACCACTTTTAACTAAAATTCTAACTATTGTCTTTATAATTTTTAGCACAACACTCTCTGTTTTATTATCACATTTTTAATTTTTTATTAGAAACACTTTAATTAAATGAAAAAATGTTTAGCGATTTAGTCAAGGATAGAACTCGATGTTTACACCATGAAGGTACAACTTTGACTCCTCGCCTTACTACCTCGGCTATCTCATCATATACAAGATAATATACATTTGTTTGTTTTATGCAATCAAAACAAATGTGTCTATAATAATATGTCCATATGGTGACATCTCTGTTAGGGCATATGTACTACATTTACTACACAGTATTTCTGCTAAGTGCTGAAATATTTGGTTTTGCTTAAAAGAGGGCGTGTGTTTTACTTTTGTAAAAATGTCTGAGGCTCGATTTTTTAAATAATTAATTAATTACGTAACATTATTATTGCATTAAAATAATATGGATTAGTTGTACTAAATATTCTGGTAACGAAGTCGCCATAAATTCAAAAAGCCTACTCATAAAATTTAGCAAGAATAGCTGCGTACAGTCAGAAGTACTTGTGTGTACTTTGCCACGTTAAATGGAACGCAGCAAATGTTACGTAATTATTTAAAAAATAAAACGCGCTAGTTCTTAAAATGGAACCTCAGACATTTTTCACAAAACTACAACACACACCCTCTTTTGAGTTAAATCAAATATGTTGGCTTTTTTAGCAGAAACACTCTGTACTAAATGTAGTACGTATGCTCTAACAGAGATGTCACCATATCCATATTAAAGACAAATTTGTTTTACTCTGTAGTCTGTACTATATTGCACAAAATAAACAAATTTATGTTATGTTGTATATGATGTGATAGCTGAGGTAGTAAGGTGATGCAGTGGAGTGATGAAGGTCCGGAGTTCCATTCAAATCATCAACCACGCAAAAGTTTGTTTTTAGATGAAAAATATATGAATTGGGGATAATCCGAGAAGATCGATCGACGGGGAATTTTGGCATCGCCACAAAAAAAAAATGGTGAAATTTGAATAAATTCTTGGAAATAAAAAAATTATCAAATTTTTGCTTAAAAATAAAATCGGAAGTTTGTAGAATCGAACTCCGGACTTTTTGCACTACTCTCTGTCATCTTACCAATCAGCCATTCGTCTCTATATATCTACTACTCAATTTTTCGTTTAAACAAACACTCGGTGCAGTCGCACCTGGCGAAATATTAACTTGCACGTAAAATATTAGCAACCTTTAGAAAGCATTGGTAAATCATAATGTTTGATGCAAACGACGCTTTAGAATTTTACGTGCGAAATAATTTTTACACTCGACTTCGGTTGCCGAAACAGAATACTGCTTTTTGTACAACGAACAACGTTGTAATTTCTCAAACCTTTATGGTTAAAAAAAAAATGGATATGATCTAGATTCGAACTTGAAACCTTATGTTCTCTAGACCACTGCGCTAACACCTGTACCGTCACATAACTAAGAAATTAGACTCACTTTATTTGTTTTATTCGATCATGATACGCAAAATACTTGCCTTTAAGGTTAAAAAATATTCTTACCTTGATTAATATTTAGGAAACTATACAGATACATTTTTGTTGCTTGCATTTATGTTTCGTACTTACCATTTTCTTTTCGATACCGTATTAATTAAATTCTCATCCTTTAAGCATTTGTAATTTATAAAAATACAAAATAAAATTGAATCAGTCTTTTCGTAGAATCGAACTCGAGATCCATTGTACTACAATCCACCATGCTATCACAACAGCCACTAACTGTTTTTTTTTATTTATTAATTCTAAGCGACCAACCTCTAGGCCATTGTCGCCGTTGGTTTGTTACATTTGTTTTATAATTATAATTGTTACAATAACTTTATTTATTTATTTGCTTATATAAATCGATATTTATATGATTTTTAAATTAATACGGTAAAAATAGACTGAAGATAAAAATTATTTTTGGAGCCTATCACGCCTCGCCAAGAGATTGAAGAATCCCATTTTATCGGTTTATCTTTAATTTCGGCCAAGTGATTGGGAGGATTCATTGACGCCCATCGATTTATTTTGGCTCTCCAAATTGCAGTTAAAGCTGATTTAACTGAATCATCCTCGGTTGTGGAACTGAATTCAATTACACTTCCTTCGGCAGCACATCTTGCCTCGAAATCAGCCGCTTCGTTACCAGTTATTCCTACATGTCCGGGTACCCACCCGAGTGAAATATCCTTTGTCGAACCTAGTAATAAATCCCCGATTTCGCGTACGATTAGATTCTTCATCCGTTTGGTTTTTAAAACTTCCAATGTAGACAGTGAGTCCGTACAAATCCATTGCGAGCTAGCAGGATGAACCCTGGCTATCTTGATAGCCTCGCGCAGGGCCCTGGCTTCCAAAGACATTGTTGACCAGTCATTACTCGTTCTTACCTTCTTTATAGCTAATACCATATCGGTGACGGCAAATCCGGCTCCCTTGTCCGATTTTGACCCGTCGGTGTACTGGATGTATGCGTCGGCAGGCAAACTTGTCAGAAATTTTAGGAATTCTGCTTTGTACGCAGAAATAGTAGGGGTGTTAGATTTGGAATATTTGAAAATGCTAGTATTAATATTAAGTCCTATGTTTCTCCAGAGGGGATATTGGGTGCAATGAAATGTGGCTAAAATATTGGATGATAAAGAGTACTGATCTGCTATGGATGACCCTTTACTTCTTAAGTTTAAAGGGGAAAATGAAGGGTGTACATAGTACGGTGAATCCAGTCTTTCTTTTTGTATGATATAAAATTTGAGAAGGGCTAGCTCTCGCCTCTCTGATAAATTTAGAAGGCCTGCCTCGGCAAGAATCGAAATTGAGGGATAAGTTCTAAAGGCTCCCGTAGCTATTCTGACTCCTTCGTTAAGTAAAGGATCTAGTAGCGCGAGGGCTGATCTAGAGGCCCCCTCGTAAAATTGATATCCATAATCCAGTTTAGATAGTACCAAGCTTTCGAAAACCCGCAATAGGGTTGCTCTATTGCTTCCGAAGTTGATTCCTTTCAAGCATTTTAGCGCGTTCAGAGACTTTTTGCAAGCATTCTTGGTATTATTGATATGAGCTTTCCAAACCAACCGATTGTCCATCGTCATTCCCAAAAATTTATGTGTTTGAACATTTTCTAAAGGATTTTCGTTCAGTGTGTAGACCGCGGGTATGCACTTTCGCTTTCGACAGAAATGAATTGATTTGGTCTTGTTGGGGGAAAATGAAAACCCAGTCTCTTTACACCAAAGTTCTAATTTATCTATAATTCGGGAAATCTCTTGTTTCTGAAGTGACTGATTTTGATTCTCGTCAAATACAATTAAATCATCGGCATATAGAACGAACTTGACTTTGGACCGGAAAAACACATATCTAATCGAGTCAATGGCTGTGAGAAAAAGTATTACGGCTAAACTAGAACCGGTTGTCACACCGTTTTCCTGTGGGAATACAGCAGACCTGACATTTCCGATCATTACTTGGAAAGTACGATGATTTAAATAATTCCAGATAAAATGTAATATATTTCCATCTACCTTCCATTTTTCTAGTTGCTGTACAATCCTTAACCTCCACACTCTCTCATAAGCTTTCTCTAGATCGAAAAAAATACAAGTCAGATGTGAGGAGTCTCCGAATACCTCAACTACGGCCTCTTTTAATATTTGAATTGCGTTCAAGCAGCTTCTGTTCCTTCTAAATCCAAATTGTTTGGGTGTCAATAGTTGATTTTTTTCTAAATACCAAATTAATCTTTCGTTGACCATACGTTCCATCACCTTAGCGTCATTGTTAACGAGCGAGATTGGGCGGAATTCTGAAGGTGTTCTTGCTTATGGAGTTTTAGATATCGCAATTACGACAGCTCTTTTCCACTGGTATGGGAAACTTCTATTGGACCATATGGAGTTAAAAATGTTCAAAAGATGGATTTTATTGGGAGAAGTTAGATTGTTCAACATTTTGTTTGTAATGAGATTTTCGCCGGGGGCTTTGCTGTTCTTTTGAGGGCAACGCTTAGCTCAATCACATTAAAAGGAGCGTTCAACTCCATTGAACCATTTCTCTGGCTTAAAATGAAGCGGCTCTCTAACAAATTCTTATGTAGAATTAAATCAACCGAATAATTTTCCGAAGAAGAGTTCGAGGCAAATGAAGCGCCGAGAATATTAGCCATTGATTCCGAATCTGTGTAAGTATTATTGTTGTCGCGGATATATGGAGTATGATTTACTGTTCTTTTACCGGTTAGTGCACTAATTTTCCTCCACAACTCTTCGCTAGTTATCCTCGGACCGATTTGAGCTCGGAATTCATTCCAAGAGGATTGTTTAGCCTGGTTTCTTTGGAAAATTTTGAGCATTTGTTTCCTATCGAAAACCGCTGTTCTAATTTCTGCCGACCACCATGGGACTACTTTCTTTAAAGGCCGTACTGAAGATAGAGGAATACTGGATCTAGCAGCTTGTGTTAAAATGTTTGAGTATTGCTCTACAATATCGTTGATGGGTTGGTCTAGGGAAATGTTTGTAATATTGGCCAGGTCAGAATTTAAGCGCCAGTCTGCTTCCTGTTCCTTCCATCTTTGCCTTCTCGAATTTTGTGGTGAGAAAGTATTGCTAGACAATAAAACTGGAAAATGGTCGCTACTGTACAAGTCGTCTACCACGCTGAATTTCCATTTATACGCAATCTCGGGGGAACATAGGACCAAATCGATATGTGTTAGGGAACCATTTCCGTAGACATAAGTTGGAGATCCGTCATTGATGCACACTAGAGAGGTACGACTAATGAACTCATGGACGATTTTTCCTCTAGTATTTTCCGAGGGAGATCCCTAAAGAGGGCCGTGAGCATTGAAATCTCCTACCAGGAAAATGGGCCTCGGAAGTGCAGAAACTAACTGCAAACAGGACTGAGGATTGATGGTGATGGATGGTGAGGTGTAAATTGAGCAGATCGTTATTGGTAAACCGCCCAAGTATACTTTACACGCGGCAATTTGCAAGTTTGTATTGATCTGGAGCGGAATAAATGACAGACAATCTCTAGTTAGTAAAGCAGCTCCACCTGAACCAGAAGGGTCCAGTGGGGTATTTGTAACTATGTTATAACCTTTCAGTTTAGGTTTATGTATCGGTTTAAATTTAGTTTCATTTAGTGCTAAAACCCATGGATTATATTTAGCTACAATCAAATTTAGCTCATTGTCCCTGCAAAAGAAACCATTGCAGTTCCAATGGAGCAAATCGTTACAAGCATTATTCATAGTTGACATGGCGCAGTAACTCTAATTCAGCTGGGCTGAGAAATGAATAATCCTTGTTACTGTGACTTACTTGGTTTTTATACAAATGATTTTGTGTTGGTTGAAAGTTGACTTCTTCAGACTTTCTTAATGGTTGTGATTTGTGATGATTATTTGATGCGTATTTGACTGTCTTTGTTGTTGCGGTTGAAATTGTTCTGATGATTGAATTTGTTGATTTTGTTGTAGTGGTAATGTTATGTTCTATTCTTGTAAATGTTTTTGTTGAGAATGTTGCTCTGCTTTATTTTTTATTGTTTGTTGTTCTTGTTGAGATTTGTGTAGTTCACTTACGTGAGGAATTTGTGTGGGGTTTTGTGTATAAGTCTGAGGTATAAGTGGTTGAAGTTTGTGTATTGATTGTTGAGATGTTGATTGCTGCTGTTGGTGTTGCTGTGATAGCTGTTGGAGTTGTATATCTTGCTGTAATTGTGGGTAATGTTGATTTGGGTGAGTAGACTTTGGTTGCTGTTCCGGTTCGTTTTGCTTGTCGCTGATTGGTTTGGATTGTGACTGATTCTGTGCAGTACGATTTCCTTTTACTTTACTGGCATAGGATCCTGATGCCGGAGTTGTATTAGCGTGTGCCCTATAATATTGTGTTCTTGCTTCAAAGTAAGTGATACGGTCTGTTGTTCCAATTTGATTTCCGCTTTTCTTTTATAAGCCGGACACTCTTTACTAATGCTGGTATGGGGGCCCTTGCAATTGATGCACTTTACCACAGTGCAAGGTTCCTCGTGAGGGACTTGCAAATCCTCAGCGCATTTGAAGCAAACTAATGTATTTCTGCATCTTTTTTTTGTATGTCCGAACTTATAACATGTGCCACATTTCATGGGGTTTGGATTGTACAGTCGAACAGCAAGTTTAATGAATCCGGCGTATACAGTCTCTGGAACGGTTGGTATATTGAAAGTAAGTACCGTAGCTGCGGTATCTTGCAACGCGCCCTCAATCCTCTTTTTGATTTTCCTCACATCAATCACTCCTTGGGATGAAAACCCTTCTTTAATCTCTTCTTCCGATAGAGAAATTAAATCACGGCAGAAAACCACACCCTTTGAATTATTTAAGTAAGGGTGTTCTGTAACCACTACTGGTGCTAGCCCTGCCTATGGTCGGTTCAAACAACTTCTTGTAACGGCGTTAGTTCAAAAATGTCCATCAACTGACTTGGCATAATAGCACCTCAGCAGATTTGGGTGAGCTCGAACGAGGCGATTGTTTCGCCGGCTCTTTAAGGCGCTGCATGTTCCTTGTATCGGTAGCATACAATCAACGTTCCCTTTTCCCTTCAACCTCTTGAGGCTTGCCTTTAATAAGTCGACGAACCGCTCGGCCCAGCCGTTCGACTGTGGATTGTATGGTGCCGTAGTAATATGTTCGGAACAGTCGGAAATGAACTGTGGACCATTGTCACTAACGATGGTTCCACGAAGTCCATGGCGAGCGAAAGTTTCCTGCAGGTTTCAATGATTTTCCCATGTTATACTAGTCGGTGCGTTCCAATTGGTTTCATAAATTCCGGTGCTTTCCAATTGGTTTTGCAAATGTAAACCTTGCTTCGCGCTAACAGCTTCATGTGTGCTGTCTCTGGGTGATCCGATTGCAGTTCTTCCAGAATAGTACCAAGCAGTTTAAATGGAATTACAATCCGTTCACCATAAAAAACACGAAAGCGACGTACGGAGTGCGAAATACGCCGCCGTCCCTTCGCTCCAAATTCGGCGCCTTTTTTCTGGCCAACCATGTTCGATGAGATCAGCTGCTTCTTTCAGAACACCACACATCGCAGTTTCAGCCTGGATCGTTGCGAACTTGTCAGGCAGCGATTTTACTGATTCGATTGGAAAACAATCTGCAAGAGTGTCAATACGAGTTGTTTAAATGATGTCATTTTCCGATTCTGGCTTCGGTTGCGTGTTAATGAGTCTTGAAATAAAATCAGCGTACGCAAAACTTTTCGTATACTGATGTATTTGATATCAAAATCGTAGGCGAGTACCGTTAAGAGCATAGCGTTGCAGACGATTGGCAGAGTAGACAGGGGCTCCTTTTTTGGATCAAAACACTACCAGCAATGGCTGGTGTTAGGAACGTATAGCTCGAGCTTTTTTAAGCCCGAACACTAGCGTAAGGCCTTGCTAAATGAGGATGCTCTTTACATAAGTAGCTTGAGGCATCGGCAGCGAAAATGATTTCCTTCGTTGGCTCTTCATGCGCCAATGCGGGATTTCCTGCCAGAACTTTTATAAGTTCGATGAATGATTCCTTGGCAATGGCCCTTGCAAGTCCTTCACTTTCTTAACTTAGTGAAATTCTCCTAGCTGTTGGAAAATACCGGGTGCTGTTTTCACTCCGGGCTGCAAGGGATTAACTTCGAAAAGTCCAACGTGCTTATTGATGAAGACGGTGTAACCGAATGGAAGCGGATGGACGGTGGAAGCGAATTTCGCAAAATTGGGCAGTGGATACTGGCTCGGCACAAGGACGGCGTTGAGCAATATCGAACAGTCGCCTGCCACGCGATTAAACTCGTTTTTCTTTCTGACAGCACCAATAGGCGGTCGTGAGTCGGCATAATCAATCGGCTGAACTACTTGTGCAGCTGTGTAAAGTACTGGGCGTTGACGACAGAAGGTCGGCTTCGCCTCTGGTTTAGTTTAAGTGACATTTTCATCTTGTTAAACAATTCCCAAACACAGAGGGAAACTTTGCTTCGACCTCTTTTACCAAAGGTATTGTACCACCCAGCGTGTATGCTGTTGCAGACTAATGATAAAGTTATATTGAAGAGCTTCAGCTGCTCTGCCATCCAAACGTAGACCTCTCTGATGGCTTGCCGGTCATCAAACTTTAGTTTTGCCTGGATGCGCTCATTGCTTGTTCTTCAGAATGGGTTAAGGCAGGCATCCCCAAATCCTTCCAGTTCATTCGCTAGATAATTGGACGTGCTCGTTTTGCTTTATCGTGAGCTGCTGACTGGCAATAGCCATTCTTGTGTCCAGATGTCTTGTACGTTTGATACTCATTGTCCTTAAATGGACAATCTCGGTGGAAATGAATATCGCCACATAAAAGACACGTGGTTTTGCTGTTTGCTCTGGTTCCATTCACCAGCTCCTGCAAGGTCAACCTTTGCACTGTGGCTGCCTGCGTTTCTGTGTATTGGGCATCTAGCTTTCACAGCCACTTTTCCAGTGTAATCGAGTTCTGCGGTTTGTCGAGGCCGTGTACGAACAGCAGAACCTTGAAATCCTCCACCGAACATGCTGCGGTGTCAAATTTTTTACACATCAAGTTGAGGCGAGAAGCGCCCGTTTTGTACTCTTTGAAGTCGCTTTTCACGATCTTTAGACATTTATATCGCAGCGAAAATAACGATTCTTTCCACCCATAAATGTCCTTTATCTCTCTGACGTTAACCTTCAATGTAACTTTTGGTCATCTTGCGAGCCAAGTTTCTGTAGCAACAACCCTACTTTCTTTTACCGCATCTTCGGTGAAAATCGATTCTTAGCCGGCTTACCAAAACTCGAATGTTGCGTTTTCTTCTGCATCATATACGAATTTCTCCATGATGTTGGACAAATCTTTAATGATTGAGTATTCTTGCTTTTCAGGTATCTGCGGGTCTTGTTGTTGTTTTACGAGACGTTCTATCAATTGTTTCATGAGTTCTTCTTTTCGCTGGAACTCACTCGCATGCTGTTTTTTCTTCTTTAATGTACGGTTATGTCGCAAAGTCCAACCACATATTTTAAGGTGTAGAGAGATTCTGGCAGGAAGTGGTCTGAATCGATGTTAGCTCTACGTTTAGTTCAGATCTCTTTGAAGTTAGAAAAATGTCTTTTCGATAAGAGGATCGTATTGGTTGACCGTTGTTTACGATTATGTGGGAATTATGCCCTGTACACCACCAAGTTTTAGAGTAAAGCTAGCTCAGTGGTAAATGTTCCGTTATTGTTTGATGTGGGGTGCAAGGAGTTTGACCCGATGGTGCTACGACATATACTGCCAGCACTGGCAATTTTAACATTGAAGTAGCTTAAAACAAGTTCAATGTTATGGACGATTTTGAAGTGGTCGTAGAAAGTTTCTTTGATTTGATCAGGCATTTCCTCAGTAGAGGCATGAACGTTTACACATGTGATGTTAACTTGACGTCTACAAAACTTGAGTCTACTAATCCGATTGCTGACAGGCATGAAGTCAGTCACAAACTGACGACATAGGTTGTTGATCAAGAAACTTGCCTTCGCCAAATTCTTGTTTTTCCTTGTTATTGCTGTGACAGAGTAGTCTTGTTTCCTGCAGCGCTACGAGGTCGATCTTATACCTTGTCCGAGGCCGTTCACATGGAGGTTTCTTAACAATAAGGTTTTACAAGTTGGGCTGTTAAGCCTGTAAAAGAACCACACCCCTCGCAATTTAAGCTTCTGCTATAACAGAGTTGTTTCTAGCAACCAGCACGAGTGTGTTTATAACTCGATCCCAACTTAATCCGCAGCCGAATCCCTAACTCAACCTCAACTCAACTTCAACTCAATTTATATTCAGGCTTATCTCGACCGCAAATCAACACTCAATCAAACCCTAAAATCAACACAAACCCAACCCCAACTAAAACTTCAAGGAAACCCTCAATTCAATATAACTCAACCACAAACTCGATTCGGAAACTGCATGCGTACAAAAACTCAAATAAATCCCAAACTACGCCCCGTGAATCAACACACCCTATTCGACCAGAAGACAACCCGCAACACAATCTACAACTCATCGCCTGAAATCACCAAATGAACCCCACACTAAACCCCAACCCGCCCCAACTTCCAACTCAACCCTTAGGTTAGGTTGGGTTAGGTTGGAGTGGCTGCTGAGACACACTTAGTCAGATGACGGTCCATTGTGATATCACAGAATACATCCCCTTTACCCCTATTGGAACCATTTCGAGCTACTTATGTAGTGTAAGACGTCCCACACTTTAATGTTTTTGAGATCCGAGAGGCAGTCCATCCTGAACTTACCCAAGTGTTTATGCCTTCTGAGTGCCAATGCTGGACACGAGCTCTTCTTCGTCCAAGCAGCTTCTGCAGAAGTCATTTGCCTCCAGACCCAGTCTTCTTGCATGTTCTCCAAAAAAGCAGTGTCCCGTGAGAATTCCTACGACCGTTCTTAATTCACGTCTGTGTAGGGATATTAATGCCCTAGTGCGCCCCAAGTCCAGCTTTGGCCAAACTTGTCTTGCAACTCTACAAGTGAGGGTGTTAGACCACCTTTCCCCCACTGAGGATAACGCCTGCTTCCCAAGTGCTTGTCTCAGCGCTGTGATAGGCCTCCCCAGACTTGCCCTGTCCGGTTGCAGCTGGAGAGTCATACCATGCGTAGCAAGTTCATCCGCCCTGCAGTTCCCCATGACACCCGAGTGACCTGGGACCCAGATTACCTGGATATTGAAATGCTCACCCAACTCATTTAGAGATGAGTAACAACTCAATGCCACCCGTGACGCCAAAGACACCGATTCTAACGACCGGATCACCGCTTGACTGTCCAAATAGATTGCGATATCATCTGAGGATACCACATTATGCTTCAACCACGTGAGATCCGAAATCGCTTCTCGAAGCGTAGAGTAGGTTTAATGTAGTTAAGATTCGCCAGCTCATCCTTCAACGATCTAACGATAGTAGAGTGTCCTGTACTAAGACAGCACCACTGAGAGACGGCTGCAAGTCGTACGGCCGTATTTGCCGCCATCTGTTTCCCAAAAATGTCGACCGGAAGAAGGTGCAACATAAGCTCTAAGGCACTTGTCGGTATCGACCTCAATGCCCCGCTAGCAAGCGTACAGGCCGTTCTTTGCACCCTCTCAATCCTACTTTTATAAGTGACCTTGTCTAGAGCTGGCTACCAAACACCCACCCCGTACATGAGTACAGGTCTCACTACAGCGGTGTAGAGCCAGTGTGCCAGCTCCGGCTTTAGACCCCGTCTATGGCCAATGACGTTCCTACAGGAGTACAAAGCTATAGTAGCTTTGTTTATTCTCTACAACATATTGGGCCTCCAACTAAGCTTACTGTCTAAGTTAATGCCCAGATATCTAGCTCTATCAGTAAAAGCAAGTCTCGTGTCATTTAAGGTAGGAGGGATGACTACCGGGATTTTGTATTTCTTAGTGAATAGTACCAGCTCTGTCTTGGACGGGTTAATACCTAGTCCACATTTGCCAGCCCATTTCGTAACGATGGTAAGCCCATTCTTCATTATGTCTACAATGGTGTCCAGGAATTTCCCGGTAACAGCTAAAGCTACGTCGTCTGCGTAAGCGATAACTTCAATACCCTCTCTCTCCAATTCTAGTAGTAACCCGTTTACCACTATGTTCCAGAGAAGAGAGGACAGAACCCCTCCCCCTGCGGAGTTCCCCTAGGTTCTCGCCTCTTGATGGTGGAGTCCCCCAACTTCGAACTACCAATCCTGCTTCCCAGCATATAATTGATTAACCCTATCAGAGGAACGTCCACCTCCAAAAATGACAATCCCTCCTTGATTGCCTCCGCTTTCACATTATTAAAGGCGCCTTCTAAATCCAGGAAGGCCACCAAACAGAATTCCTTCGAATTAATCGATTTCTCAATCGTACACACCAAGGCGTGCAGAGCAGTGTTCACAGATCTACCCTTTGTGTACGCATGCTGAGACGGTGCCCACTTCCTGGCGTCTATTTTACCTCTAAAGTATACATCCAGCAGCCTTTCCAAGGTTTTCAAAAGAAAGGATGATAGAGTTATTGGTCTTAGGTCCTTAGGATAGACATGTGAGCTTTTCCCCGCTTTCGGTATGAACACCACATTGACCTTCGTCCAGTACCTAGGAATATAGCCCAGCTTCAAACACCCTTTGAATATAGCTTCCAGTTGGGGAAGAATATTTACTGAGTTGTTTTGAAGTTCCGCTGGTATAATTTGATCCGGACCAGCCGATTTAAATGGTTTAAAATCATTTAGTGCCCATATGATCCGTTTCCTGGTTACGATATCCTCTGTGAACACTGACAGTGATTCCTGATGATTGCTACGCACCAACAGGTCTTCAAAACTCCTTGGGAAATGTGTCTCGAAGATAAGCTCCAGAGATTCTCCACTAGAAGCTGTCCAAGATCCGTCCGGTTTTATCAAAAAACTGGAACTAGCTGTACTTTTGGAAAGAATCTTCCTAAGGCGGGAGGTTTCGGATACCTCTTCCATTTTATCACAGAAGATTCTCCAAGACCTCCTTTGTGCCTTTCTTAATTCTTTCTTATAAATTTCGAGTTTCTCCTTATAGGAGTCCCAATCCCGAGCCTCCCTTGTATTGTTGGCTCTATTAAAGGATGTCCTACAAGCCTTACGATAGGTTCCCAGTTAATTGGACAACCATACTGGTTTTTGCCTACCTGTAGGCTTAACCAGTGGCCAGGCAGCACTATAGGATCGGTTGCATGCGCTAGTAACGTTAGCTACCATGCCCTCCAGCTCCCCAACGGTCGTCGGGGGCTCCCTAGCCCTCGACGGTGACATATCTTCCAATAATTCCCCATATTTGCTCCAGTTGGTCCTTCTAGTGTTCCTTAAGGCTTGCCGGGTAGCAGGGTGAATATCGAGGATATAGGTTAAATATCGATGATCAGAAAAGGAGTGTTCCTTATCCACCCTCCAATTTTTAACCATATGAAGAATATTATTTGAGGCAAGGGTCACGTCTAGAACCTCCTGCCTGTTACTAGTAACAAATGTGGGTTCCCGCCCAATATTACACACTGAAAGGTTAGTACTCATCAAATAATCAAAAAGCGACTCATCTCTTTCATTAATGTCCATGCTTCCCCAGAAAGTGTGATGCGCATTAGCATCAACTCCCAATACCACACTTACCTTTGATTGTTCCGCTTCACGGATCAGCCCCTCCAGGTTATCCGGAGGAACCTCCTTCTCCCGATCCATGTAGGCTGAAACTAGCCAGAATCTACAAGTGCCTACTTCCAGGCTAACTGCAGTAGTGTCACCATTGCTGTATTGAGAGAGAAGCAAAAGATTAATATTATTTTTCCCAAGAATACAAGATCTGATCTTCCCAGACTTACTATAGGATATAATTTTGTACCCCTTGATTCTGAGGCCACAGATCCTGTTGTTATTAATCCAAGGTTCTTGGATTAGTATCACATCCTCACACGACCTAGTCAGCCTGAGGAGTAGAGCTGCCGAAGAAGCCTTAGAATGGTGAAGGTTAATTTGAGTTATCTTAATCATAACCTTTTAACCTCTACCTACCTCTATGGTATATTCCGGCTAACTCAACCCTTAACTCAACCACGAAACCAGAATTCAACTCAAACCGCTGAAAACCGCGTGAGTACATGAAATCAACTCAATCCCGACTCAACCTCCAACAAGACGCCCAACTCAATCCTGAACTAAAACTAACTTTCAAATCAACTCTCAGAACAAAATAGGGTAAATTTACGAAAATAAATTCACAACCAAACCACTTACTCAACCTCAACTCAACTCCAAATTAACCCCAACTCCAGCCTAGCCAACCCCCACTCAACCTCAATTCGACCTGCAGCTTAGCTTTCTGGCTGTGACCCTGGAACTCAGGGACTTTCAAAAAGTCCAGAAAATTATTTTTGTCGAAAGAAAGTTGAAAGTAAGATGAGCGTAAAATGTACCACAGGTGGCTGTTAGAGGTACATAACCACGAAGTCTCAAGCAATAAAGACGTTTGAGGCGCCTTTCAAACTACAAGAGTACCTTTCTGAATACAAAGGAGAGAACTCAAAACATCCGAAAGAAATCAGTTATGATCCGTAGAGAGTGACGAGATCGACTAAATAATAGTAAAATAGGAGTAAATTCATTCTTCAACTTTCGAAAGGCAGACGTTAATATTGACTCAAAATTAAAACATTGAGGGCATGCAATAATGGAGATCAGCAGATGAAAGGACAAAACTTTCCAAGACAAATCAAACAGTGATCACAGATAATCACTGATACCGTGTTAAACGATTCAATATCATGTCAGACCTTTGTGTTGCATCAATGATTAAGAAAATATATGTTGCTTCTTGCAAATCAGGTACCTCCTACACATCCTTTTATGGACACAATTTCTTAGAAAATTTGAATACATTTTTTAGAAGCAACCGATGGCCCTAACATTTCATCAAAAGGTTTTTTGTTTTAAATATTTAACTTACTAGAAAGTTACCAAATCAATCGAGTATGCAAAAATAAAATTTTCAGTTCGCAAAGTCCCATGTAGCTTACGAGTCGAGTTGATTTTGGAATTAGTAGAGGCTTGGGTTAGCAATTGATTTGGTGATTGCCTCGAGAGTTTTAAAATAGTAAATTGGAGGCTAGGATGGAATTAAGAGGTTCAGTTAGGGATTGATTTTGGAATTAAGCTAATTTTGCTCAGTTGGAAACGGCGGATCCGGATGCCTGGCACCCACCGTATTAAGTAGCCTTATTTGTGTACTGCGGATCTCTGCACAGAAGGACATATTCTTCTCCGCTAGTCGTGGGAACAAAATACATCATTAAGACAATAAACAACAACCAATAGGATCCGGCTCTCTCAAAAATTAAGATATACACAAGCAGACTTGGGTCCTTAGGCCTGCCTCTAAGTCTACAATTAACTAATGGGACATAAGCACAAGCGGGGCTGGTCCCTCCACTCGGGTCACCAAACCTGAGCATACAAAAACAAAGCGAAACCAAAGAACGAATGAAGCAGCCTCTTCAGGACCGGCCTACAATACTAGGAAGAAGGTCTGGAGGGCCCTGGATGTTAATTTTTAACGCGTGCATATGCATAAAACGTAACAGAAACAAAGTTGGAAGCCCCTTTAGGTGGATCACAGGTTAAAAGAATAAAATCTCAGGAGGAAAGTCCTAAGGTCGCTAAGAGAGCGAAGGTGGGTTCTTTCAGAGCCTAGCAAAAGATCCAATTCCAAAGGTGATACTCCGGTTGTTCATGATTGGCAACCCAGATTTGCCAACGCACAACTGGAGACTTGCCAAGCTCGAGGGGCCAAAAGCTGAGATGTCATAGGAAGACACTACCACTGTAGGTATTTAGACATTACTACACTTGTCTCAAACTTTTAATGAATAGTCTATATTAAATTGAAAAGTGTCGCGAAACCACTCCTTTTCTGATCATTGTTATCTTCAGTTCGAAATGGACATGGAAGGCATTTCCTAGAAGTCGAATCTAAAGGAACAGGAGGAAAACCGACTGGGATACCTTAAGAACTATTCTGGGTATTTCACTATCAGTCCCGGTGCCAAAACCTCCCAAAGAGGAAAGGAAGAAGCGATACTGGGTTCTAGTCCTCTTAGTAGGCGTAGGGGTACAAGAGACCCTTCAAAAAAGCAAGGATAACAAGTGCCGCTGCAGACTGAGACTTCTATAATGAAGTCCTCAAAACTTACAAACATGAATTAAGAAGTGCCATAATAACAGATCTTGGAGACTATACTGCGGCAAAATCCAAGAGTCTTCGGAGATATCAAGGCTAAGCAAACCACTAATAGCGCGGAATCGTTGGGACTCTTGCTGAAGACTCACTTTCCGGGTTAATCCGAATCCGTCCCTGCTATTTATTTCAGGAGGTAATAGGGCAAGTAGCCATGTAGGTCATATAATTAACAGAGGAAAGATTCTATGGGTGATAAACAGTTTTAAACCATATTAGTCGCCAAGACCTGTATGGTGTTATCCCAGTCGATATTCAACAGACTACAGGCCAAAAATATACTGGTTGGAGGTAATTTTTAAGGGCAGCCTAGAACTATGTCACATTCCTAGCAAATGGACGGAAGTGAAGGTTGTATTCATACCTAGGGCGGGAAAACACTCACACTGCAGCCCCAAAGACCTTAGACCGATTAGCCTATCTTCCTTCCTTTTTAAAACACTGCAAATAATAATAGAAGCTCATATTAGAGGCGCGATTGTACCTGTGGAGACTGCTCTTCATTCTCTCATATGTTTCATTGGAAAATCTTTCGAGTATAGAGACTTTGCAATGGTAACCTTTTTGGATATTGAGAAGGCCTTTAAAAACGTAATTCCGAGGGCTACAACTCGGGCAATTTCGAATCTGGTAGTGGATGAATCAGTCAGGGATTGGGTAGGTCAAATGCTCCGCCGGAAATTTGTAAAGCGATGGCACACCGCAGAGTAGCGTTCTATCCCCATTACTTTGGAATTTGGGATAGTGGCTTAAGGGTGGTTGCCTACGCGGATGATATTGCAATTGGTGCCTGTGACAAATATCCTGGTACCCCTAGCCAATGGTTATGGATTGAATGTGAACCTGATCCTCCCACTTTAAATGGGTTCAGCTTTACAATGAAAATTGATGAAGTGAAATTTCTGGGTCTCGTTTTGGATAGCAAATTAAAACCCTAATATTTCGAAAAGAGTAATGAAAGCGACGGTAGCGCTTTACTCTAACACCGCAACAGTCAGACCCATTCTTTTAGATCGCGTAACAGTCTGGTGGCCTACTCTGAACAAATGCGTCATCCAAAAGCTGTTGACGAAAGAAAATTCAGAGAACAGCCTCCCTGTGGATTAGTGGTGCACTGAGGAGCACATCCACTCAGGCACTGGATGCTCTGCTATATCTGACTCCTCCTAGATATATACGATTGAAATGAACAAGGTACCGGACTGGATGATGGATACAGTTCTGAAACCAGGGGTTATTAACTTCTTCACTGATGGTTCAAAAAGTGATGGAAAAGTCGGGGTTCGTGTTTTCTGTGAGGAACTTCTGATAAACCTCTCCTTCCGTTTCGCTGACTTTTCCGGCACTTTTCAAGCTGAAGTAACTTCGATACAGGAAATCGTTATCTCTTAACGAGATGACAGATCAGTTCAACATCCATATTATATGGGTGTCATGGCATTTCAATAGCACAGGAGATATACAAGTCGACGAGCTGGCTCGGCGTGGCACCATGGACCATATTACAAAAATCAGAAGCGATATTGAAATGCCACTTGCGTTATGAGTTACGTTAGAATGCTAGTACAGTATATGATGGACTTCAGGCTTTGTCAGATCAAAATGGTTTCAATTGGACAGTGGACCGCCACCTTAACCGAACCTAACCTAACCTAGCATACATAAAGGCGAATTTAATTAAAACTCTTCTTTGGATATCAAGTAGAACCGAAAGTTGTATGTGCTCTCATTTTATTTATTTTAGCCATTATTAAGTGTAGGTCTCTTAATATAAAAGCAACTATATTCATTTGGCTAGATATAGTTTTCGATTGACCTACTTTATATTAGTCACACTGAAGACCTATAATTCGATCACACATTTTATTTGTGTAGGCTGTTGTTTTTGTAGTTTATGCGTATCACATAATTCATATTACATCAATTTGCGTCTATTTGTAGTCAATATTATTACAGCTAGAATAAATTTTTTCAATTTGATAACATGTATTCAGCGCGATTAGTATAAATAAAGTCAAATAGATCTTCAAACTTATCAGTCATCAAGTAAACGTATAAACGCTAAAATGAAATTCGTATTCTTCTTAATTGCTTGTAAGTTGTTGTTTACAGTTTATACAGTTTTTGCAGTAGTTTGGTTTACAGCTAATTAAATGTTTTATTCATTTTCAGTGATTTTCGCCGTTTGCGCATTCCAAAATGTAGCTGCCGAAAATGCACCTTGTAAAACCTTCTGTACAGCAATTTATCAACCGATATGTGCCCGAGATCCCGATACTAATGCACTAGGAACTTATGGAAATTTGTGTGCCTTGGAGGCAGCACGTTGTACAACTAAAAAAAGTAAGTGTTTAGTGACTGTTTAATTTTTTGTATACACGATTAACGGAAACTTTTTTCAATGATTTTAGATTTTGCTATTGTTAAGTACGAGGCTTGCTAAATAGCTAATCAATACGAAACACGAATGTTATTTTTGATGCAGCAAACAACCAAATTTTAATTTCTTCTTAATAAACGTATTAAAAATAATGCTGTATAATTCAAATAAATCAATTTAATGCTAAATCGTAATTTCTTGTTTAAATCAAAATTATTTTTAGTCCTGTAACACTAAAGGATTAAAGCTTAAAGGACGTAACCAATTTCAACAGTGGTGATGCGCATATATGAATCAGCTGCACTATATTCAATAAACTGAAAGTTTCAAAGACTTAAGACGAAAACACCGAATATTCTGGATACCATGCAACTCGACATTCAAATCTGTAATACGTGGATTATGTCAAAGTTATTTGGCGAATTTTGGAAATTCACGAAAAAGCCTACACCTACCTACCAAAGGTATTACGATACATATACAAACCTCGTAAAGCTCAAAAGCACAAAAAATCTCGAAAAACAAATTTTATATAACACTCAATACCAAAGAAATTTTGAATTCGAACAAAAACGCAAGTAGGGTCACAGATCAATTCAGCTGAAGTAACCAATTCGTGTACAAAGTCGTTAATCGAATATAAATCTCAAAGTTAAAACTAACGCAAAATTGTGGCCAAAGGTGAATATCATAGACGCAGCCAAATTCTAGTCCGAACTCTGAAAGTCAAGATCGAAATAAACATTGAAATGAAATCGATGTCAAATTAAGTCAAAACTAAATTCATCAAACTCTTCGTAAAGTTTGAATTCAAAATTGATTTCAAAGTTGATCTCGAAGTCGAATGAAAAAGTTGTAATTCAGATTCAAAATCGATTAAAAAGTTGAAGTCAAAGACCGATGTCAACGAAAGTTGAGTCGAAGTCAAAGGCGTACTTAGTACAGGCTTAAGATCGGAGTAGATCATACTGGTCGCAGCGATATAGTCGAAACTGTTTTCCATTTTTTTCTTATTTCTTTTCTCATCGCCTTGCATAAAGTTCATGCAAGACGCGTCAAATCCATCAGTAAGAAATAAGAATAATTAGTGAACCTAGTTTTCCGGTAGTAATTTCTATCGACCCAAGGAATCGACTGACTAGCGACTCCGAGTTAAAATCAGAATACTCTCTGTAAAAGTGGTCATAACAGATTCAGAGATCCTAAATTTGGTAGAAAGGAGAGTGCCGATATTCTACGGTCATGTTGCGATTGAGATGGAGGTTGATTGGCTTAAGAGATTCATTTCGGGATTAATGTGATAGTTGAATTAATCAAGACCGAAGTTCCGACCACCTCATGAGGTTTCAGCCCTTTATATTCTTAGTATTGATGTCATAAACAAATATATCCTGAATATACAGCATTTTAATCAACTCACGAAAATAGACTCAATAAAAACAGAAGAAAAAATCCTAGTGAAAATTAATATCCTATCGCCAGTCGTTCAGTGAAAATTGGAATACTTTTATGACACAGGGAATATTTTTATTTTTATTTTTTTGACATAAACTTCACTCCGATAAGTAAAAAACGATATCAAGACAATTTATAAACGAAGAGTTAAACTTCAAAATCTTAGGTAAAGCCGCAGTTAAGTGGTTGAAGAGAAATCGATGTCAAAGTAAGTCAAAATTCCAAAAAAAATGAAATCGAAGTCAGAGTCTAGGTTAAAGACGGTCAGGTGTTTCTTACCAATATGACTCTGCTTATGATTAGCCAAACGGGACCCCCCCCCCTCGCCAGTGTGCACTACCGGAGACCAACCTATGTACCTATGAAATCAAATGCAAATACACAATGGAATACTTTAAAGATTGAACGTATCGAGAGATTATAAGATCGTAAGACATACCTAGACATTCGACATATGATGGAAGAAAACAGAAAGAGATAGAACCGTTTTAGGTATTTTATAACGATATTCTAGCCATAACATTGCAATACAGTATACCATCATCAGATACGGAATTCCTTCTAACACTCCGAAGAAATATGAGAACTGGGCTACAGAATGCGTTGGCAGATAAAGATATTATTACTATCAGTGATTTAGTAAGACGCAGTGTTGCGCTTAGCTCCGAAACACGATGTTCAAAAATTGAACAGAGCTGACATATTGGTTTAGTATGTTGGAATTGTCATGATATAGGACATGGGTATTTTGATTGTCATAAGCCAATTAACAAAATCTTCTATTTCAAATGTGGTCGACCAGATATATTGCAACCAACTTGTTCAAATGTCAGGGAAACGAACAACCGAGGGTCTAGATTTCTGGGAATATGTTTTCTCGTAGGAAAATCCTACCCAGAGCAACCAATGTTGATTGCGCAAGAAACACCGATCCTGAACTTTTGGCAAGGATTCATTTACCAAAGCGCTATGTTTAGATTAGGCTATCAAGCCAAACCAGTCTAACATACTTAATTCAGATTTCCCTTTCTCACCTACCTTCCTGTGGTAAAGCTGGGTGTCCCACAGGTGACTTTCATTTCCCAGCAACTCGTGGGAATAAAATTTCTAGCAAAAGTTTTAAAAATAAGGATGGTAACGCTCCTAAAGCGTCACGTACCAACGATAGTTCCGAAGTGGCTTTCGAGGACCTCGGCCCTCTTTCCGCTGTGGGGTTCTCGATGAGTGGTCCATCGGAGGGGAAGCTCTGATCGGGGCTTGAGAAATTAGTTCTCAACTCTGACATGGAGACCTTAGGAGATGAGGACTCGGCCCCCGTAAGTGGCGGTATCTCCTCTGTGAAAGCAGGGAAGTTGGGGAGGACCCGAAAGGTAAGGTTCAACACAATTGACAAACCTGTCGCGGCTCCTCGCGTGAAAATGTGTGGAGCCGCGAAAAAGCGGTATAGGAGGTTTCTTGCGGAAGGCAAAACGCCCGGAAGCGAGACAAGGCTTCTGTTAAGGCATGTATCGCCTGCCTGCAGATAAAACTGCATCATGCAATGGAGTCTTCGGAGGTCCTTTGTCGTAGGTTTATCTGCCATAACATTGGCATGGTTCTAATACAGGAGCCATTGGTGATAGGTAACCAAATGAGAGGTATACCAAATCAAGTGGATAAGTTAATTTATCATAACGGAACTGAGAGTTCAAGAACGGCTATTTTGGCCAGTTCGCAAATTAGTTTTATTCCCATTTCAGTGTTCATCTCCAGGGACTTGTTTGCAGTAATGTAGAGGTTCTGGGTGAAAAAGGCAAACAGGAGGCTATAATGGCCTCCGCTTACTTTCCTGGAGACTCAAAGTTGATATCTCCACTTGAAGTTAGGCGGCTCATAGCTTTGCAAACGCCATGGGCTGGCCTACCTGATAGGATGCGATGCAAACGCGCACCACACGGTGTGGGTAGCACGGACATCAATGACAGGGGTGAGTACAATAGGGGAAGGAAACCTACTTTTATAAATGCGATTAGGCAAGAGGTCCTAGATTTGACACTTGCTAATCCACATTTCAGCGACTTGGTCAAAAACTAACATATGTCTGAAGAGGCCTTATTATCGGATCACTTGCACATCAGATTCAATTTGGCGGCCGAGACCATGCAGCGGCAGGAAATCAGAATTCCAAAACTGACCGACTGGGACTCTTATAAAGTCTCACTCGAATCAGAAATGTCTTCGGTTATGAGGAACATAGAGTCTCCAGAGGGTTTGGAGATCTGTTCACACCAGCTGTATAATTCTTTACACTTGGCTTACGAGAACAGCTGACCGGTTAAGCGAAGAGAGTCCGCAAAGATGGTCCCTTGGTGGAACGGGACGCTGGGTAAACTGAGGAAAAAATCGAGAAGATTATTCAACAAGGCTAAACGCACCGGTGAATGGGGCGAGTATTAGATGGCCTTGACGGAATATAATTTCGAATTAAGAAGATCCAAAGGGGCTACCTGGAGGAATTTCTGTGAGGGAATCAATGAATTGCCCTCTGTAGCTCGTCTCCAGAAAGTTCTTTCCAGGGATCATTCAAATGGTTTAGGACTTCTCCAGAAGCAAGATGGGAGGTT
Source organism: Tipula vernalis (assembly GCA_958295665.1). Taxonomy (NCBI): domain Eukaryota; kingdom Metazoa; phylum Arthropoda; class Insecta; order Diptera; family Tipulidae; genus Tipula; species Tipula vernalis. The sequence continues at coordinate 138,382,559 of OY282559.1, forward strand.
CACTGGAAACCGGAAGGAAACCTTAGAGGTACTGCTAGAGACCCACTTTCCGGATTCAGTAGTGGTAGGAGCCCAAAACGACCCGCATGATCCATCAAGTGAGGTAGCCTATGCGTCTCACAGTAGGATCTGGAGTATCTCTGGGAAAATATTCACACCCAGTAAGGTGCGATGGGCTATTGGGTCTTTAAAATTTTTCAAATCCACTGGAAGGGATCGTATCTTTCCAGCTTTGCTTCAAAAAGGTTTTGAGGAAATAGTCCCCAGCTTGATCCAGATGTTTCGGGCAAGTTATCCTTAACTATATTCCGAAACTGTGGAGGAAGGTGAATGTTGTTTTTATACCAAAGGGGAAGAGGGGTGGGGGTCGTCCAGACACTCAGGCCAAGGCATATCGGCCAATTAGCCTCACATCGTTTCTATTGAAGACGATGGAAAAAATCCTGGACTATCAAATAAGAAGTGAGGTCCTTGGAAAAAATCCGCTGCATTGGGACCGGTTTGCGTATCAAACTGGTAAATCCACTGTTATGGCCCTTAGCAGTCTAGTCACGAGGATTGAAAAGGTAGTGACATATGAAGAAATTGCCCTTTGTGGCTTTGTGGACATTAAGGGGGCTATAGAGAGGGCAGCAATAGAAAAAAGGGTTCCGCTTTCTACAATTAGGTGGGTCCGTTCCATGCTGGAACATCGTGAGATTACTGCCAGACTAGGTGGCGAGTCAGTAACCATCAGGGCCCTAAAGGGCTGTCCCCAAGGAGGCGTACTATCTCCTCGTTTGTGGTCATTGGTTATTGACGGATTACTGGTCCTTCTGAGTAGCCATGGGTTTGATGTTTAGGGCTATGTGGATGATGTGGCTATCATAATCAGAGACAAGTTTGATGAGGTCATTTCTGATCGTATGCAAAATGCACTCAATATAATATGGCAGTGGTTTTACCAGGAAGGACTCAGTGTCAATCCAAACAAAACTGTCATTGTTCCTTTTTCGAGGAAGAAAAAGCTCGCGCTTACAGCTCCCTCGCTAAACAGTACTACTGTTCCTTTTTCCAGCGAGGTTAAATATCTAGGGGTTATCCTAGGCCTGTCAATGACTCTATGGGCGTACTTGGGGACTAAAACCAAAAATGATCTACTGGTCATTTCTTACAATCATAAGCCTATGGTCAACTACGCATCGGTTGAATGGTGGCCTAAAACTGAGCAGAAGGCAATGCAAACTTTATTGAATAAGGTTCAGCGTATAGCCTGCTTCGGTGTTACGGGCTCAATGAAAACATGTCCAACCGCTGCGATGGAGTCACTTCGAGGACTGACACCGTTACACCTGCATGTTAAAAAGGATGCTGCAATTATGGCCCTGAAAATTCATTTAAATCCTTAAGGAATTTCAGACAGACCCTACCATAGGAATGCCTTCCGACTGTATGCCAGCTAAACTGGACTTCTACAAACCATTCTGTGTTAGGTTACCTGACCGGGATGTGTGGAGTGCAGGTGGACTATTCTTTGAGCGAGGGTCCATGGTAAGGTTTAGAGATGGATCAAAAACGGAAGATGGGGCGGGGATAGGAATACACGGGAGTGGCACTACCCTCTCGAAGTCCTTGGGTACCAATGCTACCGTTTTTCAAGCAGAAGTACATGCTATAGAACTTTGCGCTAGGATAGGCATAGCAAAAGGCCTAAACGATGCAAAGATTTATATTGTATCAGACAGCCAGCCGGTCTTAAAGGCGGGCTTAGGTCTTGTATCGTTGAGTCAAGGCTGGTATGGGATTGTCTAAAGATTATTAAACATCTGGCAAGCTCAAATAAGGTAACACTTATGTGGGTGCCAGGTCATACTGGAATCGAAGGAAATGAGGCAGCTGATGGCCTTACTCGTGAGGGTTCTGCATCTCCATTTATTGGACCAGAACCCTTCTGCGGCGTCACTAAGGGACACCTTAGAGCAGCGGTAAAACGCTGGGAGAATGTTCAAAACTCCTCCTACTGTCGCAGAATTCCAGGTTTGCGACAGGCGAAGAAATTTATATCACCTTCGTCTGTCAGGGTTCAGGAGTGTCTTGAACTTAGGAAACTTTAGTTGAGGCTGCTTACTGGCTTCCTCACAGGTCATGTCCTCTTAAGGTATCACCTTAAGAAGATGGGCCTAAGTACGACAGATGGATGCCGCTTTTGCGATCTGGAAGCGGAATCAGCGGAACATGTTCTGTGCCAATGCCCAGCCATTTTTCAGCAAAGACTGCAACATCTAGGAGAGAGAACAATGAGCCCAGATAGTATGTATCTTGTACCGGCCAGTAGTATTATCAGATTCATTAAGAGCCTGAATATTGGAGGAGGGGGAGCACAATAGATCTTTTAGGTCGCAGTGTGAGGTATTTTATCGCCCACATGGCCCTTCAATAAATAATAATAATCACCTACAACGCCTTCCGCTATACTGCTAGATTTCGAATCTCCAACTCTGCTAAAACGAAAGAGGAATTTATCGAGTAAAGAAATACTGAAAATGTCGTAAACTTTTACGAACCCATCGCGGAAACGTTTATTATGTTCCATATCATGGTCTAATGGACGTTAATTACGGCATTGGCTAGTGAGAGCGAAAACTTTAATAATTCAAATTACAATTAAGTTCGAAATTTTCCATTCTTGGTTAAAACTGCTTGTGGCCAGCAGAACGAGTATTCAGCTATAATGGAATTCAGCATTCTACGCGTATTTATCTCATACTTGGATTAAAACAAAAGCTATACTTAGGCATAGACTTTTGGAAGTTATTTCATATTGAACCCACAATGATTTGCGAAGTAGAGCACCTATCACAATGTGCATCAGGGATATTATTCTGTCTCCCCTCCGAAACAAACCCAACTATACACAGAAATTGATTGAATGCTTGCTTTGGGAATGATCTTGTACCTGGACGATTTCTTGATCACCAGCGGCACGTTCAAAGAACACATAAATCTCTTCAAAACTGTAGCCAAGTACTTGACGTCTGCGGGCCTAACAGTCGAAAAAAGTAACTTTCTTCAAAAAAAAATGTACGGTAGCTCGATTATTTTGTGGGCGATGTCAATCTGTAAGTGGACTCAGATAAAGTGAACACTCATATACTATCATACAACTAACTTCTTAAAAAAGGACACAAAAATAGTTTGGAATAAGGTGAGTTAATTATCGTTTGAGCACTAAGTTCTGGAGTTGGGAGCGTGCTCCTCCGAGTTCGAATGCTATGCAGCTGTACTCAGCGTAAACAAATTCTTGGGAGGAATGCAATTTTTCAATTTTAGCCTACGACGCATGCCTTTAATGGCTCATGGGTCAAAAAGACTTGACGGTAAGATTATCAAGGTGGAATTTAAAGCTTCAATCATTAGACTTCCATATCGAGTATAGAAAAGAATCCGAAAATGTAGTACCAGACACAATTTCCAGAGCGTATATGAAGGAATACAACACACATCTTTCGGCTAATATCCCTCAAGTTGACCCAAATGCTGTAGTTTTCCAGTCCACGCAGTATTTAAACCTAATACAGGAAATTGTAAATGTACCAAAGCAAAAGTTTTTCTGCAGCTAACAGCAAATCTTATCAATCGAATTACCCTTGAGAGACTACAACGTCATTATTATTGGCCACAAATGTCACAAGATATGCGACTCTATATCAATCAGTGTAGTGTGTGCAAGCAGACAAAATCATCAAATACTGCTTTGCAGCCGCCAATCGGTAAGCAAATCTCAGTCGAAAGATACATGCAGCAAACCCTACGTGAATCAAAATACGAGAATTCAAAATGAAATTTTTAAAAGCTATTCCGTACCTGAAATGATAATTTCGGACGATGGTGCCCAGTTTTGCTCCAAAAACTTTGAGGTTCTGTTAGGGAAATATGGAGTTTCTCATATCGACAGTGCTTTCAGAGTCTATATTTCAGACGAGCATCAGGATTTGGATCTTCATACCTGGTGATTTTTTTAACCTGATACACTCAAATATCTTGGAAAATAAACACTCTACGACTGAAAATATTCGATTGAAATATTTTTTTCGATTCATGATAGATGGCGCTGTAATTGACGATATTCAATTTTTTTCGATTTCTCCTACTGAAACCTACGCAAACGATTCTGCAATACGTCTGCAATAAAAATACCATGGTTTCATTGTAAATACTCGAAATTGGTCGTCAAAAATTTATTCATTTTGCAAATTTCGAATAACTGGGAAAAGGGTGCTTGATTTACATGAGTCCCCACGCCTCATCAGCATTTCTGATTCGCTCAATCATATTCTCACGTGTTGTTGGTTTTTGTTTGTAAATTTGGTCTTTGAGATAGCCCGACAAAAAGAAATCTAGCGAAGTAAGATCTGATGATCTGCGACCATTGAAATCACGATCAATTACTGCACGTGCTACCAGCGAACAGGGTGCGGGACAACCATCATGTTGAAATCACATGTTCCGTCGCACTTCTAAGCTCAAGTCTTCAAATAATGTTGGCAGTTCATTTTCCAAAATATCTCGCTACATTTGACCATTCAAGTTGCCTTCAATAATGTGGGGGCCGATAAGTTTGTTGCCAATTATTCCACACCACACATTGACAGTCCAAGGACGCTGATGTTCAACTTGGCGAAGCCAGTGCGGATTTTCAACACTCCAGTAATGCATGTTGTGGCGATTAACCGTTCCATGGTTTGTAAAAGACGACTCGTCGGAGAACAATACGTAACGAAAAAACTTTGAGTTTTGCTGTATCTATTCACGTGCTCACTGACAAAAAAGTTACCCGATTTTGGAAATCAACGCCATGAAGATCTTGGTGTAAAGACACATGATACGGATAATACTTATGGCGTTTTAAAATTTTCCAAACACTGGTCTGGGACAATCCGGAATCGCTAGCTATTTCTAGTGTGCTAATATAAGCATTATGAGCTACTACAGCCAATACATCAATTTCATTATTTTCTCCAGTGACTGTTGCTGGACGAGTCCTTTTTTTCGGTTTAACACTTCCATCAGTAATAAATTGTTTGACAGTACGCTGAAATGACAGCATTATCAAGCCTCCGGCCAGCTTCTCCATAACACAGAATCATTTTAATTTTCTCTTGCACTGTTAAATACACCATTCTTAAGTAGTATTGATAGCTTTACACAGGTATTGTTGTTTTCGAAATAATCTTTTGACTGAATCGGTATTTTTAAAACAAAATACAAACAATTTCATTAATTTGAAAGCCGATTTGATCGCATGTTCCTGGGTTATGATGCTGAGAAGCCATTTTCAGTAGTTGAAAATTTAAGAAATAAAAATTGTTTAAGACTAACTCGAGTATTTACAATGAACCATGGTATTTTTATTGCAAACGTATTGCAGAATCGTTTGCGTAGGTTCTCAGTAGCGCCATCTATCATGAATCGAAAAAAATGTTTCAGTCAAATCCTACGTATTTTTAGCTGTACAATTCGAATCTGTAATAAAAAGTAGAGGTTCATATTTTAGTTTCAAAGTTATCCACCGCTCCACTTACAAGGAGGAGGGGAAGGGAGGGGGTACTAATTTTAACACTTATGTATTTCCCCCACGGAATAATTAAATTTTGATCTGTACCATTTTTTTCGTAGAGTGCTTATTTTCCGAGTTATTTCGGAGAGATAAACTTCGCTACTAATGACGTCATCAATATTTTCATTATTGTAATTTACTCTCTCCCAAAATTTTAAATATTGAGATGCGTTATTTTCGTCTTTATATTTAGTCAAAACCAAAGTCAAAGTGGAATTGAAGGTTTGTACTAGGCGGAATCGTAGTGCGCTATTCAAAGTAACAATTTGAATAGCGCGGATCTGTGATGTAAACGTAATAAGTTGTGATTTCAGAAAATTAAATTGATTTATTTAAATAAAAATTTTGATTTTAATACAAATTTTGTTTGGCACCGTTCATCTAAATTTACAGCACAATTGAGCCACTTACCTTGTTACATGACCCATTCTTAACAACAACAAATTCTAAAATTATAGCAAAAAATAAAAATCTCAGAAATCTTGTACAAAAAATTCAAAATACGCAGGTATACTTACTGTGTTTAATTCCACATGTTTCGGATGCAAAAACGCAACCATTTGAATAAGTTATTTCCTCTTTAGTATCAATGTCCCGAACACAAACTGGATCGTAATTCATTGGACAAAACATTTCTCCACATGGTACATCTTCGGCAGCTACATTTTGGAAGGCGCATATGGCGAAAACCACTTGAAATGTGTACAACAGTTAAAATTGTTTGATAAATTATGAACCAGCAACCCAACCATATACTCACATGCAATTAAAAAGAATACGAATTTCATTTTAACGTAAATAACTGTATTTAACAACTGTTCTGTTTTTATCTAGAACAGCCAGTATTTATACTGGTCGTGCTGAATACGTGAGTTTGGAAAAAAAAAATGTTTTCGCTTTTCGAATATGTGCATGTCAATATTGACATTAAATAGACGCAAATTGGTACGTAAACAGACGTTTTCATTGTTAGACAATTAAGTGTAAATATGTACTTTACAACAATTATAATATAATTTAAGATTCTGGGTTGTATCCAAATATTTTGCGATAATCACGAAAACAAAAAAAATCCCTTCCCGTATACTAACTCAGGAGTACCATGAAATTCGAGTTCTGCATATAAGTCAAAATTCAGAGTCCAAATCGAATTTCAAGTCTTTCACTATGTCAAAAGAGGCTTCAAGGTTTTAAATTCGATGTTAACGGCCAAATTAAATCCGACTCAAATTCTTACCCAAACAAAAATTTGCTTCGTGTTGATGATTAAGGTGGAAATCAAACTACACCTCATGTTCGCATTTAAAATCAAATTCAAAATAGAACTTGAAACTAAAGACTAATGAAAAAAAGAACCCGAAGTCGATTATCGAAGTCACAGTAAGTCTATAGTCAAATTAAGTCTATGTTCATCTTCGTAGTCAAAATGAGTCCATAAGGATCAATCATACAAGCGCGAATCATCCAAGTAAAGGGCTGTAACGAGAATAAGTGAATTCATTTCAAGTCAACTCAATCTAACCTCCAATCAAATTCACAAATCAGTATCTAACTGAACTCCTTAGTCCCTCACTCAACCCCTACTCAATCTCCAACACAACCTCCAACTATATCTCCAACTTAAGACCAACACAACCTAACCTTAAAGTTAACATTCATACCAACCTTTAACTCAACTCCAACACAACCCTCAACTCGACCCTCAACTAAACCCCAACTCAACGGTCAACTCAATCCGTAAATCGACATGGCTCAGTAGCTTATATACGTCATTCACCCAAAACTCAAATCCAATCCAGCTCCCTACTCACAACCCTTAAATTCGATCCCTAAATCAACACGGTCCGAAAATTGCATACGTACATGAACTCAATTCAAATCAAGTCAATCTAACTACCAACTCAACCCGCAACTTAACCACAAACAAATCTCCAGCTGAACCGTTGACTCAACCCCAACTCGACCCTCAATTCAGCTCTTAACAAAACTCCAAACACAACTCAATCAACTGAACTGCTCACTCAACTCTAACATAACCCCTACTCAATCCACAAATCGGCCCCAACTCAACGCTCAACTCAACCAAGGACTCAACGTCGAATACAATCCTCATATCTATGGTAAAAAAAAAATTGCTCCTGGATCGAAATCCACATGGTAATACCCTACGTGTTAATAACCACGCCATTTTGTGTCAATTCATTTTGTAGGTACCCGACCCTCTTGGCGTAATGATTCCAAAAACTTTGGAATTCTCTGCCTTGACGACATCAACAGATTGGTGAAAAATTCCAAACCGGACATCCAGACATTTAGACATCGAGACGTTCAGGCAGATGGACGGACTTTTTTTTTCAGTTTTTCGGACTCAGGGACATTCAAAACGTTGAAAAGTGGTTTTTAACAAAACAAAAAAAAATATTTGGACTGATGTTGTAAGTCAGAAAGTACCTAAAACTTTTAATTCGAAGTTGAGGTCAAAGTCGAATGCAAATTTGAAAATCGAAATTCAACATTTAATTTGGAGTTAATGCCCAAGGGAAATTCGAGCCTGAATTGAAATTCCATGTCGAGGTGTTGACAATTCGAAGTAAATCGAAATTGAACCCCAAATCGATGTGAATATGAGGAGAGAATGAGGAGAATAAATCAAATCGAATGCTATATTAACCTCGAATTTAGCTATACAATCAACTTTCGACATCAAGATCGCTTTAAAATTGACTTATTCTAAATTATGGTCGATGCGAAAGCCAAAGTTGATGTTAAAATCGAAGATAAACCCGGAATCAAAGTCAATATGAACGGTAGATCGCCTTAATGTCAAAATTGAGGCCAAAGTCAAAGTTAAATGCGAGGCAAACGCCAAATTGAATCCGAAGACCAACTCAAGCCAACATAGTTGAAGTCATTGTCTAAGTGAAATAAATGTCAAAAGTAAGCCAAAAATTATAGTCGAGCCAATCTTTATGTGAAAAGTCGATTGCCAAATTAAAGACGAACCTTATATAGACGAATTCAAGTAGAAAATCGATATCAACACCGATTAAAGTCAACGATGTCAAAATTAGTATGTCAACTTCAAAATTAAATGCGAACTCATGGTCAGACAAAGTGGAAATCAAAGTTACATTCGTAGTCGAAGTTGAAGTTGAAATTTAAATCGTTTTCTAGTTGAATTGAAAATCAAGATAACAGGAAGTTTTTAAAGTTGAAACCCGATTGAAAGTCACCCGATCGAAGTTAATGCCAAAGACAACGTCGAACCCGAACCAAATTCGTACTTATTATCAAAGGTCGGGTCAAAATTAAGACGATATCACCAGTAAACCAAAAGGCTTAGTACGATCTCTCCGTAAAAAGTCGATTCCAAGGTTAAATTCGAAGACGAATGTTAATGGCAAATATGAAAACCAACTGAAAGCGGAAAATTAACAAACTGAACGCCGAAAGTTAAGCTAATGGAAAACTCGAAGCTAAAGTCAAAGTTCGACGCGTATTCAAAATTGAAATTAATTTCGAATACAAAGATAAGATCAAAATAGAATCCGAAGTCAGGCTCGAAGTAATAATCTAACTCAATTCGATGTTAAAGGCGAACTCGAATTCAAATTAGATGTTAAAAGTGACCTCGAAATCAAAATTCGAAAATAAAGTTGATCACACTTTTGAAAAGCAAAAATTAAAATTAAATATCAAGTTAATTTGAAATTCATTGTCCAAGTGAAGTGAATCGGCTTGAATTGTTATTCGAACTCAAAGTAAAACTGAAATTACAAGTCAAAATCGAAATCAAATTCAAATTTCAAACTCAAAGGTAAATTCAAAAGCTCAGCCGATTCGACATCGAGAACGTCTTTAGAGCCAAAATTCAAAATCTAACAGGGTTCGATTCGACGTTGTTTTCCTTTTCGGTTTCGGAAAAGGAAGACAAATGCCAAATCGAACAAAAAATCGAATATCGAAGAGACAGTCAAAGTCAATTCACAACTTGATGTCAAAGTCGAACTAAACATCGAAATCAAAGTAGAAGACAAATTAAAAGTCAAAATCGAATTCAATGTCGAAGTTTATGTCAAACTTAAATCGATATCAATCAAAATTCTTAGTGAATATCGAAATTAACTGCAAACACAAAGTTAACTTCCAACTTAATGCCAAAATAAATGTTAAAATCAACGTCGAAGTTAAACCCGAAAACAAAAACAAAAAAAGCGAACCCTAATCACCAATTCAGCCACAAATCAACTTTAAAATCAACCCTTAACCTAATCACAATGCCTAAGTCATTGCGCGGAACAACTCCTAAATAATGCGCCAACTAAATACCTCGCTCAATCCCTACGACATCTAATTAAATTCCAACTCAACTTATCACAAACCAAATCCCAGCCATCTACTCAATTCCACACTCAACGATCAACTTAATCACGAAATCAACTCGATTCAAAAGCTACGTATGAACTCATCTCAAATCAACTCAACCTGCTGTTCACTAAACAACCGAACGCCACTCTTAAACCCAACTCGACCTTAACTTAAACTGTACATATTTAACCGGAATCAAAACGATTCGAAAACTACATGCGTACATTAACCATACCTAATCTAATCTGCACCTCAACCTCCAACTGACCCCGAAAAAAAAAATCCCAACTGAACTCCATCGTTCAACCCCAGCTCCATACACATTTTGCGCGATAACAATTAAATCCTCAAAGCAACCCCAACTAAGCGTCCAACTCAATCTTCAAATCAACACGGTCCGAAAAACTACATGAGTATATGAACTCAACCTAGAATAAGCCAAATTAACTTCCAACTCAAATCTCAACTCAACCACAAATAAATTCGCTACTGAACACCTCACAAAACCTCAACTTAATTCTCAACTAAACCCACAACTCAATCACAAACTAAATATCTAAACCAACACGTTCTGAAAACTGCATTTGTCTATGAGAATAATTCAATCCTAACTTAAACTCTAACTCGACGCCCAATTCAACTCTCAACCTAATCCCAAACTATACGTAAAATCCTCAAATCAACGCAACTCAGAAAACTACATTCGTAGATGAACTCAACTTCAATACAACCCAACTTCAACTTCTACTCAGCTCAACTTTAACTCAACCCCAACTCAGCCCAACCCCAACTCAACCTTAACTCCACCTGCATTCCAGCCCTTAAATCAAACCCAAACTCACCCCCAACTCGACTCCTTAATCAACATGGCTTCATCAACCACAGCCATACGTGAACTCAACTCAAGCTACCTATAACTAAACCCCAGCTGAACAGCTCACTAAACCCTAACCCGATCCCAACTCAACAAGCCCTTCAGCAGATACCACGGGTACAGACAAACATCCGGACATTCAGACAGAGGGACGAAAAAGGCGAAACTGAAATTAAATTGGGATTTAAATTTTAAAGTCAAAATTAGAGGCCAATCGAAATCGAATCCAAAATCGACGTCAATGTTGCAATAAAGCTTCGAATTTTTTTTCGAATTGGATTCGATTTTAAAATCGTCGTTAAATTCGAATTTTATTTCATCACCATCGAGATTAAAGGCGAAATCTAAGTTAAGATCAAATGTCAAAGAAAGTATCGAAGAAACCGAAATTAATAAGTCGAAGTCAAAATCGAAATTTAATCTAAGTTCTTATTCTAATTTTTGGAATTAAGTCAATAACAAAGGTTTAAGGTCGAAATCAAAATTCAAAATCGATTACAATTTCAAAATGGCCGAAGTTATAATGTCGAATTTAAAGTCAAAGTGAAAATCGAAATCAATTAGGGTTAAGTTAAAGACGAATTCCAAGAAAAAATTAAACGACCAACAATTTTGTTCGTCCAAACCATTTTTCTCGATTTTTTGAAAATCCTTGAGCCGACAAAAGCAAAAAAAAAAATGTTCATCCTTCTTTCTGGATGTCTGTGTAAGCCAAGGGTATCTCGAGAACGGCTTGTCATAGAGGTGAATTGAAAAGCTTTTGGAAGTTGTACGTCAAGAGGATCGGATATCTGTCATATGGATTGACCTTAAACCACGTTGTGATATTACCACGTTAACCAATATTTCAGACATACTGGTTTGATGATTGAGTTTGGCGTTGAATTTGCGTTTAGGGGTTGGGGTTGGGTTGGGTTCCATTTGCGGATTGAATTAGGGTTGAGCTGGATTTGAGTTGGGAGTTGGATACGGGTTAAGTGAACAGTTTAACAATTTTTATGAATGATTGTTTGAGGTCGGCTCTTCTTGTGGGGTGAGTTATGGTTGAGTTGAAGTGGGTTTAGGGTTTAGTGAACAGGTCAACAGAGTAATAATTTTTGTGTTGAGCTGAGTTCATGTAGGTATGTAATTTTCAAGACCATGTTGATTTGGAAGTTGAGTTGGGCGTAAGTTTGGAGTTTGAAGTGCTGGGTTGTCGGTCAAATTATGGCTGGACTTGGGCTGACTTGGGGTTGAGGTGGAGTTGAATTTGCATTGAGTTGTGTAGTTGTTTTGAGTTGCGTTAATTTGAGGATTGGGTTGGACGTTGAGTTTGTTGATTTGAGGATTGGGTTGGAAGGTGGGTTCATAGATACTTGTAGCTTTATTAAAATTATTTAGAGGGATTGTGGATATTATTGAAATCGAGCTTCAGTTGAGTTCAATTATGCATGTATTTTTTCGGAGTTGAGTTCACGTAAGCATGTAACTTTTCGGACAATGTTGATTACTGGATTGAGTTGGGCAGTTTAATTGGGGATTGGATTGAAGGTTGAGTCGTTGTTCAATAGGGTGTTGTGTTGGGGTTGAGCGATGGCGTTCATATTTATATTAAGTTGAGTTCTTGTATGCATGAAGCTTTCTAACCATGTTGATTTAGAGCTTAAGTTGATCATTGAGTTTAGGATTGAGCCTCAACTCTTGGGTTGAGTTGGAGGATTAAGTTGAAGGTAGATTTGGTTTGAGTTATAATTGAGTTTAAGGTTGGGTTTAGGGTTGAGTGGAGGTCGAGTTAGGCTTGACGAGGGTTTGTGTTGAAGTTGAGTTGGATTTGAGTAAGGAGTTCGGTTAGGGACTAATTGGCTCATACACCCGGGAGTTGGGAGACGAGTATGCTCGTTATTGGAAAATAAACCAATTCCTGACTCCGTTCAAGAACTGTGAGACATCATTAAAATGGCGATAACCGATTCTTCCATGTCCACCAAAGGTTACACTGTCTTGGTGCTATTCGGGAGAAAGATCGCGCACGCCAAATATCAAATCTATCACAAAGAACATAACGTAGCACCTTTATAACTGCAAGGAAAATCTACAATCGGCTATGCAGATGGAAGAAACGAGAATGGTAGAGCAATAGACATGCAACATCCAAATTTCTGGCCTGAGAGGTACATATCGAAGCAAAAGAGAAATAGCTTCCGACTTTCATCCAATAGCGGTGCTATTGGTGTGTATTTCTCCTCGCTTCTAAATAGATAGACGCCATCTTGTTTCAACGCGATGTCAATGTCGAGATAACATCACCACCTCTCCCACAATATGATGAAGTGTGGATTGTGATATCGCGGATAAAAACTTATATATTCACCCTAGTAAGGTTATCTGCACCAAACTGCTCAAATATGGTGGCGATTATCTGTTCTACCGCATATTCACTCATATCAATAATTTGGAGTCGAGAGAAGATTTCCCAGAAGAGTGACAGACGTCTCTTATCTGTCCACTTCATAAAAAATGAGATCGATTAAAATGCAACAAATGCCGCGGTACAGCCTTACTGAACACATGCTACAAAGTGTTGGCCTAAGTAGTCCGGCAAAGTTATCAACATATAGCAAAAGGATTTTGGGTGGCGGTTTCATCCAAATAGATCAACAACCGATCAAACTTTTATTCTGAGAATGTTACTGGAGAAGTGCCCCTGGAAAAGACATCCCTGGCATTGTCTATTCGTAGACTTCCAACAGGCGTTCGACAGCATTAAGAGGGGTACGTATCGGAACATCTTATCTTACCTAGGCATGCCGTCAAATTCGGACGCTTTTAATGGTTTGTTCAATATGCAAGGTGCTAATAGGTGGGAAAATTTAGGATGCCTTCGAGATAACATCTGGAGTGCACCAATGAAACCCAATAGCTCAAACTATGTTCAACCTATCGTTGGTTTATGTCATGACAATCCAGCTATTGGCATACACTGCAATCAAAGGGAAAACCACGTACAGAATGAATCACGAGATTAGGAATGATCACGATACGATTATCAACATCGGATTCATAGACTCATTAAGGCTAAGAAAGCTTAGGCAAGTTCTTCGTTCGTAAAATCTGACCACTAAAGTAGTAGTATGCCGTCTTTGTTGACGATCAAATGGAATAAATTCGGCCTCGTCCTACGATTAGGGGACTCAAAGAATTCTTTGAACGATGAAGTTGTTCTTGCTCTTTGGTTGGAATGCGCCTGAAGCGATCTTTTTCTCTGCGACTTCTTCGGCTTCACTCGAAATTTCACTCCGCCATCTTCTTACTCAACTGCTGTTTGGACTTGCCCCAGTTTGGTTAATAATCCGCTTCGTTTCATCGATTTGTCCCCAGGTAGATTCGCGAATTTTTGATTTTCTCTCTTGATGTATATATTTCAAGATCTCTTCTGCACTATGTTTGTATGCATCTAAGATGTTAGGCCAAGTATTTTCGCCATAGTTATTTGTTAGCGAGGTTGATGTTTAATTGCGTAGCAAACACGTTCACAATAGCACTATCTTGAATGTTGAATCGGCGCGTTGGTTTATCTTGGCGATTCCGTTGTTGTTACATTTATTGCCAAAGATTGGGCAATAGATGATGAAACGCATATTTCATGTCATCATCATCAGATTCAGTTGGAGCGTATCACTGGATGATCATAATATTCTATAATTTCGAGTAGAAACGAGTCAAAATTTAGATTATTCCGCAGATGCCGAGTATTTCGAGGTGGTATAGTGATCCGTTTCTCTGCAATCTTGTCCAAGTTTCGACATTTCTGATAGGGTCCGACCGTTTCACGTTCCAATATTTTGTGCCCCAATATAAACCGGGGCAGGAGTTTTATTTTTCGTTTCTGCAATAATGATTTTATAGAGGCGGGCTGGTCTAACTCAAACCCTCAGCGCGACTGAGGGACCCGTACTGCTAATGTAACCTTTACGCATCCAGTCCAGCCCTTATACATGTTTATATGGCGACCCGCATGCTGCATTACGAGGAACTCGCTTCAGCCAGCCCATGCTTGGGGAACAGACGCTGATGTTTTATTGGTAATAAGGCGCCAATAACTTGCCTTTGCAGGTAGTGTCATTGAGCTTAATTGGAACAACTAGCATTAGCCAGGGAGCATAACTTGAATCTAGAATTTGCTTCCTGAGTTGGATTTGGATTAGGGATAAATTAAGGCTTCAATTAGAGTTAGCTTTAGTTGATTTGATTTAAGTATCTCTAGCTTTTCAGACCATTTTGATTTGGAAGTTGAGTTGTGCACTGAGTTTGGCTAAGTTGTAGTTCGAGTGGAGGTGGGAGTTGCGGTTAATTTACAGTTAAGTCCGTGTTGTCTTGAGGTTAAGTTAATTCAGTTATAAATTTATTTGGGTTTGGTTTGAGTTGCTTTGAATTCAGTTCATGTAAGCTTGTAGTTTTTCGAACCACGCTAATTTGAGTGTTGAGTTGGGTTCCAGTTTGGTGTTCTATTGAAGTTTGAGTTGAAGTTGAGCTCGGGTTGATTTTAGGGTTCGATTAAGGGTTGAGTTAGGGTCGACATGGGGTTGAGTTGAGGTTGAGCAAGGTTTGAATTAGTTTGAGTTGGGGTGAATGAGGTTCACCGAGGCATTGAGTTTGGGGTTGAATTCATTGTTGACGTAATAGGTGTTTTAGGGTTGGATTGGTAATTAAGATGAGGTTGATCGATTTTGTGATTGCGTTGTGATTTAATTGGAGTTTATTCGGAGGTTTGAGTTGGGTTCAGTTAGGGTTTGATTTTGGAGTTAAATTTGTACTTAATTGCCTTGAGATGCGTTTGAGGTTTCAGTGTGCCACAGCAAATTTAGCTTGATTGCTTTATTATTTTCATACATTTCATAGAAAATTCGATTTTTTTTGGAAATCACCTTATTTACTATAAATCTAGAGGAGATTTGAATCGAGCTGGAATTGAGTTGAGGTTGAGTTAGGGTTGAGTTTGTTTGAGTTGGGGTTGAATGAGGGGTTCACTGAGGCGTTGAGACCATTGTTGACTTGAAAGGTGTTTTATGGTTGAATTGGTGATTAATTTGAGTGAAGGGTACGAGTTTATTTGGTGATTGCGTTGCGATGGAATTGGAGGGGAATTGGAAGGTTGGAAATTGAGTTGGAGATTTAGCTAGGGATCGTTAAGATTAGACTTAGTTGACTTGAGATGCGTTCACGTATGCATGCAATTTTCCAGACCAAAATTCTGACCACCTCGTGAGGTTTCAGCCCTTTATAAAATTAGGTCAAATTTCATGCTTTTAAGCTCAATTTTTTGGAGCAATTACTATGTTAACAATATTTGCCAATCATAGCTGTGATTTCATGATATAAACACTTTAGACCAACTTTTTCCAGAATTTTCGTATGCCCCATTCAAAACTTAGGAAAGGCTCTCAGATACATCAATACATCAAGTTTTTTATATGAATCACACATAATTACGTAGGGCCGCTTATTAATGGTTGAATCAATCAGAAGTGTTTAGTACTTACGGGTGGTGCATATAAAAAATTTGAAAGTTGAAGTGAAACCTTACCAAACATTTGAAGGGGCCATAAGAAAATTCTGAATATTGCCTTTTTACCGTGGATAGTTAACGATTGAATTAATCAGAAGGATAAAACAAGCATTAAAGTACTTTTTGATGATATAGATAGGAAAAAAATTAAAAATGGTTTTTTTCAAGTGGGACCCCTCCTAACTTTTAAAAGATAAATCTTAGCTTGACTAAATCCGACTAATTGGATCTAATATTCGATGCTCGAGTACGGATCTTCTGCAATTGTTCCGGATTACAGGCCTATCTCGGTTCGTATTTTGATTGTGCGAAGTTGCTCCTGATGCAAAACGTACAACGCAGAAAATGTTTGACTTTTAATCGTGAAAGCGAAATTTAATGTGATAACGAATCTATAGCGTACACGTTTTGTGCGGATATTATTTAATAAAAACACATGTACTACAGTCGCGTGCGTAAATATTGTATCGCTTAATACCAAGTTGCCACATTACTCCGCCGCCAGACTGAAAGTCGGTATTATAAAAACAAAATTATACAATTCAACATACTTTACAGTTATTATCAACTACAAATTCAATCTGACCTTCTGTCTAATGACTCTGCCCGATTGTGAAACGTACGGTTGGGCTATCGTCGTATTATTACTATATGAGCTACTAGAATGCGGTTGTGTTTGTAGTGCCTCAGAGCTATGACTCGTTGTTGATCGCATTGGTTGCGATGGTAACTGTTGACTCGATGACTGCGTTAATGCTGACGGCAACTGATGGCTCGTAGACTGCGTTGATGTTTGAGCGTTCAATTCATCTTCGGTAAAGAAAACTGGCTTTAACCGGTCTATTGATATTTTTGAAGTTCGGTTGTTTAGCTGGATGACAAAATACTTTTCATGACGCCTAATAATTTCAAACGGATCATCGTAAGGTTGTTGAAGAGCTGAGCGAACAGCATCGTATCTTACAAAGAAGTGAGTACACCGATGAATATCCTTATGTAGGAAAATGTCGTTTTTGCAATGATGCGTAGTACTCGTTGGCCTCAGGGAAGTCATTGCTTTGCGAAAACTGCTGATGAACACTAATTGCGGTATCGTCGTCTTATTATCACTTTCGAAAAATTGCCCTGGCAATCGTAACGTTTGCCTATACAGCATCTCTGCTAGCGTAGAATTGATGTCTGGTCTGTACGTTGATCTCAGACCAAGTAATATTATCGGCATAACCGCTGACCAATCGGGCGTTTGATGACACATGATTGCTGACCTAAAGACGTCACAATATAGTCACTGATTGGAACCTGGTACGTTTATAGCTTCTAGGCTCAATGTGAGGTTATCGTCGTTCAACACGGATGCCAGTTCACTGCATCTTTGTTGATCCAAAGCCAATTCGTTGTAGTCAATCGGTTGTGTGGTACGTAACTCGTTGATTCGTGATAAAAAATCGGCTGATACGTTTGATGATCCAGATATATGGTATGTCGAATATCTGTGGAAAACTGCGACACAAAATCCAAATGGCGGATCTGCCTTGGAGAAGCCTTGTCCAACCGCTGCTTGAATGCAAAGACCAATGGCTTGTGGTCGGTATAAATACAACACTGTCGGCCCTCGATCATATACCGGAAATATTTTACACCCAGGTATATCGCCAACAGTTCAAAAATGTATCATTGCCAAAAACTGTTTGAGGTCCTTGGCAGTCATCGTAAGCTAAAATGGTCGAATAACTTCCACTTTATCTTGCAACGGCTGAACACCAACGGACGAAATTCTATGTCCAAGAAAATCTATTGCTGACTTTCCGAACTCGCACTTCGATGGGTTTATATACAGCTTGTACTGTCGTAGACGTTGAAACACTTGGCGAAGATGATATATGCGAATACAAAGTCCAATCCGCGCAGGACTTCCGATATGAACCTCTGAAACTCAAATAGAACATGAAATCAAATAGTCCGAATGGTGTTGCTTTACCGAATAGGATGTGACCACCGTCATTAATGTACGGTAGCGGATATTTGTCTGGCTTCGTGACTGCGTTTAACGCTCGGAAATCTCCACATGGCCACCACGTTCCATCCTTCTTCATTACCATATGGAGTGCCGATGACCAATTGCTTTTCGACGGTCGACATATGGCTAGCCGCATCAATTCCTAGAACTCGGCCTTTGCTGCTTTGTATTTTTCCAACGACAGCGGTCTCACTTTGGCGCTGACCGGATGCCCTGTCATCTCGATCTGATGTTTCGCCGTAGTATTCGCCATGCCGATTTCGCCCCTAAATCGCGTAATGTCAACAAACTCATGCAGTAACGAAGCAAATTGATGATTTGCATCAAAAGTTTTAACTGCTACATCGTGCAGACTAGCGATTACTCCATGCTTTTCGAATGACGTCACCTTGTTAATCAATTTGTTACTTGCCACGTCCACAAGTACTAGATTGTAGTGCGATAAAAAATGCGAATTGATTATTGGTTGCTTAACGTCGGCTACCGTAAACGTCAACGTCAGCAATCTTTTCACCGAAAGTTGCAATTGTAGAGCCATTGGCGGCGTACAATAATTGTATAGTTGGCGTAGCTGAATGTGGTGCGAAAGATTTGGGGAGCATCGATATATCTGCTCCGGGGTCAATCAGGAAACTAATCTTGCTCGAATTGTCGTGAACGCAGCAATGTTGATGATGTTGACTGGATAACGGCACTACTATTACTACCACGGGATGATAGTTTCGATAACTTTGAATTGTTAGTGTTACCAATAACTTTGCTGTGCTATTACTTTTGACAGGTAGCTATGCTTTATGAGGATTCGGTTTTGATCGCTGTGCAAAATCACACTGCTGTCTGCATTTATTTGCCGAAGTTCCATACGTTCTATGATACCAGCATGTGGTCGTTTGATTTGACCGATTTGAAGGCGCTCCATTTTGCCCATGACACCAGCTGTGAGCTGGTGATTTTGATCAAAAGCGGCCTGAAAACGGTGAGGAGCGATCCACAAAGAGCTATTGCACCTGTAATTTTAACTCCTGCAATTGCCGTTGGTTTTGACACTGGTCATACTGAGGCTGGACGCAAGATGCTTGCGGTGGCTGATTTATCGGCTGTTGACTTAGTTGATTTACTGAGAGATTCATTGCATCCATAACCGCATCTGCTACTTTCGCAACTTCGGATAACTCTCCCTTGCTAGCATTGACAAAAACCTTCACCTGGATCGGCAATCGGCTTAACCAAAACTTTTTTAATATATTTTCGTCCTTCGTGTCGCTAACTTGTCGAAGTTCGTTCAACAAATGGTTTGGTCGGCGATCGCCCAGCTGAATACTCGACACCAGCTTTTGAAAACGCTGTTGCGATGTCTCGGCGTAAGCTGCTAGTACAGCCCGTTTGAGATTATCATATGGTTTGGCATCGGGTGGGTATTTCACTGCCTCATACACTTGACTAATGGTACCGAATTTCATTTACTCGGAAATTTTCATTTACTCGGAAGCTGGAGAAACCACGTATCCACCTGATCCCTCTTTAGCGTAGGGATATGCACCCTCGATGCGACTGCGTTCACTAGTCTGTTTGTATTAGCGCCATCATCTAAATTTGGCGTGTCGACATCCTTTTCGTCGTCCGATATTGTCGCTAAATGCGCGTATTGAAATATCTAACCTCGAAAAAATGGCGTGGTTCGAGTTTTAATTTTTAGACAATTGCGTTTTTGTCCTCGTCGACGGTCACCAATACAGCGTACACGTTTTGTGCGGATATTACTTAATATAAATAACAACGATTAACACGATTATAAATTAATTCATCTATTTTATTTGAATTTAACACAGATAACTCGAAATTATATCTACTGTACACTATGAAGACGCGCACTCGAATCGTTTCTTTTCCACCCTCCTGTCAAATATCTTAAAGTCGAGTGCAAACATATTGAAACACATGTACTACAGTCGCGTGCGTAAATATTGTATCGCGTAATATCGAGTTGCCACAAATCCAATCCGAAATTTTAATAATCGATTTCAATAAGTCGTTTAGCTTGTCTGCGAGTTTGGGATTCTAAAAAAATCTTTGCCTTTACTCATGACTTGGCGACATTTGCATTGAATTTTGCAATCTTAGCCGTCGCTCAGATCAAGTGGCTATTAATAATAAAAATGTTTGTTACGAATGTTATTTTGATTCAACCTAATAAATTGTTATAAATAACTATTAATTTACTTGGTATAATTCAGGCGTTAATTTCCTAAAAAATTTATCTGGTCAACATTCGGGCGCTGTGATTTATCAAAAATTTTAAAGCTCAACAATTGATATTATTATCTACCCACTTATGATAGGGTTATGTAAATTTTATTTTATTGAAATCTTGTTAAAATTACTTAAAAATTTTCATTATTCAATGCATCAATATACCATTTAGTGTTTATAGGCGATACCTACCTAGACAGCGGAAATATCACCGACGAATTTCTAATCAACAATTCGATTTACATACTAACAATACGATTATGCAAATTTGTATAGCGGTTATTATAGTAAAATTATGGTAAATGATGGTGTGTGATTATTATAGAACAAAACTACATACATAAAGTGTATAACGCGTTTACCATTAACATTGATCTGATAGCATTGATAATGTGCACACCGTTTAAATTAGTGTAACGGTGCAATATATACATATAATGATTTCCGGTTATTATGTAAACGAACAAAATAAATTTTCAAGTACATGCACGACATACACATTTTTAATTTTTTTTTTGGTAATTGGAACCAAACACTACAAAATTTCTCTCAATTAAAATTTAAATCCGATCTATATACAATCAAACCAATAAATGCCGTCTCTAAATGTTCATAAATTTATTCTGTTAAATAGTTTTGATGAAAACGAAACAAACAAAAAAAAAACTTTAAGCAGCCATACGTGATTCACATATTGTAATATACTATATGAAGACTCGACTATTCCATCATGCACTATCTCCTTACAAAAAAAAAAAAAAAAAAATAACGCGATTGACGCGAATTGAATATCAATTCGAACGCGTTTAACTGTTGTAAGTAATATTCTTCGTGTTAATTTATTTTTGCTTTGTTGTTAAGAAAATCTAATTATGTTTAATTACAATTTGTTGTTGTTGTTTAGAATATTCTTTAACTAAATATTAACAAAGAAAAGTTTATTGAACCTTTGGACGTCCAAAACCAAAACACAAACGCGGTTACGACATATAAGCGACATAACGTAAATTATAATTAGAAGACACAAAAAAAAATGTTTATTGGCTAAAAACTAGGCTAATCGCTTTAGATTGTGCTAAAATTGAATAAAACATACTATTCAAAGCGCCGTTTTTACCGATCATATATAGAAGCGTACGGGTTTCATTGATATGTTTTGTGATGTATGCGTGAAAGTGTTTGACTTTCTCGCTTTTAGAATTAAAATGCTATACGTGATTTGCAATTTTGTTGTGGATTATTCGTTTAGATCTGAATTTTAATGGTTCCTATGGTGTAGTGGTTTTTAAAAAGTTCGATTGTTTAGGATTGCCGTCAGTTTGATTGATTATTTTGACGATATATCAAGACCAAAGCATGTGGTAAGCAATGATAGTATAAAGGTTTCTCTATTCAACGTGTCGCTCAATGCGATTCAATGACCGGCTGATGATAAAGTAAAAGGTGAATAGTTAATATTTTCTGATCGTTGTCGAGGCAATTTTATTGGTGCTTCATTACTATGTGGTGAGGAGAATCTTGCCCTTCTACAATAACAGATATTTTGTACCCTTTTGACGTGATTCAGAATTCCTTTAGTCGAAGCACATCGACTTCTAGATCCCTTTGATTTAACTTTTTTGAATTCCGTACTCCTGAGACTTATTCTCAGAACTTTATGAATTTATGAAGTTTAATGACGTTTTAGATACATTATTCCTAATTAGAGAATTATTTCACACAAAGTGTAGGTACACAAATTAACGAAAATTGTAATTGTATACTGAAAAAATGAGGCCTACCGAAAAAGTGCAAATAATCAACAAAACCAGGTGTGTGGGCCTAAATTTTTATAAAGTAGACAGTTCAAGCTTTCTGAAACAAGTTTTGTTATTAAAATAAAGAGAATTGGCCATGTTCGACAAACTTTTGAAATATGTGGAAAACGGCTAAACATGTTGAAACTGCTGTTCAAATTTATCGAACATGCCCAACCTTTTTTATCTTAATAACAAATATTGTTATAGCCTTTTAGAAAATTTAGCCCTGTTTCGGCTGGTTATTTATACTTTTCAGGTAGGCCTACAATTTTTCGGTACACAACACTTTATGTGAAATACTTCACACAGGTCAATTTCGTTATTGCCAATTTATACAGGTAGTTTCTCGCTATGTTACTGCCATTATCTGTAGATAAAATTGCTTGCCTTTGTGTTTACGCTTTAAGTCATACAGCCCTGCTACTTTTGTTGCGTTGTTTACGATCGTCTTTAGACTTGAGAACCGGTTCAGTTTTGATGTAAAGTGACTCCAGGGCATTTTGAATAACTTCCATCTATCGATGGCTTTTGTAGAAGTGTGATTGGCCTGCATATATTATCGCCTTGGATCGAGCTTTTCCCTTGGCCTAGTAGCAGTACAAGCGATACAAGTGGCCGTAGTCGAGGTGATATTTTCTTCCTTTAGATTGGCAGAAATTCCTCTGCTCACCAAAACGTGCTTATATCCGGTTGATAATTCAGTTGTGTATCCCTTTATACTGGATAGGTCTGACTGTTTTCTAGAACTCTGTATATAGTGCTGTAAGAGTGCTGATTAATTAGTCAACCAGGGTTTGCATCGTCCTAGGTCGTTAGGTCGATATCATAAAATCACTTTTCTTCCCTTCATACTATCGAGGAATGCAGCCATAGTTTAGGCTGGTTAGGTTACCTAGATTTGAAAGGGTAGCTTAAAGTGTTCCTCCCTTTTTGAAGGCATATCGAAAATACTCCTTTTGGAATAAATGTTTTACGACATTTAATTTACATAAATGAACATTCTGCCTACGCTCTGTCCTATGCTAAGCAATGTGTTGGGGAACCCCGTGGCTGGATTTCTTCTTTGCCTCCATTTCGAGGTGTCTTCGGTTGATATTCCGCAATTTTAAATTAATTTTAAGATCTTTGGTAGCCGTTTCCAACAAGAGCTTTTTGTTGGGTGGCTAGGTGTTCTTTCCAAATAATGGGTAATTTATAGTTCGGTAATAGACGCACATTAAAACAACGCAACATTTTGTTTATTGAAAATTTAAGTTTACACACGTCAAGCGGGTAGGATTCTTCACAATCGTGCAATTGCTGATTTTTGCCGTCATATACTTTTGGATATTTGTACTTCGCAATCATGTATAAGTAATTAAAGGCACTGTTGGTGCTGTTAATGCTTTCGGTGTTATCGAAGCCTTAGACCAGCTTAGTTCTCCAAACTTAATTTGTTTGTATTTATGTTTGTTTGTTTCTTTCCCCAATCTCCCCCCCCCCCTCTGAAAAGAGATAATTTTGTTGAAGTGTTTGGTCAGGTGGCCTCATCTAATACTCTAAACAAGGTTGCATAAAATAACCTTTCACTAAACATTCAGCATTGATAGGCTTGAATACGACACTTCTTTGCAATATACAATTTAAGGAGTCATAATAGAGAAAGCACCCTCAAATGAGAGAAAACAGGCGTAGATTTATTTACACTACATTTTATTCTAGATTTTTTTTTTATTACATTTTACTGGTGTGCAGGTCAAGCATAAATCCCATTTCATCTCGTTCGATTAAACATTGTCTTCACCACGTTAGAATGCATCTCGTTTATATAAGATATTTTTTTACAGCGCTTAACATGGGTTTGCCCAATTTTTTTTTTTTTTAGTTTGACAATCTCGGCACCCTAATATTTATACTTCTTCACAATTGTATCCTGTCAGTTCTACTTCGTGTTGTTGTGCAACTTAAAAGGAATCGTCTTCGAGTAAATCTCAATCACTGAAGTAATAACATCGATGATCTATGATTCCTTGTCTCAAATATCTATATTGGCCGTTGGGCAGATACTCAAATAAACTTTTCAAGTCATCATCAGCCGTGGACCAGTTAATCTTTTCCAGCGTCACCTTTTAATTTCTTCTTTCATTATCGCTTTTTCATTTTCGTCGGAATATATTTCCACAAACCGCTACTAAATTCTGAGTACCACTGTAGACGGAACCATTCTTCTACGGCATTCTCTATAGCATCAGACTATTAGCATCAGAATTCATCATTTTACTTGAAACATCCAGAGTCGATGTCTTCAATAGAGTTCAATAGAAGGTTTGCACATTTGAATAAACAGGATAATGCTGTCTTATATTTTGGTCAGCTACATGCAGACGTAATCGATTTTATTCGCTTTATATTTAGGCGATTGCGCAGCAGTGATATGTGCCACATGGTCTTACAATTTTCCAAAATTCCAAAAATATTGTAAAGAATAAAATCTTAAATTTTGTAATACTTAACATAAATTCAAGATATTCTAGAAATTCTTAATAATTTTGCTATTCTTGGAAATCTATAAATTCCAAAAATTCGACTCGAATTTCTTGATAATTTCAAAATTATGTAAATTACATACAACGAAATTTCGGAAATAATCAGCCCTCTTGAAATTTTTAAAACTTTGAAATTTCTTAAAACTGTTAAAAATTTCACAATTATTAAATTCTTGAATTTCTGATTTTAAATTTTTGAAATCCTGGAAATTATTAGAACAATTTCCAAAAGTTCTCAAAAACGAATTAAAAAAACTGTTATCCAGTTCAAAAAACAAATCCTCAAAATTTGCATATTTTGAAATTGTTCCCTGAATTTGTAAAATTCCGTTTGTTTGTTTGTTTGTTTGATTTCTTGATTTATTTTTTAACGTCCTACTTTACGCCTGGAGTAGCCAAATCGAGGCCGGGCGGCCACAGATCCGTCTTTTGAAAACCACCTGCACATTGCATTGCTTCATGCCAACCTGTAGTACTGACATGAAAGGTGGGTCGGCCCATGGATTCTGCACTCTCAACAGGAGGTCATAGATGTGTTAATTTTCATCACCGATCGTAATCAGATGATAAAAAATCCCTTTTGCATCCCGCCCCTATAGGGATTCGAACCCAGTAGCTCCCGATCCAACCGCCGCAGCTTTAACCACTGCGCCGTTTGCTCGGTAAAATTCCGTTTTTTGTTTAATTTTCCAACTTTTTGGATTTCCACGAGTTTTAGAAATTATTCATATTTTCTTCAAATATTATTAATTTCTCCAACAAATTTTCCAAGAAATAATTTCGAAAGATCAAATTCTTAGTTTATCAAATTATTGAAGTTTGAAGAATGCAAGGCTGGAAATTCTTGAAATTGGGTGAAAATACACTTTCAACACTTTCAAGCTCTCGAAATTTTGTTAAAAAAAGTTAAAATTTCGATGGTTTAGGAATTTTTAAGACTATTGAGTTTCTTCAAAAGTTTAACAAATTTTCATTCTCTGGAATATCAAATTTTCAAATTTAAGGATTCGTTGTAGTAATTCCTCAAACTTTTAAATTGCTTGAAAATTGATTTTGATGTGAAATTCTAAAAATTCGAAATAAAATACAAAACTAAATTAATAAAATCTAAAAACTTTAAAAAATATGAAGAAAGTTATTAAAATTTAACTGAAATCTTTCAAAAGAAATTTTTGATACTTTAAGATGTTTAAACCAAAATTTAAAAATTCGAAGTTTTTGATTTTAAATTTCAGAAATTTTCAAAACTCTTGAAATGCTTAATATTTATGCTGCCTTCAAAATTCTTGTTGTTAATATATATACGAAAATTCAAAAATTCGAAAAATTCAAAACCTTGTCATAAAAATTAAACACATTGTTGAAATCGGAACCTCTGTTGGCGAATTGTAAACTGCTGAAATTCTTCAAATATTCAAAATTCAATAAAAAAAAACGATTATTTAGTTAAAGTTTATTAAATTGTCTAAACTCTGAATTTATAACAGTTAACATTTTTGAAATTCTAGAGATTTCCACAAAATTTAAAATATTTGAAACCCCCCTCGAAATTTGATTATAAGAAATTCGTAAAGTTATATTTTTAATAATCCTCCAAATTGGTTTTCTAAAAATTTACAAAATATTTTTATAAAAATTTTCAAAATTATTGTAATTCGGAAAATTTAGCTAAAATTAATTTTTCTGAAACTTAAAAATTCTACTCAAATTCCTTTTCAAATTCTTGAAATTTGATATAAAAGGAGACTACCAAGATTGGCCTGTAAAATGAAAATAAGGGAGAAAGTTGACGAATGACAACAACAAAGTAAATGCGTCAGAGAGGCAAGTGGGAACATAGGCTAGTCAGTAAGGGATCTGTGAATTTTCAGGTTCAGCTGTGATTCTAGCCGATTTCATGTGTTTCCACTCACTAGTCCTCTTGTTGCTGCGCTGGTAAAGATCATGCGAGACAAAAGCGTCGTGGTTTCCACAATGAAACTACTTCGACAAATAATGCGATTAGTGTCCCACTCACTAGTTCCCAAGAAGCTAGCGATCATCGGATTGTAGATATGCCATTGTTGCTGTTACAGCCTCAGAATAACATAAATTTCATAACATAAATTTCGAATCGGTGGATCAAATATCGAATTCATTGATAGTGTTCACTGGTCGAGATCATTTCAAAGAGCTAGCTAATGCAATGCAATTGACGGCGAGGCTTGATTGATTGATTGATTGATTGCGATGTACGATCAAGCATTAAGCAAGTCTCCCGTATTATAAATGCGAATACCACAACAACACTACTACACCCATGTTACACAACAAGACACCATTCTTCATGAAGCCAAACCCCGTAAAGAAAGGCGTCAACATCGATAACTACATAAGTCTAATAGTTGTGATATCCGCCCCTGGCCAGGCCGCCGTCGTACACCTTTTTACATATAACAAGATCGAGGGATGGGAAAGGAATGTTAGCAACAAAGAAAGACTCAACCCGGTTCCAGACACCTAAGTAGTTGATAGTTAGTGAATGTGAATTTGTTAGTAATATATTTTTTAGTAATTTATTTAGCACAAGTTAAAGTTCATCTACTGCTCCAACCTGTAAGAAGACACAATGAAAACACAAATTTCCTGGTACCGCAAACTCTTTTTCTTAAAAGCCGGTAAACAACTATTATATTATTCCCCTCCGCCATTTTTTCCATCGGCGGTTGTGAGAGGGGGGCGAGATTTCGTTCCATCATCAAGTTCCCATGCGGTCACCCAAATTTGTACTAACTGTAGGTAGTGTTGCTTGACGTTGTTGTTGAAATCGTTGCGTCTCTGCTGTCCCTGCTACTCGCCCCCTAATTCAAGGTTTAAAAAATAAATAATAAAAAATACTAATAATATCGACGGCGAGGCTAAACAAAAATTGAGACAATATCTTAAGTGTATACTTGACATACTTGTAAGTTGGGTTTACCCAAGAGCAGATAAGCGCAACATCTACGGTGCTATAACAAACAGTTTCTAATGACATTAAACTTACCAGATCTGCTTTATTGCCGTTTGTTGCCAACAATCCTGCCATACGGTAATTTACACAATCTTCCGAAAGGTAGTAACTTCCGATTTCAAGCAGCCAACGGATCATCGACATATTCGATATTTCGAAGGCAAACTTCTCAGAAGCTATAGCATCTTGAAAACAACCATGAGTTCGATATATAAAATATCAAATTCACTGTTGGTGCGTATTAAATTGATATCGAGACACCCTCGAAGCAAAGTAAACCAGTGTCTAAAGCATTAAAGGATTTTACTGCCAGTATATTCAGTGTGCGCAAACAGTTAGTCCATGTACTCATGTTTCCTCAATCATCACTTTCGGGATGGTCTACCGCTTGGCTAGTCGGATGATAACGATGATGGAGAGATGGAATAATGAACTTCCAAATACTTAAAGCGGGACACACGTGCGACTGCTATGAAGTGGTAGCTTGAGTGTGGGTAGACGAAACTTACATATATTTTATATCCTATTTAACTCGCAACTATAAGCGTTTCCTCGTAGATTGCTTTATGCTTCTTGAAAGCTCACGGGACGATCTATTTAAAACCATCAATGGTTTTAACATCGTAACTTATCTTCAACCTATTTCAATTCAAAAATTGTTCAGTAAATATTTTCTCATAGTACTTTAAACCCAGTTCGCCCAATTTTACCCAGTTCAAATTCTAGTTTAATCCAACTCAAGGTGGCGCGTATCCTCCTACAGGCCATTTCGTTTTAGTCTTCAAATGCTTGAAGATTTAAAAGTCCTTAAAGCTACTTTCTTCAAAATTCTAATGATTTTTGAAATTTTTCAAACCAGAAAAATTTAACAATTAATATTTGAATTCTAAAGATTCTAATAACTGGAAACTTTAAAATCCTAAAGTTTTTAATTCTCTGTTCTTCTAAATTTCTATTTACAGTATCTTTTAAAATTAAGTATCCTTTTTCCAAAACTTCTGAAAATTCATTGTTTTACTGAAATCCAGACTTGACATACCAGCATTAATATACGGGCCACCTAGACCAAGTAAATTACATAAATTAATACAATTCTCTATCACAATCGTCCCACATTTCATTAAAGACCGGTATAAATAGTAAGGCTAGGGAATAGGCTAGGATCACGATGGGCACTTTAAAACCATTTGCCTCTTTAACAATGGCACCTTAGACTTTATTCAGTTCAATGAACACGTCTTAGATTTTATTTACTTTGTTTTTGAATGGTTGCCAAGCAGTGGTATGTGTCGCGGTTCTAAACTTTAATATCAAAATCTAAAATATAAATTCTGTAAATTTTCGAATTTTTTTAAAGTTCAAATCTTATAATTCTTTCACAATTTTGATGGTTTTTGAGGTTCCATGAAATTCCTTCAAAGGTAGATTATATTTCGATAATTATCTAAATTATTTTTGAAGTCTTAAAATTGTTAGAAAAAATAAAATCTAACATTCTGAAATTCTTGATATTTTATAAATTCTAGATATTCTTGAAAACCGTAAAATTCTTCTTAATTTTTTAAATTGCAAAATGTAAATTACATACACCAAAATTTCCGAAATTCCAAGCCTTCTTGAAATTTTTCTCAAATTATTACAAATTTTCAAAACTTTTATACTATTGAAAATTTTACAAGTTTATTCAAAATAGTCTAATAAAAATTGATCACATATTTGAATTTCTGATTTCAATAGTTTAAATTTCGAAACCTTGAAGATTATTAAAAAAAAATCGAAATATTCTCAAAAACGAATAAAAAACTGTTATAGTCCTAAATAAGATTCCTAAAAATATGGAAATTTACTAATTTTGAAACTCTTCAATGAATATCGTGAAATTCTGAAATTGATTTAAAATAAATTTGTGAAATTCCGTTGTTTTAATTTTCCAAATTTTTGAATTTGTTCGAATATTTATATTAATGTAAAATTATTTTTGACTTGCAGTTTTACAAATTCTGAAAATTCAATAAACAATTAAAATCTAATTAAATTTTCTGAAAATTAAACTTTCGAAAAAATAATTTTGGAAGCTCAAATTTTTAAAATAAATAATTTATCAAATTTTTTAAATAAGAATTTTAGAAGGTTCTAAAATTTAGAATACTTGAAATTTTTGAAATTGGGTGAAATACACTTTGAAATTCTCGAAACTTTATTAAAAAATGTTAAAATTTCAAAGGTTTAGATTTTTTTAAATTATTTAGTTTCTTCAAAATTCTAACAAATAAAATTGTTTCCAATGCAGAACCTTAAAATTTTAGGAATCCTGATGTTTCTGAAAAGAAGTTCTACTAATATCCAAATTCAATAACAAAACGATTGCTCAGCTATAGTTTATGAAATTTTCTAAATTTTAAAATTATAACAGTTTACATTTATGAAATTCTAAAGATTCCTAAAAAAATTTAAACTGTAGACATTTTTGAAACATTTTCTGAAGATTATAAAATTCTGAAATTCTTAAAAAATTTGATTAAGAGAATACTTTTCGAAAACCTCCAAATTTGTTTTTAAAAAATCAATAATAAACAAAAAATTTACCTAAAATCAAATTTTCCGAAAGTTAGAAATTCTAATAGAATATTTAAAATTTCAGAAATTTTTAATTTTTTTAGAAGTTATACAGAGATTCGACTTACTCAAATTTTTTTACAAATTCTTGAATTTTAATATTCAATATTTTATATACTCGAAAGTTTAGGAGTCCTTAAAACTAGTGTCTTCAAAATTTTTATAGTTTTTGAAGTTTTTCAGACCAGGAAAAAATAAAAATTGAAACTTGAATTCTGAAAATTCCAATAGTTGGAATCTTTAAAATCTTAAAGTTTTTAATTCCATGTTTTAAAATGAAATCTCTATTTTAATTATATGTCAAAATTAAATCTTCCTATTCTTTTGAAAAGTTTTCGAGAATTCATCGTTTTACAGCAACATCCACACTCGGCGTCGCAGCACCAATATGTGGACGGCCTCTCTAGACCAAGAAAATTCCATAAATTAATACAATTTTCCAGTATAACAATACCGATGTACATTTCATTAAAGGCCATTATAAATGGTTGTACCTCGCTAAGCTAATCATGGCCACCTTAAACCCATCTGCCTATGTTCACAAACTCGCAAGCCTATAAGTTTGGCAATGATTAGACCAAAACAAAAATTTAAGTCTAAAAAATGTCTAAACATTACATACTAAAATCTAAAATATAAATTCTGTAAATTTTCGAATTTTTTGAAAGTATAAATTTTACCATTCCTTCAAAATGTTAATGGTTTTGATAGATCCATGAAATTCCTTACAAGTTAGATAAGGTAGACAATAATTTGATGAACCAAATTGATGTTAAAATCTTAAAATTTTTCAAAATTCTAAAATTTTTGGAAAAATAAAAGCTAAAATTCTGAAATTCTTGATACTCGTATTTATGCTGTATACGAGTAAGTATAAATTCTAGATTTTCTGTCATTTTCTGTCTTCATAATTTTGTAAATTTTAAAATTTATTTATTTTCAAATTATTAATAATTTTTGGAACTTATGCACTGCTGCAAAATTCTACAATCCTAAACATTCAAAATATTCTAAGTATTTGAATTTCTGATTGCAACATTTTTTTGTTTAAAAAATTTTGAAATTTTTGAAATCCTGAAAATTATTAAAAGAAATTCCAAAAATTCTGTTATTTTGTCCTTAAAACAAATTCCTAGAAATTTGAAAATTTACACATTTAGAAACTCTTCGCTGAGGTTCTTGAGATTCTAAAATTCTTCAAAAAATTGATTAAAATAAATTTGTAAAATTTGGTTAATTATTCATATTTTCTCCAAATATTATTAATTTCTATAGTAAATTTTCCGAATTTTTGATTTTTTTTTTAGAAGTTATTGGAGGTTCTAAAATGAAATTCCACCAATTTTCAGAACTCTTGAAATACTTAACATTTATGGTGCCTTTAAAATTCTTCAAGTTAAGTTTTTTTTAAATTTTTGCAAGAATTTAAAATTGTGAAAATTCAAAATTTTCCAATAAAAATTCACAACATTGTTTAAATTAGTAAAAATCCTGAAGATTACGTGAAGAAATTCTATAAATATTCAAAATTCAATAAACAAAAACGATTATTTAGTTAAAGTTTATGAAATTTCCTAAAAATTGGACTTACTGAACATTTTTTTCATTTCTTAAGGTTCCCACAAAATATAATTTTATAAATTTTTTAATCTCTCTTCTGAAAACTCTGAAATTTTTAAAAAAATTTGATTAAAAGAAATTTGTGTAATGGAATTTGTTTCGAAATTCTCCAAATTTGATTCCTAAAAATTCAAAAAAAGATTTGATATTTTAAAAATTTTGAAGATTTTTTAAATTTTTTAAATTCAATAAAACAAAAAATTTAACTAAAATCAAATTTTGTGAGGGTTAGAAATTCTAAAATTACAGAAATTTTTAATTTTTACGTTTAGAAGTTACTGAGAGAAAGGATTAGGAATCTTTAAAACTAGTTTCTGGAAAATTTTAATGATTTTTGTTTCATTTCAAACCAGAAAAAGGAAACATTTAGAATTTGAATTCTACAGGATCCTTCTTTCAAATTCCAGCATAAATTGGAAAGTTTAATAAATCATCCTTTTCTAGGGTCTGCGCACCAAATCTGGTTGATCCTAACGTTATTGAATTCATCTCGTGAAATTCAAGGCACGAATAAAAATCACTGTAATATTTCATTGTGAGATACTATGAAATCCTACTGTGATTTCTACGTTTAAAAAGATGTTTAAAAGATTTGGCCAAGTTCTAAAAATTTCATTTTCTGACCCGAATAAAATTAAGATTTATTTCACAACTATTATTGTGTATTTCTTAATTTGGGGATTTATTTCCTACAGCTTACCCCCACGGGGAGCGATTTGATTTGGCCACCTAATAAAATTCTGAGAATAAGCACCGTTCAAATTTTAGGCCGCAGTAAGTCTCATATCGTTTATAAAAATTTAAACCGAAGCTTAATTAAATCATGTACCTAATTAAAGTAAATAATGCCAATAAATTGAAGTGAAATTTCGAGAGAACATTGACGATATTTATTATTCATTTGCATAAAGTATAATACTCGCATACCTGCAATTAATAATTGCTGTAGTTACAGCGTGACCTTTCGATTTATGAATAAAACTCTTTTTTAAATTATGTAGTTATTAAAATAGCATATAGGTAAGCGATATTACAGTTAAAAAGTCGATTTTATATTAAGGTTATCAAGAATTTTTTTATTTTGCATATCGCACCTATATCGTTACTAACCCTGAAAAATGCAGCGACATCATCCTTTCATCATCAATGTGTTGAATAGTAAAAAATGCCCTCAATGGAATTTTAACAAGATGAATTTCATGTTCAACATGTGCGACATATGTATATGTACTTCGTTTTATTGTGCAGTTCACTGTATAATTGATTGGTTCGAAGGCCTTATATGAACAATAAATCGAATGA
Organism: Tipula vernalis; assembly: GCA_958295665.1. Classification (NCBI taxonomy): domain Eukaryota; kingdom Metazoa; phylum Arthropoda; class Insecta; order Diptera; family Tipulidae; genus Tipula; species Tipula vernalis. The sequence continues at coordinate 138,416,063 of OY282559.1, forward strand.
CACTTTTTTTTAACATAATAATTGAAATTTGATAAAACTTGACAAGGCTAGACGGTATTGTATTATAAAGGCAATTTGCAAAATTGATCTGGATACATTACAGGAAGGTGATGATATTCAAAACATTTTCCAATCCATCAAAGCGAACATATTTTAAGACATTTCGGTTGCAATTGTTAAAGTATTTCCTCTATTTCTCAGAATACAAAAACAAAATTAATTTATGAGCAATAATCATAATATTAATTATGTAGTTTAATTATAAAACATATTACATAATTTATGATTTCTTTCTATTATTCATCTTATAATGTTTTTGTTTTTTTTTTTGTTGTTCAGACATATAAAATATGACATAACGAAAATATTTTAATTAGCAAACGTTAAATGGTTAACACGTACTCGTAAGTACTATTCTGAAATTGTCGCGCGATATAGAAACATTGTTTGTGTAGATTGGTAAAAGTGTATATGTATGTATTTTACCATCTAGCATACCACACCATAAATTCCAAAGCATTTCTATTTGATATTTTATATGCGATTGCACCGTAATTAACATTAATTTAATATACGTACGAGTACAAGCATGTTTGGTAAAGCATTTTGTACATAAACATGTACAGCACTATGGTAACATTAAGATTTGTTGGGAACCAGAAAATCAAAAATTTAGTTGGTGTTGTGTTCCTGTGAAAGAACCCTAAAATAATGAGCAAATAGAAGTCTCTACAGTTATATTTAATGATTCCGTCGAGGAAGCATCTTTCTCGTTTCTCTACATAAAGTCTTTGCGTATTTGACCATACTTAGTTTGACGAAGAATCAAGCCACCTCCTTATCCATTCGACTGAAATGGCTTAGCCCTAGGACGCCACTGATTTTAAATGTTACCAAATTAATGGAAAATGTGCCAGCACAGTAAAATCCTTAACAATTACAAGATTTATTAATTAAAAACTTGTAAATGCGTGACATTTTCATACAAATGTATTTTCGTTGACAAAATATTGACGACATTTTATTTAAAAAAATTTGGGTCTCTCCGACTCCTCGGACGACATTTTTCCCATAAAGTGTCTGTTAAAGACCACCAAACCAATCATTTATATTATATACATTCTGTCAAAAATGTACCGGTAAAAGGGATTGTTTTTCCTAGATTGGTGCCAGTTGTTTCCAGCTGTCGACCTCATTAGTGCACGGCGATTTTTACGATGAACGAAATTATTGAACAAAGAGTTTGCCTTAAATTTTGTATTGCAAACGAAATTTCTTGTGCTGATTCGAAAAAAGTGACCGGAATTATGAAAAAACCGGAAAAAACTAGTAGATTTAACCGAGCTACGATTGTGAACGAATATAAGGCCAACAACTCAATAATTTCCATCGATAAACCACCACATTCGCCTGAATTAGCACCAATCCAGGTGACTTTTACCTGTTTCCCAGACTCAAATTGCTATACTCTGTGGAACCCATTTTAACTCCATTGAAGCCATAAAACAAAATGTAGGGCGCGAACTGAACGCCCTCCAGGAAAGTAAAATAAAAAATGTTTCGATGATTGGAAAAATGCTGGCCCGTATATGTGTATATCCACGAATGGGGAATACTTTGAGGGCGACAAAATAATTTTTTATGATTGAACTTAAAATTGGTGTTTTATTTAACAATTTCCGGTACTTTTTTGACAGAATGTATGACTGGAGGGACGGAAGAATGGAGGACGGACACAAAATTTTTCTAATCGATTTTTCGAGGTCCTGGTAACCTAATTCGTCGGGAGATGTGAAAATCTGAAACACAATTTTTTCGCGATAACAATACTTAACCAATATAATGGATGAAAAATTATTACAATACTTGTCCACTTAGAATAGCCTTTTATTCGAGTAGAAATGGGATTATAGATTCATGAAATAAAAGGAAAACCATTGAGATGATTTAAATTTTATTATTTCTAAATCAAAAATTCTTATATGTGTTACGCAGTTACCACATTGCGATAACTGTACTACAAATGTAGCAGAAATGCTAGAAATTAATCATTTTACAACTTCACTACTCGTTAAACCGAATCTGCTACATTTTGAATTGCATTTCAGGCTAAACTCTACCAATATTTACTGCTTTCTCCAAAATGCAATTCTAGAGGTTATTTATTTACCTCGTAATACTGTTTGTGCAGGACGAAATTAAAATTGTAGAACCAGACCTTAGAAAATTGTCAGAGACATTTTAATTTATACACCAAAAAGCTGAGGGCCTTCTGATTATTTAGATGGTGCAGTGCTGAACACTAAAACAACGTTGGTCGCAAAATGAGACTCGACAGTCATGATGTTAATGTACGAAAACAAAAGCTGGACAAAGTGTTTTAATTAAGAAATAAAGAAACAAACTATCTTGTTGCCAGCATTATAAAACGAATTTGTAGTATAGATCTTCATGGACAAACCACTCGTACAACAATAAATTTTATTGGTTTTTGGATTTTTTAGTACTATTGTACGTCTACTTAGTACTTAGATAAAAATCCAGCTCTCAAGTCTCATTCAACGACCAAAATCTTGGCTCAGGACATTGGTTTTTCCGTGTCTGAAAAGGAAAAATTTCAACTCCGTTGTGAATAAAAAAATAGACCCTGAGGAAGAATGTATTGACTAAGAGTAACGGTCTTGGGCAGTGCTGTCGAAGTTAGTACGATCTAAGTATTTATATTAACAAATTCGCCTAGTCCGTACTACTGTACTACTCTGTTCTATATAAAATATTGTGACTAATCGGCAGTTGCATGTAATAATTACAATTCTGTAGAGGTTAGTCAGATTGATCATAAAGCACCTTCTCAAAGCTAATTTATAATGGTTTCGCCTCATTCTTCTGAGTGTGACAGGGTACTTTAGCAGATAATGTTCATTCAAACATGTGAAATTCGCGAACTAAATTACTACAATAGCTTCAAAAGCTATTTCTTTAAGAATCGGAAGATTTGTCGGTAAAACTTATAAAAACATAAGGACAAATTTCAGTCGATGATGTCCTAAAATGTGCAAGTAACTAAAAATAAACTGTGTTATCATTATTAGTTATGAATTTTCACCATGTAGCTATGGTTTCTACAATTAATTGCCTATAAGAGTTTACTTTAATTTATGTTAAAAAAACAATTTTGTTTTTGGTTCCTTTTTCCTTATCTAATATTGAAGCTTTAGCTTTCGAGTCCATGTTTACGCTTTTGAAAATGATGAGGGTTCAAAGATCGAAAAATATCGTTTAAAATTTCACTGACCGCTACCCTTCTCTATGCGAATAAGATATTTGCATTTCACCCAGAGTAAAATGCTCTTTAAAAATGTATATTTAGTTGGGGCAACGTATAGCGCTTAAAGCTTTAACAGTAAAATAGATGAAGGACCCTAAACCAAAAAATACAACAGCTTTCTCTTAATTTCGATCAAAAACTAAAAATAATTTGCGTGTAATATGCTGAATCGTCTATGTCTAAGGTCTAGCTAATGTATTTCGCATGTATTCTCTTCTGACTAAAAATACTTCCAAGAAAAGTTTACTCCGTTTAAACTTTGTATAATGACAGCACTGGTCTTGACTAATTGAAAGTAAACCACTGTCGAAAAACTTGTTTTACTCTTAAAATTGACTTACTACATATTTATCGCTCTATCTGCTACATACTTAGTTCGTAGAAATAAATGGCAGCACTGATCGAAAATAAATACTGGGACGGTCGTGTAACATAAATGTTATATTCGGAAAACAAATCGTGCTATCCATGGAACAAGAACGTCATTCTCTGTTATACCAAATACCATGAATCTCAGAAATTGGCTTATTAATTACTAATTACTCATAACTAATTATTAATTGGACAGATGGTGGTAGCTCGGGACGTTAATGCCAGAGCTCTCGAGTGGGGGATGCTGCGCCCGGATACGAGAGGCAGGCTTATATTAGAAATGGCCGCCAGAGTAGGACTGCTAGTTACGAAGGTTGAGTCAACCACAACATTTCGCCGCCCAGGATATAGGGAAACAATCCCTGACATTCACTGTTGCATCTGAGGGACTTCGAGTATATGACAAGCCGCTTAGGTGGAACTTGCGGAAGCTCTATGTTGAGGCGTTTGAAAGTGAGCTTGCCAAGGGCGTGTGGTTTATAGAGACAATAGATGAAGCTGGAAGATCAGCAACCGAGGCTCTGGTATACCAGAGCTGTAGCTTCTACCATGCGCCTTATCACGAATATGCGAGTTATCTATGCCAAGGAAAAAACCGCAGATGCCACATGGGTATGCTCGTTTGGATCCTCTTTTTCGTCAGAATGACAATTTCGGTCTTTTCGAGGGCCAATGATAGACTATGCGCCGCCATCCAGCTCCTTACGGTCCTCGTGACCTGGTTCAGCTTTAATTGGGCCTGTTTGGTATCCCGGGCAGCAATAAGCGCCGCGACATGGTCCGCATACCCAACCAAAAGAGTCTCCTCTGGCATTTCAGCTCGCAGCAGGCCATCATAAAATGCGTTCCAGAGGTCAGGTCTAAGGACCGACCCCTGGGCCACTCCCGCGGTGACTGCCATCTTCTTCCACCCTTCCTCAGTCTCGTAGATTATGCTGCGATCACTCAGATAATCGTTTAGAATACGCAGTAAATATTCCGGTATCTGAAACGTCTGCTCAAGTGCGCCAATCAAATCCCTCCAAGCCGCGGAATTGAAGGCATTCCTCACGTCCAGGGTCACCAAAAGCACTATCCGCTTAGAGAAGTGATTATGACTTTCAGCCCTCCTAACTGCCATAACAACTTCTTGGACCGCATCAATTGTGGACCGCCCTACCCTGAAACCATACTGCCTAGGCGAGAGATTACCCGCAGCCTCTATCGCAGCCTTTAGTCTCTCCCTGATTAGTCTTTCCAGGACCTTACCCGCATCATCGAGCATGCATAAGGGTCTGTAGGATGAAGGTAAGCCAGGGTCACTCTTACTCTTCCTAATCAGCACCAACCGTGCACGCTTCCAGCAGGAGCTAAAGACCCCAGACACCAAGCACGAGTTGTACATCTCCAGCAACAGAGCTGGCTCTTGCCGAAAGACCATCTTCAGCACTTCCCCGGGTATCCCGTCCGGCCCGGGAGCTTTCTTGTCCTTGCCAGCCAATACCGCCTTTTCTAATTCGTCTTCGGAGAAGAGGGGGACATTTATTGCCCGTCCACAGCTAGTCCTAGGTCTCTCGGGGTGACTAGGGAAGAGGCCCTTGATAATTTTCTCCATCGTAGCCGAGTCCCTTACGCTGGTCGGTTTCTGAGCTCCAAGCTTTTTTGTGACAATTTTATAGCCAAGCCCCCATGGATCTTGGTCTATATCCTCAGCCAGTCTCTTCCAGCAGGCCGCCTTACTGCGGTTTATGGCCCATCGTAGCTGCTTCCTGGAACTTTTATGCTCTGCCGATATGAGGTTTGCCTCAGAGCGGTTTTTTGCACGCTGTGCCCTACGCCGTAACATAAGGCATCTCTTGCGTAACTCCGAAATTTCGGTTGTCCACCAATATACTGTTGGCTTGTCATGGCGCGGTTTTTTCCGTGGCATGGATACTTCACAAGCGGAATTGATCAGGCGCATTGTAGAAGCCACAAGGTTATCGGTTATCGATCTTTCATCCCTACTTCTCGTCCCTGTTCTCTGTACACCTCTCGCCAGCTCTTCTCGGAACTTCTCGGTATCCATCTTTTGCAGATTCCATCGCACCGGTTTATCCCGCAATGGATTTTGTTTTTTACCGCCAACCTCAAAAGTAATGTATTGGTGGTCGCTCCCTGTGTAGTCATCCATGAAAACCCAGCCTTGGACGAGTGGCACTAAGGATTCGGATGCCAGAGTGATGTCTGGGATTGTCTCGGTATATCCCGGCCGGCGAAAAGTCGTAACAGAACCGATGTTCACCACTAATAGTCCTGTTCTCGCTGCCATCTCAAGAATGCGACTTCCTCTGACGTCCGGCTGTGGCATCCCCACTCGATAGCCCTCGCATTGAAATCGCCAGCTACGACGACCCGTCCAGCCACTCTAAGAATTTCGTCCTCTAAGGCGTCCAGCTTTGCCTGGAAGTCCGCGCTCGCCTCGTTTGGGGTAAAGAAACAGCTGAAATACTTTACCTCCATGTACTCGACCCAAACAAACCCTCTGCCTACTCCATATCCCGTAAGCTGCTGTGTTCCATCCGGAACCCAAATGGCGGCAGTATCAAGAAGGTCATAGTACCACAGTGCGGACCCCTTATCCTGATACTGCTCGCTTAGGAGCAGCATATCAATCTTTTTCTCGGCGACCAACTGATACAAAAGTTGATCGGCAGTTTTGCTTCGATGCATATTTCCCTGTAGGATGCGCGTCATAAGTTGTCTTTTGCGGCCTGTAGTGCGTCCCGATACACGGCGCATTTACCTGAACCCGGGACATGGCGTAGATCTCCACGTTCCCCTCCCCTCTCTGAGCAAAGTATGCACTGGTTCACGACGGTGCAGCCTTTCGCCTTATGCCCGGCTGCCAAGCACCTGAAACACAGCTTGCTTCTATCTGGCCCTTTACAATCTTTGGCAATATGACCATAGCTAGAACATCTAAAGCATCGTGTAACAACCGCCCTTCTCCTTACTCGGCAAAATACCCAGCCGATTTTAATCCTACCCTGGCTTAGAAGTTTTAACGCCCACTTGTCTGGGATTTCCACAACGGCCACTTTCTGGTCCCTTGAGCTCGGGAAAACACTCACTTTCAATTCCTCTACATCAGGGAATTCTCGTTTTACTGCTGTTTCTACCTCTTCCCTTTCTGTAAAACAGTCCAGGTCGCGTATCTCCAGGGATATCTTCAACTCAAGGCTAACTACACTAGCCTTGTCTACCAGTGCCACTTTTAATGCCCCGCAAAAAACACCTTTGTTCTTGCTGTTTGGTCCAAGTTCCAGAAGGACGCCGCCAGCTCTGGTCTGTCGGATGGCCATTATGTCCGCCTCGGTTTCCTCTGGCTTAACTTTACTGCGGATTTCCCTTAATATTTCTGAGTATGATTTGCCTTCCGCCGGTCTTATAAGGAGTGCGTCGGGTCGGCCCTTGCGCGGCCTTCTACGCTTTCCCTTCCTTGATCTTACTTGGGTGGTAACGGCAGGCCGTGTCGAGGTGGACACAGGAGGATTAGTCGTGGACTTGGTACTCCCCGTCCTCACGTTCTCCGCTGCCTTCGCCTCCAGGTTTTCCCGTCTTTTCTCCCTCTTTGACCTTTGTTTTTCCCAGGCCCCTTCCACTGCACTATGTGATGCTTCGTCCCTCACCCTCTTCTCCTGCTGTCTATGCAGGTCTGCCGGGCTTGTAGCGGGTCTCTTCTGGCTTCCCTCTGGAGTTCCAACATTTTGGTGCAGCTCGATAACTTTAGCTGGTTCAGCTTCGGACCTCCTCTGTATATAGATACCATGTGCCATGGCGCTAAACAGCTCTTCAAGTTCGACCAGTCCCACTTTAATGTCATTGGAGACATTTGTTTGCCGTCTGGTTGCAGCCTTCATCTTGCTGATGATGCTCCTGCCCCTCTGCAGCAGCTCTTCCTGCTCCGTCCAGTTCACCGGCGTGCAAGGCCGTTCCGTCACTGGCATCTCATCACTGCTCGGTAGAGCATCATTCCCCTTCCCTGTGTTCCCTGAGTTTACTTCCGTTTCCGTTTTATTAGGTGGAGGGGTCCTCTGTACTAATCCGCTCCTTCCAAAGACGGTTTCATCCGTACTGGTTAAATCCACCATTTCGCCATGTAAATTCAAGGAGCTTGCTGGTTCTTGTGATGCTATTCGAGAAGCATCGTTCTCATTTCCGCTAATTATTTGTTTGTCTTTATTCATTTCTAATCCCACGAGTAGCACGAGAAAAAAACGGTCACCTATGACAGAGCTCTGCGTTATCATAGGAAGGCTATGGGTTTAAACCGAATGTCGCCAAATTCGGAGTTCACATGCTAACGACTAAGCACCCCTTTAGCCACGCAGCTGTCGGCGCATGTAGTGCCACCTTAGCTTGGGTGTGCTAGCTTTTGGTCCGCCCCGAGTATTTGATTTCCCCGGTACCTGCCATATCTGGCGGGCTATCCCCTATCCGCCACCTGGGGAGGCGCCCGATGGGGGAGCCAGCCAACCCCACACGGGGTTATAATTAATAATTAATAATTAATAATTGAATAGCATCACAAGAAGCAGCAAGCTCCATGAATTTACAT